>CM068717.1:27644396-28873146 GCA_035079005.1 Fraxinus americana | reverse complement strand
TTCTTGCACAACTTGTGGTTGAATTACTGCATAAACAAATCTGATATTATTTCTTCAGCTGCGGTCGTCTCTGCCGTGTGTGTAATTTTTTTTTTTTTTTTTTATTTAAATTTTCAATTTCCGTGGCTTCTTCCTCAAGTAGCCGCTGGCTTTGCATGTATATCTATTCCCCCCCCCCCCCCCCCCCCGGGAATTCAGCCGCTGACTTTTCAATCCCCAAAGGAAGACCCCCATTTTTCTCTCCCTGTATGCGTGTATATATATCAACTTAAGCCACCAATGTTTTGGTACAATTGGAGTCCAAGTAATTAATGAATTTGATTCCAAATGCAAGTCACCCATTTAGATTAATTCTCATTTAATGTAATTTTCTCTTCAAGATTCCATCTTTCCTAAATAATGCAATTTAGTCCTTGAATCCATTTATTTGTGCAGCCCATGCCCTCTTCAATTTCTAAAGTACGGAATTTGATCCGATACTTTAAATCATATGGCTAATAATCCTTCTTTCTTTTCCAATTGCTTTGAAACGATCCAACACTGAAACAAAAGAAAATTAACACCCTGTTTGAGCCACACTATTCTCTCAAGAATACATTTTAAATAGTATTTTGATAGAAAATATGTCATTAAAAAATAACGAAAAATTTTGAATTTGCTTATAATATTATTTTATTGAAGAATGTGTGGTTGAAAATAAAAGAGTGAAACATATTTTAGAATAATGGGTATCAAACATGGTGTGACATAAATTAAGAACAAATCAATATTTTGACGCCATAAAAACTTAGTAATATCACCCAAATAAGTGGACAAAACGCACTTCTCAACATTATCTGGATATTGCCAATATTTACAACCCTCTTCTGAATCTGTACAGCACTCTAATGAATCATTCATAGTAAGATAAAAATCCAGAGTTTACTCATTATGAGGTTTATATACAAATATACCATTTGCAAAGCTTTACTCCAAGACTCGAGAAATAACGAACTCTATTGACCATAAGAAAATAAAATGAGCATACATCGAATATTACACGATAATCACGACATATCAATTTCTTCAATGTCTAACCAGTCTGGTGAGTCTTTATCAGAATTGTAATTTGTTTTTCTGAAATTAGCAGGCACATCTCCATCATCTTCTTCAAGATCACTAAATGACACATCATCCTCGTTCTCAACTGGGATGGTGGTTCCACCTGCACCACCAATTTCAGAACTCTCTTCTTTTAACCAGTCATCACCATCATCCTCATCCTTCACTGCCAAAACATTAGAGGGATCAGAGTTCTTTTGATCCTTGACTTGCTTGACAACCTCTTCTTCAATCACCGCTTTGTCAATAATTGGGATTTCAGTGCTCTCGACTGGGTGCTTCACAATTTCAGAAGCAGCAGCTGCTGCAGTAGAAGTGCTTAATTCAAGGGCAGATGATTTTTCAAGCTTATTTTCAGAAGGTAAGGCAGATGACGAATAAAGGGCGTCTTCATGACAAGAAGCGGTGGCATCTTTTGGATCAGAAGATCCTTTTCCAGGGAAGTCTCCTAGCTTTGTTGGTGTCTGGTTCTTTGACTCCTGTGCAAGCAAGGCTCTGGCTTTTATTATCTGCATATGGCATGACAGTAACGGAGGTCAACAACCTTGTTGCTCAAGGAGAAAGGTAAAACCTTACACGGAGTTCATAATTGGTTACGTTCAAATTACAGTACAAGTTTTAGCAGCAAGTTCGTTGACAAGCCATTTATCCTCAGGGGAAATTGTAATCAAGCCTCATCGAATCAAATATAATGGAAACCACCCCAACACTATCAGTGACTTACACGCAAATCCAAGCTGTTTGTTTAATTGGAGAGTATAGCAAATATTCTATGCCTTGACCATTAAGAGAATTAAGCCACATCAAAGATCAAAATTATTAAATGAATCAGGAAGAAAGGGGAAATGGTAAGAATATAACAAACAGAAGAATATTTGCAATGCTCTCCTTGTAGAAAGAGATGTCATTAATATTTGCAAACAGAAGATATGCAAATGGAATAATATGGAGAGAAAAATGGGGCCTAGCAAATTAATACACATCCTTGTAGAAAGATTAGAGAACAATGACTAAAGTTTGTTCTGACCCAGATGAGAAATGCTGTTGCTTAAAATTGTTCTTGGTCAGAAAAGACTTGAACCGCCCATTTTCAGTTGGGTACTAGTTAAAGGGGTATCCCTTATGAAATGACATGATAAGTACTTGCAATGAAATTACAGAATGAGGTCATTTTCACTAATGTTGCAAGCGGAATTATAAAACAATTCCTCTTTTTCATTTCATTGCATCAGCCTATACAATTCACTACCATACATGCACCCTTGCAATTCAGTTCTACAAAATGCATAAAGGAGCTTCCACCATTTTCTACACTAGGAGAGACGACTCCCCACCACCTAAAAAAATAGGTAATGCAAATAGATAAGACAATTTGGTTTGGGAAAGGGGGGGGATTAATAGGAAATGAAGCTAAAATGGGTCCCCTTATGCACTAAACACTCATGAAGTAAAGAAATTATAGGAATATTTCAGATAGATGCACATTTTAATTCAGATTCAGAAATGTACCAGATTATCATAGACAAAGCAGAAGAAATGACGATAACGTGAGCTTCATTGCTCTATACATATGTATCTACTTTTCTGGTGATACTAAAATGACAACATAACATACCAAATTCACTTGCAGAAAAGCAAAATACTTGTGATCAAAGACAATTTTCTCAGACAAAAATGTTTACCAGCTGGAAATATAAGAAGCAATGCATGCCATCATCATTTTATAACCAGCTCCACCATAGATTATCTTTTAATTGAATATGTAATATGCAAGAAGAAGAAGAGACCTGGGATGTTGATAAGATTTCAGCATCCTCTTTATCCAGTTGAGGGTGCAGGAGTACAAAATAGATCTTCCAGAAGCAACTTTCACTCATGTATCCTGGGCAAAGCTCAAACCTCAAAGCAGATAATCTTGGGGTAAGATGCTCAACAGCTAAGGCATGTTCTTGTTGGGCATCAGACATGTCAAAATCTAATGTCATGAAAAAAAGAAAATACAAATCAACGATCTGTCACAATAAATTTCCATTTCCTGAATTATAATAATTTTATAGCATATTTAATCATTCAAAATATTTTTGTAGTTCACAATAGTCTTAAGCATTCAAGTATGCTAACGACTGGTTCTCTCTACCAAAAGATGCATAACCCGCTCCACTTGAGTAAAGGATGAAGTTCAATAATTGCAAACAGTTCAGGAACACAAAGCTGCTTTTAAGCAATTTGCGTTGCATAACTAGATTGGCTAAGGTATAAATAAGAGATTCTTAGGTTAACAACATAATACTTCGATAAATATTCAATAACTGATTAAATATAACAACAAAATGAATGAAAGAGTATGGTTGCATGACAACATACCAAAGAAGCTAAACCACGATTCGATGGTCTTACTACATAAGTAAACAAGTCTTTTCATCTCAAATAAATCATAGAAGTTTCTTACTGTGTCTTTTTATTCAAAAATGTTTCAGTTAACATTTATTGATTTCTTAGTACAATGTCTAAGAAAATCCGCTTTAAATTCATTAAGCATTTATTTGAAAGATAATGTCATCATTGAATGATCATCAATTAGCTACACAATATAAGTAATCCAACTAATTATCACACAGTCAACAAGTAGATGAACACTCCTTAGTTACTAATCTTCACTTCACTACCTCCTGAAATTTCTACTAAATCAAAATTAAATATATATATAAAACCAGTGCCTAAAAGTGTTAAATAAAAATACAATTGTCATACCATCATCATCACCGTCATTTTCAGGCAATGGGAAATCCAACCAAGTTTTGGGATGCATCGCAATATCCCTCGCGAAAGCCACCACTTCCTCAGTCACACCAACTACTTTTTTACTCGCATAATCAAAATGCTCTGTATTACCTGTCCAAGACAAGATTTAAATGAATATATGTGCATTTCTCTAACACCTTGTGCTTGTAGATGAAATGATTATAATTGAATTCCTTCCTTACCGATTTCATCATCAGATTCCAACTGTAGGAAATTCGAAGCCATTTTGGTAATTTCTGTAACGTTGATGTTATTCGACAGCTTCGAAATTCCGCTCCTGAACCTTCCCCCGATCTCAGCTAAGTCAGTACGGATCCCCGATTTACCATCCGGATCCGGTTCCTGATCTTGTTCCGAGTTGTTCGGATCGAGCTGTGGCGGTGGGGCCAGAAATGAGGCTACACCCCAGAACTGGTTCTTGAGGGTTTTGGTCAGTTCCGAGATGTCTTCTTTGACGCCGCGCGACGGCGATGTTGGAGATGAAACATCGTTGTCTTGGAGGTGGTTTTCCTGTTCGGGCTTGATGCCGGTGATGGCGTCATCTTCGTCATCGTCGAATTTGAGCGTATTGGCGATTGATCGGGCAAACCATGACATTGTAAATTGGATCGAGTTCGGTTCCAATGAACTGTGCGGATTGGGGACGGATCGTCTTAAACCTGTGTGGTTAATATTGTCAACAATGAAAAAGCATTAGGGGATCAGGAGACTCGTTAAACGACACAGTTTAGAATATGCTGTCTGATTTTTATTTCTCACTCAGCCCCTCTATTGTTCAATTGTTTCATATAAACCCTTATATTATTCTGTTGTCTCAAATGGGTCCAAAATATTAGACGAAATTTTCAAAAGTACTTTCATAAATCCGAAGGAATAGATTAATTTAAAATTTGTGTTAGTAATTTGGACTTCTAAAGCATTTTAAGAACTTTTTCAGTGAAATTTTCGTAGACTTCAATACCTTTATTTAGCCCCTGTTTGTCTACCATTATGGGGAGGAAAATGGTGTAATGAATAGTATTTTTTGGAGAATGTGTGGTTGAAATTTAAAGTAACTTTATTGATTTATGTGTAGAATATTTTATTGGGTGAATATGTGGTGGAGATTGTTTACTGTAGAAAATAATTTTTGGGAAAATGGTAGACAAATAGGGGCTTAAAGACTTTTAGAGTGTGTTTGGTAGGGATTTTTGGGGGAAAAATTGATTTTTGAATAGTGATATGATGAGAAATGTGTGAATGAAAAAGAAGGAAAAAGTATTGATGTGATTGAAAATATTATTTTATTGAAAAATGTGTAGTTGAAAATGAGAATTGATTTACTGTAGAAAATTAAAATTTGTACCAAACAGGCTCTTAATGTAATACCACAAATCTAGGTACCTTAGACTTATAAATATTATCATTTAATTGTATCTTAAAATTATAAATATGAGAAAGTAGTTAGATTTTTCTTTCACTTAATAAACGTTAATGACTTTTATTTATATTAATTAAAATTGTCAAAAACTTTTGTACATGATAATTAAATTAAATGTTAACTTTGTTTTAAAATGGACATTTAAATGTGTTGGTATTAAATCTGTCTCATCAAAAACAGTCGTCTCGAATCATCTTATCTTCATCATCTAAAAAATGGGGACGGATAACATGGAATGTACTAAACCCCAGTAAGTAAATCCTATACAAATTTATTATATGCATTTAAATAATTTTGCATCATCTCAAAAATAGGAGCGGGATAACATAGATGAACTAAAGCCTAGTGAGTAAACCCTATCCAAGATATGCATGTTTATAATATGCCTTTATTTACACAAATTTCCTTAGATTAAATTACTTGTACGTACAAAGTGAATACCTTGATGACTCCCCCCTTATGTGTCAAAAATTTGGCAATTGATTAAAAATTAAGTTGTCAAAATTAATGTATCAAAATTTGTCAACTTACATAGGTATAAACCATTGTGTCAACATTTATATATATGTAGCATGATCCAATTGGCTTTTCAAAATCAATCATGATACATGTACATCTTTGTTGACATTGTTGTGAGGTGACAACTTTTTACACATTGATTTTAACAATACCTTAAACAATCAATAACACAAATTTTAACAATACATGAAGTGTCAAATTTAAGAGTAATGTTATTCATCCCCATTGGGGATGAAAACACAGTTTACGTAGCGTCAATGTGGCATTAAATGATAGGTGAAATTAAATAAGTTATTTAATTTCACATTTCATTTAACATATTATTTAAAACCACATAAACTGTGTTTTCATCTCCATTGGGGATGAATAACATTACTCCAAATTTAATGTACACTAAATGTGTACAACTAGTTTAATCATTTCAAAATAGTACTCCTTCCTTCCTAATTATATAGGTTGAGTTTCATTTTTCTCTTGTCCCAAATATATAGGCTTGGTTCCTAATGTAGAATATTTTGTCACGTACTTTTATTAATATACCCTTATTAAATTTTCCCCACTTAATATGCAAACTTCTTGAAAATTCAAATTCTTTATTAATTCCAACAATAATTTAGTTTTACATACTGAAAATTAAATATGGGTAAATTAGGAAAAATTTTGGCAAATATTAATTTTCCAATGACATTAGATAAGCTTTCTTGATCCGTGTGAAAAACTAAACAAGCATATATAATTGGAACGGAGGGAGTATCACTTACTTTTATTATTTCTTTAAAACACTAATATTTCAAAATGTTATCACTTAATCTATCGGTAGTATTTCAAAGTGATTCACATTCAACATATTATTAGTCAGTTGCGTCGGTCTCCCACACCTTCTTTTCTACTTATACATTTCATGGTATAAACAATACAATTCATAAATATTCTGAATAAACATTTTTTTGAAGAATATTCTTTTTCGCATTATCATTTAAAAACTTTTTATTTCTTGAAACATAAGCTCATGTTTATGAATATATTGATGTACCTAAATATGATATGAAATAAATTGATGTCACATAAAGTAATAATAGAACATATTGTTCAAATAATAACTTTTTGCATAAAATAGTTACACCATAACATTGTAACAAACAGAGATTTATTTACCTTATGTTCTTACCAATTTGTTTTTTAGAGGATGTTTTGTGGGGATTAAAAATTAAATTTTTAGTAGAATGTGATAGAAGTTTTTCAAATATGTAGTTGAAAAGTTGTGTGACCCATGAAATATGTGATTAAATATTGATTGTTTGATTTTGACTTTGAATTAAAATCAGATTTTAATCCGGATAAAACAAGGCTAAAAATGCAAATAAAGATGTCTCTAGTTGTCAATAACGTGCCATAGTCATATATCATTTTCATTTATTTAGAAACTTAAACATACTCATTATTCATTTTTAATATAAAGTAGTCATGAATGATTCAATTATGTGTAGCTTCAAACTTCATAAAAATAGTAAGCAATAAAATCATAATTAAATCATATAATGGTATCATTAAGCCCCTTGTTTGATAGGGATTATAAACAAACTTGTACCAAATTTTGATAAAAATTGATGAAATAAATGGTCAAAAAGTTGTTGGTTTCATGAAATGTGTGATTAATATAATTGATGATTTTGACTTTGATAAAAATTTAAATTTTAATACCATAATTAAACTTAATAAGCTTGTCGATTATCTAGGATTTGCAAGGTATATTTCACCACAATACACAATTAATCAAATATAAAAATTGTTATACCTGCATCATCGAGGCTTCAAGAATAGACCACGTGGCCTGCACCCCTCATCACTAACCTACCTGGACTATTCAAGAACTAGACAGTCAAAATGATGCACTCCGGAACTCCCATATAGAGGTTGAACCCTCCACGATTTAGGTAAGGCGATATAACGATATGACCTCCTGCAGTACCAACTCAAAGCAAGTAAGGTTCAAGCACATGGATTCACCTCCCCTAAAAGTCCTCCGCATGAGATCTTCTACGATTGATTGATGTGACATCTCTACAAAATACGTCCTATCAAGTTAACTTGTCAATCCGCTTTTCATATGTCCAACAACCTACTTGTAATATGTCATATCTAGATCGTAGGGTGGCTAGTTTTCGAAATCATTTAATACTCATTAACTTATGATTGGTGGAATGATGCCTATGACAATGTGTCTCGATCGTCAAGATAAGATCACGTGTTTCTTTTTTCACCTCTTCTATTATAAAAGCTCGCATTTGGTGTCATTTGAAGGTAATACAATTCTACATATTCAAACTAATATTGCTCCCATATTGTTTTCTCTTATTTCCCCGGTACTTGTACACTAACGTGGCTCACGTCTTTCACCCATTTCACATCCAAATATATCCATACAATATGATTGACTTGATCATCGAAGAGTTTGCGATCACCTCCCCCACCTCCGGAGAATGCCAGTGCCACATGCTTCTAATGATTTATCCAAGTGTGCGGGAAATATATCACATGGACATGAGTGGAGCTGAGAACTATTGGTCATATCATCCGTGCAGAAATTGAGGTCAATGGAAATAATTATTAAATATACACTGAATAAAGCATTAGGACAATCATAAATACATATCACTTGAAGCATATGCAGCATTACTATTTCTCGCCTCCTAAACATAAATTTCTTCCTTGAAATTAAATTTTACCAAATAGATATGGATACTTAGTGCTATCTTATCCTCATGCTCCGTAGTTATTGTGGGATAAAAATATTGGAGAATCAAAATATAGATTAATCAAACCGAAGGCCCGTGTTCACACGGTTTCCTTAAATGGAATTCGCTGCCTCACCGGAGTGCAAGAGGTTTTGATCGGTGTTCGATTCCCAAGATACAATCGGTTGTCGGTTCCCGCTGCACTACGATACCGACCTACGAACTAGCTGTGATTCACTCTCAAAGAATTTAAGCAAAGGAAGAGAAAAAAAACAAAACCACAGGCTACCGAAATAGAAAAGGAGGAAGCTGTTTTTTTTTTTCTTTTGTTTGTGTTTCGTGTTTGGTGTGTTTTTCTTCCAACTATAAGCTCCTCTATTTATACTAGTGGAGGGAGAGCTGCACATAAATATATCAGTTACAGCATTGATGAACTTCATACGGATGGCTGATTTTTATTGAAACTAAAAACTATGCACTGATGAATGCACTGATGAAATTTAATTCCATGAAACTGAAGACTGGTGAATTAATTTTCATTCATTATTTTCCAACAATCCCCCACATGATGAAAATTTGGAAACGAAGACTAATGAGAGAGTAGAATGAATCAATCCTGCATAGGATAGGTAGCATCTAACTTTGAACCTTCCCTTGTGAAAATCTATCGAGTATTACTAGCAAACCAGTGGATCTGATGCCTTGAACTGTTTCGCCATTTGTGTAAACCAAGACAATAGACCTCACACGGGACCATTCTAGACACAGCGTAGTTCTCAATGTTGTGTTCGTTTTGGCCATGAACACATTGCCTGGTTCTGCAAGTGTTTGTTCAAGGATGTAGCCTTCCCAATCTTTATAGAAGCGGCCCCACTTCACACTCACATAGGTGACCTCTTAACTCAGCGTTTCACAACAACGCTTAAGGGTCATTAAAAGCGTAGCTTAACCTGCATCTTCCAATCACCGTGAGCACCATAGGAATGAGTAGAAGGAGAACCTTCTCAGTGATTTACTCAGATATACATAGTTTAGTTGTCCCTTTGAACCTAGATCCTGGGATCTCCATTCAACTAGGTTGGGTTTCCACCATGATACCTTTCAAAGTCATAGGCTGCAAACCTATTCCCCTCGATACTTTTTCAACTAGCTCTCGAGTTAACCCTTTTGTTAACGGATCTGCATATTATCCTTTGACTTCACGTAGTCCAGAGTGATAATACCTTGTGAGAGTAGTTGTCGAATGTTATTATGTCGTCTTCGAATATGTCGAGACTTACCATTATACGTATTGCACTGTGCCCTGCCAATTGCTGATTGACTATCGCAATAAACACAAATTGTAGGCACAGGCTTTGACCATCTTGAAATATCCTCAACAAACTGGCGAAGCCACTCTGCTTCTTCAGTTGCTTTATCTAGAGCGATGAACTCTGATTCCATTGTAGATCTCGCGATACAAGTTTGTTTGGACGATTTCCAAGATACAGCTGCACCACCAAGAGTGAAGACATATTCACTAGTAGATTTTGAATCTGACATATCTGATATCCAATTTGCATCAGCATACCCTTCAATTACTGCAGGGTATCTAGAATAATGTAGCCCAAAATCACGAGTGTACCTCAAATAATGTAACACCCTGAAAATGGCTCTCCAGTGGATAGCACCTGGGTTACTCGTGAAGTGACTCAATCTGCTAACAGAGTATGCTATATCCGGTCTCGTACAAGTCATTAAATACATTAAACTCCCAATTATCCGAGAATATTCCAACTGTGATACACCATCACCAGTGTTCTTAGATAAGTGCAAACTCAAATCCACTAGAGTCCTGGCCACAGTGGTATCCGACTTGTTGAACTTGTCTCGTATCTTATCAATGTAATGAGATTGAGATAACGCAAGTCTATTTGGTGTTCGAGTAATTTTTACTCCCAAAATGACATCTGCGAGACCTATGTCTTTCATGTCAAACTTTGAGTTTAACATATTCTTAGTGGCTTTGATAATCTTATCAGAGCTGTCGACAATGAGCATGTCGTCGACGTATAGACATAATATGACATATCCATCATTAGTGTCCTTGACATATACACACTTGTCGCACTCGTTGATTCTAAAACCACTAGAAATCATAGCATTATCAAACTTCTCATGCCATTGCTTCGGTGCTTGCTTTAAACCATAAAGTGATTTAACTAGCTTACAGACTTTCCTTTCTTGACCTGGAGCCGAAAACCCCTCTGGTTGCTCCATGTAGATTTCTTCATTCAAATCTCCATTTAGGAAAGCTGTTTTTACATCCATCTGATGTATTTCCAGATTTCGCAAGGCTGGAATAGCAATTATCATGATAGAAGTTATTCTCGACACAGGAGAATAAGTATCAAAGTAATCTAAACCTTCTTTTTGCTTATAACCTTTGATTACTAGCCGAACTTTATATTTATCAATAGAGCCATCCGCTTTCATCTTCTTCTTGAAGATCCATTTGTAGCCCAAAGGCTTACAGCCCGGTAGAAGATCTACTAATTCCCAAGTATGATTCTGTAGGATAGAATCAATTTCACTCATGATGGCTTCTTTCCACAAATGACCATCTGGAGAAGATATAGCTTCTTTATAGTTTTGAGGATCATTCTCCATTAAATATGTGAGGAAATCGGGGCCAAACGTCTTAGAAGTTTTGGTCTTTTTGCTCCGTTTAAGCTCATCCTCATCTTCTTCAACTGGATCTTTACTACTGCCAGTAGCAGAAGATTCCATAGTCCGTTTAACAGGAGTTAACTGTCTAGGAGATTTACAAGGAAATATATTCTCAAAGAATTGTGCATTCCTAGACTCCATAATCGTGTTCGGATGAATATCAGGTACATTCGAATAATGCACAAGGAACCTATATACACTACTATTTTGTGCATAACCAATGACCACACAGTCAACTGTCTTAGGTCCAATCTTGACCTTCTTAGAAGGAGGCACCACAACTTTAGCAAGACACCCCCACATTCGTAAGTATTTAAACGATGGTGTACGACCTGTCCAAAGTTCATACGGAATCTTATCCATATTCTTTCTTAACACTTTATTCAAAATGCAATTCGCAGAAAGAATAGCTTCTCCCCACATGTTCTGTGGTAATCCAGAACTAATCAACATAGCATTCATCATTTCTTTTGACGTTCGATTCTTACACTCAGCAATTTCGTTCTGCTGAGGTGAATAAGGTGCGGTAGTTTGGTGAATTATTCCATGTTTAGCACAAAATTCACCAAATGGTGATTTATATTCACCACCATGATCACTTCGTAACACCTTTATTTTCTTGCTAAGTTGATTTTCAACTTCATTCTTATAAAGAATGAATTTATCGATAACTTCGTCTTTACTTTTAAGCAAGTACACATAGCAATATCTCGTGCTATCATTGACAAAAGTAATAAAATACTTATTTTCGCCTCGTTTTTGGACAAATTTCAAGTCACACACATCACTGTGGACTAGTCCCAATGGCTCGGTACTTCTTTCAATACTATGAAACGAAGACCTAGTAAGCTTAGCCTCAACGCAGGTTTCACATTTATGTTTTGAATCAATTTGAAACCTAGGCAAGTAATTTAATTTGCTTAGTCTACGTAATGCATTGTAATTTACGTGACCTAATCTACCATGCCACAGATTAGGAGACTCAAGCAAGTAAACAGAAAGAGTTTTCTCATTATTCACAACAGTTGGGGTTACAGCAATTACATTCAACTTAAACAGGCCATCAGTCATATAGTCTTTCCCAACATAAACTCCTATTTTAGTAATCACCAGCTTATTCGCCTCAAAGACCATGCAGAAACCATTCTTGCTCAGAAGAGACCCAGAGACCAGAATCTTGTGAATTTCTAGCACGTACAGCACATTAGTCAGAGTAAGCTCTCTGCCAGAGGTCATCTTCAAGATCACCTTGCCTTTACCAAGCACTTTAGAAGTTGCAGAGTTTCCCATAAACAGCTTTTCACCATTTGTAATTGGTGTGAAAGTAGTGAACATGCTCATGTTGGAGCAGACATGACAAGTGGCCCCAGTGTCTAGCCACCACTCCTTAGAGTTAGATCCCACCAAGTTAACCTCACTAACCACCGCCGTAAGGTTTAGGTCAGACATGTCATCTGAGAGATGATCTCGCTCATTTCCAACCATATTAGCCTAAGGGCGCTGCTTGTTATCCCTTCGAGGCTGATGGCAGTCTGTTTATCGATGCCCAACTTTGTCACAATTAAAGCACTTTCCATTGAACTAGAACTTAGGCTTCTTTCCTACCGCACCGGTAGGCTTCAACTGAGACCCTTTCATGGTCTTTTTTTGTCTTTCCAATTCCCGTTACCATGTTTGACTTTAAAGGATTGATATTTCTTAGTACCAGAACTTTGATCGTGTTCCAATACATTAGCCTTCTCAGAAGTAAGAATTCCCTTACTTACGTTCAGCCTTTTTATTATCCTTCTCAATGCGCAGCTTGATAATTAAATCCTCGAAAGACATCTCTTTCCTCTTATGCTGTAAATAGCTTTTGAAAGCCTTCCACTAAGGAGGTAGCTTGTGAATAGCAGTAGTCACCTGTAGAGATTCTGACATAGTCAGACCCTCAGCATGCATTTCTTGCAAGAGCACTTGATACTCTTGCACTTGGCTCACCACTGAACGTGAATCAACCATTTCGAAATCCATACACCGACTGGCCAAGAATTTCTTAGACCCAGCATCCTCGGACTTGTACTTCTTTTCTAAGGACTCCCAAAGCTCCTTAGCAGATTTCTTTACCACATACACGTGATACAGAGAATTCTGTAGGCCATCCAAGACATAGTTGCGACACAAAAAATAGCACTTTTCCATGCATCTCAGACCGCACGCCTATGCATATCAGTGTCGTTTTCAGCCACGACAGGGGCATCCTTAGTGAGGAAATGTGCAAGGCCCAAAGTAGTAAGATAAAAAATCATCTTATTCTGCCATGTCTTAAAATCAGTGCCAGCAAATTTATCTTGTCGAATTGCATGATTCACAGGAAATTGAGCCGAAAACGGTAGCAAAAGTACCAAGGCCGCAGCCCTAGGTACTGGCAAAGGTATTGTACCAAATTGAATTACCGAGGCCGCAGCCGTAGGCAAAGTAGGGTTCACTCCAACATGAGGAATTCCGCCACCAATAGTCCCATCAACGGGAGGAATGCCAATCGAGGTCTCCATAGGGTTAACAGCTGGCCCAACAGTGTTGCTTCCATTGTTCACATCGTCATTTCCATGTGACGCCTTTTAACCTTAAAACAAGTAACAAATAATTTTAGAACGCTTATAAATACGAGATCTAAATTATCTGTTCGGAAAAATAAAATTTTAGTTTGTCAAATTATTAACAACTTAACAATCATTGAAAATGAATTAAAAAATCATTACCAATGATTAAAATCAATTATTAAAGGAAAAAGTAAACAATAATGTTCTAGTGATGAAGCAATCATGCAAATAATTGTCAAAAATGAAATAATCATTCAATTACCACCAAATTATGCAATCATCACAAAATGATTGTAAAACCATTTTTGAATATAAATCCATGCAATATCACGCAAAACCACCCTTTTGAAACCTTGCAGAGACGAACTTCCATAATTTTTTTTCCCTTTCCTTCCAATCTTGATTGACTCAAAAACCACCTTAATGCATTTTATACAGATGGTGAATAGAACAGAGGAAACATGAACTGATGGAAAATAATTAACACGAAACGAAGATAAATTTTTTTTCCCTGGAACGACGAACAGAAACTGTAACTTTTTTTTTCCTTTTCAGAAACAATAACCAGAAAGAATTTGATCCACCAAAAGGAATTCGATTTAAGCTTGTGGGATAAAAATATTGGAGAATCAAAATAGATAAATCAAATCGAAGGCCCGTGTTCACACGATTTCCTTAAATCGAATTCGCCGCCTCACCGGAGTGCAAGAGGTTTTGATCGGTGTTCGATTCCCAGGATACAATCGGTTGTCGGTTCCCGCTGCACTACGATACCGACCTACGAACTAGCTGTGATTCACTCTCAAAGAATTTAAGTAAAGGAAGAGGAAAAAAAAACAAAACCACAGGCTGCCGAAATGGAAAAGGAGGAAGCTATTTTTTTTTCTTTTGTTCGTGTTTCGTGTTTGGTGTGTTTCTCTTCCAACTATAAGCTCATCTATATATACTAGTGGACGGAAAGCTGCACATAAATATATCAGTTACAGCATTGATGAACTTCAGACGGATGGCTGATTTTTATTGAAACTGAAAACTGATGCACTGATGAATGCACTGATGAAATTTAATTCCATGAAACTGAAGACTGGTGAATTAATTTTCATTCATTAATTCATTATTTTCCAACAGTTATCTCTTCCACAATATGAATCCTCCTAAAGTGCATATACTAGAGTTATCATCTTTCTTGAGCGTTTATTATCTTTATTCTTTCAAGTCTTTAAGCTAAATTTTTCAAAAGTCAATTTCTTTAAGTGATTTCAATTCTGTGTTGGTGGGTATTAAAATTAAATTTTTTTAATAAATTTTGATATAAAAATCGATAAAATGTGTAGTTGAAAAGTCGTGAGTTCATGAAATATAAGATTGAAATTAATTGTTAACTTTAATTTAGATTAAAATCTGAATTTTTATTTCTATCAAACAGGTGCTTAATGACTCGTATCCTAGAACATAATAGGACATACTCCCTCGATATTGAAAAAATTAAGGCCCTGTTTGGTACATTATTTTTTTCATTCTCATTCTTCTACTCATTTTCAACTACACATTTTTCAATAAAATAATATTTTTCATCACATCAATAACTTTTCTTTCATTTTTAACCACACATTCTCTATCAATCTACTATTCAATAATACATTCTTTCAAAAAAATGTGTCCCAAACACACTCTAAGTTACTTATTTCTATCTGAATGAGTAAAAAATATTATTTATTTACGTTCTGATCAAAAGTAGACGAGGAGACTCACATTAGAAGCAGATTTCAGAAATAGGGAAGTTAGTTCATAGCAGATTTAGGTTTGGAAAGCAAATGTAAATGGCTTAATACTCCATATATAGAGGTATTACTACTTGATGAAACTCTCCAATATTATCAGCATGTTTGGCCTCGTTTAAAAGCATTTCTTCGACTTTTTTTAGCAGTAGGCTGCCGAAATAAGTAACTAAAATTGTGCTTTTAAGTTGGGCCAAACACATTCTTTAAAACTAAAAAAGTAACTTTTACTTGGTGCTTTATTTGACAAGAAATTCTAAGAAGATAAGGCGGTTTTGACTTTTGATATTTAATAGTGAGGGAAACACTGAAAACTTAGAGTGTGTTTGGTAGAGATTTTTGGGGGAAAAATTGATTTTTGAATAGTGATATGATGGGAAATGTGTGGTTGAAAAAGAAGAAAAAAAATATTGATGTGATGGAAAATATTATTTTATTGAAGAATGTATGGTTGAAAATGAGAATTGATTTACTGTAGAAAATGAGAATCTGTACCAAACAGACCCTTAATATTATATGTGAATTTGTTTGTTATATAGTTGTCATAAAAATATTGTTCATTAAGTGTACGATTCGTCAACAAGTAGTAAAATAGATTTTGAGTTCAAGTATCGTTCACACTGAAATTGTACTAGTTCAAATTCCAATTGAAAACTTGTAATTTTTCTAAGATTAAATTGTCATTAACTATTTTAATTAAAAATGCAATACCTAACTTAAATAAAATCGAGTCAAGACTATGATTAATGCTAGTTTGATTAAAATATGATGATGAAAAGCGTACTGGAATCTCGATTCCCCTTATATCTATTCCTTTTAAACTCAAACCTTATAAATGTGATAACACGATTCAATTACGAAGATCAATATTCATAATTTGTTTAACGATCTCTCTTGGGTAGAATTAAACATATTCTTACATGTGATCCGACTATATTTTTATGACTAATGCAAACATATAAACATGCATTAAAAATTTATGAATACTTAAAGATCACGTAAAGTATAACGATATATTCATATCTCTTATTGAGCTCACTATAATTGACACTATATCCAACTCATTGTTTTATAACAGGAATTTTAATTGGTCATTTTAAGTCAAATTCCTTCTGCCTGATTTCTTGCGTGCCGTCGCTGTTTGCGTGTATCTATATTCCTTTTTATTTTTAATCCCAAAAATTCGTGCCCATTCCCCTTGCGACTGCCGGCTTTGCGTGTGTGTATACATGTCTTCCACTTAGCCTCCATCTTCTAGTCCAAATAAAGTCCAAGAGGTTATACAACGTGGAAATTACTATCTTTAAGAGTTTTAAACTTTCCATTGTAAAATTAAGATTTACAAGTTTTTTTTTTCGAAAATCAGATGATAATTAAAATTTTAAATATTAATAATTATATTATAAATTACCCTATCCACCCCATTCAAACCCTAATCATTTTCTCCCTCGCCTTCTTCTTCTCCCTTTTCTCTTCCTCTCCCACCTCTTTCCACCCTCCCCTCACAAAAGGATCGTCGTTGGAGAGCATTGCTGCTGGAGTTGATCTCACCTTTTGTAGGGTTGAGATGTTTTAAAACTGGTAGCAACATTTTGGCGGAAGAGGAGTCGGGCTAGAAGTCGATGGAGGTAACGTGTCAGTTACCCCCACTCCATTCACCTTCTGGAAGCCACAACGACTCTATCCATCACCGGAAGCCGCTGCACTGCTGTGAGAACCATGCATAGAGACGTTCGACGTGTGAGCGTCGTTGCGGGACGAGCGGTGGAGCTTGCGGAGGTAAGTGACCGTTGGAGTGACGGCATTAAGGCTTTTTGGTGTGGTTGTTGATGCAGTTTGCTATGGGTATAGGTTGAGGCAGAAATCGGCAATGAGAAGAAACAGAGGTGTGTTGCATGGTGGGTACTGTGGCCAATGATATTGGATCTATAATTTTGGATTTAGTTTTTTGGATCTAATTTTTTGTTGTGTTTGTGTAGTGGTGATCATGATTTTGGCTGCACTAGTGAGGTTTGTAGTGCTGGTCAGGTGGTGCGATAGTTGTGGTTAGGCGGGTAGTGGCGACAGTTTTGTTGGATATTGTTGGTGGTGGTGGTGGTTTTGGTGGTGATTTTGAAGTTGAAAATGGTAGTTATTGGAGGTGTTGGTGTCGTTGTGGCTTGGGGTAGGTAGTGGAATTAAGAAAGTTTGTGATCAATTATTTGAGATTGTGATCATTAATTTGGGTATCATGTGACTAAAAAATAATCCATAATCAATAAATTGTGACCAATAAATAATATGTGATCTAAAAATTTGAGTTGTAACTTATACAATTTGTGATTCGTGATCAATAAATAAATTGTGACCTATAAAAAATTTTATTTGTGGCCGATAAATAACATCCAATTAATTCAAGAACTTGTAACCAATATATAATTGTGACTTATAATTTTTTTGATGTGTGACTTGTGAATAAATTATTATCTATAAAAAATTTTATTTGTGACTGTGAAATAATTTGTGACCTAGAAAATTTCTAATTTTTGATCGATAAATAAATTGTGACAAATTAATTCGATAATTTCAATAATATATTTAATAAATAAAATATATTTTTAATTAATTATTTCACAAATAAATTTAATTAATATTTGATTTTTGAAATAATAAATCTTGTTTTCTTAATTTTGAAATGGGTGAAACTAATACCCTGTTCTCTTTGGTGTTTTCGGGCCGTTTTCTGTTTTCGATTTTTCAAAACGTTGAAAACTCGTTCTCTTTCCCATTTCCCAAAACGAATTTTTGAAAACAGAAAAAAAATTTCAACACAAAATGGAAAACGATGAAAACTCCGTTTTCTATTTTTTAGTCCAAAACCCGGTGTTTTTACAAAACACGGAAAACGCCCCATTTTCAACCTCTCTCTCACTGTTCCAGACTTCCAGTTCCCCAACCTTCTTCATTTTCATTTCTCCCCCTAAACACACATCTCCCAGCCTCTGCAAGAGAGATTTCCAACGCCGGTCGACTTCCAAATTCCCAACGCCCAGGGCCAGATCAGGCTGCTGTAGCTGTGCCGCCTGTGCGCCCGTCGCAGTGGAAATTGGAAGGTCCGACGACTCTGACTATGAGACAGAAAATCGCGACTCAACCTCCGCAGTTCGTCCTCCAGCAAAATACAAGCGGCACGAGAAAACCGTGAGGCATTGAAGCATGAATTCGTGATTATCTGTAAGTATTTTGTTCCGTCATCCCTGTTGTTTAATATTTTACTGTGAGTCTGTGATTGAATTGAATTTGGTTGATTTATTTGCAAAGGGGTTTTGTGATTCGGGGTTAGCAAAAAAAGTGTTTGATGAAATGCAAGAGAAACATTTTGTTTTGTGGACATTGATTATGAAGTGTTCCCAATTGGGGTACCGGGGGATGCAATTGAGTTGTTTATGGATATGGTATTGACTGGGTTTACACCATACCGGTTTACATTCATTAGTGTTTTGTCAGCTTGTTCTGAATTGGGGTGGTTGTTTCTAGAGCAGCAACTGCACTGTTGGGTCATCAAGAATGGATTGTGTTTTGATTCAGACCATAATTTCTGTTCAATATCACTATAAAGCAAAAGACAGTGATATAATTGGATTGGGACCGAAATCTGGCACAACCCGGTTGAAAGCAATGTGTTTTGCCATAGTGAATACATTGGATTGGGACCTCTCTGATCTGCAGTCGAGTTTGTAAAATCCATAATTCCGAATCAGTTTATTGGACAAGCTGAAGCCTCGTTATTTTTGTTGCCATTCTGCCAACCTGTTCCTTCAAATGTCCCTGTGAATTTAAGCGCTTGTTCTGGTTCTGTTCCTTCAAATGTCCTGTTTATATAATGTAATGTGGTTCTAGTAAGCAGGAGTCAAATGGATACAGCTATTTTTATTGTACAATTTCTTTATCCAGTGAAATTATTAGATCAAAATGATCCAAGGTCATAATTTGCACGGATCCCTGACATTGCATGTGTTTGATTGTTACAAACCGTTGTTTATGGTTCTCAATTACTTAGGGCGCCTATCTTGAATTTGTTGAGACTCCAGATGATGGTGTGGTATGATATTTTGTTTCATTCCTTCTCAATAATTTCATGCACAGGGAATAATGTTGTTACAGTGTGTTCAATGTTTTTGCCAATAATTCACTTGGGAAGAAAGAAATATTTTTTTTTCAGCCACTAATTTAACACGGCTTCAGTGGTAGAACATTCCTATTAGCATATAGAATGTATAGATAAGGAGCATTGGTAGGGCTAAAGGGAAGCAAACACGAATGAGTTGGACTGTCAAATCAGTCTTTATTTTGGATGCATTTTTTTACTTCCAATCGGAGTGACACAAAATTGCAACTGTACTCGTTGATATGATTCATTTTGCGTAGTTCTGGTTTCTTGGTTTGGCTAGTGTAGGTTTATGTAGTAAAATTGAGCCAACTATATAGCATTTATTGATGATTCGCACATTAATTCGGGACACACGTGTCTTTGGTGGGATCAAAGAAAGAAAGACTGGACGTCAAGGTGGCATTATCCAATTCATTTGGATTTGGTGGCCACAATTCCTCAATCTTATTTGCTCCATATAAGTAGATCTGTATGGCATGCTTGATCTCTAGTTTGTATGTTCCTGTTGTTTCGGAATTATGGATTTTATGATAAATTGAATACCTTTTTGCATATATTTTGGTAAACTAGAGTTTTCTTCCACTTGTAGGCATTTTAATTGAATGATTTGATTGATTTATAACTCTTTGAGTTAATTATTTCCTTGATTAAGTTATAGGAAAAATTGTGGAATGATTGAAGAAATATCAAAATTATGCAGCTTTGAGCATTTGAAAGAGTTGGAAGTCGTCAACAAAGGAAAAGGTGCCATTGCTCACTTCGAAAACAAGAACTTGTTTAGGAAAGGTGAGGTGGGATGCCTATAGTAGAAGAATGCAACCTGAAATTGTTGAGAAACTGCTTCTAGAGATGGAAGCTACTGGGCTGGAGCCAAATGTTAGATCCTATACATGTCTAATAAGTGCCTATGGGGAGACAGAAGAAAATGAGTGACAGGGTTGCAAATGTATTCCACTATGATATATGCACATATTTGGGTCTGCGATTTCAAGAGGGCGTTCTTTTATCACAAGCGGATGATGAAAAGTGGCCAAGTTCCTGATGCCAAATCATATCAGAAGTTCAGGGCAATTTTGGATGTCAAAGCAAAGATAAAGAACAGGAAGGATAAGAGTGCTCTAATTTTCTTAATGAAGGGAAGCACTATCATTGTTTTCAGGAGATTTGAAAGGATATTATGTTGATCAAATTGTGTAAATATTGCTTTGAATTTGTTCAAATTCATTTTTATTGCTGTGAGATTTATCATTTTGAGCTCAAATTTAATGTTTATTTCAATATATAGATTTGTTTATCTCACAAGATCCAGGATGATAGTTTGACATCATTTTTTTTTTTAAAAAAGTAGTTTACTTGTGAATTGAAAAATGTGCTCTTAACCTAAATAGTCATTTTTAGACCAATACATGCAATCGTTTCACATTGTACTCCGCTTTCCCGCTAACAAAACTTGTGTTACGATAAGAGTAGAATTATTATACACATATAGAGTTTGACACATGAAAAAAATCAACCTCAAAATTCAAATCGTATCGATTGAACTGTTTTGTCAAATGTAATTTAGGTTGTATTTTTAATATCTGAAAAAAATATTTGAAGTTTCACGAATTTCAAAATTTATATATTATTTAATATTATATTAACATTAAACCATTAAAATTTATTGAATAATCAGATTTTTTGAATAAAATATTATTTTAAAAAATTCTCAAAATTTCAAAGTAAACGCGTTTTTCATTTTCATGTTTTCAGAAAGAGTTTTTCAAAATGGCAAACAGAACGCATTTTCAGAAATTTCAAAACAGACACTCAAAACACAAAACACAAAACGAATTCAAAACTCAAAACACAAAACTGAAACACAAAAAGAACACCACATAATATCTTAGATTTGAAATTTTCTCATATACAATTTCCTTCCAAAGGAAAGTCCATTGATGCCCATTTAAATCCAACCCAATATCAGCCTGCTTCTGTTGCCACCTCAGGCTCTAAATCATTTTGAAGTTTCTTTCAATTGCAAGTCTAAGTGGCCAGGTACATTAATGAGGTGTTTGTCTCCAATGCTTCACTTTTCCCAATTAATGTAACTTAGTCCTTCAGTTTGTTGACCTATAATTGATCTCATGTTTTAATTATAATATATATATTATTTTTTATCTCTAACATTTGAATTCGAGTTTTCATAGCTATTGTTGCAAAGTTTATCTATCGAAGATAAAAAGATTGCTACCAAAAGATTTGCAATTGATGATCAATGAAAATCAAGATAGAAGTAGAACATTCACGTCAAATCGATCAAAGACCAGAACAAATCGAACATTCACGTCAAATCGATCTAAAATATTAGATTTAGATGTTTTGGATTCATATGTAAAGGTAAAATGCTTTGATCATTAGCAATTAATCATTATAAGCTCAAATGATAAATTTTTATGCACAAGAAAAATAATTTCATAAAAACGCTTGCATTAAAACTATTTTTTTAAAAGGTAAGAATTTCAACTTAAAGGGTGTTTGGTAGAGATTAAAATCGGATTAAAATTGAAAAACTAGCCGTTATTGTTGATTTTTATTAGATGAGTAGGACCCAATAACGGCTATATTTTCAATTTAATTGGATTTTGAGCCGTACCAAACATGCCCTTAATATTTAAACATTTTACAAGTATTACTTACCTTGAAAAAAATTAAGTAAAAACGTTATTCAAAAGCCTACATTTTCATAAAAATCAAGCAAGAAAAATTTGAGAAAATAATGTCCAAAAAGACGTCCAGATGGCTTAGCAAACGTTCGATTCGTCCAATGGTCAAATTTTTAACCGTTCTGAATTCTGATGCAGAACGGCTAATTGGGTTGTCCGGATCAGTATGCAAACGTCCGATGGGTCGTCAGATTGATCAGAAATTTTAGGGTTTTGACTGCTATAAATATCATTTCACTTAGCATTCAATACAACACTTCTTGGGAGAATTTAAGTGAAATATTCTTGAGCAAAACTATATTGACTTTACATCTTATTTATTTTTATCAAATTATTTATTTTGAAAAACTTTTGAAAATCATTCTACTCATCAAACCTAACATTTGAACTTCATTCATTATTTATTAAAATGATAGCATATTTCTCTCTTGGTAATTAATTTAATCATATCATTTGTTAAGAGCGAAGTTTTAAATTTTAAAATCAACTTCCTTTAAATTTGTGGGTCGTGTTTAGGTCCACATTGTATAAGGACCCGTGCTCCTTATTTGTAAGTCATCGAAAACGTTGTAAATGATTGAATTTCACCACAAGTCAATCAATATAGTGAAAATGTCGTGCTCATGTCGGAGAGCTTGGTAAAGGGGGATGTAGATCATAGCTTTGGATCGAACATCCACAATTATATCGTTTGCAACATCTTTCCTCTTGTACTCATTTCTTTTATATTTGTGCTTATTATTTGAATTATCTATTTAGTCTTTACTTGAATTTAAATTAATTCTCCGAAAAAGTTTTAATAACCAATTCATCCCCTTCTTGATTAGTCATTCTTGGGTTATCAATTGGTATCAAAGTAATATGCTCATTTTAAAATTAAGATTATACAATCTTGAACAATTGCTAACTACAATTTTCAAAATCTTGAGGGTCATTTTACTAATCGTCATTCCTTATTTAATGACACGCATTATAATTATTGAAAAATTAGGATGATGATTTAAATTCAATCAATAGATTATAAATTATATGAAGTTATTAAATATGATCCTTATGTGCCTACCAAGATTATTAAAGTTGATGGCAAACCCGATCAAACCATTCCAAAATCTAGAGAGAAATATGATGAAAATGATAAAAGAAAATTATCACTGAATGTTAGAGCCAAAAATCTACTTTATTATACTTTAGATAGAAATGAATTTAATAGTATTAGCAAGTGTGATTCCGCATATGACATTTGGCATGCATTGGAAATTTACCTATGTTGACACTAGTAAAGTAAATGAAATTAAAAGTAATCTATCGGTTAAAGAATTTGAAAACTTTTTTTATGAAACAAGATAAACATATTATTGACATGATTACTTGCTTTACCAATATTGTTAATGACATCAAAGGGCTTGATCGAAAATTTACTAATGGTGAACTTATAAGTAAAATGTTCACGTCACTATCGAAAGATTGCAACTCATTAAGGATGTTGATAGAAAATACCAAAAATATTAACTCATATCATTTGGAAGAATTTTATGGAATATTGATGAAATATGAGCCCAACAACGTTGAGACAAAGGAGAAAACAATGAAAAGTAAAGAGGAATCAAAGGAGCATCCTAAACGCCAAATTGCTCTTAAATTAGCAATTGAAAAATGAACAACAAGTGAAAATATGAATTATGAAGAGCTCGATGATCTAATCCTTCTTGTCAAAAAATGGAGAATTCTTCGAAATAATTGGAGATTCAAAATAAAGAAGAAAATGGTGAAAAATAAGCTAGAAAATTATTTTTTATGATTATGACAAACCCGATCACAAGATAACCGAGTGTCCAAACAAGAAGAAAAATAAAAAGAAAAATGTGCTTCAAACAACATGTGATGAGAGCGACGTGATGATCGTGACGAAAATGAAGAAATTGCCAACATCTGCTTCAAGCAATTGAAGATTAGGTAAAATCTATTGAAAAATGTTCATATGATGATTTATCTACCTCCTATGATGAAATTCTTGAGGAATTTGAAAAGCTTGCTCTAAATCATTCTATAAGCTCAAAAAATAATTTTTTTATGTATAAGAAAAATTACTTCATAAAAAGTATGAATAAAAATTATTTTTTTTGAAAGGTAAGAATTTCAACTTAATATTTAAACATTTTATAAGTATCACTTACCTTGAAAATTAAGTAAAAATGCTATTTAAAAGCCTATATTTTCAAAACAGCCAAGAAAGAAAAATTCGAGAAAATAATGTCCAAGCGAACGTCCGGTTCATCCAACGATCGAATTTTTAACTGTTATGAATTCTGACTTATAACGGCTAGTTGGATTGTCCAATTCAATATGTCGACATTCATATGGGTTGTCCGATTTAACAAAAGTTTTGGCGTTTTGGCGTTTTGACTACTGTCACCACAATTTCACTTTGCATTCAATACAATATTTCTTAAGAGCATTTAAATGAGATATTTTTTAAGCAAAACTATATTAATCTTACATCTTATTTATCTTTATCAAATCATTTATTTTGAAAAACTTTTGATTGAATAAACTTTTTAAAATCATTCTACTCATCAAAATTTTTCTCACTTAACATTTGAGTTTCATTCATTGATATTTATTAACGTGTTAGTTTATTTCTCTCTTGATACTTAATTTGATCGTATCATTTATCAAGAGAAAAATTTTAAATTGTAAAATCAACTTCCTTTAAATGTGTGGGTCGTGTTGAGATTCTGTAAAACTCCATATTATACAAGGATCTATGCTCTTTGTTTATAAGTTACCGAAATTGTTGTAAATGTTTGAACACAATCAATCAACATAATAAAAAGACCTTACTCGTGCCGGAGAGTTTGATAAAAGATGACGTAGATCATTGTTTTAGATCGAACCTACACAATTATATCGTTTGCATCATCTTTCCTCTTGTACTTATCACTTTTATATTTGCTCATATTATTTAAATTTATTTATTGAGTCTTTATTTGCTTGAATTTTAATTAATTTTTCGAAAAAGTTCTAATAACATTTATTTATGCAGCCCAGGTCCTATTTAATTTCAATTCTAGCTCTTCCATTCATATGGTGTAGATTTGATCTTCAAACTTCCCATCTAATAGCAAATTAATCCTTCTTTCTTTTCTAACTACTTCAAAATGAGTCAATAACTGAAACAAGAGAAAATTAATCCAAGTAAAGTAAAATTCAGTAATTTGACAACATAAAAACTTAGCAATATAGCCCATATAAACGCACAAAACACACTTACAAATAGTCATTGTTTGGTTTAACTAAAAAATTAATAAATTTTTTAATTAATGTTAATAATTAATTTTTTTTAAAAAAATCTCATCAATTTTTATCAAAATCTACTAAAAATTTTTATTTTTAGCAAAATCAAACATGGACATAATATCCAATCAAACGTGGCATGTATGGACCTTAATTTCATCTTCCAAACTTTTACAACTAAACTTTGCATTTTTAGTCATTCTTTAACTATTTCATCAATAATAATAAATGCCTTCAAAAAAAAAAAAAAATCAAATCAATTCATAACACTTGCTGTTGGGAATTCGGGACTAATTATTTTCTAAAATTTAGAAGCCTTGTTTAAAAATGTTTTTTCAAAATAAATTTTTTTGCACTCATTTTCAACAAATATTCTCCAAAAATAATTATTTTTTTTACATTTTTTCCATTATTTTTATCTAATTTTTAACCACACATTCCTTAAAAATCACTTTTCACAAAATTCACATAAAGAGTTTATCTTAAATTGAAGCATATCTTAATTATTACAAGAAGTCAATGATAAGTATAATCATTCATTTGGCTTATTTTATGTCTACCTTGAATCATGATAATCTTAAAGAAAATAAGTCAGAAGTCTCTCCAAACGATCCATAAATGAGTAGTTATGTGTATATTAATTTCTCTAGGTAATTTGAGCTCTATCTTCATAATGTTTAGCCCTTCTAGTCTTGTTGAAAATTGTATCCATTTTAGCTAAGGAAAGTATGTTAAGGACCCATGTACTTATTTCATTTATGGATTGAGGATCTTCGACGCTATTTTTCCTAATCTTTATGTTCCAAATTAATAAGAGTAAAGCATAAAAGGAATACTTATAAGTTAGTAAGTAAATTTTAAAATAAATAAATTTTATTGATCAAGTTGAAAAGAAGCTATACTTATAATTGAGAGTAAGCTAAAATTACTAAAATATAGTAAATTCTTATATTCAAAATAAGAAAAAAGTAAATCAAAAATATTTAGAAACAAAAAATTACTTAAAAGTAGCTTTACCTTTTCAAGCGTATCGTAGTGCCCTTAAGTTACATATGTATTGTGGTCAAGATTTTGAATAACTTCGTTCAATATATTGAATTTGGAACGTATTGAACCCAAATTTATGACGATAGCATATACAAAATCTTGGATGAAAAAAAATGAATTCAATATCACAAAGTAAACTGATTATATCAAATTTAAATATGGATTTAATACAACCCTTTGAAGGCAACTGAAAAAAAAAAATTCATTTATCAATGAATGGTTCTAGATAGGAATTACATTATTTTCATCACTAAAATTCTAGGGGGCTCTAAAGTTCTAATATTATATAGAATTAGATAATATTATAGACAAAATTTCACCTTGAATTTTGTCTTTCACACAATATGAGTATAATTCAATCCAACTTGCTGAACATAGCTCTAAAGAACTGCACTTGACCCAAGAGGAGACAGAGTTCCAGGACTGAAAAGAACAGATGAACACCATGCAAGAGATGATGGTGACATATTGAACCCAAGAGGACTAAGGGCTCCAAAAATGTGATCTGATGGCTTTATGGCCTTTTCCTCGTGTGTTTCAGTCATAAAATCACTGAATTTGGAAGCTGGTGGTGTTTTAACTTGATCAGGATGAACTAGTGGCTGTTGCCACGGTGGAGAAAGGTTGAGAGGTGGCGGCGCCACCTCCTGCAGCCGGGTTGTATGGAATTCAGTTGCACTAGTAAGCTTTTGGACAACCTCTTTAAAATTATCAGGATCCACCTTGTAGACTTTTGGTGGGATTGGTGGAAAAGGTGCTATCGGTTTCTTCATCGGCTTCATTGGGAGTTTACGAACAGAATGGAGTGCAGAACGAAAACTCGAGTTATATTTACCTCTCTTTTCTTCTTCTTGGTGTGAATAAATATTATTTGAAGACAAAGAATAAGAAGAAGACGATGATGAATAGGAATATGAGTCCATTATTGTTGCCTTATGTATAAAATGTGAACTATGAAAAATTAAAGCAAATCTTGATGAAAATATTATCTACTTTTGGTTATATATATAGAAAATTGTATGCAAGTTGCAAGAGGCAATATTCAACGCCAAAGGGAAAGAGAAAGAAACCTTGAATGAATAGTTCAAAGTTTTATTTGTCGTGAAGCGACGGCGTTCAGGGGGTGGCTGACGATTTATTACATACTCGATCTGGCGCACAAGTTTGACCAACATTTTTTGTTATAAAAATTGTCTCCATTATTGTTTATTTGATTTTTTTATCATAGTCTTGTTGAATTCTTTGAATTATTGCACGAGTAATATATTATAATGCAGCATTCATTACAGCCGTCGGACCTTATTTCTTAATCCGTGTCCACATAATTAGGGCATGTAATTTGGAGTCCGTTTGAGATCCATTTTTTTTAATCCAAAATGTATTTTAAAATAATATTTTGATGAGAAATATGTAATTAAAAAATAAGAAAATATTTTTGATTTACATTTAATATTATTTTACTGAATAATGTATGGTCAAAAATAAGAAAAGGAAAATTGTATTTTAAAAATAATGAGGACCAAACAATGACTTGATGTAAATTTTTTGAAAAGAATTAATGTTGTGTTTAGTATCGTTCTAGGTAGAAGTGGAGCTCATTTAGACTTATCCAATGAAGTTAAGATGCATTTTAATGCATTGGATAATTAAAAGTGGACATTCACTATCACATAGATTGATGCTAAATATTAATTGTGTTAGATAGCATTATTCTTATGAAAAATGATATTTTTGGAGAATGCGTAGTTAAAAAGAAAGGACATGTTATAAAATTATTTTATTGGTAAAATGTGTGATTGAAAATGAGTTTAAGAAAACAAGTTCTAAAAAATACGTACCAATAAGGGCTTAGTATATTATTGTAAATTGAAAAAATTACAAGTATAGATATCAAGACCATCGAACCTTGTTTTTAAATTTAGCATTCACCCTTATTAATACTCTCTACGTCTCATAAAGAAAAGTTTGCGTTTCTTTTTTGTCCGTCCCAAATATAGTCCACTTTCCTTGTTCAAATTATAGACTTTTTTTTAATTTTTTAATATGTCCTTATTTAATGTGTCTTGTTATCAACAAATATAAATTAATATTTAGAACACTATTTAACATAACAATATATTAGGAAAAATGTAAGATACATTTCTAACTACATTAATTACATTTTCTTAAGAATGAAAATGGAAGAAATTCTATCTTTTTACGAATGAAAGAATAGTATATGGACTAATGTCACATCTCAAGAATAGAAGATAAGAAAATGGCTTTTCTCCTAGGACACATAGCTAGTGTCGCATGGGCGAAGCCAAGCATAGAGACTTATCTGGTGTATGTGAGACAAAAATGCTCGATGTACACTCTAAATGTGCATTTACTTTGACATTTGATGTGTTGTTAAAAAGAATTGGAGGGAAAATTATTTATTTTTTTAAATATCCAATAATGTGTTGACATGTGGCAAAGTGTAAATGATGATGCACATGTGGCATGATTGTATATGCAATTGGCTCAATCTGATTTAGATACTTATTGTGTAAGAAGTGACAAGTACTTGGTCAGGGGTAGAAAGGTTTCGAACTTCTAATGTCGGCCTTGAAAAGTTCTTCAAAGTTTTTCTCTAACTTTTTTTCACTTGGAAATTTATTTTGTAAATAAAGTTTAACTCGAGTGATAAGATCGAAACTTTACCAGATTAATGAATTGAATTTATCCCTTCTTTAGGAGGTGGGATCAAACCTTTATTTGAGCCCCATTTTTTGAGCAAAAATACACTCTGTGAGTGTTTTGTTGAAAATATGTGGTTAAAAAATAAGAAAAATTTTAGATTTACTTATAATATTATTTTATAAGAAAATCGACGAGAAGCGGTTAGCTACTAGTCACTCATCATTCACATTCATGTTTTTAAGTTCAAAGTATAATTGTCAATTTCCTTAATCAAGATTATGTCTTAATTGAATTATATTAGGAGTTTATCAAGTTGTAATCAAAATCAAAATAGAAGTTATTGAGTTCTAATTATAGCAAAAGAGTTGGGGTTAGTAGTATAGTCCTTAAAAGAGTCCAAAATGTTCAAGAATAACACATATGATCATTGGAATGTAATTAGAAGTATAAAGAGTGTCAAAGAGCTGCACAAGTTATGCTCCAGATTCTCAGCCACTAGTTGCAATGTATTTTTCGCATAGAAAATATTGTAATTTGGACAAGGCTATTCTATAAGAATTGTAATCAACTGAGTTAGCTTTCCAATACATTTTGAATTACCTTAATCAGATATTGAGAGAGAAAGTTATGATAACAATACTGACTATACTTAACTGTCACTCTCATGTTTCTCGACTAGCATTCGAGCAATGTGGTTATTCGAGAAACAGTACTATTCTATTTTCAAGCTGATTTTGAGTACATTTTCATCCGAAACACTAATTATAAATATACACCATATGAGACGTTTAAAAGTATGTTGAATCATATTTATTTCATATAGATAAATTCTTTGATGATATAAAACATTCTTTGATTCCAAAATTCAATCACCACATATTATTTGAAACATAAATTTATTCAAAATTTGATTTGTTGTTCTAGTCATATTGTTTCACATTAAACCGCTGATCAAAACACACAAATATCGTTTGATCAAACAGCAACCCAAAGAATGATGAGTTCTTCATTTAATCCACTGGAGATAAATCAATACCAGGAATCGGGAGTTCTTGTATAAGCACAAATTCAGGAGAATTAATGTGAGAAACCTGGAGTCTAGATATAGCTTTAGTAGCACGTAGTCCGGGAGGGCTAAGGTATAAACTAGGGGTTGGGATTTGCTTTGAAAGAGTACGCCTCACTAAAATCAAGGGAGACTGAAGGAATTGAGTTCAGAAGTTCTAGGGGTTAGACAGATTTGGATCATACTGTAAGTTTCTTCAATTTGTAGTGGATTACAGACTGACAAAATGCTCGAAATTTTTACCCAGTTGAAATTTCTCCGTGATCAGTTTGGCGTTCTTTATTACTTTCATATTACAAATTATGGTAATTCAACATATGATAAATTGACATAATTGAATAAACATTTAAAAATATTTAAAAAGTGACATGTTGCTTTTAATTGTGTAGTTCCACACGTGGGTTTAAATAATTTAAAACTTTCAAATGGGATCGGAGCTTAATTGTGATCATTGACCCAAAAATTGTCTAGATGAGTCACTCACATTCTGATATAGGATCTTAGGATGACATAGATATTTGCGAGGCTTATGAACAGCTATATAAGGAGAGTCTCAAGTTATATAAGGTCGATAGATCAATTTTTAAGAAACTGAATAAGCATGAATTAGAAAAAGAGAGCCTTATAACTAAACTTGAAGAGTCTACGAAAGGATCGAATGAATTAAGGTTTGAGAAAGAGTTCTTGGAAATTAAGGTTAAATCTCTTATGAGTAATCTTGAAAAATCAAATGCCCAACTTCAAGTTTTTTCTAGCGGATATAAGAAAATTGATAACATTATAGGTTTGAATAAAAAAATTGAGGATAGAAGAGGAGGATAGAAGAGGTGTAGGCTTTAATGAAACAAATTCTCATACTACTTCATCTTCTAAAAATAAGTTTGTACCTACTTCAAAACCTAATGTTCGAAACTTGAAATCTAAAGTTGCTTATGCGTTCATCACCACGTGTCACCATTGTGGTAAGCTATGATACATAAGACCTAAGTTTCGAGAGCTCTTGAATAGGAACACGGCCAAGAATATAGGTGTCGAAGGATCGAAATCATAGGTAAAACATATGTTTCCTCCACCTAAGGTTCAAAACTTGAAATCCAGGATTGTTCCTAAATTCATTCCCACATGTCATAATTGTGATGTTTTAGGTCACATTAAAGCTAAATGGTGTAAGCCCTAGATTAGGAAAAATAAACAAGATTTAACTAGTCATGTTCACTGGCGGATCTGGGGGGTGGCCTGGGGGGCACGTGCCCCCCCCAGATTTTGATTTTTTTTTAAATATAAAATAAAAAAACTAGAAGTTAGAAACCCACTCCCAAGTCCTAACCTCGTTCACTCCTCTCCCAACTCTCTCAAGTCCTCCACTCACGTCCCAGCCTCAGCCTCTCTCCCAACTCCCCTCCTCCACTCAGCCTCAGCCTCTCCTCTAAGCCCTCAGCCTTTCCCAACTCCCCGTTTGGCTTGTCTCCTCCATCTCTAAGCTCCACCCGTCCTCTCTAGTCTCTCCCACGGGCTCGACAGTCGACATTGCACCATTCTTTGAGTTCGCGCCTCCGCCATTCCAACTTCCAAGCTCCACCCCGTCCTCACTAGTCACTCCTAGCTGAAGTAAGTTCTGGCTAACTCACAGACTGCACAGTGCACTCTCATTCTCTAAGTCTCAAACTCTCAGATTAACTTGTTTGTATAATGTATTTGTGTTTCTTATTGAGGTAAATGAATTGTGTTATTGTTTGTTATTGAGGTAAATTTATTGAGTGTATTGTTGGGTTTCAAATTGTTTTCTGATTTAGGGATTTAGGGTTTTTTTCGGAAATTGATAGTGATTTACTGATTTAGAGATTTAGGGTTTTTTGGAAATTGATAGTGATTTGCTGATTTAGGGATTTAGGGTTTTTTGGAAATTGATAGTTAGAGATTTCTAATTAGGGCTTTTAGGGAGTTAGGGATTTTAATGAATTTCATTTATTGAGAAGGCAATTGCCAATTCTGATTTAAGAAATTGATAGTCTACAAGCTTGTGACATTAACCTTAGTTTTTCCCGGGAGCTACTGCTATTTCCTACTATGACTTTTGTCAAAAATCGTTTGTTCAATCGAATTGGAGATCAATGGTTGAATGATAGTTTGATTGCATATATTGAAAAAAATGTATTTGACAATATTGAAAACGATGTAATTATGAAATGTTATCAAAATATGAGAACACTTAGAGAACAATTGTAATAAAATATCTCTTACTTTAATTTTTTCGTTACTTTTTCAAAATTTGATTGTGCCCCCCAACATAAAAAGTCTGCGTCCGCCCTTGGTCATGTTAGATTCCCAATTAATCAAGTGAGTCACTTGACTGCGTTGATGACTCAATTGACTAAGATTACATATTCTTCCTCTAAGAAGATTTAGGTAAAAAAGAGTGAACTCACGAATCAAGGCGATGCTTTATATTGCTCGCGTTGCTCTTCTTGGTAAGAGCGTTTTTGAGCCTCACCGAGTACGTAACTAGATGCATGCATCTGCATTATTCATGGAATTTCCATATTCATGCATGAACTCTAAACTTTTTCCTTGTTTGTTTTGTATATTATATATTATCTTGAAAAACAAAAAAATGGGTGAAAAAGATTTTCTTTATTTTTTTGGACATGCTATTTTGCTATCAAGTACTTGTTAGGTTCATAATTGGTAAATTAAATTTTCATTAATGTGTTTAGAATTTATTTGGAGTACTTGATATATGTTATTACATGTGTCATATGTATTGCACACATTAGACTCTTATAAGTGGGTTTTGACCGCGTGTTTGAGATTTTGGATGTCAATCATCTGTGTAGTGAATTGACTTTAAATATGGAATGACCTTTAAATTGGTTGACCTAAACTCTTATATTTCCAATAAAAGAAATATTACTATTGAGTTTTAAAGAAATTTTTTGAATTATATAAAATGTTGTGAGACAATCTTATGCTTTTATTCGTAGCATATATAAATCGAGTGATTAAACCTATAGGATATCTTAATACCTGATTCCCATAAGTCATCTAAATTTAGAGTTATCAACCTAAAACGTGTTACCAGGATCATGTAGAAAGTTTAATGAAAAAGAGTATGCACATAAAAATTGAAAAGTAAAAGAAAAATATACATATAAATGTACTCACAGATAGGGGGAGGAAGAAAAAAATTATACAATTAATTATGAGTTCTTTAATTTATAAAGGTCCTAATAATACTGTGTTTGACTTCATACTTTGAAAAATATATTCGTTCACTAGTTATTTTTCGCATGTCCTTGCTCATTGATTTAAAATTTTGAGACTTGCCTCCAAGAGTTTAATGACATTTTTCACACATGAATGACTTATATAATTTACTCTATCGAGGTTTAAAATAAGTTATATGAAAAAGTTTACTTGTTTATGAACTATACAGTATAAGTAAGCAAATAATTGTTCATGATGATAAAATTGAAAATTTATGAAAAATTAAAACAATAGTTGGTCTTAAAATTGAAAATTTTTTATTCTCATATCACATATTTTTGCATAATTATATATGTGCATATTTTTTGTTACTCATTTCTCTCTGTGTTTAACATGATTATTACGTACATTTTCTTTGTTATTTGTGACAAAAAGTGGGATAGATGTGTAATTATTTCCAGGAGTTGGTTATATGAGTTAAGGGGAGAATTTCAATTTTTCATTTGACGTATTTGCTGGAATTTTATTATTGATATAATGTTGTGTTTATTTCTAAATTTATAATTCACATGATATTTCATGCTTCAGCGTTACACATGTTTTATTACGTGTTTTATTTAATTTAATTACATGATTTTTATTTCAATAGTTTTGTATTCTTTTTCATGTGGTATTGTGATTTCCATGTATTTCGAGTGGCGTGTGACATTTTGAAGTTTGGGAATTACGTCTTAGGTAATTAGACTATTTTAGATTTGACTTTGAAATAAATAATTTTGTCACGAAATGTTAAATGGGGATATTGTTAAGTCCAAAGTATAATTGAGAATTTCTAAATTTGATTGGCAATTTTTTTAGTCAAAATCATGTCCTAATTGAATTTAGGAGTTTATCGAGTTGTAACCAAAGTTAAAATAGAAATTATTGAGTCCTAATTATAGCAAAAGACTTGGAATTATAATCCTTAAAGAAGTCCAAGATGTTTAAGATCACATATGATTATTTGAATGCAATTAGAAGCTTAAAAAATGTCAAAGAGTCGCACAAGTTATGTTTCAAATTCTTAACCACAAGTTGCAACGCATTTTTCACATAGAAAATATTGAAATTTGGACAAGGCTTATTCTATAAGAATTGTAGCCCATTGAGTTAGCTTTCCAATTCATTTTAAATCACATTAATCTTATATTGGGAGAGAAAATTATGAAAAAAATTGATTTTGAGTAATATTCGATTTTCAAGCGCTCGTTGGACTAGCACTCGAGTGACTTGGTTATCCGAGCAACAGTAATATTCGATTTTCAAGTTGATTTTGAGTTCGTTTTCATCCCAAACACTACTCATTATAAATATATACCGTATGAGACGTCCAAAAGTGTGTTGAATCAAATTAATTTATTAGAAATCAATTATTTGATGATCTAAAATATTCATTGATTCCAAAATTCAATCATCACATATTATTTGAGTCGTGAATTCATCCAAACTTTGATTTGTTGATCTAGTCATATTGTTTCATATTAAACCACTGATTAAAGCACACAAAGATCGTTTGATCAAACACTAACCCGAAGAACGAAGAGTTCTTCATTTAATCCATCGAAGATGAATCGATATCAAAGATCGGGAGTTGTTGCAGAAGCACAAATACAGGAGAACTAAGGTATGATACCAGGAGTCGAGATCTAAGTCAGGAACACGTAGGTTAGGAGGGCTAAAGTATAAACTAGGAGTCAAGATTTGGTTTGAATGAGCACACCTCCAGTAAGATCTAGAGATGGCAAAAAAAATCCGACAAACCCGATCCGACGGGGATTACTTGCTTAATCAGGTATTCGGGTCGAGGATGGAACGTGTAACTTTGCCTCGAGCGGTATGGGTAATTGGTATCTCGCCCCGCCCCTTTTAATTTTTTTTAATTTTTCATTTTTTTAAAATTCAATATTTTAAATGAAAAATTTCACAAAATTTCATTAGTTCTAATAAAAAATCACAACTAAAATTATTTAAAAAATATGGCAAATAATAAATGTCTTAGTTTATCAAATATATTTGAATAATTTAATTTTTAAAATAAACAAATAAATAAAATTTTATATTATTATCTCACTTTAATAAATAGGGGTAATAAAAAAAAAATAGTAGATGGGAACCCCACCCCTGCCTCGTTTTAAACGGGTCACGGGATGGGAAATTACCTCGCAGGGCGAGTGACGGAAAGTAACTTGTTATTTTTAATTGTGTAATTCCACACATGAATCTAAATACTTTAAAACTTTCACATGTTATGGTCGTGTAGAATTTAGAATTATTGATTGAAATGAAGGGGGAATAAAGTCCTCTTGGTTTAGAGATTTTAATAAAAATTAAAGGAATGTATTGTTAAAATTGTAGATCTCATAAAATGTATGATTAAAATTAATTATTTTGCTTAGATTTTAATTTATCTTTTTTACTCCAACCAAACTGAGGTTAAAAATTGAAAAATATTTCATGGTTGTCGATATTTTCTTGTTCGTTGTTTTCCTGAAGTAGACGTGACTATTTGCTGTGTGATAGGGACAGCAATGCCATTTTCGGACAATATTAAATTATATCAGTTCCAAAATAATATATTTTTGTGTCGGTCCGTTGTTTAATCTAGCCAGCTGCCTGTCTTAGTTCATACGTTTGACTTGTGCAACTTGCTTCAGACGGTGTCTTGCATTTAGAAGAATTTTTAAAATTCATCAAAATCTGAGTTGGGGATACACTTGTCTAATTTCGTTCCTACATGCACACCAATTTGTTACTTTTTATTTCTTCAAACTAATAGATAAAAGTAAACGAAAACGAAAAATTTAGACGAGCAATCAACTAAAGAAATTTTGCTTATATTGTATTATTCTTAAATTTCTCTTACTCTCATTATTTATTGACACCAAAAGCAAAATATGTTCCCATTTTGTAAATTTGAAAATACAAGATTAAAGCATTTAATTATGAAAAATATCCTCTAAAAAATCAATATAATGTGAGACAATTTATCGATATTACATGCTTGTTAAAATGGAAACAACCAAGTCTTTGTTTGATCATGGAGGTGGGCATTTTTTTCTCTGAATCGGTGGAACCGGTCTATTCCAATTCCGTTATTAAATAGATCTGTTTTGGTACTATGCATTTAGAATCGATTGCTTTCGGTCCGATCGATTCTTGGTACTGTATTAAGAACCAATAGTGAATTTAATTCTCTTTAGTTTTTTTGTTGGTATATAACATAAATGTGCATAAGATATTTGAACATTAAATCCTAAAATTATCTTATGCCAAAATTTCACTTTCCATACAATTCTTCTTCTTTCTTTTATAATAAAACTTAGGGATAATTGCAGCAAAGGTCCCAAACCTTTCAAATTTTTGCGCATTTTACCCTAACCTTTGATTTGTGCCAGCGGAGGTCCCAAACCTTTAATAAATATGCGGCTGAGGTCCATCTGGACGGATTCCATCCAAATCGCCGTTAGTCAACCTAAAAAGTCAAAATTTGACCAATTTTGACCCAATTGAAAAGGGCAAAATGGTACTTTCAATTTCTCTCATTTTAAATCGGTTAAAATATTTATTAAAAAACCCAAAAATAAAAATCAATTCCATCCAGCTTCTACCCCCCACCCCACTCCGACAGTCACCGTCGCCGGCACTTTGCCGGCACCACCCCTATCTCCTTCCCCAACCCCAAAAATTTTTCCCACTAACCTCAGCTTCACTTTGACAATATCCAGATCACATACTTTTTCTTCATCCAACAAAACGTCGACTAATTCATTCTCAGTTTTGGAGAATCTATTCCAATCCCACCTCCTCCCTCTACTGCAGCGCTCTCAAACATCCCAAGCCCCCTCTTGAATCACAGCTCCAAGGTATTTCATATCATTCCGCCACCTTCTACCACCATCTCCACCGCCACCTAAACAAACAACACCAAATTTCGACCACCACCCACGGCCACCCTCGCCACCACAAATTGCAAACAACCCAAATCATATCATCCATTTTCAAATCCACAACCACAAATCGGATCTAATCACCAAAAAAAGGGGCGTTACTAGAGCCTCAGTTTGCCCATTTTGTAGTGGAAGATGAGACTGTTGATTCTCGGGTTCACGAATTTTTCAGCTTCACAGGTTCATATGGTGCCTTTGGATTCAAGCTTGCCTACACTTCCAACAGCCTGAGCAACAATAGGGAAGCACACAGCAGTTTAGGATTCATACTCTTTGTATTGTCCAGCCACCGGTGCTCAAGAACACTAATCAATCAATTAGAAGAGGTCAATTTTTCATTTTGTCTAACATTAATCCTCGATTTTTTAGCCAAAATCTTGCGGAGAAGCTTCCCGAGAAGAAAATCCCTTTGCCGATTCACATAGCCTATTCCCAATAGCACTGCACTGTCATTCTCGATTGCGTGGAAAAGCCCATTCTTCTCCTCTGAATCCTTGATATAAGATTCAAGAAGAAGACTGTACATCTCGGAATGGATATTCTCAATCGCGATTTGGAACCCATAAAATGAATGCACCTCCGAGATTCGAACCTCCTTCATGAACCTTCCGGCGAGGTTCTCCAAAACGATGTTGCCTGAGGTGGTGGTGCCAGTGCCAGCACTGTTTGCTGGAATGAGAGAGAGAGGGGGGAAGACAGAGAGGGGGGAAGACAGAGAGAGATGAGTGTTTTTTATTTTTAATTTTTTTATTTTTTAATGTGTTAGTTGTAAAGTTCCCATTTTGCCCTTTTCAATTGGGTCAAAATTGGTCAAATTTTGACTTTTTAGGTTGACTAACGACGATTTGGATGGAATCCGTCCAGATGGACCTCAGCCGCATATTTATTAAAGGTTTGGGACCTCCGTTGGCACAAATCAAAGGTTAGGGTAAAATGCGCAAAAATTTGAAAGGTTTGGGACCTTTGCTGCAATTATCCCTAAAACTTACATGTTTGTTTCCAAATTTGTAACTCATTTTAATAAATTTCTTACCCTTTGCAAATATAAGCAGCCATTTTTTTGACTTTTTATCTCACAATCGGACCCACTTGTTGGAAAAACGGTAGAAAAATTAATTCCTGTTGACAAATAATGGGAAACAAATGGGGGTTTAATGAGTAATCAACATTTAAATCTAAATAGTTTCATAAATACTCTACAAAAATTCATTGATTTAATGCAACCTTAATGGAAAAAAGTGTATTTTTATTTCAATCTTTTATAAGAATTCAAATTTTTCATTGTTTTCAAAGTGGTAATCATCATAATTAAGATATTCTCCTTGAAGATTATTGAAGATAATCTGATGATAAATACTACATACATTTTTTTAGTATATATATTGTTGTATGAATTTTCTTAATAATTAATAATTGATCCAGATTTTATAGTTAATATTGTGTCTAATACATTTTATGTCATTGTTAATTGATCTTGAGTTTTGGAGTGCATTTTTATTTGTTGTCTTATTTTGTCCATGTTCTTCTTCCTTTAAGGCAAAATATTTAAATCTCATACTCATTTTTAATCACATATTTTGCACAATAAAATATTTTTCATGTAAACCCAAAAATTTTCATTACTTTTTAACTCCACATTCTTAAAAAAATATACTATTCAAAACTCAATTTTCTCAAATAATTGCCATCAAATAAGGGTTTAATTAATTTATATATTATTAGATTGCAAGAATGATAAGTAATGTTAACTCCATTTTATCTATTCTTAATCTAACGAGTAGTTTAATACTTTACTTTTATAAAAAAAAATTAATATAAAGAACGGGATCGGTTTGAATCAGAATCAATTGGTTCAATTCTATATTTAGATAGGAACCAATGGTTCAATTTCTAATATTCTTATTGGTACTCAGTTTAGTTTGAAATCAAACCGAACCAAACCGCGCTCACTCCCATTGATTCCTCTTTTTTTCAAAATATATTTCTTTTTTTTTTTCAACCACTCATTTTTCAGTAAAAATAATATTATACGAAAATCTAAAACTTTTCCTTATTTTGTAACCACACATTATCTAGCAATCTACTATTACAAAATGTATTTTACACGATAAAATGGGACTCAAATAGGCCCTAAATATATAACGGGTAAATGCAAAATGAATATTTGATATTTCAAAATTGATATGAAATTTTATTCGAAAAATGAAAAAGATTTATGCGTTGAAAAACTTGTTCACACCCTTTGTAAATTTACATTCAAAAATGTAAGCGCTCACGTAATATATTGGTACTGTTTTATTATTTTATTATATCTTCTTATGCTTCCGTCAATCAAAAGTCATGTCGGGAAAACAATTAGCAATGAAAAAAAGGAAATTAAATTAAAAAAAAAAAGTAAAAAACGGAAGCCTAAAGTGGTAATTTTAAAACATTGGTATAATTAGCTATGTCAACGAGTCGAGCCGAAAAAAAAAAGCTCGGGCCCGCCTCGAGCTTTTTTGGCAGAGTTTTTTTCTGGCCCGAGCCGAGCCTGGCCAAAAAAAAATAAGGCTCGGCCCCATTTTTTTTTTTTTTTAATTTTTTCAGCTATTTTAACTTAAATTTTTTTTTTTTTTAATTTTTTTAATTAATCAAGGGCCGACCCCCCAAAATGGGGCTCGACCCGAGCCCGAGCCGGGCCCTGCTAGGGCTTTTCCCGAGTTGAGCGAGACCCGTCCGAGCCGACGAACTTTTTTGCCACCACTAGGTATAATGTTACACAAGACTTTAAAAAAAAAAAAAAAAGGAAGATAAAGTCTACTAAATATATCATTCTAGTTGTGTGAAAAAGAAGTCGAGCATCCCACAATGAGGCCTGTGGGCTTGACCAAATGGAAACCAAACCACCCCCCACAAAAAAAAAAAAAAACCTTGTACAAGTACCGTTCACGTAATTTTTATCACATTAGACCAGTGGTAGTCATCAGGACACCTTCGACTTACACCTCTATATTGTTTGATGATATCTTTTGTTCTATCTAATCTAATATATGCGTTAAATATGTCTACTTACTCTGATTCATCGAAGAGAGAGAAATTGAGTGACACTCGACAATACGGTCTACGAAAGTTGTGACAGGCCAAGTGCTTCTAGGCATACTAGTGGCTAACCGTCCGCCTCAAAATGTGTTCGAGCTGATCCAGCAAGCTTGATTTATATCCGGATTATTTCATTTTATATTCGATCTAATCTAATCTAATATTACGTAATAAACATCTCCTTATTCACAGTGGCGGACGCAGACAATTAAAGTTAGGGGGGTAGAATCGAACTTGGAAAAAATTTTACAATTGAAAATTTACATTAAAAAAAAAATCATATCCCATGTAATTTTGCATCCTAAAATTTACATGAAATATGATTTTTTTGGATGTAAAATTTCGAAATTTTTTTGATATTATATCCGATATAAATTTTCAAATAAAATAATGCAAATTACATTGAGAAATTTGTATCACAAAAATAATAAATGTTAATGAAATAATTAATTTTTTTTTTAAAATGCAACCTACATTTGATTCATCTTTAACTATTTTCGATATATGTTTGAACTATTCGAAATGCTTATAATGTAGTCTTCGAAACGAGTTTTGAGATGATATAAGCGATTTGTAGATTCGACTACCGTACAATTGTTGGAGAATTTTTAAAGTTAGCATGTTATCGAAATTCTCGAAATACTAATTTTAAACAGCCTACTTTGACAAGTCGTAACATTTGTTACGATTGGTAATTTTTCACACTGTTAACGACATAAAAAACTAGACTATGAACACTTCGAAATGGTATTAAAAATTCAATATTTTGATTTTATTTCACATCCTATAATGATTTCGAAAATTGAAACAAAACATAAAAAATTTAAAAAAAAAAAGAAAACAAAGTGGAGGGTGGGGGGACGGCACGTGCCCCAGGCCCACCCCTGGGTCCACCGGTGCTTATTCATATGAGAGAGATAGTTGACAATGCATTCTACAAAAGCTGCTCAAAGAGATTTATTTTCAAGCCTACACTATATTAAAAAACTTATTTAAAAGGGCATTCAATAATTAATTCAGTTCCAATTGTAGCTAAGTTGAGTCAAACAATCACAATTTCAAATATTTGAACGATGCAGGACTATTTGGTTCAAAAGTCCTTTACTTGCACAGCTACTTTTATGTATAATTATTTATACAATAGGGTTAAGAATATTAATTTCTGTTGATTATGTGGATTAATTCTTGATTTGATTTCAATACGTGCATGCACATAGGTTTGCAAGAACATGAAGAAATTTTTGTTAAAAGTCAAATGAGCAGCCACAGCTCAAAATAATTGGCAATTGGTATATGTAACGCACTCAACACGAAACATTGAGCACATGTTTAGTAAGTTGGACGAAATATTGAATGTATTTAAAGAAAAACGAGTTAAAATTTTGTATATTATTCTGTCAAATATTACATATATGATATTGTACACTAAACATCTATAACGGTCTGTTTAGTCTCGATTTGAAATTGATTTAGAGCTCAACTTATTATCAAACAATTATAAGCTATTTTAAGTATTTGGTAATTTAAAAAATATTAATTATATAAGAAATTGTATCATCTAGCAGATTTTGAGAATCAAGAAACTGATAGCCTCTCAGATTTTGCTTTTAGCTTCTCAATTATTTATACTTAAATATCATTTCTGACCTAATTAATTAAATTAAATTAATTCATTTCTATTATATGATTAATTTTTGTTTTAAATATCAATAGGGAATCCGTTGTCTTACAATAATATTTGATAATATTATGCAATGTTATAAAAATAAATTTTAAAATACTACCAATGATAATAATAATAGAAATACATATAATATCATTATATTCGATGTCCGCGACTGTACAATTTATATTGAAACATACAACAATTCTTAACTCTTGTTTGGTCCTCAATATTTTTAAAATATATTTTTCTCTCTTATTTATAACCACATATTTTTCAATAAAATAATATTACACTCAAATTTAAATTTTTTTCTTATTTTTTAACAACACATTCTCCATGAAAATTTCATTCCAAAATACATTTTCATAAAAAATTGGGGTTCAAACGGGCTCTTAAATTATAAGACTTCATCAATTAACTGATTTTTTCAACGCTATTAATTTTTTCACACAACAAAAAAATATTCTTTTAAAATCACCATAATATCAAAACAAGTATTAGCCCTTTTTTTATCCTCCATTATTTTCAAAATACATTTTTCTCTATCTTATTTTCATTCACACATTTTTCATTAAAATAATAGTACATGCAAACCAATTTTTAACAACACATTTTTTCATCAAATTACTATTTCAAAATGCATTATTGTCAAAAAAAAGGAAAGGAGGCTCTGTCACGATCCGTTCCAAGTAAGCCAAATGGACCCGACACGTGTCGTGCGCCGATAATAGATACCGACTAAGTGATAGACTCACCATCAAGGCGACTATGACCTGTTTAAACTATAACCTACTTTTATAAAATTTTGATAGAGTTTCTCCTGTAATATGGACTAAAACCACCTGAACAATAATCAATATTCTCCAATCAGTACATATAATTTAAAATAGGGTACACCAGTCCCTCAAAACTCAAACTATTCAAAATACAATACAAGGAAGTCGGCATTTACAAATATTTTACAACAAGTCTCCAAATGTACTCAAGATACCAAATATGCAGTGAGCCAATGATATGGATACATGTACTACTATTTAACTTTTTCTGACACAACATACATGCATCCCAAAGAAATATGAACTAAGTAAGTTAACAAAATAAATCATACAATTAAAGACAAGATATGGCTCAACTCGATGAATCAACAGTTTCCAATACTGCTCAACTTAACCACTATCTGATAAGGAAAAATATAACAAAAAATATGAGCTTGTAACTCAATGAGTCGATAGTTTACAAATACATATATTATTTCCATTTATACACATCTACCGAAAAAATTAATTTATTTTCTTACAATTTTAAGAAATTCTAAATTCTCTGAAACATGTTAAATCATAAAATTCTTACTCTTTATTCTGAATAACCAACAGTAAAATATGTCGAGTATAGCTAATCTGGTATCACAAAATCTGTGTAAAGTTGTCATTTCTGTAAATTAAAATCGTGTTTCTGTACTGAATAAGCTGAATTCTATATTTTGAAATAAACTATTATCTGATATTTGAAAATCTATGAATCTACAACTGAATAAATATAATATGATATACTAAAGAGTCAAACCAATAAGTATCCAATGAACAACTTTACTCATGTACAAAGTAACCTCGATGTACAAGGCAAGGCCATTCAAATCTAATAATCTAATAATTTGATCATACATATGCAAAGTTGCCCCAAGGCTAATCACCCTAGTAATGACTCAAAGCCTGTGTGTACGAGAGTGGGTAAAGACCTGTGACTAAAATCGGTATCATAATATCGTATAAAATCATAATGCCAGGGCTAAATCATAAATTAGACTCAAACTGATATCTAAAAATGATAATAATGATATAACAAGATGAGTAAGTACATTAGTCGAATTCAGTAAGCTAAAATTATAATCTGAAATCAATAAACTGAACTGTAAGCTAGAAAATGTAAGTTGAAAGCTAATAACCCACTATGTTCTGGATAATCACATCAAAATATACCCCATGTAATCATCTTCTAATGATCTGAAAGCTATAAAGTCATATGCACATAAACTGTCTGATCAATACTTTTTTACACGGTGGTAGCCCCTCAGTGCACAAAGTGAAAATAATATAATCATCCTCACACACGGCCGTAGCCCATCAGTAGATAAGAGTTACTTTTATACACGGTTGTGGCCCCTCAGTTCATAAAGAAGAAATAACATAATCATCCTTATATATGACTGTAGCCCCTCAGTGCATAATAGGTACTCTTACACACGGTCGTAGCATCTCGGCGGATAAGAGTTACCTTTATACACGGCTGTAGCCCCTCAGTGCATAAAGTGAAAATAACATAATCATCCTTATATACGGTTGTAGCCCATTAGTACATAATAGGTACCCTTACACACGCCCGTAGCCCCTCGGTGGATAAGAGTTATCTTTATACACGGTTGTAGCCCCTCAATGTATAGGAGTCAAATACACGACTCTAGTACACGGCCGTAGCCCATCAGTGAACTAGAGTAAGATGACTACATCGGGTATTTTCTGATGGTTTCAAAATAATCATGCTCATTTACTAATTTCTCAAAAATATTACATTCATATAACTAATATGCTTCTCTAAAATTTGGAATCATTTCAACATTCATATTAAGTAAACATGATTATAAGTTTATTAGTTAAAAATCTTATTTTTGGAAAAGTAAGTTCTCCACTCACTCAAAACAAGATACGGTCTAAGACAATTGGTAAGCTTTTCTAATCTCTTCGTCACCACCTTAATGTAAATGAAAGGTAATCAATCAAGAAACTTACTAAGAAACTCTTCGTCACCACCTTAATAATGGTACTCCTTCAACTTAATCTAAAAATTAAACTAACAAATTAGAACCCTAGAAATTCAACATAAATTATTCATTTATCTCTTGAAGAAATTGGGAAATTTGAATGACCAAACCTATTCTTTTTTTTTTCTTCTTTTCCGCTTCCTTCTTCTCCTTTTTCCTTTCTTTTTCCTCTCTCTCTCTTTTTTTTTTTGGGCTTCAGCTCCCATTTTCCAGCCTCTGTTACGGTTTTCAGCTTCTGCGTGTGTGTGTGAATGGAAAATGGATCAAAAAAATGCTAATTACTGGAGCACTAAGACACAAATTGCCAAGGAAGTCCTCCATATTTCATTTGATATAAAATTGAGTCATTTAACTTCCAATAATAGATAAGTACAGCCCTAAATTTTACATTTAATCCATCTTAACCATCATATATTATCCATTGTAAAATAAACCCCAAGAAAATAATTTGCTTCATTTAAGTCCTATTTGACTATGGCCTTGACAATTCCACTTTGACTTTTGACCTAAAATAAAATGGGTTGTGACACGCTTCTAGTTTGTATGTTACATTGAATAGTATAATGTACAATTTAACTTATTCTACTTTAATATTTTTCAGTATCATAAAGTTTAGTTTATCAAACATGTCACTAACATATATTTTGTGCGCAATTTTAAATGTCAATAAAAAAACTTTTAGTTTTTTCTTAATTAATTTTATTCATCGCGTTTCAACTTGTCAAACAAGTCGTAGCAATGGTACGCGATACTTGTAAATCTAGAGTTTGTGATCTTTTTCATGCAATAATTCATTTTGGGATATACTTATAAAATTAATTCATGAGTAAAATTTACTTATTTAATAGTGTAAATAATATACTATTTGAATTTTAAAACTGGAAAATAATTTTTTTTATTTTTATTTTGAAAGTATCCCCTATTTTATTGACGAAATAAGTAACATTTTACATTGTAAATAAGAAAAAGTAGCATGCCAAAATATGTTGAAACGAATGTTACTTAAAATTAAATCGTACTTCTAAGCTTAGCCAAACATGTCTATTTTAAAGATTTGCCCTTTAACGTCTACGTTCTTTAATGTCAAACCTCTATTAAATTTCTTCTGTAATTTGGATTTTTGTTAACGTAACAATAAATTACACACAAATATTTTGGAATTTTATTAAAAATCTTATGTTAAATGTATAAAGGATAACTATGGATCAATATCCCCTCATGTTTCAAAAGTATCACTGAGCCTATTCATTAAAATGTGCGTCACAAAGCTTATGTTTCACAACCTCTTATGTTGGTAGAGCCCCGTACTGCGAGTCCGTGACTAGGGCAAAATTTTCTATTCTAAATTTGGAGACATTTCTGCTGAACATGAATGCTTCATTTCGCTTAGATACCTAATTGTCCTCTGCGTCACTTCATGCACGAGTTTATCGGAGAAATGTTGGAATTATCTTATTATGTGGACTTCCATTTTATTGTGAATATTACGGGTTAGATGTATAGTTTGCAATGATACTGTGATTATGCTCAATATATTAGTGATCACGTGGGCCATTGTACACCTTACAGACTTTATTATTTATAAGAAAAAAAATCATAATTAAGATGTTTAGTTTTACCAATTTCAAATTTAAGTTTAAAATTTCAAATTTCAGATATTTTTAAATTAATTAATTAAACATACATTTTATTAATTAAATACATTAATGTCACAATTCCATATAATTTGGTCACAAATTATAAATTAATTGGTCACAAATTATTTCTCGATTACAATAAAAAATTTTATAGATTACAAATTATTTCAATTAACAAATCGAAAATTTTATAATTCACAATTTTTTCATCGGTCACAAATAATAAGTCACGTATTATTCATTGGTCACAAATCACAAATTTTATATATTACAAATTATTTTAACGTCACAATTCAAAAAATTTATAAGTCACAATTTGTTCATCGGTCACAAATCAAAAATTGAAACGTCGCAATTTATTTATAGGTCATAAGTCACAAATATTATAAGTCACAAATTATCAAATTATTGGTCACAAATTAACAATTTTTTAGATCACATATTATTTTTTGGTCACAATTTATATTTTTCATTCACAATTTGTTTATCGGTCACAGATTCATCAATTTAATGGTCACAAATAATCAAATAATTTGTGACCACCACAACACTTGTAACCACCACCAACACTTGTGACTACCACCAACATCATGGCAACCGAAACCCCGTCGTCGGACCACCACCACCACCACCTCTACCTCCACACCCATCCTACAACCAATAAAAATCCCTAACCCTACCATCATCGTTGCTGACCACCTCCAACAAATTTTCAACTTCAAATCAACCGACACCACCACCTCGTCACCACAACCACCAACAAAACCACCGTTACCACCACACCAACAAGATCCAACATTGTCGCCCAAACACCATATCGCCTCCCAAAAATCAATAAAATCATCGCCCAACCATCGCCGCCCAAACACCAAATCGCAAGCAACAAAATCTGACTGCATCCATCAACGCCACCACCACATGAACCATTGCCTCCACTTCCCCTCAACAAACCGCCAGATGTACCACGCCCCATTGACCTGTACGGCTTCCACTTCTCACACAACTGCTCCATTTGTGAAGGCATAGGCAAATCTTCCAAACAGTACAACAACTGCACACATTTTCTAACCCTTAAATCACTGACAGGCAACACATCCGGCCGGTGAAGTGAAAATATCATGAACATGTGGACTGACCAGGAACCTATCCCCTTCACCATTGAGAGCATCGTAAACAGTGACCTGTCATTTTCACCACTGATTCATCTGATAGAATCTCGAAATTATACTTATTAGCGAGGTCATATAAATAGCTAGCCTTGCGCCCAGAAATACCGATTTGCTTGAGCTGTTGCGCAGAGAAGGTAGAGAAAGTGAGCAGAGAGAGAGAGATAGAGAGATAGAGAGAGAAGGAGGAGGAAAATTAAAATGAAATTGATTAGGGTTTGTGATGAAAATTGTATCATTAATATTTAAAATAAAATGTCTGATTTTTGAAAAGGCAAACCCTTTGATCTGATTTTTGAAATTGAATTTTTAAAATTCTGGTTTTGTGTAATTTCCTCTTATGTGGGACGGAATTAAGTAAACCCTGATTAGGGTTAGAGTCGATAATGGGCCGACTTTATAATTTCATATATATGACTAGGTCCCATCCCCTCTCCATATCGTATTGACTTGCCCCATTGACGGCTGATTATTTTGAAGAGTAATGAGAGAAATATCTAACTAGTAATATTCATACATAATAATATATTTCGTATGTATGGATTTTGAACTATTAATTATAATATGTGATTCTTATTCTTACTTCTTAGTATGATTATTGAATAATTACAACAATTGGTATCAGAGCACATGCTAAGATTAGAATCTTTAAACAAAAAAAAAAAAAAAAAATTGATTTTTTAAACTCTATCTTCTCTCTCTACGTTCATTTCATCCTACCACGGGCCCACGGCACAACCAACCACACGGACATGTTTATACCTGCCGCCGTTGGCCTTCTTATCATCTCCACATCCTGCAAGTTTCCTCCAAATTTTAGCCCTTTAATTTTCTTTATTTTTAAAACCTTTTAGTTGTTGTTGTCTATTCTGATGCGGAAACCGATTTTTATTAATTATTCTCATTTTCTGGGTCTCACCGAGGATGATTACCTAAATTGGACTAATTAGAGAGTTTGTAATACTATTTCAGTCTAGAATAAGATTTAAGCTTCTGGGTTTCTTTTTATGTTTTTCGATTTTTGTTGAGGTTATTTGATGTAATTACTAATTGCCCAAAGTCCCAATTTCTCTGCCTCTCTCCCTTGTGCATATGCAAATTGCTCCGTGGTTGTGAATTTGTTTTTGATTTATATATTTGTCTTCCAATGCTCTTCCCTCCCCGTCTGTATGTATGTGTATTGAAGAAGTCGTGTGTGTTTTGAATATTGGCAGCTGAGTTTGCTTTGATTTTGGTATGAATGAACCCGTGGTTTTAGCCTTGTTTTGTGTGAATCGCTGCGAGCAGGAGTAGCGGCGCTGCTGCTCGTTGGAGCAGCAGCTGGCGTTGAAGCTCGCAGCGCCGGCACGCTGCTGCTAATGCAACTTACGGCTGTACCTTCACAGCCGTGGGCTGCCGTCGCGGCGGTTAATGAGGTGGCAATTGCAGTGGCTTATTCGTTTTTCCGGTGGTTGTGCCATATTTAGAGTGTGTTTGGGACACATTCTTTTGAAAGAATGTATTATTGAATAGTAAATTGATGGAGAATATGTGGTTAAAAATGAAGGAAAAGTTATTGATGTGATGTAAAATATTATTTTATTGAAAAATGTGTGGTTGAAAATAAGTAGAAGAATGCAAATGAAAAAAAATGTGTACCAAACAGGGCCTTAGATTGGGTTTAATTGATTTGGGGATAAGGGCTTCACTGCAAATTGTAAATATTTTGGGGGCTTCTCCTGTAAATTCAAAGAAGGGTCATTTTGTAATTTTAAAGAAAAATGGACCTATTCTGTAATTTCTATATTTTGAGGCCATTTTCATAATTTTAATTTTAGGGTCAATTTTGCAATTTTTAAAATATTAAATTTGAAGTTTTAAAAATGAGATTTTTAAATTTGATTCACTATGTTTCAATTTCGACCTAAAATTGAAATTACATTTAAAATTAATGGCTTTATATTTTTTATTGAAATAATTAAATGTCACTATTATTTATTTAATATTTGTCCATTTAAATTTCATTTTCATATATTTAAATTTAGTTTCCAATTTCGTCTCACAATTGCGCATGAATTTTTACTTTTTGTCATTTGATGGTTTTGATTATTATAATTAAATTTTTTATGGACTTCAAGTCCATCCTAGTGCTCCCATTATGAAAAATATTTTGAAATAAAAGTGGGTGATAGCTGCCAAAGTGGGACACTCATTTTTATTTATTTGGTTTTCTTTTAAAAAAAAAATTGGTATCGTAATTTTGAATTATTACATATAGTATCTTGCCCAAAGGTGTTATTATATATGATATTTTTGAAAATTGGGATAAAACAGTTAACGATTTTAATTGGTCTAGAAATCTCCTTCTGCTCAAAGGTGTTGGTGTTTCGAAAACCAATCTATTTTGTTAACTATCTTGATTATTTGTTTTAAGAGTACCTTATAGCATGTTATATCGTTAGCCCAAATGTGACTTTATAATGATGTATCTCGGCTCTTACCGTAATAATATTTATTTGATTTTGACTTTAATTACAGATTATCTAATAATTTTGCTCATGTTAATTAGACAAATATGTTATCATCAATTGTCGGCATGTACTATATTTGGATGATATTAAACATGTTATTTTATGTTTCCACAGTTATAAATGCCTCAACAATTTCGAGTCAATTGTCTGTTATTGAAATCTTGACTGAGAATAATTATGTGAAATGGGAACGAAACGTAGAAATAACACTTGGTCTTTTGGGGTTGGATTTTGCAATGGAGAATTTGCTTTCGAAATCCACAGATAAAAGCGATCCTGAATATGTAGTTGAGTATGAAAAGTGAGAAATAACTGATAAACTTTGTTTGAAAATTATTATGCGCTCCATATCCGATTCCATTATTGGTACTATTTCGGATAATGATAATGCTAAAGGTTTTGTAGATGACATAGGATTAAGATTTGTTGAGTATGATAAAGTTGAAACTGGAGATCTGATGGACAAGTTGATGAATATGAGATATGATGGTATAAGTGGAGTAAGTGAGCACGTTATGAAAATGATTAATATATCTTCTAAATTAAAGGCTCTTAAGATTCCTATTGCTGAGCATTTTCTGATCTATCATTTTCTGAATAGCCTTCCGAGTCAATTTAATCAGCTGAAGGTTGCTTATAATGCTCAAAGAGATAAATGAGATTTGAATGACCTTATTGTTGTATGTGCCCAAGATGAGTATAGGTTGAGGCGTGAAAATGTCGAAACTGTACAATTAGCTTTTCAACCACCACAGAACAATGGGTCTTTTTATAACCATAAGTCTAAGTTCCACAAGGGCGACAAATCACACCACAATAAGTAGAACAAAAATTTTGGAGGTCATATTTTTGGTGGTCCCAAAAGAACGATAAAAAAAAAATGATCAATGCAGGTTCTGCAAAAAGAATGATCACTGGCAGAAAGATTGTTTTAAGTTTAAGATTTTGTTGGAGAAGAAGAAGTGTTCCGCAGGGGTTCACGAGCAAACGGAGGCCAAGTGAGAATGGAGTAAGCATGTGCATTGGGAATGAAGTTCAAGTAAAGATCGAGTTCATAGGAGTAGTGAATTTATTTTTGGATTTTGATTTCTCTTTTGTTTTAGATAATGCTACTTTTGAATCGACAACGAGACAGAATTTAATTTGAGACTTTTGGTTTTTTCTTTTAATTTTTTGGTAATGAAATTGTTGAATTGATTTATGATTCTCGTTTGATTAGATATGGCCTCTCATGTGATGGTTTGTATAAATTGTCTTCGACTTCTTTTGGTGAAGTCTCATGTGTTGTGAATATGTCAAAGAAAATGTCTCTTATTTGTGAATCATTTTTCATGTTGTGGCATTAGTGTTTGGGTCACACTTCAAATGATAGGATGGAGAGATTGGTTAAAGTTGAGATACTTCCCTCTTCGACTTCTCTGATTTTGATACTTGTGTTGATTGTATCCACTCATGGTTACTTTATTGGGTACCGGACAAATCAAAAGGATATAAGTTCCATTGTCCAAACTGTGGTATCAGAATTATTGAATCAATCATTGCTGAATTTCTAGAAAATAATTTTGTTAATAGTGGGAGTTTCACATTGAAGGAATTTTTTTTTTTGTTTTTTTTTTGTTGAGAAGGGAAAAGAAAACCTGGTGTATGAGTTGAATAAATCCTTATATGGCTGAAGTAGGCATCACGGAAGTGATGTTTGAATTTTGACTAGATTGTGTCTTCTTTTGGTTTTTTTAAAAATACAATTGATAAATGTATTTGTCTTAAAACCAATGGGAAAATTTTTATTTATCTTGTCATGTATGTTGATAATATTTTACTTGCAAGCAGTGATTTGGCTCGGTAGGTTTCATTCGAATTCTGAGCAAGAGCATTGGAAAGTGGCTAAAAAAAGTTATGAGATACTTAAAGAAAACGATGCTCATTTTTAGCATTCAAATCACCTTGAGGTGGTAGGCTACTCAAACTCAGATTTTGTTGGATGTCAAGATGATTTGGAATCAACCTCAAGTTATATTTTCATGTTGGCTGGTGGTGCTATCTCGTGGAAAAGTGTTAAGCAGACTCCAGTGGTAATATGCAGACTGAATTTGTGGCATGTTATGGAGCTACAATTCAAGCCGTTTGGTTAATGAATTTTATTTCGGGGCTAAAAATTATTGACTCTGTCTCGAGACCAATCACTATTATGATAACAGAGGCGATGATTACAGATCTTTTGGCTTAGAGACTCGTTTATAAAGTTTGTCAGATACATATTACTAATATGAGCAAAAATATATGGGCATTGTGGAAACTTTTGATATTTTTGGTTAGTAGGAGTTATTTATATAAGAGAACTAAGATTTGGCTTGATCCCTTCACTGGGTACGTAAGCAACCCATATGTTTTTTGGGTACAACATCTTCTAATAATAATATATATTTTTCCCTATCCTTAAAATATTTTGTGTATGCATTTGATTTATGTCTTTTATTATGCTATCATTTTGATTTCGAGATATGGCAATTAAAGACATAAGATGAGTTTCTTTTGAGACGTGGCTTCATTATGATTAGAAGAATTTTGAGGACCGATATGAATTAGTACAATCTTGATCACATTTGGTGCTAAGTTCATACTACATACTACCACATTGGTTGGAGGATGGAGATCCATGTCGATAAGGATGTTGGTATTTGTAGATGTGAAGTAGCCTTACATCGTTTGATTGGTGTAACGACTTCCATGTTCGATGTTAACATTCTTGTTGGACCGGATCCTATTGTGTAAGGTATTATTATTATAGCTGTACTTGTGTGGCCACCTATGTAGTCTGACCCGGATGTTAGAATTTTTTCTATGGCATTCAAATGTTTACCCAAGTGAGAGAATGTTGGAATTATCCTATTATGTGGGCTTCCATTTGATTGCGAATATTACGGGTTAGATGTATAGTTTGCAATGATACTGTGATTAGGCCCAATATGTTAGTGATCACGTAGGCCGTTGTACACCTTACAGGCTTTATTATTTATAATATGGTAATTTTAAGTATGTTGCCCGGAATTAAGTCAACCCTAATTAGGGTTAGAGTCGAAAATGGGTAATTTCCTATATAATGGCTATGTCCTCTCTCCTCTCCATATCGTATTGGCTTACTCCATTGACGGCTGATTATTTTGAGGAGTAAGGAGAGAAAGATTTAACTGGTAATATTCATACATAACAATGTCTTTTGTGTGTATGAATCTTGAACTATCAATTATAATATATGATTCTTATTCTTAGCATGATTTTTGAATAATTACAACAAGAAATTCAAATCCTTCACTGCAACAAAAAACCAAGGAAAGGCATATTAAATTTGGCCATGTATTCTTCAATCAGAGTATGCATCACTTCCCAAAATGTTCTTCACTCCCTGCGCTGAGTGATCGTTCGTGGTGTTACAGTTCCTCGTTCAGACAATACAAAATTAAATGCAAACGATAAAAAGGAAAATATTCTACTGAATCTGTATTCACAAAATTGGTGTGCAAGTTTAAAGATTTTTAACCTCGACACTATAAAATTATGATGTATTTATGTCACGATAATTCACTACACATTAGTATACCCTAATTAGAGAGTTTCAACATGCAAAAAACCCCAGCACACAAATTTTGTGTAGACAAAAGTTAGTTTTCAGAAATGCCAATATTCGAACCATCGCAAAAAGATCATCTATATAGTGTTGAGGAATGAAAGTAAAGCTGTTCAGCGAGACAAAAGAGAAACTGAGCATAATAGAAAACAAATGGAATTGGAAAAGAGTACAAACCAACATACCTGCTGACAGCTGCCATCTACAGATCAACAAGTTGAGAATTTTCTAGAAGAGATGCAACTTGGTATTCTAGAAGAAGGATAGAAGAATTATTGGTTTCAGAGTGGTTACGTGAATCTGCTTTTCTGGTGTATTGTATGGAATAAATTTTACCTTAGATATTTTTTATTGTCTTCTCTATAGTATAAATATTCAAGCAATGTAATTCTTTCAAGGCAATAAGATTGAATATAAAGTAGCTTTTCTCACCATTCAAAGTTCTTCCATTTTGTTAATTCAACACCTACAGATTCAAAAGTTTACATGGTATCAGAGCTTGAAATAGAAGAATGCCTATCAAAATACTCAACTCCCAAATGACAATCTATGCCAAAATACTAACCAAAATCAATCAACACTCACTGCTCAGGATCCAACTCAACCCACAAGTCCTTTCTACACTGGTAGCAGTGATGGCTCGGGTTCAATGCTCATCACACACTTTGGATTCAAGAAATTACTATTCATGGGCTAGATCCATGAAAAGGGCTCTGCACATTAAGAATAAGTTAGGGTTTATGGATGGCAGTATGTGTGAGCCAGCAGACCCCAATGACCTCTAATGGAACACTAGTTGCATTGCAATAATATAATGATAAATTGGATGCAGAATACAATGACAGTGGATATCAAATGTAGCACAATTTATGCAAAAACTGCTCATAAGCTTTAGTTAGAATTGGAGTAGCATTTTGCTAAGCAAAATGCACCGATGATCTTAGAGGTAAAACAAAGCAATACAATCTTGATGTAAATTAGGAATATGTGAGTTTATGTTTTTCTAAACTCAAAATCTTATTTGATGAATTGTTGAATTATGAATCCATTCCGCACTTGTGAATGCTTGAAACCTGCAGTTCAAAATTATTAAAAAAAAAAGGGTAATGAAGTTTCTTACAAGTCTCAATGACTCATACAAAGGGGTAAATGCTCAAATTCTATTTATCAAGTCCTTTCCCAGCATGAATGAAGTGTACTCAATCATTCAACAAGAGGAGAGAAATCTCTACAAATGGTTCGAGCAATGACTCTCTGGCCTTGTTAAGTAGAGGCAATCTTGACAAACAATCTAGTGGTTTACAAAAGAAAGATAGGTACTATTGTACCTACTGCAAGATTTTAGGGTACTCTTTAAAGAGATACTTCAAGGCCAACCCGAATAGACATGTATCATCTTACTGTCAAATGCTTGGTTACGCAGCCAAGAGGTGCTTCAAGTTGCATAGATATGCAATAGACCACAATGCAGTTGGAAACGCTAGACCCATGGTAGATCATGTAGTTACAGCTCTAACTTATGAACATTAGAATGTAAAGGACAAATCCCAGATGCCATTAACTCAGGAGCAATACTCACAGCTTTGACACGGTAAAACATGCCTCTAGCACTCAAACTTTTACTCCTTCAGCTAATAATGTTCAAACCATGCTTGCATCTTCTTCTGCTGATCATAAAAACTTTGGTGTTTCTTTATGCTTGTCTGTTTTCACTTCTAAACCTCTAAAGTTTATGTTATTCCATGGATTTTATATACCAGAGCAACATATCATGTACCATGCTTACATCTTCTTTTGTTGATTATAATATCCTTGGTATATCTTTATTCTTGTCCGTTTTCACTTCTAAACCTCTAAAGTTTATGTTATTCCACGGATTTTAGATACCGAGGCAACATATCATGTAATGTTCAAACCATGCTCGCATCTTCTTCTGCTGATCATAAAATCTCTAGTATATCTTTATGCTTGTTTGTTTTCACTTCTAAACCTCTAAAGTTTACGTTTTTCAATGGATTTTAGATACCGGAGCAACATATCATGTAATCTACTCTAAATCTTTGTTTCACTCTATTTAAGCTTCTGTCTTATCCTTGGTAGCTCTATAAAATGGGGAAGTAGTACCTGTTACTGGTACATAAAAACATCTAAAGTCACAAAATCACTCACACTCAATGATGTTCTCTGCATTCCTCATTTTCTTCCAACTTGATTTCAACCAAGAAAATGGCTCAAGAACTAAATTGTTGTCTTATTTTCTTATTTGATTGTTATTATATTCATGACATTTTGAGATACACGACAACTAGAATGGGTAAGGTGAAGTAGAGACTCTACCATATGTTGCAAAAGGACGTCTTCCCTTCACTTCTATCACCTTACTCAAATACAACCTAAAAACTAGTATTTATACTTTTGTCAACAATGCATCAATTTTTGACCTTTGGCACTATAGGCTGGGTCATTATTTTTATCTTAAGTTTCATTTGAGTACCGATGTTCACATACACAAATCACCAAATGATCAAATCTTGTTTCATTTGTACATTATCAAAGCAACGCAGATTGTCTTTTACTATCAATCATCACAAAATCGAAGTTTGTTTTGAGTTAATACACTGTGATATTTGGAGTCTTTGCAATGAAGTCAGTCGTGACGGTTTTAATTTTTTTTAACTATAGTAGATAATTTCAGTAGATGCACTTAGACTTACATGTTAAAACTAAAATTAGAAGCAACCTCTACTTTAGAGCATTTTTGCACTATGGTATATTAAATTTGGCCATGTATTCTTCAATCAGAACAATGCTAATCAAAATACTCCACCCCCAAATGACAATCAATGCCTAAATACCCGCCAAAATCAATCAACACTCATTACTCATGATCCAACCCAGCCTACAAGTTCCTTCTACATTAGTAATAATGATGGCTCGGGTGCAATGCTCGTAACACACACTCTAGATTCAAAAAATTACTATTCATGTGCTAGATCCATGAAAAGGGCTTTGCACATTAAGAACAAGTCGGGATTCATATATGGCAGTATCTGTGAGCCAATAGACCACAATGACCCTCTAATGGAACACTAGTCGCGTTGCAATGATATAGTGATAATTTGGATACAGAATACAATGACGGTAGATATCAAATGTAGCACAATTTATGCTGAAACTGGTCATCAGCTTTGGTTGGAATTGGAGTAGCATTTGCTCAACAAAATGTATCGAGGATCTTTGAAGTAAAACAAAGCATTACGACCTTGATGTAAAATTAGAAATCTATGAGTTTATATTTTTCTAAACTCAAAATCTTATTTGATGAATTATTGACTAACGAATCCATTCCGGACTCGTGGAGGCTTGAAATTTGTAGTTCAAAATCAGTAAAGAGAATGACCAATGAAGTTTCTTATGGTTCTCAATGACTCCTACAAAGGGGTAAAGGCTCAAATTCTGTTGATGAAGTCTTTTCCCACAATGAATGAAGTGTACTCAATCTAGGGCTGGATAAAACTCACGAACCGAATCGGACTCGAACCGAACCGAATCGAGTGGTTCTTCTTAAGTTAAATATCTGAACGAGTATCTGAATCGAGAACCGACGGATTTGGTTTGATTCTCGATTTTAAACCCAGAACCGAAAAATTGAATAAGAACCGAATTTCCCTATTTTTTAAAATTTTTTTTATCTTAAATAAGTCAAATTATTTTATTTTTTAAATAAATTGCTAACTAACTAATTTAGTCCAAACTCAAAATATGATTTTACTATTTTTAATTCTAGCCAAACTCAACTTAATCAAATAGATCTAAATTTTACTCAAATCTCTTATTCTACAATAGTATCGTTTTTACCGTTCTATTATTGCGAATTAGCCATCTTCCTCTTTCTATGATTTTAATAGTCAATTCTATGAATAACACAACAAAGAGAAGTGCAAAAGATATAAAGAGATTGGACTATATTATTTTGTAAGAGTTAAGATTGAATATGTCATAATCGAATTAATATAATGTTGTTGCAATATAAAAAATTCAATTATTATACGGAACCCCAAAATCGAATAGAACCGAACTAAATCGAACCAAACCAAATGGAACCGAACCCAAATGGTTCCATAATTAAATTTAGACCCAACAGTTTTATTTACTAAATACTCGAAAATTAGAACTGAACCGAATCGGACCATGCACAACCCTAACTCAATCATTCAACAAGATGATAGGACTCTCTACAAATGGTTCGAGAAATAACTCTATGGCCTTGTTAAGCAGAGGCAATCTTAACAAACAATTTGATAGTTCACAGAAGAAGGATAGGTACTATTGTACCTACTGCAAAATTTCAGGGCACTCTTTGGAGAGATACTTTAAGGCGAACCTGAATAGACGTATCATCTTACACTCAGATGCCTGGCTACGAAGCCAAGGGGTACTTCAAGCTGCGTAGATATCCAGCAGACTACAAAACAGATGGAAAGGCTAGACCCATGGTAGTTATGTAGTTGCAGCTCTAACTTAAGAACATTAGAATGTAAAGGACAAATCCCAGAAGCCATTAACTCGGATCAGTACTCACATCTTTGGCATTCTTAAAACATGCCTCTAGCACTAACACTTTTACTCCTTCGACTAATAATGTTCAAACCATGCTTGCATCTTCTAAAGCTAATCATAAAATATCTGGTATATCTTTATGCTTGTCTGTTTTTACTTCTAAACGTCTAAAGTTTATGTTATTCCACGGATTTTAGATACCGGAGTAACATATCATGCGATGTTTAAACTATGCTTACATCTTCTTTTGTTGATCATAAAATCTCTGGTATATCTTTATGCTTGTCCGTTTTTCATTTCTGAACCCTCTAAAGTTTATATTATTCCATGAATTTTAGATATCGGAGCAACATATCATGTGATCTATTCTAAATCTTTGTTTTACTCTATTTAAGATTCTATCTTTTCCTTGATAGCTCTATAAAATTGGGAAGTAGTATCTATTACAGGTACATAAGACAATCCAAAATCACAAAATCACTCACACTCAATGATGTTCTTTGCATTCCTCATTTTTTTCCAACTTGATTTATCCAAGAAAATGGTTTAAGAACTAAAATGTTGTCTTATTTTCTTATTTGATTGTTGTTATATTCACGACCTTTTGAGCTGGACAAAAACTAGAATGATAAGGTGAAGCAGGCACTCTACCATATGCTCAAAGATGATTTCCCTTTAGTCCTTTCAGACGTCTTACTCAAATACAACCTAAAAACTAGTATTCCTACTTCTGTAAAAAATGCATCAATTTTTTACCTTTGGCACTATATGCTAGGTCATTCTTTTTATCCTAAATTTCATTTGAATACTGATGTTACACAGATCACCTAATGATCAATCTTGTCTCATTTGTGCATTGGCAAGCAACACAGATTGTCTTTTACTACCAATTAGCACAAAATCAAAGTTTGTTTTGAGTTAAGACGTTGTGTCATTTGGGGTCCTTGCAAGTTAGTCATGATGGTTTTAATTTTTTTTTTTTTAACTATTGTAGATAGTTTCAGTAGATGCACTTGGACTTTACATGTTAAAACAAAAATCAGAAGCAACCTCCACTTTGTAGCATTTCTGCACTATGGTAGAAAAATCAATTTGAAGCAAAAATAAAAATCACTCGGAATGACAATGGAAGGGAGTTTAAAATGAAATATTTTTACCTAAAATTGAGATTATACATCAAACATGTGTGAAAACACCACAAAAAATGCCACTGTAGAAATAAAATTTTAGCATATTTTAAATGTAGCAAGAGCATTGAGGTTTCAAAGTGGAATTCCTTTAAAATATTGGAATCATTGTGTCGTAACAATTGTATATTTGATAAATAGAATTCCAACTCCTTTGTTAAAACACAAAAACCCTATTATTATTTTTTTCAAAACCAAACCAAATTACGATCACCTCAAAGTTTTTTGGGTATTCGACTTTTGCCACTACCCTTGTCAAACGTAGGGTAAGTTTAATCTTAGGGCCAGGAAGTGTGTATTTATTGGATATTCCTTTAGTACCAAATGATATAGGCTAATAGATCTAGACACCAGGGAAATTTTTATCTCTTGAAATGTGACTTTTCATGAAACTATTTTTCTGTTCAAAATTGAATATGTGAACTATCTTAGCTCTTTACAAAACCCTAATGAACTTAGTTACACTAAAAATCCTATCATATCCAATACCTCCATTCCCATTCATCACAATCTTGAGACCATTGATTCTTCAAATCTCCATACAAAAGACATAGCTACTCCTAAACCATCCAATTTACAAACAAATTAAGCTGGCAACACTTCTTTACATCAATCGAAAACTGAGCAAACCATCCATACACACTTACCTCGAAGGTCAACCAGAATAAGAAAGGCTCCATCACACCTCCAAGACTTCATATGTCAACAAGAAACTTCACTTCTCCCATCTCAGCTGTTAAACAATCAAGAGATACGAACTCGGTCAAATAGTCTATTTCCTCTTAGGCATGACTTACGAAAAACTTTCTACACCATATAAAACATTTGTGACCTCAATAACTTCGTACATTGAGCCCAAACCTACCTAGAAGCTATTATATCTCTTGAATGGAGAGTTTCCATGAAAGCTAAGATTTATGCACTTGAACTTAATGACACTTGGGTGATTGTTAATTTACAAAGTAACAAAGAAACACTAGGCTGTAAATGGGCGTATAAGGTTAAATTTAACGCTAATGGGAGTATAGAAATGTATAAGGCAAAACTTGCAGTAAAGAGGTACACACAATAAGAGGGGTTGGATTATCATGAAACTTTTTAACCCATAGCAAAAATAGTGACAGTGAAAACTTTGTTAGCAATTGCAATAGTAAAAGGGTGGTTCTACATCATATTTTTCATCAAGACACAACTGAATAAAAATTAGAAATTTATTAGATTCTTAGACGAAAATGTGTATGAATTTCTATGTCGAATACTATTAACCAATCAATGTTAAAGGGGTTCTCTTCCCAAATAGTTGACTATGTGCACATCTGTTGTCTCTTTGATATTAGAGAAGTCGACGAAAACCTTATTGGTTACCCCAAGATAAAAAGCTACTTTTTTTTTCTACGTTTGACAATGTTAGAGTGAATAAAATTGTAGGGTAGGAGTATAAAAAAAAGACTACAAAACATAAAAATTAATAAAAATGAGGATTAATTACCAGATTGGTCACTGAACTTTGAGTAAGTTTTTTAATGGGTCATTGAATTTCAAAAGTTTCCTTGTTAGTCACTAAACGTTAATTCATTTTTGGTCGATGAACTTTGCGTAAAGTTTTTAGGGATAACTGAACTTTACAAAATGTAATCACATCCATCACTGAAATTACATTTTGTAAAATTCAGTCACTAATGAGAAATTTTTTAAAGTTAAGTGACCATTTGAGAACTTTACACAAAGTTCAGTAACCAATCAAGGAATTAAGCCCCTGTTTGATGTCCATTATTTGTTCAAAACAATATTTTGAATAGTGAAAATCAGGAAAATATGTAGTTAAAAAGTAGGAAAAAATCCGGGTTTACATCTAGATTTATTATGTGAATGTGTGTTTAAAAATGAATATATAGAATAAAAAGTTTTGAAAGAATGATTGTCCAACATGGGCTAAACCGTCCAACTACATCTAGAGAAGTCAAGTGCTCAATTGTCCAAATTTAATTAAAGACTTCACAATTATGGAATATTTTGTTTTCATGACATTCATGTATTGTGAATAGCTTATTACCAAATTAAATATTTTATTTAGTGCATGCTTTATTTATATTTATGTAATTAAATTTTATAATTAGAGTTTGTTTGAGCCTCATTTTTAGGATAAAAATGTATTTTGAAATAGTAAATTGATGGATAATGTGTGGTTAAAAAAATAAAGAAAAATTTTGAATTAGCGTGTAATATTATTTTATTGAAGAATGTATAGTTGAAAAGAAAAGAAAGAAAAATATATTTTTTAAAATAGTGGAGATCAAACAAGGGCTAAATATTTTGTATCTATAAGAGCTAAACATAAATTACTTATTTTAACAATAAAAAGCACTGCATAATTGGCTAAACTTAAAAATAATTATTACTTTTTGTTTCTACTAATGTTTACGTATATAACTTATTTATACTTATAAAGAAACAATTTACCCGGTTTGACCATTAAATAGAATTTATTGTCAAAATAAGTGACTTGATCTTATTTAATCTTGCCAATAAAAAAATATTTGTTAAAATTTACTTATTTGTAAATTAATTTGATTATAAGTATATTATTGAAATTGAGCCAAACAAGCACGTGAAATAAAAACAATTTCTTTGGACCCTTGAAATTTCTAATTGATTTTCTCCACCCATTTTGGATAGGATTTCTCACTCACCTTGGAATGTGTTAGTATGAGGGTGTTTGTTTTTGATTTGAGATCAATTCTCATTTTCAACCACAAATTTTTCAATAAAATAATATTTTCCATCACATCAATAATTTTTTTTTCTTTTTCAACCACACACTTCCCATTATATTACTATTCAAAATCAATTTTTCCCCCAAAAATCCCTACCAAACAAGCTCTATAGAAGACTGATATCCTCCAATAAATGTTCCCTCTACTGTTTCAGGGGAGACTTCAGACTTGTGCAATTCACATGGCTCACGTAGATTCAAATTCATTTTTTACTTAACTAGTTTTGAGAACAACGATGAATGATAATGTATTTTTTTATTGCGTGTTTATATCAAAATTTTCAGTTGTTTGAAACGATTAATTATTAAAGTCCTTTGAACTTAATTTTTGCTTGGTGGTGTATATTTTTTACTTATGTCTATAATGCTTCTACTGATTTATATTTACCTAAGATGAGAGTAAGGATGAGTATCTAGATTTGTACTTAATTGAGTGTCCGTCACTCTACGCAATGAGTATTATAAGCTTAACCTTCCAAAATAATGTTTGAGCCCCATTTTATGTGTAGAATGCATTTTGAAATATTAGATTGATAGAAAATGTATGATTAAAAATAAGAGAGAAATAATGTATTTTAAAAATAATGAGAATCAAACAAGAACTAAATCTCTTAGGGCGTAAGTTCATTCTATATTTTTTAAATTTCAACCCACCTCAAAGGCAATTTTTGGGTCTGCCCTAAGTTTAGTCAACTCGAGAGTATTTGGGGGCATTTTCAGAAAAATATAGAACATTTTTTCCCCAAAAATTATGGATAGTAGAGATTTTAAACTTTAGTCATGTTTGGTTAGGAATTAAAATTAAAATTTTAAGTTAAGTGAAAAATTCAACAATTAATTCAATCACATATTTTATGAATATATAACTTGTTAACTACATATTTTATCATTTTTTAAATCAAAATTGAGTAAAAATATGGTTTTAATTCTCACCAAATAGAAGCTTAATTATCAAATAAAATTTTGTCTTACGGCTTTTTTTTTTTCACTCAGCACAAAACATTTTTTGAAATGAATATTAATCTATGAAATAATTTAATCAATGGCAACTTAACTTTGCTATATGTTACTAATTACTCATATATCTTTAAAAAATTAATCGTTGCTCACTGAACGTTGTTATAAGTTACTACACTAATATTTAAATAGTTATTCGTTGCTCACCTAAATTTTAACTGAGTTTCTCGTTGCACATCGAACTTTGCTATAGATAACACTAATGAAAATGTTATGAGTGATTGATGAGTAATTTTATTTAAATTTGAGTGAGTGACGAGTAATCTTTTAAATTTTGGTAATCAAATAGTAATAGTAAAATTTAATGATCAAAAAATAATTTTTTAAATTTCGATGACTAAGAGCCCGTTTGTTTTCGATTAAAATTGAAAATATGATCGTTATTGGATCAACTCATAATAAAAATCAACAATATCAGCTAATTTTTCAATTTTAATCATATTTTAATATCTACCTTAGTTGTACCTTCAATTAAACTCATTGGTCTATTTCTTTTTCGATTTTTAGTCTTGTTTGGAAAGCCCTAAACCCTTCTGCAACCAAGCAGCTCGCACCAACTCTCTCTCTCTCTCTCTCTACGATTTTCTCACCCTAACCCAAGCATGACGGAGATAAAGCTCTCGGAGATGCGGGATTTGACCCGAATCGAAAGAATCGGTGCCCATTCCCATATCCGGGGCCTGGGTTTGGATTCAGTTCTCGAGCCACGTGTCTCCTCGGAGGGCATGGTGGGCCAGACCTCCGCCCGAAAAGCCGCTGGAGTAATTGTCAAGATGGTCCAGGAGGGAAAAATAGCGGGACGGGCTGTTCTTCTTGCGGGTCAGCCCGGCACTGGAAAAACCGCTATTGCAATGGGTATGGCGAAATCCCTCGGGCAAGAGACCCCTTTTGCTATGCTGGCAGGGAGTGAGTTGTTCTCTCTCGAGATGTCCAAAACCGAGGCTCTAATGCAGGCGTTTAGGAAGGCCATTGGGGTTAGGATTAAGGAGGAAACAGAGGTTATTGAAGGGGAGGTGGTGGAGATACAGATTGATAGGCCGGCAGTTGCTGGGGCAGCGACTAAGACGGGGAAGTTGACATTGAAGACGACGGAGATGGAGACTGTGTATGACTTGGGGGCAAAGATGATTGAGGCATTGGGGAAGGAGAAAGTTCAGAGTGGGGATGTTATTGCTATTGATAAGACCTCTGGGAAAATCACCAAGCTTGGTAGGTCATTCTCGAGGTCAAGAGATTACGATGCAATGGGGCCGCAGACCAAGTTTGTGCAGTGTCCTGATGGGGAGCTGCAGAAGAGAAAGGAAGTAGTGCATTGTGTGACACTTCACGAGATTGACGTTATCAACAGCAGGTATATTCATTTAGGTTCACAGCTTAAAGATTGTTTCTTGCTAGGATAAGTTACTCTGTCAAATCAATCTACTGCCACTTTTATTGCTCTGTGGTTGCTACATTGTTTTACATAGCAATTTGATTTTGTGCTGAATAGTTTGAATTTCTTATCCAGATGTTTCCAAGGCTAGGAAGTGTGTTGTTTCAGATTCTGTACAATTGTATTGGTGTGAATTGGTCTTGTCAAGTTATTGTCCTCTCCAACTAAAAAGAAAAAAATGCTGTTGGAAAGTGAATGAACTCAAAAATTTGCAGATGTATTTTTTCACTAATCTGACAATTAATGCACGACCATATTTGTTACTTGCTTGGATGAGTTAGTGTTTAATCAGTCTACTGCTGCTAAATTTAATTTTTTTTTTTTATAGTCACTTCATTGTTTTACAAAGCAATTTATGCCGAACACTTTGAATTTCTTATCCTCACGCTTTGAACGCTTGGTTGTTTCATATTCTTATCTATTATATGCTGTATGGTATTATGTAATTGCATTGGTGTTAACTTATTGATGCTAAAGATTTTGGTATTATTCTTGGAGGGTGTAATTTATAACTTAACTTGTAAGCTCCAATAGTGCACTGATTGGTTAGACTTGTTAGATAATTAATGCCCTTTAAAATGCTTTCATCTGACCTTTATTCGGTGTCATTTCAGATTTAGTTATCCCCCCTTTTGTTTTTTCTTTTCAATTTCATGTATATTAGGAATATTTAACTTGTGGGGATAACCAGAATTATTCTAACTTGTGGCAATAACCAGATCTTGTTTGCTCATGCTTGAGATGATTAAACTCTTACATCAGACCGTGGAGTTTTATTTTATAGAGTTATGTATAGGGGACCTCATGTCTCAAAACTTTAGCACTGAACAATTTGTAAAATTAAAGTAGCATAATTCCTGTTGGAAATTTTCAGTCTCTGGCGTTTGACAATTTAACTGAAGTAATGTTGTTTCCACTAGAGCTTGTTTTATTGTTGGGGTGGGAATGTCTTTAGGCATTTTAGTTACATCTATAGTTTCCTGCTCAATGCGTTGGAATTTCCAAAATTTATGGTGAATTTTGGGAGCTTATAATTACTGTTATAGGACTTTATCTAGCAAAATAGCTAGAAAAATTTGTCTTCTTTCAGAACTTCCTCGAAGGGGGTTTGACTTCATTTGTCAAGAATAAATGCTCCTCTAATTTGAAGATTATAAAATTCTCATTTTCAACCTTTGTTCGTACTCTGCATAAAGTTCTTGGGCAGCACTTGATCTTCTCCAGAGTTCCATTCACATTCTTAGTCTTTTGAGGAAACTGAAAATGAAACAGGATTAAGAAAAGCATATATGCGTGTAGTCCAGAGATTGTGGTGATTTAGGGTGGCGAGTGGAGGAACAAATTTTTTGGGTACGACTTATGAAGAGTTTTCGTGCCTATATGTAGAGAAGGACCAAAAGGAGAGGAGAAGAAGAAAAGGAGAGAAAAAGAGTAGACATTTATGGAGTTCACTACAAGTTGGACGAGCAGGGTTTCCTTGACACTAAAGTTGTTGCTATTTAATTAATTTGACAGGGTTGAGCTGACCAGAGGGAGAGAAGAAACTGAAAAGGAGAGAAGAATGATAGAACATCTGTGGCATTCCCTGTAATTTGTGTATTTGTTTTTAATTATATAATAGTTAATGATCAATTTTACTACTGACCTTTCACATCCTAAACTACGATTTTATTAGGTTAAGAAATGACATTTTATAAACACCGGGGATAAAAAATACAAGGAGGATATGTTTGCAATACCTGCAAAAGGATAGTTTCTTTCTCTTATTTTCCCATTAGTAGTAAGACATTATTTTTCTTGACATTTTTAGATATTTATCCATCTGGAATGATGCAATTTATCAGGAAACTTATCTGCTATGACAGCCTAGAAACTTGCAACTTTTTGTGCATGCTTCGCCAACATTATTACAGTAGTGATTTAACTTTGGACACCTTGGTCACACAAGGTTTTCTTGCCTTGCATCTCTAAACAATTAGCATCCAGTAGCACAAATAAGTATGGAATCCATCCATAATTTGGCACCTGTCACGGGAGGAATTAAAGATTTTTGGAGGCAAGGGCGGAGCCAGGAATTTAGTCTAGTAAGAGCAATGGAGCATAACTGAAGGAAATATTTTTTGAAAGACATCAATAACCAAGAATGTTAAATAGTCTTTCACTGGTTTTCATACTTTATAATTATTGGATATGACCTCATTATTAGTATCAATGATCCATTCATATAAGCTCTTCGAATTTGATCTTAGACATTAACGTTATATCCAAAATCAAATTCTTAGTCCAGCATGTGTAAGAAGTTGTGCAATATCAATTCTATACTACATGATTTGTTTTTACTCGGTAGGAAATAGAAATATTCATTTAAAATATATTTCCATAATTTTTGCATATAGAATCCAACAAAACAAAAATTAAGAAAATATTTAAATAAAATTACAAATTAAAGGCTACATAAAGGATGCTATTGAAACTCAAGCAACACATTTTATTCCAAATTGAAAGCAAAACTAGTCAAGACCAATTATCTATAAAAAAAGAACCACATGTAATATAATAGAAATAGCAAACAAAATAGCTAGGGGGGCAAGAAGTAAATATATAAATGTAGGAGAAAAAGTTTGCGAATCAAAGTCCACTGGGGGCAGCTGACCCCACTCCCCCAGTGTAAATCCGCTAGTGATTGGAGGATACCGAGGCATATTTATTTCTTCCTATTGTTATATTCTCTGGGTTTTTTTACTTATCATTTCATTTTTCATTTATCTGGGGCATAAAATGCAAAACACATGACCTTGGCCCTCTTGATTGAAGATACAATGGATAGCAACCGGTCCATAATAATTTGTGCTATGTTGTGGAAATTTATGAGTTATATACGCTCTTAAATTAAGTCCTTGACTTGTATGTCTCCTGTTCTGTCAATTTGTTTTTGGAATAACAAATAAACAAACAATCTGTTTTGCATTAAGTGTCCTCCGTAGCCACAGATGTACATACACAGTTCTTATGCAGTGGCCAACTGATAGTTTACTAAAATATGCTGAATGTATTTTCAAGGGTTGCATGCAGTTCAGATCTTCGAAATCCCATATTATTTGTACCATTGTTGTCACGCAACAAGAAGATTCAAAATTATCTAGCTGACAGAAATAAGTTCTCTGCTAAACATTATTTCATTTAATGAAAAATTGAAGAGAAAAACGATAATTTTATTTAGGTGTTTGAAAAGGAGCAAAGTCACCAACCCTAATTATATATGTGGCTTTTTTTTTTTTTTTTTGTGATTGCGAGATGTACATAATTTCCCCAAACTGTAAAGCTAAACCTCAATGTTTGATGCATTTCAGAATAACTGTTGGATATTAGGAAGGAGGTTGAAACGTGGCTTGGTACTCTTTTATGGTAGAATTGCTGTTTTTTGACTATGCATATGGTTGGGCTGATTTTTAATGTTTTGTATAGCAGGAACTTCTTTTGTTTGGTGAAATTCTTATTGAATCAATATGCTGTTGATGGGTCGGCTATTTTGTTTTGGCAGTTTTCCTTAGTTATGCTTCTTTCCTGTTAGTATCTTTACCTCTTTAACATTTATACACCGGTTTTTGTCATTATTGAACTTTCTAATTCCTGGAACCTAAACTATAGTAGTATTAGAGTATATGAAAAATTTCTTGGATGTAGAGATTCAATAAATAATTGTTTGAATGTTATGATGTACCCTCAAGTACTGAACTGTTTAAGAAATTAATTTATTGTCTCCTGTCTGAATTTCAGAACACAAGGATTTCTTGCACTCTTTACTGGCGATACTGGTGAAATTCGTGCAGAAGTCAGGGAACAAATTGACACAAAGGTTGCTGAGTGGAGGGAAGAAGGGAAAGCAGAAATTGTGCCAGGTGTCCTTTTCATCGATGAAGTTCACATGCTTGACATAGAGTGCTTTTCCTTCCTTAACCGTGCACTGGAAAATGATATGGCACCTATATTGGTTGTCGCCACCAACAGAGGAATTACTACAATTCGAGGCACAAACTACAAATCCCCACATGGTATTCCAATTGATTTCCTTGATCGCTTGCTTATCATCTCCACACAACCTTATACAGAAGAAGAAATTCGCAAAATTTTAGACATAAGAAGCCAAGAGGAAGATGTAGAAATGTCTGAAGAAGCTAAAGTATTGCTGACAAAGATTGGGACAGACACATCGTTACGATATGCTATAAACCTCATAACATCTGCTGCATTGTCTTGCCAAAAACGCAAAGGAAAGATTGTGGAAATGGAAGATATCAGCCGAGTGTACCAACTGTTTTATGACGTGAAGAGGTCAACGCAATACTTGATGGAATATCAAAGCCAATATATGTTCAGTGAGGTATCAGTGGTCGAGGGAGATGAAGATGAAGCCAATGCCATGGTTTCTTAAAGATTTTCCTGGACACGAATTGGATCTTGTTCTATGCATTCTACTTTACGGCTGGTAGCTGCATTTCCCTGAAGTGGTCGCCTTTGGGATGCAATAAGTTCTCTTGATTTTTTCTCATTGAATCCATGATGAGTAATTTACGCAGTTTAATCTTATTTGACAGGTTTAAAGCCTAGCTCCTGGACTTATAAGCACTTGGGTCGTCATTTCCTTACTAGTTAGTTTTAATGGTGAGTTTGTACAAATTGCTCGAAACGGTGGTACAGAGCAAGTACCATTTTGGGATGTCTATGTTATGAACAGGCTTAGAAGAGTAGAAGATTGGTTTTGTGGAGTCACTGAACTTAAAAGAAATGGGTCACCATAAATGTTGATTTGTAGATGTTTCAGAGGATGGACTGTAACCATTTTTGTGAATTTTATTATGGGTTCGACTGTTTAAAACGTGTCTTCAATTCAGATTTTAAAAATTTATATAAATTTAGGTGTTCAGAACTCAAATTTTAAAAGATTTCGAGTCGATAAATATTTATATCAAGTTCTTTAGGAATTTTAGTTTGACACATCAAATTTCAATGGATTTCAAAAATACAAATTCAATTTATTTTTACCTTTGACAAATATAAAAAATATATATATTAATAAATTAAGAAATAATAAATAATTATAAAATATTTCATTATCAATTCTCATTATGTTGGGGATAGAAGGGAATGAGGAGTTGAGTTCTTGTTCGTATTGAAATTTGGATCAAAATTTTATTCTCAACGGCTAAGAAAAAAATGATTCAGTCCTTTATGCTGTTGAAATTATATTCACCAATTAAACATTTTTTTAATCATAAACTATTTTTATTTTATTTTATTTTCAAGTGGAACTGATTTTTAGTTTGTTGATATTATTTGCTTGATTAGTAGATTGATGAAATTAGTTCTTTTAAATAACAAAGTTATGAATTTTCTATGATAAAGTTATGAATTTGCCTAGGTTTGACAACCATTAAAATAATATTTAAAATATTTTGCACATAAATTCAAAATTTTTCCTATTTTTCAATCACATATTCTCCAAAAAAATTATTATTTTAAAACTCGTTTTCTCAAAAAAAAAAAAAAATTATTTTTAATGATTGTCAAACGGGGGCTTATTTTCTATTTACAAAGTCATCATTTTTTGGTGGTATATTAAAAAGTTATATATAATTATAAAAATATTCATTAAAATTCAACGAATCCACTAAATTCTATAAGGCTATGTTTGATAGCCAAGGAATTCCATGGAAGTAGGAAAACGTTTTCCATTTTTCCCAAATTGTAGTGTTTGATAGCACAAATTTTCCTAGGAAAACATTTTCCACATTTTTCTAGTTACAATCATTTGATGCACAAAAGCTTGATTTTGTTTTCCCACCTATTTGGTGGGAAAATATTTTCCACCTTTTTTTGTTGTTGTTTGCAATGGGAACAAATTCTAGATACAATGGTTAAAAAAAATTTCACTTTTATTGACAACTTCCATGCAAAACAAAGTCAAACGAAAAATATTCGGTATGGTAAAAAAAAAAATTTCAAATTTTTTTTAAAAAATTTTTTTTTTTTACAATTGGAACAAATTTTACACCCAATGGTAGAAAAAATTATCACTTTAATGAACAAATTCCATAAAAAAAGAAGCCAAATGGATATCAAACTTTCAACATTTTCCATGGAAAATTATACCAATCAAACACAATTAATTACAATTCCCAGTAAAACATTTTCTAGGAAAATCAATTCCCTGTAAAACATTTTCTTTCCACCCATTTTCCACCCTTACAATCAAACGGACCCTAAGATAAAAATGTGTTAAAATCTTGTGAATTCTATTCAAATCAATGAACTTCATAAGAATCCATAAATCTTTAAAAATCCATCAACCTCCAAGTTGAAGACATCCTCCTTAGAAGAATTTAAATAAATTATGTCGAGTTGAATTCAAACCAAACTTGCTTAATTCCATTGATCATGCTTTTACTATTACTCCATATAGAGAATCAACGGTCTCAACTGCTAAAAGTCACTTTCTTTTTTAGTCGTTTATACTTCTCAATGATTCCACGTCACTTGAAAACTATCCCAAAAAAGGGTCATCTCAAAGGCGGAGAAGTCACTATATCTCTAATAATCTTTTGAACTAAACATGATCATTTTCGTTATATGTTTAAATTTTGAAAGAAATGAACTCAATGGCGTCTATGATTCTTTTCTCAAAAAATGCAATCAATTAATTGGCTTAAGTCAATAAAAAGGATAAAAGTCATGTCACCATGCACAATCTTATTCCTTGTGGAAATCAACTAGTGCGGACAAGCAAAGTGAATGACTTTTTCTATAAGAAAACAACGCAAATTCCGTTATGTTAGGCAAAATTTTTCAGTGGGAACACATGAATTTTTATTTTTTTTTCTTGTCTTTATTCTTTAAAATCAAAGCATGCAATCTTATCCATAATAATAATAATAATAATAATAATAATAATAATAATAAAAAAGGAGCAATAAAATTTAATGCAATGACATAGAAAGAAAGTGTTCAAACTTCTTTAAAAAATGGATAGTCAAATGGGTCTTAATCCAAAACATAAACGCAAGAATTTTATATTTATCTTTCTAGAGGGAAGTGAAAGTTAATTATATAGATTTTTGTGCTTGTTTTGTGATAGTATTATCGATCACTTTTAAGTTCGAGATTCCATGGTAAATCTGTATTTTATAATCTTGAATTTGCTTTAACGTAGAAATTTGAGTACAATGTTTATGTGACGGCTAGGCTAGTGCCATAATCACATCGATAAATTAATAAATATGTCTTAATTTTTTGAATAGTGTGACGGTGACCACACCGTCACATAGATTACTGCCATTCATCATGATGAATAACATTATTCTTATATTTAAGACAACTCTTCATATGTAGATGTTATACAATTAAGGGGGTGTTTGAATCTAATTTTGAGGAGAATAGAAATTTTGGAATAGTGATTGATGTGAGAATGTGTGGTGGAAAAGTAATGAAAAGTTTTTGATTTGTGTGTAATAGTATTTTATTTGGAGAATGTGTGGTTGAAATGAAGAATGAGAATGAGAATGAGAAATTAATGGGTGCCAAACGGGGGCTTAATTTTAACCTTAAATGTCTTAAAACTCAAAAGTATTATCCACATGAGTGTTCGCTTCGGTAAAAGCAAAGAGGTGAGCTAGTTAATTACGATAAAAACAAAATATAGTCTAACAAAAAGATAATAATCAATTTATAAAGTTTACGCTATAAAATTTCAACACTTGCCCTAGTTTGGCCCCATTATTTGATGTTATAATTTTTGTAATAGAATTTTTTTGGAGAACGTGTGATTAAAAAAAGAATGAAAAGATTTTTATTTATGTGTAATATTATTTTATTGAAAAATATGTGATTAAAAAAATAGAAAAAAATGTATTATAAATTAATGGGGGTCAAAAGGGAGCATATTATGGTATCAAAATTTAAAAAAAAGAAAAAAAAAGTTCAAAAAGCTCAAACGAACAATTCGATTCGTGTAATCTTCAAACACGATGGAATTCCAAGATTCTATTCTAAAACTATTCAGAGAATATAAATACACAAACCCAGTGTCTAGATTAACACACCGCTTGCCTTCTGCCGTTACCATCGTTCTTACACAAACGGTAAAAAACTACTACCTACCTTAAAATTTTCAAATGCCACAGCCATTATAATTTACTTTGAGTTTGTCAATATAATTAATATTTACGAACTCCATCGACCAATCAGAATCTTCCACCTGACTTAAATAACTGTGATGAGTCAAACCATAAAATCAGCATCAATCTGTTTATTTATAAAGAGGCTGGAGCCATAACTCTTTTCATTTCCCTTCTCATCGAAACCTTTTTCTCTCTACTCAATGAAAAACCCTTTTCACTTAGCTTAACCATTTTCGTGTTTTCGAAAGAATCCTCTTCCAATGGCCAAGTTTCTTGTTCAGAACAAATCCTCAGGTTTAGCTAAAGCCAGGTCTTTATGTATTGCAGGGTTAGGGGCTGTTTTAATGTTTTGTACGCTATGGTCTTTTACTAATCCTTGGCCTAGTTTTGCAACTTTGTTGTCCAAACCTAGTACAAAAAAATGTCTTCCTGGTGTCCAGCCCTTTAACATGAGCCAAGAACCTATGGATGCAACATTTTATGATGACCCTGAGAATACTTACACCATAGACAAGCCAATGACCAACTGGGATGGGAAGAGAAGAGAGTGGCTAAATCACCATTCCTCGTTCGCGATAGGGGTCGAGAATCGTGTACTAGTCCTCACTGGATCACAGCCGTCCCCGTGTAAGAATCCCATTGGTGATCACTTGCTACTGAGGTGTTTCAAGAACAAGGTTGATTATTGTAGGTTTCATGGCTATGACATTTTCTACAACAATGTGTTGTTGAACCCAAAAATGGGCTCTTTTTGGGCCAAAATACCGTTGGTACGGGCCGCGATGTTGGCCCATCCCGAGGCCGAGTGGATATTTTGGGTCGATTCGGATGCTGTTTTCACAGACATGGAGTTCAAAATTCCATTGGAGAGGTACAAGGACCATAATCTTGTTGTACATGGTTGGCCCAATTTGATTTATGAGAAAAAAAGTTGGGTTGGTGTGAATGCAGGAATTTTTCTGTTAAGAAACTGCCAGTGGTCCATGGACTTTTTGAATGTTTGGGCCGGAATGGGCCCACAAAGCCCAGATTATCCTAAGTGGGGCCAGATCTTGAGATCAACTCTTAAGGACAAAATGTTCAAAGAATCTGATGATCAATCCGCTCTTGTTTATTTAATCTTGAAAGAGAAAAAGAAATGGGGTGATATGATTTACATAGAAAATGAGTACTCTTTGCATGGCTATTGGCTAGGAGTAGTAGGAAAATTTAACAACATTACTCAAAAGTACTTGAAAATAGAAAAAGTGGTTCGTAAATTGAGGCGTCGACACGCAGAAGTGGTGAGTGAGAGATACGGGGCAATGCGTGAGCCGTATGTGGAGGATGGCAGCGAAAGAAAGGGTGGTTGGAGGCGGCCATTCATCACACACTTCACAGGGTGTCAGCCGTGTAGCGGGGCCCATAACCCGACTTATGTGGGCAATTCGTGCTGGATAGAAATGGAAAGAGCTTTGAATTTTGCTGATAATCAGGTGTTACGTAATTTTGGATTTATGCATCCGGATATAGGAAATGGCTCTTATGTGATACCTTTGCCACTAGATTTTCCAGGAGATGAATTTGACGAGTTTATGTAATAATATGTTTTTAGTTTTGAAGATTTCTCAAGCCAGAGAATGGTCCATAAAGATGGCCTTTTCACTTTATTCCCTTCACCAGAACCATTTTTAAACCCCCAAGCCCCTCGAATGTTCACACTTTAAATAGAGACGATTCTCAACAAGTGGTTGAATAAGAAGAATTCTCAACGTTACTGGCAGATCTATGAATAGTTGTATGCATATGTTACCATCTACAAGTATACGAACTCTTACTAGTAGACATATGGACAAATCATTTTTACTCTATGAGACAAGCATTAATTCGAGCGTTAGATAACTCTTACAAGTAAAACTCTAACGCGCACTAAACATTCTCTGTTTCTTAAACCAGTCTCGAACAAAAGTCATGAGGATTTTGCTCAATATTCTTTGGTGTAATCTGACTGTTCGAATGAAGAAAATGTCTAAAAGTGTGGGCAGAAACTTTTTGCATACGAACAAAAAGAGGAAAAATGGAATTGTCATGACTTGACCACCTTAATTAGGGGCGGGGTTTTTGTTTTCTTTTTAGTGGATTTTTGCCCGCAAATCAGGGCATGTTCTCTTCCCTGTCGGCCGGAGTGTCGTTTCTACATCATGTTTGAAAGTGAAACATAAATTGTCATGTAAATTCACGATCTACACATTTCACGCCTCCGATTTGATTAGACAAGAAAAAATATATAGTGCTCAACACGGGCCAAGGTTGACTCGATTAGATCTCTATAAACAATTATATGGAGCTCATTTGCATTTTATAATATTTTTAGCGGGACAAATTATAACAAAAAAGAAAGATAATATCACACTACATCCATGCTTTTGCTTTCAACGAAGACGATTTTGTCCATATTTGAATTTTCAATTTGATGCATAATTTTTCTGACACGCTTCCGTTGTAGATAAATCTGATTTCTAGCAAAACCAAACAGGAGCTAGATCAGATCATTTTACGCCTCTAGTTGAGTGAACAGATAACATATCGATTTACGTCGACACAATGGCACACCAATATAATATCTATATCATACAAAACTATACTATTTATGCTGTTTTTCTAGTGTTAATTGGATAAATTAACAATCTTCTGTTGTGGCTTTTGCCTTTGAAACTCCATTTTCATTTCCTGGAATACTAAATATAACTCCTGTCTTTTTGACAGTGATGATACAAATTTCATTGTTTTACAACAGAATATTATTTCCCTTCTTGACATTACATCTAGACAACAAGCAATCTAGCTATTCACTGAAAAAATATTCGGCATGCCGGACTGGACAATACAATAGATGAACGTTTAGCTTTTATTTTTTCTTCTTTAACACCGTCTAATACTAGAGTGAACATCACCGAGCATGGCATGAAAGATGCTTACAACATAACAAATAGGGGCAGAGTCTTTCGCGCTGCATTTATCTACACAACCTAAATTGACTGTCCACACTACACACCACCAAACCATTACATTACATTACAAGAAAAATCTTCTCTTGTAAAATCTCAACATCCGTGCACATCTCGCCACCTCAGATAAATGACCCCTGCATGGTAATGCGTGTAAGCTCCGGCAACCACAAGAACATGAAAAAGTTGGTGGCTGTGCCCTGCAATATCAAACTTTCCGGGCATCCACCTCTCCGGAACTCTGGTGGCATAAACTAGTGCTCCAATACCATAAAATGCCCCCATCAAAACTTCGTAACCCGTCGTATGGAGTGCCTCGGGTTGGTGCCAAAATAGGATGAGCTTGTGCAAAATAGGAGCTACACCAGATATGCCCATCCCAAAGAAGAGAGATGCTCGAAACCCACGATATTCGGGCGTTTGGAATACGGGAAGAAGAGAAACCAAAATCGTACCAATACCCAGAAGAGTAATGAATCCAATGTAGAGATTGCAGAAGACAGGATAGCACATGAAAGAATAGTAGACAAGAGGATAAAAGGAAGTTGCAATTAGTGCAGCAATCCCAGCATAGTCGACTCTAAGCATAATGTAAGAAAGGCGCTCAGAATGACAAGAAAGCAAGTGACAAGCACTGCTTGATAACAAGCAAAACATGGCTCCACCCAAGAAGGCGAAGAATGGCCATCGCGTAATTGGCCTCACCATCAGTGGTGCTATTATGTTTGCAACATCCTCCTTCATGCTATGCTGCAAATCATTAAACAGCACAAAATACATTAGCAAGTGATAAATTCATCATCAAATAACTTGTAACTTTGTGGTTTATGGAGAAGTTCAAAGAAAATTTCAGCAAGATAAACCTATCCTGTGCATTGAATTAAACAAAGCAAGCATAAAGCTAAGATAGAAACTTGATCTTCAAATTAATAAATTGAGACTTCAATTTCACATCGGTGAGAATATACACCTTATGAAATTAATAGCTCAAATTCTTTACATGAGTATTTCTTGTTCATGACTGAGAAATGCAGTATGAAATGATAATTAAGGGTGGTATGTCTCAAGGTGGTTTGTAAACAAAGGTAAATGGGTGGCTGAGAAGTGGGTAGTACTTGTAGATCCTATGAAATGTGTGGATAAAAAGTGGTTTGAAAAAAAGTGTTTTTTGACCAAGATGTTCATAAACACGTAGAAACAATGAGCCAAACATTGTGTAGAATGCATAATTACATTAGTCTATCATCAGAATACGGAAAATATAACATGCCTGGCACAAATCTCTGTGGATTGAGGCACTTAATGCTGAAAACATTTCTTAGTTGCTTGATTGATTTTTTTGCTTTTTATATTCCACGTCCTTCATCAAGAAATTACGTTTGTGGAGACAGAACTAGAGATTTAAAATCCTCCTAAAAGACATCCTTTTGAGGTAACTCAAGTAGTTTGAAACAACTGGGTGTAGTAGTTGAGGTCACCGTAAATGAACAAGCTGCTGAGGAAGGTTAAGTAAGTTAATATAACAAATCAAGAATTAGATTAACGATAATCCACAGCCCTAAAACAGAATTTAGATATATGAGCTCAAAATTGAAACAAAGAACTTGTTTAACTGTTGGGAAAGCAGAGATCGGCAGAGCTCCAATTGGCAATAGAAATTGGAAATGGAAATGAAAGAAAACTACAAAATGTACTGGCGGTATCAAGCACTAAAGTTAACCATATGTTTATCACCACATTGCAATAATAATACAGTCTTGTTTCAAGTCATGAGACTATAAGGTGGAGCCTAGTCAGGAGTATCTGAGGCATTCTGTACATATATTAGGTAGCATTAATAGTATTACACATACAAGTGATTATTAAGGGGGATATTAAATAGCAACGTATATATAATATACTATGGGAGGCATGAGATGACTATTGTAATTCTTTTTCCTCTTCAAAGTGAAAATCTGCAGTGGTGAGTGAATGTATCTCCTAAGTTAAAAGTGAAACACTAGTTTTTCATGAGTTTTCTACTGCTCTCGTGATTGGAATTGGTTTTAGTCCCTACCAGAAGAATAATGTGCAAAAGGACGAAGAATTACCAGAACACACACGTCAGTGTGATTGCTGTTGGAAAAATGCTCCGGCAAGCAGTTATAGAGGAGTTCGACGATATACCAATTAGATAAGGATGGTAGATAATCCATGGAAGGCAATGAAGTCTTCAACTCCTGCTGAAATCTCTGCAAATCAGGCATGTTTGGCAATGATGGGAGGCAAGTTCTAAGTTCCATCTGCAATTTGTGAAAATCCGCTTTCCTCAACACTTCAGGCAAATTTTGTAGGGTAGGGAGGTCCACCACGTTTGGAGCCTTCATAGCAGTGTAAATGGTCAAACAAAGGAACAGGAAGAACCCTAACAAATGCCTGCAAAGAAGAAGAAAGCCTTAGTCCACTTTAATGGATTTGGCAACACAAGAAAAATGTTATAGACAACTTCCAAGAGAATTTAGAACTTCTAAACGTAATCTAACTTTCACAGTCTAGATAATATAATTGCAAGGAATTAAGAAGTCCTGACAAACTTTGGAATGTGTCCCCTTGGCATAATGCTTTAGGAACTTCCATTCCTCGAGAGAAATGGGGGGAAAATACTGTTCTGAAAATAGTAACTATTACAATTGAGAAGAAAAATCTGTAGAGATGATGTCTAAACCTGAAAAAAGGATAGAGTACTGCTCGAAAGATTTTGCAGTAGGACCATAATTATCAAATTTTGTATTTTTTCCCTTTCTCATACACTAGTCACATGCCCATCAACCATTTCCCACTTATCATACATCTTTATTCCATTATTGATTTTGATGCACCTAGATCCTTTGTTCCTTTAATGCTGAAGTTATAAAACTAGTCAATTTGTAATAACCCGATGATAGAACTTATACAACTTGTTATGAATATTAAAGACAAGAAAATATGACGAGATGAAAGAATCACACAAGATTTAATGTGGAAACCCAAATTCGAGAAAACAACGGGCAAAGACGGAGAATTCACTATGATCAATAGCAAACAAGTACGAAAGGATCTCGCAAGACTCTCAATAAAATATGCGAGTCTCTCTCTCTAAATCTAGATCTTCTCACTTGATGTTTTCTCAATGCTATACAATGTTTTTCTATGCTTTCACAAGGTTATTAAGGTGATACATCACGTGGAGTACATATGAGGAACTCATTCCTAGTGTTTTGGATGAAATATAATACAAGAAATGAATTAGAATCGAAAAAGGATTCCAGCCCAAATAACACTGCCGCTCGAGTGCCAACCGGGCGATAGCTCCGCCACTAGAGTGAAATGCTGGTACTAGGTGGGTGCCAGCTCTCTATTCCGTTTTTCGCCCCCGATGCTCAAGTGCCAAAGCTGGCGACTAGCCGGTGAAATTGTGGCTACTTTTTCCCCAATCTATAATTTGATCCCTTCAAGATCACTTCAACCAAAACTCCAAAACCATGTTTTCAATTATCCAAAATCCTTTTACCTATCAAACTTCAAATACTAATAAATTTTAATCCCTTTTTCAATCGGACTTCCAAACCAAGAAGACTCTTATTCCCTTTATCAATTTACCAACCCAATCCTTATACTAATAAGAATTTGAGTCACACTCCAACAATCTCCACCTTAACATAGATTCCAATACAAATAATTATTCTTCAAGCAACTCTCCAAACAGATGACTTGAACTATACATCTTCCACCATGTCCCTTTGAACATACTCAACAACTATGAACAAAATCCAAACCCAGCTCGAATCACCACGACCAACACGATCATAATAAACTTTAACCGAATTACAGCTTATTGAACCATAAGTTGCAACTGCATCCAAAATGATAATCAAACTTCCAAAACATATAATCGAGACTTTCTTTGTCCCTTCAGCACAACTCTAGAATCCTTGCTAACTTTCAGAACTCCACCTCTACTCGTATACTTGTACCATTTTGAATCAAGAGTACTCAATGAGATAACATTTTTGTTAAAAGTAGGAACATGTTACAGTTCACCAAGTGTCCTCACCTTTCCATCAAACATCTTGATTCTGATCTTACCAATACTAGCTATCTTATAAAGTTAATTATTTTCCGTCACCAAGAAATCCTTTGTAATAGTTTCATATCTTGAAAATCAATCCTCGTTAGATCACATATGAAATTGCACGCTGTATCAAGAATCCAATCTTCGTCAGGTTTGGAGTTGCCATCAGAAATCACAAAAAGATCTCCATCACTGCAGTTTTCTTTTACAAGACTAGTTTCACCAAAATTACTAGGTTGTCCCTTCTGATCTTTAGCAACAAATTTATTCCTATCTTGCTGCTTCGGGCAGTCCTTGTCCCCTTCTTCTTACAGAAATAACAGACCATATCATTGTTATTAGCCTTTGACCGCCCCTTCCATGGCAACCCGAATTCCTCTCACGAACAACAAAACCTTCTACCTGGGCCTCAGATCCGACGATCAGCTGCTTTATCTTCTCCCTAAAATAAAGCGCATCATAAACCTCGTCAATAGTAAGAGTATCTCGACTATACAAGATAGTGTCCTTGAGTGTCTTGTATGAGGCGAGCAACGAACATAACAAAATCAACGTTAAGTCATCTTCATCGTACTTGACCTCCATGGCCTCCAAATCAGCAACTAGCAGTTTCCTTCTTTACCACATACTGAAGAATTATATTTGAAAGATGAAGATATATCTGTGATAGAGTCTTCCGATCCTTATGCTGCTTCTCTTCTAATGTCAAAGTTGCGGGCATTTTATTAAACCCCAACAAAGCATCATCCAAATCCAATTAGACAAGTACTGTTCACATCTTGATTTGCCATAAAAAAAATTTGGTGTTGCGATTCAGAAGCGATATTTCAGACTTCATATTTGCCATCTCGAAACAATCAAATTTTTTTTTATCAAACTTGCTTTAATACAAGACCAAAACTGGCTCTCCCAATAACTGTCGGAACCCTAGGCGCTGGTACGACTTGTTATAAAATAAGCCAATTTATAATAACTCTGTGATAAAACTTATACCACTTGTTATGAATATTAAAGGCGAAAAAATATGACATGATAAATCGAATTACATAAGATTTAACGTGGAAACCTAAATCCAAGAAAACCACGAGCAGGGGCGAAGAATTCACTATAATTAATAGCAAATAAGTACAAAAAGATCTCGCAAGACTCTCAACCCATCTCAAAATATGCAAGTCTCTCTCTATAATCTAGATACCTTACTTTGATGTTCTCTCAAAGCTATACAATGTTTTGCTATGCTCTCAAGAGGTTACTAAGGTGATACATCACGTGAAGTATATATAGGAACTCATTACAAGTGTTTTGAATGAAATACAATACAAGAAATGAATCAAAATCGAAAAAGGATTCCCGCTTGGATAACGCTTCCACTCGAGGGAAATGCTAGCGCCAGCACTCTCCTTCGTAAGACTCTTGTTCCCTTTATCAATTTACTCAATCCTAATCTCAATAAGAATTCGGGTCACACTCCAACAGTCGACTTGTGACATTGGAGAAGAGAATTATAACTTCATGATTACTTTCTCATCTTCTTCTTACCAAGTAATCAGGCAAAATACATAATCCTGGGGTTGGGAATATGAGTAACAAATAAATGAGACTTTCATATGATGGAAGACTAGATATACCCTGAGCTCCATATTAGCAATTGCCTCTACCAGAGTAAAAAATGAATTGGGCATCAGCTTTGACTCCTTATACCATAAGCAGTTTGCTTTCTAACATTGAACCTATTGGGTTGTTGCTCACCCGCTATCTCAAGCTCTAGTTCCGGCACTACCTGTAAAAAGATTCATTTTTTTTCCAAAACAAGACATAATTGTATGTTCAATTAACTTGTAGTACCCGCAGTTCTCTACTAGCTATAAATCCAAGATGCTACCATCAACCTCAAAGTCTTAAACTAATACATTGTTAACAACACAACATCAGTAATCTCAACGAAAGTGATGTAAAAAAGTAACTATGAAGATCATGTTTGGTTGTGCTTAACAAAAAACTTTTTTCTACAAAGTATGCCTGCTTTCTTTAAACATGGCCAAACATGCTCTCAGATCCAAGGTTCAGTTCTTTAGCCTTTCTCTTGGACCTTTTTTTTTCATGTAACTTAGTTTTAGATGACAAATGACCAATATCACAGCTTCTCAGGTATTCATGAGCACATTTGGGCACCATTTCCATACAACCAGTTTTAACCTCGAGCTACCCAACTTGTTTGGTAACATAAAATCAAAGTCCCAAATTACTCATAATCAAGTATGCAGCCAATCATGAGATACAATAAAAATTTTCGTGCAAAAGCAAATAAAAACAAACGAAATTCAATATCTGCAATAAAAGTTCCCATCTCGAATAACCAAAAACACAGTACTATAAACTAAAAACAACTTTTACAACATTTTAGGAGAAACAGATGCACAGAAGGAAAAATTCTTACGTCCAAACATTGAGGGTCTCATTGTGAATAGTGAAAATGCTGAGCAAGGTCTGCCTCAGTGGCCATTCAGATCTATAATGACGGAGAATATATTCATTGTCCTTCAAATATCCAGGCAACGAATGGTACTCCTCTAATTGGTACTTCACCTTCTTCCACAATCGCTTCCCTTTCCCTTCCTTTGATGAAGAACACGCCCTCGGATCCACATCTGATATACAAGGAGATTTCCTTTCCTCAGAATTTCCTTGATCCTCAACCATTTTCTGTTCAACACCAACTATATAACAGATTGTAAGCACAGGATCTTAATTGCATTATTAATTATTACCCATTTTTATTTCAACAGGTCAACTATTGAACACAATTTCAGCACATAATCACAATAATTTAATAATTAATTATTATCAAGAAATGACAACTAAAATTGAGCAGTCAAATGCCCTCATTTAATATACAATAACATTTCATTTCCTCAAAATTTCCTTGATTCTTACCCCTTTTCTGTTCATCACATAAGTTACAGGATCACAATTTATATCGTTAAATGGCCAGTCAAGAAATAGATCAAACTCATAATTTCTTATGCAAATACAGTTATATTTTACACCTCTGTACGTAAAGTAACAAAAAATGTACCTGAAAACAGGAAGCAGCAAAGCCCACAATCCACAACCAAGAAATGTGGTGGTTCAGATGTATTTATATTATTCTGTATGTATATGAATACTTGAATGAATCGATATAAATATAAATTTTATCCTTCCAGCGGGTATAACTAGAAGTGGGCTCGGAATTATGAGCCAAATTAATTAGCCGACAATAGAACTATATCGTAATAAAAATCGCCTCCCTGTGTAGAGGAAAAGAGATTCCACGGAGATGCGGAGATGCTGAGGTGATATTTATTGGAATCACCAGCTTCTTGTTCTAAGAAAGTGGACGTGACGTGAGGACTTGCAAGTTGCAAAGCAGTCTTTTTATTTTTAATTTTGTTTTTTTTTTTTTAGATGCCTATTTTCCGTGTGTCCGTTTATTTAACTCTTTATCGAATAAAGTCATTTTTAACTTTTGTACATATAAAATTTTTTAAAAATTTAAAATTAAAGTCAAATGATTTTTTTTAAAAAAAAAAATTAAAGTCAAATAAAAGACTTTATTTAAAAAATTAATAAAATGAGCCTAGGGAGAGGAAAGAGAGGAAGGAAAAAAAAAAATTAGTTGTTTAGGAATTGAAAAAAAAAAAAAAAAAAGCGTTTTACCCGAATTTCGATCATAGGAATGCTTTTCAAAGCACGGATATAGGGCGATCAAAATGACCAGCCTAATTGTTTTTTTCAGATGTGTAATAGCGAGATATTCTTGTTGGAAATTTGTTATTTAATAAGTTGATTTGATCAATTTTTGATTGATTATGGAGTGGATCCTATTAGTCGGATATAAGATTTCTTTGGCCGAGCGTGTTTTATTCTACGAGCAGATTAATTTAATAAATTTATTTTCTCGAAATCAATTTCGAGTGAATGAAAAATCAAGTCCTTGTTTGAGCTTCATTTCGGGAAAAGTGAACATTTTGAAATAGTAGATTGATAGAAAATAAAATGTTAAAAAATAAAAAGAAATTTTATATTTACGTATAATATTATTTTATTGGATATCGTATAATTGAAATTCAGATTTGTAACTTGAAATGGTGGATCTATAATTTTTGAGAGAATGGAGAAGTATCCAATTCATAGGAGAAGACTTTCACTTTTAGTAGGCTGGATCAAAGTCCACGAGTCAAAGATGGTATATATCTTTCAAAAGAAATAATAAATTTAATTATTTTATTAATTATTTTTGGGACTATGCTACATGTAATACTACATGGTTCACTACATCGATAGGCCCCACAGCCGACCCTCCAATAGGGTGCAGTCGCTTGACGATGTAGTAATTCATGTAGTATATTTTGTAGTACATAATAGTTTAATCCTTATTTGTGAGCAGTTTTGGCTACAAAGCCAACTTTTAATTAAATTTTTTTTTATTTTTTTTAAAGTTTTTTTATTTTTTAATCTCAATTTTTGAAATTATTATGGGGATATCAAACGAAATTGAAATATTGCATTTTTAATATTATATCGAAGTGCTCACGACCTAATTTCCACCATCTCTAATGGCGTACGAAACGGCCAACCGTAACAAAAGTTAGCACTCGTCGAAGTAAGACGTTCCAAAATATATAAAAGATTTTTCTTAATTTGTCTCAATTTTCGAGTTCATTACGGAATATCAAATGAAGTCGAAATACTGTATTTTTAATATTATATCGAAGTGCTCACGACCTAATTTCCACCATCTCTAATGGCGTACGAAACGGCCAACCGTAACAAAAGTTAGCACTCGTCGAAGTAAGACGTTCCAAAATATTAACGTTGAAGAAAAATCTTTTATATATTTTGGAACGTCTTACTTCAACGAGTGCTAACTTTTGCTACGGTTGACCGTTTCGTACGTCGTTAGAGATGATGGAAATTAGGTCGTGAGCACTTCGATATAATATTAAAAATGCAATATTTGGACTTCGTTTGATATCCCGTAATGAACTCGAAAATTGAGAAAAAATAAGAAAAATCTTTTATATGTTTTGGAACGTCTTACTTCGACGAGTGCTAACTTTTGCTACGGTTGGCCGTTTCGTATGTCATTAGAGATGGTGGAAATTAGATCGTGAGCACTTCGATATAATATTAAAAATGCAATATTTCGACTTCGTTTGATATCTCATAATGAACTCGAAAATTGAGACAAAATAAGAAAAATCTTTTATATATTTTGGAACGTCTTACTTCGATGAGTGCTAACTTTTGTTACGATTGGCCGTTTCGTACGCCATTAGAGATGGTGGAAATTAGGTCGTGAACACTTCGATATAATATTAAAAATGCAATATTTTGACTTCGTTTGATATCCCGTAATGGACTCGAAAATTGAGACAAAATAAGAAAAATCTTTTATATATTTTGGAACGTCTTACTTCGACGAGTGCTAACTTTTGCTACGGTTGGCCGTTTTGTACGCCATTAGAGATGGTGGAAATTAGGTCGTGAGCACTTCGATATAATATTAAAATGTAATATTTCGACTTCGTTTGATATCCCCATAATAATTTCAAAAATTGAGATTAAAAAAAAAAAAAAAAACTTTAAACAAGAGCGGTCTGCGTTGACAGCCCTTCCAAAAAAAAAAAAAATTTAATTAAAAGTTGGCATTGGCTGACACACAAAGCCAAAATCAACGTTTTGGTCTCCTGCGCGCAGGATAGCCCTGCGCGTGGCGCGCAGAGACCAAAACTGTATTTTTGTTACCTTCCAAGTTATCAAATTTCGAAAAGTGGACTGATAGGATTCATCACGCGACCTCAGCTTCTAGAAATGCAGTAGTTAAAATCAGACACATGAACAGGTGTTGTCCAGACGAGTTTTGTATGTCGAGAGACAACTTTTTTCAGCAGTTGTTTTTTTCGAAAAGTGGACTGATAGGATTCATCACGTGACCTCAGCTTCTAGAAATGCAGTAGTTAAAATCAGACACATGAACAGGTGTTGTCCAGACGAGTTTTGTATGTCGAGACACAACTTTTTTCAGCAGTTGTTTTTTTCGAAAAGTGGACTGATAGGATTCATCACGTGACCTCAGCTTCTAGAAATGCAGTAGTTAAAATCAGACACATGAACAGGTGTTGTCCAGACGAGTTTTGTATGTCGAGACACAACTTTTTTCAGCAGTTGTTTTTTTTTTTAATAATATAATTTTTCAATTCCACAATTCCGTACATTCCGACATCTCCATTTATAGTAACAAATATCTTCTTGTTCCCAGTATTATTCCATCTTTTCTTTATTTCCTAAAATTATATTCTATATATTTAGAGTTTATTATTCCAATTCAGAAAAATCAAAATAGTTGTAGGCTCGTTGATCTCGTAATTTAAAGTGTTACTATTATAAGGCATAGTCATCATATCTTGAGAGACAAGTACCCGAAAATCATCGGTACCAACACTGAACAATATCGTGTTAAGGTGAGAGAGTGAAACTCTTACCTCAGTGAAAGTATGGTTTTTCTACATTTTTTGTTCTTCTAATTTTGCATTCGACTATGTCAAAATTATGTCAAAATTTCTACACATAAACAATTAACATATCAAATATAAACTCGCGCCTACATTAAAACTTTAAACAACTCTTAAATAACTAATACCATTCAATTAAATCATATATTATGTCAAATTATCTTCATAGAACTATTGGAATTTGATATTAGGCAAATCTAGATTTTAATATAAGTTAAAATCGATAATTAACTTTAACCAGACATTTCATAGGATCCACACATTTTATCAACTTTCATCAAAATGTACCAAAAACTTATTTCAATCCTCACCAAACTGGGCTAGAGTTGCTTCAATGCTGGATGAAGTCTGGTTTTGCAGTTTTTGACAAATCCACACTCCAAAATTGACCTGTGGCCACACATGGATTTTAAAGTCAATTGATCCTTGTAAATATTTCTTTTTGAAAAGGTCAAATATGGCAACTTCTGGTAATTATTGGAAGGTTTGAAACTATAATATTTTGCCAAGTCAAGAGGAATATCTGAGTTGTCTTTCATTCTATTATACGAAAAAGAAAAAATAAATTCAAGCGGAAATGTTTTCTTTTAAATAATATTAAGGGAAAATTGCAGCGACAGTCCCCAACATTTTCATTTTTTTACAGACTTATTCTAACATTTGTTTTGTGACAGCGGATGTCTCAAACCTTTCAAAAATATGCACTCAATGTCCAAATGGATGGAATTCCATCAATTTGACCGTTAGTTGACCAAGAAAGGCTCTATTGAAAGGAAAACATATCTAAAACTTTCGTAAGCTGTTTTAGTTTCCCATTTCATGGATAGTCCACCACTCCACCTCGCTTTAAGAATAGCCCACATGCGCCCCAAATAAGGAGCTGCCACTTTCAGTTCGGTAAAACATTAAATAAAAAATTAGGTACGTGTAGCATAATTCTAAGAATAATACCTTGAACGTGAATTGTTCACCTAGTAAACCAAATTAGGAAATAAATGTTCATCATTCCGATTCACCAGTGTAAAACATAGAATCAGGAAAAGCCCAAAATGTCCAGGATAGTGTTAGCTAAAGCAGAGAGCTATCACAGAACCGTACTTGCAGCAAACATTACATTAAGTGAGCTATAGGTTAGGTAAATCATAGTATAAATGGGAGCAAACCCAATAGCTAAGTGAGCAAACCCAATAGCTCTATTGAACATAAGACCTAAACGCCATTAGACGTTTGGCCTGGAATGATTGAGCCATGGCTGCAATTTTGTGGTGGGCTAAACCCATCATGTGTTTCATACTCCCAATAATTGGAGCACCCTTTGGACCCGGAATAGGCTTGTTAATTGGGATTGAAATAGTGGTTGAATGGTGGTTGATTTTCCATGGGATGGGATGGGATGGGATAGGATGGGGTGGCGTGACGTGGGAAAGGAGATGAACAGTTGCTTTTTTTTAAAATTATTTTTGGGATTTTTAATTCACTTTTTTAACATACACAATATGAGAAAAATGCAAATGACCATTTTGCCCTTATCAGTTTGGTCAAAATTAATTAAAATTTGACTTTTTAGGTCAACTAACGGTCAAATGGATGGTATCCATCCATTTGGACCTCCGGTGAATATTTTTGAAATGTTTGAGACCTCCACTGACACAAAACAATGATTAGGATAAAGTCTGCAAAAAATGAAAAAGTTTGGGACTGTCGTTGCAATTTTCCCTAATATTAATTGTGAAACTAGAATTTCATTTACAAAACATGGAAGGAATCCCTTTTTTCTTCTCGAATGATCCCATTTTAAAAGTTGGACAATTTGCACAAATCATCTCTAACCTAGCCAAAAGTTTATTTGTTATGGTATGCATGTTGTTGATCATAATTCTTAAATATAGAGGTAAACATAATGGAAAGTAAATTAGATAAGAAGATAATGTACGAGAAGTGAAGGTCATGTTAAGACTTGAGGTTTCATCTTAAAAGATCAACATTAAGAAGAGTAGCACAATCCTTTATAAGTTGGTCTATATTTTCATCTTTGTTCGATACGAGATTCTATCACTTAACATGCCCCCACAAGATGGTGATTCGTTTGAACAAATCAATCTTGAAATCCGTATGCTTACTTTTAGAGTTTTAACCGGATCGAATTGCTTGTTAAATCTTAATGGGCTCTGATACCATGTTAAGATTTGGAGTTCCATCTTAAAAGGTAAACATTATTAAGATGAGTATCTCAATTCTTTATAAGTTCATCTATATTTTCATCTTTATTCGATATGGAATTCTATCCCTTAACGGGCCAGTGATTTTTCAAGTAGAGGAGATAACTTTCTTTACAATACGTTTTTAATTATTTAGTTTAAACAGTGGACATCACACAATTAGAATATCCTATGACCAATTGTATGCAGTTCTAATTGTAACAAGCAGATTGAATCTGTATTCTAACAATTTTAATTAATTGCAAAATTTAACTAATAGATTAAAACATGAACACTAGATGTAACGTTGTAAAACTTTAAGGAAAACATCCACAAGCCCTCATGCTACGGACAAAATAATCCACTAATTTAATTGATCAAAGTACTATAATCTTAGTTTTGTAATTTAGCAAAAATTTAAAAAAAAAAAAAAAACAATCAAAAGAAATCTAAGAACGCGTGGTTTCTAGGTTGTCTGACTTCAACGGATTTGTCGAAGCAGTAATTCCATTCTTGTTTTCGTCAATTACTTGTATAAAGCCATCAACAAGATCGTAATTATTTTTTTTACCTAAAACATCAACATTAAAACCAGTAAGAATATATTAATAAGTATATTTAAGGAACGTTAATATTTAAATCAACCTAACCTTAGGGACGATAAGTAAATAATTATGCATTAGCTGCATTATGGTAACAGACAAATCGTTCCTATTTTTAAACATTAAAACCCTGAAAACCGTAGCATCAACATTCTATTGCACATGCTTGTCAATTAGAATGGACCGGCAGTTTGGACTTGTACCATGTTTCACGTTTTTTTTATAATTTTCTTCATATTTAAAAATCAATTCATATATTAAGTAAGCTAATAAAAATAATGTGTAAAAATATAGCACATATTTATCCAAAAATACTACACTGACATCTTAGCCTAAAAAGAAAGGATATTACTAGTGGTACATCAAAAGATGTACCTAAGGGGTTACACCCCCCTCACATAGAGTGTGACCCACTTGTATAAAATATTTTTTTTTATTTAAGTGGATCTCACCCCCATGTAAGGGGGGTGTAACCCCTTAGGTACACCCCTATATACCCCTTAGGTACACCCCTATATACCATTAGTAAAACTCAAAAAGAAAACATAATTATGAATAAGGAAGAATCGACAGGCTAGTAAATCACTGGAGAATGTTTGGCTATATTTAAAATAAATAATTGGGAATGTTTGCTAAGCAGATCTACACCGCCTTGTTTTGAAACTCATCGAAGTGAATTTGTAATGCATGTTCGACATTGCTTAAATTGCTTTTTAAATTGGTCAAATATATTTTTATATATACATTTCTTAAAATGAACAACTTATTCACACGTTTCATAATATCGACAACTTATAATTTTTAGTTTGATGTCTTTCGAGTAATATTTTGTAAATGACATTATGAATTAATATTCGATTACTCAATAATTCGATCATTTTAATTTGTAAAAATAATCTAAAGTTCCATGATCATATAGAATGTCACAAATCGTATACTTGATTGTTCAAATATAGTGAGACACATTTTGTAACATAATCAAAATATATTGTTCTCAATTAGTATATAAAGTTGGACGCTTTATGTTGATAAAATTGAATTATTCTTGTTGTGATTTGTCTAGATCTTGGGAATAAAAATAATGTGTTTGAGATACCAATGAGTGAAGTCCTAATTGGAAGATTGATCTAAGTGCTTTGGTAATCGAGGCGAAACAGTTAGAGATCATATACTTGTAATAATGGAATTCATTAATCATCACAATGAGACGATCGTCACTTCGAGACATTTTCTGTAGGCATTTGAACTTGAGCTTAGCAGTCCAACGATCGTTGGACTTTATGTTGTGATTTGTTCACAGCGAATTTGCCTAATAAAAATGGGACTTAGAAGGTAGTACATGTTGAAAGGGTAAAACATTCATTTTTTCGATTTCAACATATTGATGATCAACTAGGGGTTGACTTGTGGAATGATGATTGGTAGATATTGTTAACGGATCATAATTTGTTTCCATAATTATCACTCAACTCGAGAGTGCAATTTTGACTTTTTGGTAGAATAAATCGAGATTAATAGATGTATTTTAATTGGTCAAGAGTTGGTCCAATGAGAAACATCTATTGAAGCTTAGGTCTTTTGTGTCCGGTTAAGTCCATCTCTTGGTTCTAATATAGGTGTAAGACTTAATTAACCTACTACAATAAAGTCCAAGAAAAATTGTGTAATTATGAAACCCTAATTGAGTATCATAAATATAACCTTTACGAACACATTTTCTCAAGATTCAAGAATATGCATTTTTAGTATGGGTGGTATTAGGTTATTTGATTTGACATGTTTATTGCATTACATGCTTAAAGTGGATGTTTATAAATAATCACTTTTGGCTCTAGAATATTTCCTTCTCATTATTGTAATATGAATTATTTTTTGCTCTTTTTTCTAAAAAAATGTAAGCTATAAGGCATTAGGTCTTGCGTATTCATTTTTATATTTTCTACTACTTTGTATCAAGAGAAGAGGATGATTGTTTTGAACTCCAAATACTTCCATTTATTGCTCTTTATCCATGGCCTTTTGGTGTTTTGAAGATGAAAAACCATGGGCATGGAGGTGTTTGGTTAAAAAAAATTGGAAGGAGAAAAGGGACAAACAAGAGCCAAAAACCATAGTGGAACACCAAGTAGCAAGCAATGTAAACGGCAGCTGCTGCTGTTAAGTGAGCGGTTGCTTGCTACCGCTACTGTCACCACCAGCGGCGGCGGCTGTGGCGGCCCCTGTTGGGGTTGCCTTCGTCGGTGAAGTTGGTAGTTTTAAGGTGGTGTTGCTAGGGTTTGTCAAGATGATTTCAATTTTAAGTTTTGAGGCTTTTCTTTGAGATTTAGGCTAATCTTATTGGATAAGTGCTAATGCTTAAAAGATAAGGATTCTAAAATTGAATTGGCCTACATTTTAGATATTACATGGATTAGACTATAAGGAAATTGAAGAATTTGACCGGAATGTGGTCCAGTGGAATACTTAAATTCTAATTGTAATTTAAATTATTAGGATGAGACATAAGTGGTTATACTTCATTTAGTTATTGCTTTATGGGTAATGAATGGATAGGTATTTATCACATGCATGTAAATTAAAAAAAATACCACCCAATAGGCTAAAATCATATCTATTGTATAATTTTCTCATCACTCTAAATTAATTAAAAGTAGTTGAAAATTATATTTAATAATTTGTGCCATTATATTTGTTTATATTTAGCCGGTTAATTATTAAGAGGCTGTCTGGTAGCACTGCCTAGTGAAAATTGGACCGTTGAAATAAGATAAAAGGGACCGTTGCTTGTCATCTAATTTGCAGTACACTGACATGGCAGCCATTCTTTTTGAATATTTATGGCAAAATGACCTTTTTGCCATTACCTCAAAAATCATTTTGCCATCAAACAGGGCATTTTTGACATTTGATTTTGATGAAGTCAAATTTGGCTGCAAACTGGGACCCAGGCTGCAGTACCCAACGGTCCATTAATCGATTTGGTTTGGGGAGAAATCACAGCCAGACAGCCCCTAAATGAGAATTCAACGATTTAAAATAATAAGTGAGAGAGGGTTTATAGGCATGTATAATTTCGCGGCCTCCTCCACTATGTAGTTTGCTATTAAAATATATATTTGTCTAGTATTGAATTACATCGATCTCCTTAAAGGAAGATTGTGTTATTTTAGATTAACTGAAATTGGATCTAAAGATTGAATATTTTAAAATGAAGTAATGTGGTGACTATCATATAGATAGCATCTCATCTATTTCAAATATCTATATATATATCAAGGGAGATTATTATACTTATATATGAAAATTTTGAAGGACTTTCTATAAAAATTTCGACAAAATTATTCATGGCGGTGGCAACGAGCCGAACCGAGCCGAGCCCGAGCCGGAAAAAAAAAAGCTCGGGCTCTTTTTGGACCGAGCTTTTTTTGGCCCGAGCTGAGCCGAGTCGGGCCCGGCCAAAAAAAATGAGGCTCGGCCCGAGCCTTTGCGGGCCGAGCCGAGCCCGGGCCAAGCCGAGGTTTTTTTTTTTAAAATCTACATTAAAACAAAAAAAAAATGTACATTTTATACGTAATACGTGTTATAAATTAAAGAGATTATGAAAGTTTCATTTTTACTTAAAATATGTAACTATTATTTCTTGTAATGTCATGGTGAAACTTCATTGAGGGTCGTAATTCCAATAATTCAAGGCAATAACTATTCTGTTTATCATTGAAGAATAAAACCCTCCTCCTTTATCCGGATTTGGGACCGGCTACAATTATAGTAGGCGGAGTTAAAATTGTGCACGAATAAAATATTTCGTATACAATTTTTTTTGAAACAAAAAAAAAATTAAAAATTACGTATTGAATTGAAACTAAACAATTTAAAAACTTACAATATCTTATGATTTAATCTGTTGTAACTCATCGGCAATTATACTATCAACTTGTTCTTGAAGACGTAATTCCGCACATTCCCAGTCCTTCAAACATATTAAAGCCTCCAATATATCTTCTTTTAGTCTTGATCGTTCGTCACTTAAAATTCGACCACCTAAAGTAAATGCAGCCTCCGATGCTACTGTAGACACCGGCGGTGTTAGTAGATCGTGAGCAATTTTTGATACAATTGGATACTACCTTTCGTTACATCTCCACCATGATAAAAGACTAAAATCTTGTAATTCTTGTGGTTGTAACATACTACGAACGTCCACGCACATATACCTAGCTAACTCCGAAGGAATTTCAAGATTTGTACCACTGACATCTATTGCTCTAAATATTGACGAACTAGAACTAAATAAGGAAACACTAGTATTGGTCTCTAAATAACTCCATATATTATCTACATTTGTTGAAGCGTTTTTTGAAAAAGAATTTTGGGAAGAACTACACTGACCTTCTTTTTCAGCGTAATAGTTATACATTTCGCATAACATTGATTCTATATTCGTATGTGAAAATTGTATATTCATGTAACGTGAAATCCCATTTATAATAGCTTTTGTGCCAGTTAAATTAAGTCGAGTGTCCATTATAGAAGCTAATAAAAATAATGAGGGTATCTCTTCCCAATATTTACGAAACTTTAACTCCATAGAATAAACTACATCAACAAAAATTGGGGAATTCCTATGTTTTTGAAATGTTTGTGCAAAATAGAAAAAATGTTGTAAAACAAGTGAAGATGTAGGGTAATAAACACCGCTACATTCCTTTGTGGCATTGAAAAAAGGTTTTAAAAATGTTTTAACGATAAATGCAAGATTCAATTCCCAATCTTCCAAATTATGTTCGGGTTCATATGTATGCCTACCATTATAATACATTGTAATAACTTTATCATAATTTTCACACGAGTGTAACATAAGATATATAGAGTTCAATTTATGTGATACATCAGTAACAAATGATTTCTCTTCTAAGCCATTCTCAGCACATAAACTGTTAAATGCTTGCTTTCTTGCAGGTGATATAGTAATAAAATTAATTGCTTGCCTAATTTTATCTAATGGTGTTTTTATATGTTCTAATACAGCTTTTACAATCAAATTAATAATGTGGCATACACAACGTTGATGAAAAATAAACCTCCAAATATAGGGTTCAAATCATCAATAAATTTATCGACAACAACTTTGTTTACACTAACATTATCAAAAGAAAAACTTTGAATCATTTCTTGCATACCATATTCTTGTATAATATCTTTTAAAACCATGTATATGTTAGTCGCATTATGAGGATATTCTACACATCTAAATACAATAATTCTTTTATGCATAATCCATAGGTGATCAATGTAATGAGTCAGAAAGTGACAATATAACCTTTTTTATTAACACCGGTCCATAAATCAGAGGTAAATGATATAACACAATTAAAAGTTTTTAAACTTTCAATATTAGTTTGTTTTCTTTTGTTATATAATTTTATAGCATCAGAACGAAGAGTATTTCTACAATAAGAATGATACCTGGGTTGGAGATAATTCTGCACAAGACGAGTAAAGTGTATTGACTCGATCATCGTTAGCGGCATCTCTGCTGCAGCCACGTATGTAACCATTCCTTCACGAAATCTTTCCTGTGAATATACAAAAGTGGAAAGAGTATAACCGGAACTAGTAAATGTTAGTTCGGTCTGTTTCGGGTCAAGACCGACTGGTTTCGCTTTGCAACTTCTTAATATGTGTCTATTTAAATGCGATGTGCTCGAACTAGGCTTCCAACTGAATTCTTTACCGCAATAATTGCAATATGCTTTCCAAATATCGACTTCATTTTGAACCCCAACTTTTTTCCAAGTCATATGTTGCCAACAATTTGCAGACTCTTTTTTCGACTTCTTAACCTCGACTACTTCCTCCTCTTCGATATCTTCCAAATCAATTGGAACATTTTGAGATGCATTGTACCCCAATGGAGCACTCGAACTACCTCTAAACTGATTAATCTCATCACTGGTAAAATCCATGTGTACGTATTATAAATTTATAATAGAGGGAAATTGTAGTAAAGAATTAAGAATATGATGTGTAAAAAAATAGGAAAGGAGAATACAGAATATCGTAGTAAAGAATATAGCAAAATGAGTAAATTGAAAATAATAGTGAGTTAAGCGATTGAAGCGTGATATGAAATATAAAAATTTTCTCGTATTTATAGACAAAAAAAAAATATTCAACTTCTAAAATTTAAAAAAAAAAAAATTTTTTTGCGTGCACGCAAGAAAAAATCTTGCGTACACGCTAACGCCTAATTGTCATTGGTATTTAGTACACAGACTATTTGTAATTTGATTCTTCAACACAGAATTTATTTAATAGTCTTATAGTGATACTGTGATAGACTGATAGATTAGTCCGTGAGGCGTGAGTCCGTGACTGCACGATTTGAAGTTTTGAATCTGCCTGAAATCAGGCAGATTTTTTGAAATTTTGAATCTGCCTGTAGCTGCCCGGCTACAGGCAGATTCTAGCTGCCTGCTACAGGCAGCTATCTAGCTGCCTGTAGCAGGCAACTATTCGCAGGCAGATTTATTAATTTTTTTTTAATAAATAACACGGGCCATTTTGGCCGAGCCACACAGGCCGGCCCGGGCTCGGCTCGGAGCCCCCACATGGGGCTCGGCCCGAGCCTCGGCTCTGTGCGACCGAGTCCGAGCCGTCCGAGCCGTCGAGCTTTTTTGCCACCCCTAATTATTCATAGGCCAAATAATAATCAATCTTCATTTTTATTGTAGTATGAGATGCATAGCTTAATAAAATGAGTGGGAGGGTCCCAACCTTATCAGCAACTACATTGACCTCCAATAGAGGACGTGTAAAAGTCGTTAGGGTTTTAGGTCTTTGATTAATAATATAGTTTTAGGTCTATATTTGTATACTTACGTACATGCATCATAAAAAGATTATTGTTCATATGCGAATCATTAATTTTACAGAAAGTATTGCTTAATCCAATATCAGTGATACTTAACAAAAATCAAATTGTAGGAGAAAACTACATTGACTAGAAAATGAGTCTTAACATCGTTCTTACCATTGAAAAACACAAATTTGTGCTAGTTGAAGTTTGTCTCGACGCCCCAAAAGATGACTCCACGAAATATCAAAAAACTACATAAGAAAAGTGGTATCATTCTAATGAGATGACCCATTTCTATATTTTTAGCATTCATGTCAAATGTATAGCAACATAAACATCACAATATGGAAAATATTTTTGACATGATGGAAAGTTTTCAAGAGATGTTTGGACATAAAAAAGCTAGATAAGCATCTATTAGGGCAATCATGAACACTCGCATAAACCAGCACATCTGTGAGGGACCACATGTTAACCATGATTGATCACTTCAATATTGTTGAGCTTTTTGAAGCTGATATTGATTCCAAGATGCATATTGACATGGTTCTTGACATGTTCTCATAGTTCAAATCTAATTATAATACACACAGAATGAACATGTTTCTGACGGAATTACTGAAAGAGCTCCAAAGCACAAAATTTGTTCTAAAGGCCAAAAGGTGATATGTTTTGATTGTGACTATGGACCCTCTCATCCTGAGTCTTCTAATGGCAAAGGAGGAGACAAGAGGAAGAGGCCAGACAAAAGGAAAGATGACATGTCAAAAGGGAAGAAAACTAGTATAGATGGGAAACTAAAGGGACAATGTTCATTTGTTGACAAAAGGGTCATTGAAAGAAGTTATCTAGTACTAATAAAATTCTCTTATGGCGTCTTAGGTTGGTTCATATTAATCTAAATAGGATTCAAAGACTGGTGAAGGATGAACCTTTAACTGAATTAGAAGTAGAATCAATACCAACTTATGAATCTTGTATAGAAAGTAAGATGACCAAGAGGCCTTTTAAAAGTTTGAGAGCCAAAGACGTTTTGGAATTAGGACAGTCCGATGTTTGTTGACCCATTAATATTTAGGCTAGAGAAGGATATGAGCACTTCACCACCTTCACAAATAATTACTCTGGATTTGGATATGTATACTTTATGTCTCACGAGCCTGAGGCTTCGGAGAAATTCAAAGAGTTTTAAATGGAGGTTGTGAAACAATTAGGTAAGAGTATCAAGACCCTTCGATCCGATCGAGGTAGCAAATGTATATCCCAACAGTTTAAGGTCTACTTATCAAATAATGAGATATTGTCCCAATTAAGTGTACCAAAGACTCCTCAACAGAATGTTGCCTCGAAAAGAAGAAACCAAACTCTTTTAGATATGATAAGATCGATGATGAGTTATTCCCCATTGCCTATTTTCTTTTGGAGGATATGCACTATAAACGGCCATTTACATCTCGAATTTAGTGCCATCTAAGTAGATTCCCAAGACGCCTCTTGAATTGTGCAATGGGCGCAACTTAATTTACACCACATTCGGATATGGGAATGTCCGGTACATGTGCTAAAGGAAAAGACGGATAAGATGTAATCAAGATCAAATTTTTGTTTCTTTGTAGGATATCCAAAAGGAATTAGAGGTTACTATTTTTATAGTCCTCTAGATAAGAAGGTATTTGTTAATACAAATACAACCTTCTTAGAAGACGAGTATATAGAAAAACACAAGTCCAGTATTATAATTCTATTAGAAGATGTGTTAGAACATGGTTCAAATAACCAATTTCCGAATTTCCATATTGCCCACAGAATTTCATGGACAAATAGAACCAGGGATAGTGGAGAATGAGGCTCCCATTGTTTCACGTCCACGTGCCCCTCACGATAGGGACAATGAGTAGGTTAGTCCATGTAACACCCCAAATTTTACTTACTATTTTCGTATGGGTCTAAATTTAATATTGGTCGTCTAGCAAGTTTAATAGTCTATATCTAGCATTGTCTCACACTAAAGCTCAAAAGTTAAAAGTGATAAACTTAACCCACTTATTTGTAAAAATGATTTATTTTGGTATGTGTATTTTATAAAATTTATCTTATATTTTATTTTGGTCGAATATTTAAATACCATAAAAGTTGATAAGATATATCAATATTATACTCATTTTGTAGCTCGTATTAAATAACATAAATTGGGTTCAAGAATAAATAATTTTAGACTAGTTATATCTGAGTTATTTTGATAGAAAATAGTAATCTAAATCCTATATTTTATTAATAAAAGAAAATTATAAATATATATAATGGTGTTATACTTTAATATACTAAACTTCATTAATTTAGATAATAAATTAATTAATTAGCTTTTTTGAATTCCACCCTCAGCTGTCAAACGTGATTGATTGAAATAAAAACTAGCTAGCTCCTGTTTGGTGCACATTTTGAAGGTAAGAATGCATTTTTACTGTTGATGTGATGAGGAACATGTGATTGAAAAAGATGAAAAAATTATTGATGTAATGGAAAATACTATTTTGTTGAAAAATGTGTGGTTGAAAATGAGTAGAAGAATAAGAATGAAAAAAAATAATAATGTGGACCAAACATAGCCAAATTAATTGACATATTGAATTTTCAAACTTAACTTTCGAACGTTTGGGTTGATACACATTTTAGCCGATGATATATTGTGTGTGTGTGTGTGAGAGGGAGGGAGGGAGAGAGAGAGAGAGAGAGAGGAGTCTTTCCTTTATCCATGCAGAAAGTGATTTTCACACGTTAACACACATGCTTGTTGAAAATGAGTATTATTTTATTTCACCGCCACATTCAGAATTTCACAAGTTGGATTTTTATTCTCTTACAGACATTGTGTCAATTTTTAATTATTGTCTTAAGGAATATTTTCAAAATTTTGGATATCAATTGAGATAAGAATATGTAGTGAAACGTGATAAATTCTTATTTTCTAGATGTTTATATAATTTTGGCATCAAATGTTCTAAGGCCTTCAGGTTGATTTTTATGTAAATCCTTCGGAATGAACCGTTAGGTGAAATTTGTAAATCCTACGGGATATAGGAATTCTAAAGAAATTCCTTGAACCATCTAATATCGCTCCAGTCTGCTCCAAATTTAAGAATGTAGGTATATTATGTTATTTTATATTTATATCACGTTAATAAAAATATGCACATATTTTTAATGATTTTTTTCAAAATACTTACTCTTACAATAACTTTTCAAATTAGAACAGGTAGTGTGGATGCGTGGAAGATTGATTGAGTGATGCTTATAGGATCGCAAAGTAAAAATTTTAGAAATGATCATTGCCAAATTTTATTCTAAGAACATCTTTATGTTTAATATGTGCACATTATTTTTAGTATTTTTTTGTGTTCGAGCATTGGACCTTCTATGTTAAGTTGAAATTTTATTTTAATATGAAAATTTCCATTTAAATTGTCGGATTATCTTTATCAATTTATCAATCAAATCTCAAAAATTTGTAAAAAAGAGAATTCCACATAAATTAGATAAAGAAGATTTTTTTGTAACACTTCAAGTTTATATTTGTATCAATAAAATAGAAGGGTAATTGATTTGGTGAGTTATAGCTTAATATCAAAGCCCAATGTTATGAAATTCTCGATTTCCTTTTAAAGATCATCAATAAAGTAAAATTGTAATTTATTATTGTTTTCATTGATGTTGACTCATATGACTGTCGACACGTATTCTGCTCAACAATGTTAATATTTGAAAGAGGAAATTACACCTAGGCCTGATTTTAGATATCCATTTTCAAAAATCAGGTTACAGATTTAACTTTCCAAAAATCAGGTTTTTTATCTTTAAATTAATATTAATTATATATTTCACCTCAATTAAATTAATATTAATTATATCTTTAAATCAACCTCTTCCCCCATTCTCTCCTCCCCCTCTCTCCCTCTAGAAATCGCTGCCCAACCTGCCTCCCTCCCTCCACTCCACCACCACATCCTCATTTCCCCAAACGGCAGCAGCACCACCATATTCCTCCACCGAGCCTCGCCGCTGGGCGTCACCAATTAAAGGCGCCTCCACCGTATGCCTCGTCGCTACTTCGACAGCACCTCCGTCGCCGGTGAGAGCCCATAGATCTATGGTTTTTTTCCACAACACCACCACAACCATCGTCGTCTTCCTCACCGCCACGGCGTCGATGTCGTTCTCCACCATTTTCGGCCTTCTTGCCCACAGATCCAGTTGGGTTTTCAACAGCGCGGTGCGACTGTGCCTCTGCACGATCCGTTTTTTTTTTTTGTGGTGAATTTGAGTTGTGCGGTTGCGTCGTGCGGCGGTGGTGCTGCTGTAGTTGCGTCGTGCGGTGGTGGTCGTGGGCTGCCTGTCGTGATTTGGTGTGAGATTTTTGGGGCGGTGGTGCTGCTGTAGTTGCGTCGTGCGTTGGTCGTGCGGCGGTGGTCGTGGGCTGCCTGTCGCGATTTGGTGTGAGATTTTTGGGCGGTGGTGCTGCTGGTGGATCAAGCGGCGGCGGCACAGTGAAGGTGGTGGTGGGACGGTGGTGATGTGCGGTTGGGTGTCTTTGTTCTGTGTGCATCCGGGTGTTGTCTGGTTCCTTGATGTTGAGATCGGGATGTTTGTTGTTGTAGGAGTGGTCACATAAGTTGGCGGCCGTGTTGTTGTTGGAGTGGTCACAGAAGTTGGCGGCCGTGGTGTCGTGTTTGGGTGGTGTTGGCGGTGGTTATATGTTTTGCGTGTGATTTATGATTTAGTGGTGGTCACAAACGATTTTAGTGGTGGTCACAAATAATTTGATTTGTTTGTGACCACTAATTATTAATTGTGACCAAAAAATTATTAATTGTGACTTAATAATTATTAATTTGTGACCTAAAAATTATTAATTGTGACCAATAAATTGATAAATTGTGACCTAAATAAGTATTGTGACTTATAAATTTTGTGATTTGTAACCAATTTATAAATTGTGACTTTTAAATTTTTAAGTTGTGACCGATGAACGAATTGTGACCTACGAAAATTTTGAATTGTGACCTAAAAAATTTGAAATTGTGACCAAATTGTATAGATTTGTGACCTTAACATATTCGCCGGAATCGGAAAAGTCGTCGGAAAATTCGCCGGAATGGTCGTCGGAAAAGAGTGGTGACCGGAACGGTCGCCGGAATAGTCCCGGAGTTATAGGGGTGGTGGAGGTGGGGGTGGGTTAATTATTTTATAGTTGAATTAAATATTAATTATAAATTAATTTAATAATTATTATTTCATAATTAAAATTTAAAAGATACCTGATTTTTGAAATTTAGATCATGTTTTTGGCATTTTTGAAATGTGTAAAAGTAAACACCTTATTTATGTATTCTTCCCTATTTGAAATTTGGTCTTCTGTTCAAATGTGATAAATTCTTTGGAAGGATGCAAGTTAACCTGGACTTATTTGATAACCCAGTTCATCATTTAACCAAGTCCAATTAGCATATCTATCATGATCATATAAATTTGAATTTAAAGAAATTTCAAGTTTTTTCTAGTATTGTGCCTAAATTTTCATGTTTGAACACTATGATTTATCTTATTTATTGACATTAATTATTTATGCAGCCTGTTTTTCAATCATTTTTGTCTATCTGGGTTTGTCAATTCAAGTCCTATAAACAATTAATTGGATTTTGAAAATTTATATTATAATCAACATAAGTGGCTCTGTTTATTATGATAATCTCTGATTTATTTATCGTTATTTTTTGAACTAATTGAAATTTGGATAAAATTGTTTAGTCATTCTTCTTTACCATATCTATAACAGTTTCCAACTACACTATTGGAGTTGATTGTCACCAAAAAAATCACACGTTCTTTGTTTAAAGTTCTATGTCGTGATTATATTTAAATGTAAACAAGTATTTGAATGAGACCCATGACATCTAACACTCGTCAATCAACTACCGTTCGACGAACCCAAGGTATGGAATAAAATATTTGTTCCATTTTATAGTTCAAGCATGATTTTTGAATCATTTAAGCTTGAATTTATGAAATGCTTATGATGTTTAGAATAAAATATGTTATGCAAGTTATTATTTTGTTTTAATATACATGAAAGAATGATGATTAGTCATTATATTAAAAGTGCAAGAGCATAATATATAATTTGACTAACAAAGATAAAGCATAATTGGACATTTATGTGACAGATATGGTTAGAACTTATCAAACTGCTAGAAAGACCACATCTTGTAGAGCAGCAGTGAACCCTAGGTCCATAATCCAGTCCTATGAGGCGTGACTGACCCGACTCTATCAAACACAAGCAAGATAACTATGAGTATGGCAGCTGTGGAAGCAGGATTGGAGATCACGCATATCAAGACTATGAATAACCTAGTACACTCACTTTCACTTCAATTGAGAGACATTGGAGTTGAGGTTAGCAAAGAGACGTTAGAATGTAACCCTCTAGAGCACCCAAACACGATTGAGTTCGACAAATATTTTCAGAACCTTTTAAACAGGTGGCATGAGAGTCTAGAACCACAGCCAGAGCCAGAAGATGAGTTGGCAAACGAGGCGGGAGATGGGGCCGAACTCGAGCCCTATCCCGAGTATGAGTAGAACCCAGAAGAAGATCCCAAATAGGAGTATGAGGATGACTTTGGGTTGGTGTCAGAGGATAATCACAAGCAACAACCTGCGCCATAGGTCGGGATAGGCATAGAGTCCGAGCCTGAGGTAAAAGACTTCTCCAATGATGGAGCTTTACCAAAGAAGAATGGTTCATAGGAATTAGAAATTTAGATTTTATTCCTTTGTTCTGTAATATTTTTCCTTTATGTTATTGGGATTTAAATTAGTAGAACTATTGTATTTCCTGATTTCAATGAGTATTATTAATAAAAAAATAATAATTTTCTTTGAACATATTGACCTACTTGTTGTCCAATATTTCTAAAACAAGATTTATTATTGTTGAGTTAAGGGAAATGATAAGACAACAAGACCAATCAGCTATGTTCAAAGATCTGATGAGGGCGGTGCACGACCTTGGAAGGAATTAAGCGCCGCCACCTCTTCAAAATGGACCGGCATATTCCAACAACATGGGTTCAATTGTGGAGCAGTTTTGCAACTTCAAGCCTCCTTCTTTTGACGGCAAAGCAGACCCTTTTGCAGTCGAGGAGTGGTTAAGAGGACTAAAACGAATCAATAAACACATGGCATGCACTGATACTCAAAGGTATCTTGTATCGAATTTATGTTGGTCGGAGCAGCGAGCCACTGGTGGGGGTCTACTTTGCGTACTAGAACGAAAACACAACAACATGCTATGACGTGGGTGCAATTTAACGAAGAAGTGATGAAAAAGCAATTTCTCCAATCCCTAAGGGATCAAAGAAAGGTAGAATTCCTACAGCTAAAATAGGGAATGATGTCGCTTGATGAGTATGAAAGGAAGTTTGAACAACTTTCTATGTATGCCAATCACCTTATGGACACCGAGCCAAAAAAGGCTAGGAGGTTCAAACTAAGGTTGCATCCAGAGATTGGAGGAATCATGGAATCTTACCTCACAGTACCTACAGTGAAGTGCTTCAGCGAGCTCAGACAACTTCTGATTGTCTAGAAATGGATCAGATGATAGAGAAATGTAATGAATCATATGGGAAATGAAAGTGGAGTAGATCGAAAAAGGGAAAGCATTTGGACAATTTAAGAATGCCAATGTAAGATCGGGAACAGGATCAGGATTAAGCAAACCAAATAAAGTTACTCAATGATACCATAAATGCAACAAAGCCCACGGAGGAGAGTGCTTTTTGGGAAAAATGTATGCTATCGATAGCGATATCAATGTGGCTCATCGGTTCGAGCGGTCCATGGCTCGGCACTGAAAAAGTTCAAGTTGGACCGGTTAGTAGCTTAAGGGACCGAGCCGAGGCTCGGGCTGAACTCCATTTTAGGGCGTCGCTCGAGCCAGCCCATGCGGCTCGTCGGCCCGTGACGAGCCGAGCCTAAATAAAAAATAATAATTTACAAAACTTAAATAAATAAATAAATAAAATAATGCAGGTAGCTGTAACTTTAGCTGCCTGCGAAGGTAGCTTTATTTATTTTTTATTTTTTTTAGTTTTGTAACTAAATGCGGCCTTGCTTTAATAAGCTTGAAGAATTGGGAATGTGTGAAATTACATATTCAGAACAAGTTGACAGTATAACGACCGAAAAGTTGCAACAAATCCAAAGATAATATATCGTAAGTTTTTAAATTGATTAGTTTTAAAAAAATACATAATTTTTAAATTTATATGTTTCAAAAAAAATTGTTCACGAAATATTTTATTCGTGTGCAATTTTAATTTCGCATACGTTGATTGTAGCCGATCCCAAACTCGAAAAAAAGAAGGGGGGGGTTGTAACTTCTATTTAATTTATAATATATCTAAATTGCACAAATTTTTATTTTTTAAAAAAAACTTTAGATTTGTCACGAATTAAAAGAGAAAACTGAGTCGGCTCGGCTCGCTAAGGGTCGAGCTTAAATTGTTTGGCCCAGCAAAACTTGGGCAAAAAAAAAAACTCAAACCGTTTTTACTCGAGTCGAGCCCAAGATTCGAGTTTCGGCTCGACTCAATTCTCGCTAACACCTCTAGCTATCGATGTGGCCAGAAATGTCATTTCGCCCAAGATTGCAAGGTATACCCACCTAAGAAAGACTATGAGTATTGCAAAAAAGTGAAAAACAAAGTCTTTACTTTAACTCATGAAGAGGGAATAGAGGATCCAAGCACAATGGCATATATTCTATCAATATCTGAACTACTTGCTTATGTTCTTATAGACTCAAGAGCTGCTCATTCATTTATCTCTACCGTATTTATTATTAAATAATGTATTGGATGTGAAAAATCCGATATTATTATAAAAATTTCCATCCCATCGGGTAGAATTTTGAATATCAATCAGATCGCTAGTGCAGTAAAGTTAGAAATGGATAGAAAAGAATTTATAGCTGATCTATACCTTCTAGACATGAAAGACATTGACATTATTCTGGGAATAGATTGGTTGGGAGAAATCACGCAACCATTCGATGTTTTGAAATGAAAGTAATTTTTCAGAAGCTTGGAGAGGAAGAGTTTCGATTTTTCACCTTATAAGTTAAGTCTTTATCTCGTCTCGTGTTGGCCATGAAGGCAGAAAAGATGTTAAAGAAGAGATCTTTCTAGGGATTTCTAATGAGTATATATATGGAACTCAGCAATCAATGTTCAATATTGGTAATCTGCCGATTGTAGGAGATTTCATTCATGTATTCTCTGATGACTTACCTGGCACACCACCTGATAGGCAATTGGAGTTTGCAATTGACCTCGTACTTGGAGCAACTCCAATGTCTAAAGCTCCATATATAATAGTGCCAAAAGAACTACAAGAATTAAAGATACGGTTGTAGGAATTGTTGGATAAAGGTTACATCCGACCAAATATTTCTCCTTGGGGTGCACCGATTTTGTTTGTGAAGAAAAAAAGATGGATCAATGAGGATGTGTATTGATTATAGGGAATTGAACCGGTTGACTATTAAAAAAAATATCTCATTCCTCATATTGAAGACCTCTTTGGCACAACATTATTTTTCAAGATTTATTTGAGGTCAGGTTATCATCAATTGAAAGTGAAGGCAAACGACATTTCAAAGATGGTATTTAGGACTCGCTATGGTCATTATGAGTTCACTGTAATGCCCTTTGGATTAACGAATGCTCATATAGTATTTATGGATTTGATGAATAAGGTATTCCATGAGTATTTAGATCAATTTGTCATTGTGTTCATTGATAACATTTTGATGTATTCAAAGAATAATGATTAACATGAAGAACAACTCAGGATAGTGTTGGAAACACTACGAAGTGAGAAATTGTATGCCAAATTTAAGAAATGTGAATTTTAGGGAAGAAATGTGACATTTACAACGGTAGAACATGCTCTAAATATATGGCGTCAACCTCTAGGGAAGAAGTGTGACATTTACACGAATCATAAGAGCTTGACATAGTTTTTCACTCAAAAAGATTTGAATATGAGGCAGAGAAAGTGAGTGGAGTTAGTTAAGGATTATGATTATACTATTTATTACCATTCGGGGTAAGATTAATGTAGTCGCAGATGTTCTTAGTAGGAAAACAGTGGGACAAATAGCAATTTTACCCACAACTGAAGTGCAGTTGGTAAAGAAGTTCGAGAACTTGAAACTAGAAGTAGTCATTACACCAACTTGGGTTACTAGAAGGATTGCAGCATTAAAAATCCAACCTACTCTTAGAGATCGAGTCAAGAATGCCCAAGACAATTACCCATTTTATTAGGAAAATCAAGGTAGTATTTGGTACAAGTAAAAGAAAATGTTTTACAATAGTAGATGACAATGCTTTGATATTTGAGGGGAGGCTATGTGTACCAAATGACGAAGGGATAAAGAAAAAGATATTTGAAGAAGCTCATTTTAACCCATACGCTGCACATCCCGGAATGTATTGAGACGTTTGCAATATATTTTGGTGGAGGAATATGAAAATGGGGATTGGTCTCTTTGTTGAGAAGTGTATGACATGTCAGCAAGTTAAAGTAAAATATCAAAGGCCATCAAGACCATTAAATTCATTAAAAGTTCCAGAGTGGAAATGGGAACAAATAGCCATGGATTTTGTGGTGGCACAATGTCATCTGAGTAATTGGGACAGGTTGACAAAGTCAGTTCATTTCCTTCCAGTAAGAATGAACTACAGTATAGATCAATTTGCTCAATTATTTGTTAAGGAAATTGTTAGGCTGCATGGAGTTCCAACATCCATCGTCTCAAATCGATATCCAAAATTTATTTCCAAACTTTGTAAGAGCATGCAAGGAGTTACGGGGACAAAGTTAAATTTCAGCACTGCCTATCATCCTCATGGACAGTCTGAAATGAATATTCAGATCTTAGAAAACATGCTCTGGGCATGTGTCTTGGATTTGGAAGGTAATTGGGAGTTACGTCTATTGTTAGTGGAGTTTGCTCACAATAATAGTTTTTAGACTACTATGACATGGCTCTTTATGAAGCTCTCTATGTTAGAAGGTGTAGATCTCCAGTACACTGGGATGAAGTTCGAGAAATTTGAATTTTAGGTATAGAAATTATTGCATGGATAGTGCAAGCAATTGATAAAATTAGAGACTGAATAAAATCAGCTCAAGATAGACAGAAAAGTTATGCAGATCAACGAAGGAAATCGGTAGAATTTGAAGTTGGGGAGAAAGTATTTCTGAAAATTGCACCAATAAAAGGGTTAGGAAAGAAGGAAAATTTAAGACCTCGATTTATAAGTCCTTTCGAAATTCTAGACAGAATTGAAAATGTGGCATACCGTCTAGCATTGCCACCTGGACTATCGACAATACATAATGTATTTCACATAACAATGCTTAGAAATTATGCGTATGATCTTGAGCATGTGATAAGGTATGACACATTGGAGTACTAACTGATATGACATATGAAGATACCCTTTTAGAGATTATTGAAAGGAAAGTATTGCATTAAGAAATAAAGAAGTTGCATTGGTCAGTGCTTTGATGAAAAAATCATGGAGTCAAAGAGGTTATTTAGGAGAAGGAAGAAGAAATAAAAGCTAAGTATCCAAAGTTTTTTTTACTAGATAAGACAATTTCGAGGATGAAATTAATTTAAGGGAAAATTGATGCCCTTAATTTTTACGTACTATTTTCGTATTGGCCTAAATTTAATATTGGTCATTCAGAAAGTGGAATGGTTTATATCTAGCATTGTCATCACACTAAAGTTCAAAAGCTAAAGTGATAAGTATAATCCACTTATTTGCAAAAAATGATTTATTTTCTACGTGTATTTTCTTATTATAAAATAATAATATTTTATTATTATTATTATGGTACGATTTTTCGTAGAATTTGAAATGCTGTTATAATTTAATAAATTAAACATAAATAATTCATTAAGTTAGTTAATAAATTATTAATTTATATAATAAATTAATTACTTAGGCTATGTTTGATAGCCAACATTTTCCTTGGAAAATTGAAAAAAATTCATTTTCCACCCTTAAACCATGTTTGATGGCTTAAATTTTACCTAAAAAAAGATTTCTCTCCCCCCACCCCACGCGCCCATTTTCCTTAATTTTAGGGAATTCATTTTCCCACTATTTGGTGGGAAAAGGAAATTCCAGGGTTGGCCAATTTTATTTATTTATTTATAATTTATTATTATTTTTTTAGTAATGGAAACAAATTTCATAATTAATTGTAAAAAAAAAAATTTCACTTTAATGTACAATTTACATGTAAAACGAAGTCAAACGAATACTAAATTTTGATGAAAAAATAGTTTTCGAGCAAAAATTTTTTTTTTTTAATTTTAATGGACAATTTCCATGTAAAATAAAGCCGAACGTGAACAAAAAAAAATCCAAAATTTCAAATTTTTTTCGGGTGAAAAATTATACCAATCAAACACACTTAATTAACAATTTTCTGAAAAACAATTTCTAGACAATTATTTTTCCTGAAATTCATTTTCTTTCCATTTATTTTTCACAATTACAATCAAACCACCCTTACCTTTTTTTGAATTCCACACTCAACTGTCAGACTTGATTGATTGAAATAAAGAATAAATTAATTGACCTATTGAATTTCAAACTTAACTTTCAGACGTTTTGGGTTGATAGACATCTTAATTGACCGGTAAGCATACAAGTGTGTGTGTGTGAGAGAGAGAGAGGTCTTTCCTTTACCTATGCAGAAGGTGATTTTCACACGTTAACACAAACACTTGTTGAAATTGAGCCCCTGTTTGGGCGCTATTTTTTGGCATTACATTTCTTTTTTTTTCACTTTTCAAGTTAAGTGTTGGCAGTAAACAATTCAAACACTCCACCATGTTAGTCAAAGGTAAGCAATACCAGTGTAACTGTGTAAGGACATTTTTGTCACATATGAAGGACTTGAGGGACGTTAGTCATATTTTGGGAATTTGTATCTTATGAGATAGGAAAAACATGCGGATAGCACCATCCTAAGCTTCATATATTAACAAGATATTGTCTAAATTTGCAATGCAAAATTCTAAAAATGGACAATCTCCCTTTAGACATGATATTAATCTATCTAAAGGACATTCTTCCACGACTCCAACGGAGATAGATTACGTGAAAAAGGTTCCTTATGCTTTGGCCGTAGCTGCATGGGAAGCAGCAAGGGAAGCCGAAGTGGCAGAAGCTGCATGGGGTGTTTTTGAGGAAACAATGAAGTCATTGAAACGTACGACTGTTCATATGCCAGGTAACATCAATTCTTGAGTTTCGCTTATTTGCAAAGTCATCTTTTCATGCAGGTGAAGCCCATCATTTGTAGATTAGAAGCATGCTTGGCTAAGTTTAGATAATTTATCTACAAGTAAATAAGTTTTAAATCGAAAAACGTTTTCACTCATCAAAGTTTACTTCAACGGCAAGGTAAATTAAATTTCAAAATAAGCAAGGATCTATTCTCTTTACCATTTTCAAGTTGTTTTTTGTTTTCGATTTTCAAAAACAGTAAAAACGCGTTCTCTTTCCTATTTTCGAAGTATAATAACTAACAATTTCTTCGATGAAGATTCTGTAGCTGGCCCCTTGTTGCACAAATTCTCGTTAAAAATACCTAAGACGAGAATCTGCAGATTAAATTTTTCCTCTTACAGGATCACTTCATGTATATGCAGATTCCCAGGTTGCAAGAATAGAAAGGGTTACTATTTGAGATTTTACTTCTTTTGCAAGGGTTGAGATGGGGATCAGGGATGTCAGATGTGAGTATGTATCTGAATTGAAAATTTTCAGTCATAGAGCACTTCTAATCTATTCGAAGTTTTTGGTTATGCTATTCCATCTTTTCTATTGGTGCCTGACATTGATAATTTATATGTCTTTGCGACTGTGATTAGCATGTGGTCTAGTTAGATCCCATAGGTTTATACTCACTTGTCCGATACGAGGTTGTCAAATAACCACTGGGGGAAGTCCTACAAAAACCAATATGTTCTATCATTTACCATAACTGAAAGGAACAAGTAGAATGATCCACAAGACTAAAGACTTCCTATCCACTAAACTTTCAATTTGAGAATCAAATTCAAACCAAAACTAAGGAGAATCAAATTACACAGTAATTTCTGCACATACACGGAAGTTGCAAACAGATCTCCGATTTGCCATTGACTGGGGAAATTTGAAAACGGAACTATTTGCGGAACTATTTTAACCTTATCTGCCATTGCCAAGACATGAAAGTCTTAGCCACAGGCAAATACCCATTAAATCGAGGCAAAGACGTAAGTCGATAGCTAAAAACTAAAAATGGCCCAAAAACATATGAGAAAATCAGATACAAACAGGGGGAGAAACGACACGGTACCAGACCTAAGTCCCACTAATGACTAAACCCAAAAGCAAAAGTTATAACTTAATGTCATGGGCTTCCAAAGGTTTTACTTAACCCAACTTGCTATGGTGCTAGATAATCAATCTCACTATATCTCTTGTTTACTTCTGCTTATCCTAGAGAGCCTATAACAACTTTAATTCACACTTCTTCCACATCATCGAGTCCCAAGGATTGTTACCAATGACACCTTCAAACTTCTCAATATGGCCTTCTCATTTCCAAGCTCAATATTTTTGCAGTGCCTCAGCATACAATCTAATCAATAACACCTCGTGGAAAGAGAATACAAAAACTACTACTAAAACGAGCTTCACCACGAGGGCGGTGGGAGGTAGAAAGATCCAATTGGTGATCATAAGATCATGTACTTAGTTTTTAACTGCCACCCTGAAAACCAATCAAGCACAAACATGTATCTAATCAAATTGCCTCGTTTAATAGAGAAGTAAAAGACATACGTCGGTTAAGCATCTGCACATAAAATGTATTCCATGTCGAGATGGTAATTGGGATTGGTGACAATTGACACAGCCATATAAGTCGTGTCAGGCTTCTAAATTTAGACCTCTTCACAGATTGAGCAGCATATGATTAACACGAATGCAACAAATATGTTCCAAAAGAAAATCATAATTTGCAGAAATTTGCTTAATGAAAAGGGATGACATTGGGAGCCATTAACAAAATTTTGGGGATTGTTGCCATTAGCTTCTTCAGCACCAAGAACTATTGTAGCTTGTCTGTGTTTAACATTCCAATGGGCGTATTGTTTTCTAATTATTCACCAGATAGGTCAAGTTTGGTAAAAAAAAGTACTTTTTCATGCACATGGGAGAAAATTAAAGCCATGTTAACGGTACAAAATCATCTGATACCAAGAAACTACAAAAAATTAAAAATGCATCCCCCCCTCCCCCCCCAAAAATGATCCGATCAAGAAATTAAATCCTACAGATAATCACACCATTTCAAACAAATCAAAATATATTTTTTCACTTCAATTGTAGATGTAAATCTGAATGCAAATGTTTCAAATTTATCCGAAAATATGCTGTCAATTATTGATAATCAACAAGGGAAACATTTCATTTCTCATTAATCAATCAAAATTAATATCATTCTACATTACCATAACAAGGAAACATTTGTTTCATTCCAATACTACAGTAGCACCAACTTCTTTGAGCTTCTCCACTATCTTCTCCGCCTCGTCTTTTGGCATCCCCTTCTTAACCACCACAGGCGCTTTCTCCACTAAATCCTTAGCTTCCTTGAGACCCAAATCCGTGAACGCCCTAATTTCCTTAATCACCTTAAGCTTCGCCGATGCATCAAATTTCTCCAATTTCAAATCAAATGCTGTTTTCTCTTTGGCGGCTTGTGGCGCGGCCGCGGATACTGAGCCTCCGCCTGCTGCTGACGTGGACTGGAGACCGGCTCCGGAAGCTGCCGGGCCGAACCGGTTCAGACCCATTTTGTGCCTCGAGAGGATTGAGTAATCGGAGCGCTCTATCTTGTTGAGAGTCAAGAGCTCATCAGCTATTCGTTCAAGCTTTTCGGTTCGGGTCTGGGTCTCGATACCGAGGCTGAAATTCCGGGTCATCGAGAAAAGGGTTCGAGCTAGGGATCTGGAAGTAATATATGAAATCATGGAGGGAATTTTGGGAATTGTTTTGAGCACTTCAGAGTTATGATTTCAATGGCATTTGCAGTAAGTGATGATGGGAACTTCCTCCGAGTGTAGACCCTTTAGGGTTCTAATGTCTAACGGTGAAAGAGGGAGAGGACAGGGGAATTTTTTCTGCGACGTCGTTTTGAATATTCAATTCATTTCAATTTCAATTTCAATTTCAAGTTCATAACATCAACTATATATTGAGCTTCGGTTCTAGGCAGAGCGAAAATTAGTCAAGAGTTAATTTTAGCATATCAAGAAAGTTTGAAATTCTTGTAATTTTATCTTTCTTTTCAATATTGCAATCTTCAATATTTATTTTCAATAAAATATTTCAATTTCAAAATTTATATTGTTCTTAATTGACTATTTTTATCCCTTTTTCCCCGTGACCCTTGCCCTGGGCCTGTTTTGGTATCAGAGCTCTAAGTGTTTGTTGTGAGTTAACTGTGTCAAAATACTGTCGTTACAGTGTCAAAGATCAAACTGCTGTGTAGCCATGGATGTCTGTTGAATAGAGATTTGGTCAGCCCGTGTGAGTCAGGGTAGGCGTTTAGGGTGGTCTCCTTTGTAGGCTTTGGTGAAATATCGATCTAGCCTGTAGCATTGTGTCTACAGTGGTAAGATTACTGTTTTTCTTTGCATCATTCAATTATGTATTTTTTATCTAATTGATTTAGTACAGGTGGAAGTTCAAAAAAACGAAATAATAATATGTCAAATTACTTTCAAGATAATAATGAAGAAATTGATCAAGGTAGTTCATCTTCATCAGCATCTGCATCAAACAATATTTCAAATGATATCAATTCAAAAGAGCTTCAAATTGCTCAAATTGAGCATAAACTTTAAAATTGGACTATTCCAAAGGTAGACAAAAGTTCTATCTATGAGATAAAAAAAATTCGATTTTACTCAAAATTATGTTATCAAAACATTGGAGCAAACTATTACTATCAAAAATTAAATTGTTTTTGTTAACTTACTTTCAAAAGAATATATCTTTGCTCATATGAAGAAATTTCAATATATTCATATTGGTCTTGTTCAAATCGATGTTAAACCATTGTTTAGACTCGGTCTAGACATTTTTGTTTTCATAACTTTAAAAGATAAAAGACTATTAAAGTTTGAACATTCATTACTGCCATGCTTGAGTCAAATCTTGAGAGTGGTCCAGCATTTTCAAATTGTTATCCAAATTTTTCAATAAACCTTCAAGATGGAGCTATTCTCAACGATCTTAATTTTCGTATTCAAACAAAAAACTTCGATGTTGATGATCGTTCAAAAGCTTTTGTTTTATTATACAGAGTATATTATAAACTTTTGAACACTCAACTCAATATTCGTGCCCTTAGAAGACTCCAAGAGATGAAATTCTTTTGGTTGAAGTCAATCCACTTCATTCAAATATCATGATTTTCAAGAGAATTCCCTGGAATTTTCAAGCAAGAGTTTTCGAGTGGGATTTTGAGAATGCACAAAATCTTGTTCCTACTCCTATAAGAAGGAATCCAGAACAAATTATTCATTTTTCTGATGGTAATGTCAGAGTTATCTTTGACAAGCCGTCATCTTCTTCAAATACATTTCAAAGATCTTATTCATCCAGATCTGATGGTAGATCTAAAACAAATTCTTTTCAATCCGTTAGATTTCCAACATCTTCCATCAACGGTGTAAACTTCAATCCAAAAATTTCAAAACCTTTTTATCAAAATGAAGAATTTGACAAAGAAGAAAAAGAAGTAGAACCTCCTACTTCTCTCACTTTATCAGACATGGTTCCACCTCAATCTGAGAAGCTTGATCGGCAATGTAAAGTCATTTCTTTTAAAATTGATAGAAGAAATGAGTTTAAAACTAATCAAACTCCTAAAGTCAAAAAATTTCAACATCTTATCAAAAAATCTTTTTTCAAAAGAACAAATTGAGTCTTACTATGAAGAATTTGATAATTCTCTAGAAGAGATTAGTTTTTTATGAATTGACTTATTTCAAAGTTTTCAAAAAATTGCCTTGCAAAAAGACTGAACGTCCTGATGACTCTTTTGTTAACGCAAAAGATATAAAAAACATTCAATCTCGGAACAATTACACTAATATTGTTCTTCAATCTATAGCATTCTTCCACTTTTATTTGGTCCAAATTAATCATTGAACTTTCATTGATATTTCATTTAGCTACTACATCTACCTTTGTTAAATTAACAAAAAAATTAAGCATTTAACAAAAAAATATGATGTAACGTGAACAAATGAAACATTTGAACGTTTGTTCTTAGCATCCTAAAGTTTTATTTGGTCCAAATTAACCATTAAACTTTCATCTTAATTTCACTTTAGCCACTTCATATGCATTTATTTGCTTAAAAGAAAATACGACGTAACATGAAAAACACACTAAACATTTGAATGTGCATACGCAGCATTCTAAAGCTCCATCAACAACTGAATATTCATATGATAGAAAGAATGATGTTAGAGCATCTTCTAAAGACTCTAAATACAAAACATTCTCTATTTTAGAGAGTCAATGTTTAAAAATAAGTTTCAAGAAGCTCTCTATTTCAACTTTTTAAAATAAAGATTGAGTTCACGCACAGAGAGAGAGAGAGAGAGAGAGAGTGTGTGTGTGTGTGTGTGTGTTGCAATAAGAGCTCATAGAAGCCCTCCTTAATTTACAAGAAGCCAACTTTGAAGAAAGCAGCAAAACAATTAGCCATTAAGATCAATACAGAGTCTGATCCTTAACAAAAACAATTTGGAAGTCTATCTTTTAAAAATTTGTATAAACACAAATTAAGAGTACAGAGCCCTGTCCTTAGAACCTTAGCTTTTTGACTTGGAATGCTTAACTAGCCAATTAATGACCTGGTCGATGTTGGTCAAATTCTTGCACGAGATCATAAAACAGTACACCTCTCTACCAGTTAGAGATTTTAATTCCCTGCACCATACATTATCATTTATAAATGTCAAATACATAAGCCCCAAAGAAAAAAAAGCATGCAATCAGACACAATTATGCCATTTTCTACTTACATTTGATAAGTCAAACCCTTCTTCGATAGGGCTTCAATCTTGTCAATTTTGTTTCCTAATACCAGCAAAGGAATGCCACTCAGTGTTGGTTTACTCAATAGATCATGGAGTTCACGTTGGGAGATGTAGATATTATCATGATCGGCAACATCAACAACGTAACTGCATCAAATCCAGTTACAAAAAACTAATTAGCTTGTCACGATCGTATAAATAGAAGAATTTGTCTTTATTCAGAGATAGCTGCATACACAATAGCAGAAACTCCTCGACAGTATCGCTCCCACATACTTCGAAATCTGGGTTGATCTCCAAGAACCCACAACTTTATTGCGACTTTCCCCTTAGTGAGCTTCCGCATATTAAATCCTACCTAAAGGATCAAATTCGTAATAAATATAATTAAATGCCTCCATAACCCATGATCAACAATCAACAATAATAAAAGCGGAAAGGGATTTTACGAAGAAAACTTACTATAGGGATCATGTCTTTACAATATACACCAGCCTAAGAAAAGAACAACAAAGAAAATGCACAATTTTTTTGACCAGATAAATGAAAAGATGTAGAAACAATCACAAATATATGGAAGGATAAGTAACACGTGTGTCCTCACAAAAACACACGCACAAATGATTTACTTACAATGACAAAGATTTACAAGTGAAGTTTTCCCAGCATTTTGAAGGCCTATCAATGAAATCTCCATTTCTTGCTTGAAGAAAAAGTTGTAAATGTGCAAATAATAATAATAATAATAATAATAATAATAATAATAATAATAATAATAATAATAAATAAATAAATAAATAAATAAATAAATAAATAAATAATGTCAGTCTATTCAATTTGAAATAACTTAACCATGAAAAATCAAAACCATATAAAAGCATGCTCCATTGATCCCAACCATGGAAATTTTTCTTTTTAAGTTCTATATTTTACTTCATTTTTGCAAGTGTAGTTCATCAAGCAGCCATACCATAACTCTCTGATTTCATAGCTTGATGATCGAAGTTAGTCGTTAAGAAGCTTGGTCTTATTTTCTTTTGAAACTTCTATCACGATATAGATGATGCAACAAGAATGATGAAGTCGATGATGCAAAGAATACCGATCCAACCGCCTAGCTGGCATGGTAGTTAAATTCAGTTAGGACAGCTAGATAAATTCAGTTGGGTAGTTAAATCTGTTGATATACTTAAAGTTGTTGATAGTTTGTTCCAACTGATAGATGTAATTTTCCTTTTTATACTTGACAAATGTAATCATTTCAATTCAAGAAATAATATTATAGAATCATTCCATTCTTCCTTCTCTGTTTTTACTTTCCTTCTTTGTTAATTTTCTTCTTTATCCCTTCATGAAGAAACTATAATTCTCAGCTCGAGAATCCCACATGGAATCAGAGCTTGGATTCTTCAATTAAGCTTCTGCTATTCTGAATTAATTCATGGCGAATTCACTCTTCAATCCAGTTGATGATCCAACCAGTTATTTCTTCTTACATCCCAGTGATAATCCGAGTGCCTTAATTGTTTCTGAAGTTTTAAATGAAGAAAGTTTTTCTTCTTGGAGCCGCTCAATTTCTATGGCATTAAGTGTAAAGAACAAGACAGCCTTCATTGATGGATCATTGCCATTTCCAAATCCATCTTTTGGTGCTCTATACAACTGTTGGATTCGTGCCAATGACCTTTTGTTGTCTTGGTTATTGAATTCAATGAATAAGGAGATTCGTCAAAGCTTGCTGTATATTTCATCTGCCTGTAAAGTTTGGAATTAACTTAAAACTAGGTACATTCGTATTGATGGCCCTAGAGCATACCACTTGGAAAAATCCTTGAGTTCCATTTCTCAAGGATCACAAAAACTTACTATAGACTACAACTCCTTCAAAGCCAAATGGGATGAGTATATTAGCTGCAAACCCCTCCCTAAATGCAACAATGGAGTGCTCTCTAGCTCCACTTGTGATATATTACGTAGCATTTCTGATATCCAGCAATCAAATGCTGTTATGGAATTCCTCATTATACTCAATGAATCTTCTTCTATATTAAGGAGCCAACTGCTCCTAACTTCTCCACTTCCATCACTAGCACGAGTATATGCACTTCTCCTTCAAGAAGAAAGCCAACGAGGCCTACACAATCACTCATTCTCTGATTCAGCTCAATGGTAACCAGACAGTTCACTAGAGCATCTAATAGGCCTATACCTTGGAAGGATAAGAAGAAGCCAAAATGTGCCCACTGTAGTTAACCTAAATCACACAACAGATAAATGTTTCCAACTCGTAGGTTATCCTCCTAGTTGGAAAGGACCTAGAGGAGCACAAATGCAATATGACATTCCTCATGCTCATGCTGTGACATTTGATCAATCTGGGAATAATGGGGAACCAAGTACTTTATTCAATCCAGATCTTTACCAACAATTCTTAGCTTTTTCTAAAAGTCAGCAAAATTCAGTCACCAAATCAGCATCCACCATCACAATAGGTATCCCCAAACCATTTTACAATACGGCCTATCTCAAACCAAAAACCATTTATTGGATTATTGATACAGGAGCAACAGATCATATGATCTGCTCACCAACCTTCTTCACTTCCATTGATTCAACTTTAAATACTAATGTTCATCTACCAAACTGCACCTCTGTACCAGTTAGCCACACTGGGAAAGTCCAAATTTCTGATAGCTTAACACTTGATAATGTTCTATGTGTATCTTCTTTTTCATTCAACCTTATATCAATTTCTAAACTAACAAAATCTTCCAATCTTTGTATAATATTTCTGCCTCTAATTGCTTTGTACATGATCTATTACCTTGAAGATGACTGGCTTTGCTAAGGAAAAAGAAGGTCTATATCAACTAATAATTGTTCATAACAAACCTCTTGCACCTTAGCCTATTAGCAGTCCAACAACCAACACTTCTCAGCATTCAAGTCATAACCTATGGGACCTCAGACTTGGCCACATATCCAACGCAAGAATGTCCAAAATTCCACACATTGCTTCTCAAATACCTTGTAATAATTTACATATATTTGAAATATGTCCGCTAGCAAAACAAAAGAAGTTACCTTTTCCTATTAGTAAATCAATGTCAAATAAAATCTTCGATTTAATTCATTGTGATATTTGGGGACCATTTGGTGAACATTCCTTCAATAGTTACAATTTTTTCTAACTATAGTTGATGATTATTCACGATGTACATGGGTTTTCATGATGCAATCAAAATCTGAAACTCGTAGCCATATCAACTTCTATCAAATGGCCCTTACACACTTCAATACCAAAATAAAGTCCATTAGATTAGATAATGGTGCAGAATTTGCCATGCCCGATTACTATGGTTCACTTGGAATCCTACACCAAAGAAGTTGTGTTGAAACACCCCAACAAAATGGAGTGGTTGAAAGAAAACATCAATTCATCTTACAAATAGCCAGATCACTCCTATTTCAATCTAATGTGCGTATTACCTTTTGGAGTGACTCCATACAGCCGTTCACCTTATAAACCGTATTCTACCACCAATTCTTGGCAATAAAACACCTTATGAAATGCTCTTCCAAAAGCCACCAGAATATGATCATCTCAAGACCTTTGGTTACCTTTGCTTTGCATCCACACTCAATGTTCATAGAACAAATTTTTCACCTCAAGCATCCAATTGTACATTCCTTGGATACTCCCTTGGATACAAAGGTTACAAAGTATATGATCCCCAAACTCAAAAGGCCTTTATTAGCAGGAATGTAATTTTTCATGACGATTACTTTCCCTCAAACAAATTTTATCACCTCAGTCATCTACAAGCCAACATTTATTTTCTATACCCGAGCCTGTGCATCATTCCACACCTCAAATGACCCAAACACCAACACCTAACATCATTCCTACTTTCCTTAGCTCAGAAATAATCCCTGCTAGTACAAGTTCTGATCATATTACCCAACCATCATTACCAGGCAATCCAATTTTTAGTCCCTCTGCACACTCTCCTGAGTTATCAAACATGAATCTCCCCCGTCCTTCTTTTCAACCTACTCATAGACGGTCTACTAGTACAAGTTCTGATCATATTACCCAACCAGCATTACCAGGCAATCCAATTTTTAGTCCCCTTGTACACTCTCCTGAGTTATCAAACATGAATCCCCCCCGTCCTTCTTTTCAACCTGCTCCCAGACGGTCTACTAGAACCAGACATCCACCCCTCATCTGGATAATTATGAGTCTGATTTACCTTTTTCTTCCATGGCAATCCAGTCATCTACAATACTGGCTAGACCTTGTGCATCAGGTAAACCTTATCTTAGTTCCCATTTTCTTTCAACAAATCGTTTAACTCCCTCACATAAAGCTTTTACTACATCAATTTCTAATGTTTTCGAACCAAAATATTATGGCCAAGCCATCAAGTTTTCACACTGGCAGGAAGCTATGAACGCAAAAATCAAAGCTCTTGAAAAGAATAATACTTGGATCCTCATTAAACTCCTACATGACAAACATAACATTGGATGCAAATGGGTTTATAAAGTAAAATTTAAAGCGGATGGGACTGTGGAAAGATATAAAGCATGGTTGGTTGCTAAAGGATAAACAAGAAAGTCTTGATTTTTTTGACACTTTTTCCCCTGTTGCCAAATTGACTAATATTCGGGGTGCTCTTGGCTATTGCAGCAGCAAATGACTGGTTCTTACACCAATTAGATGTCAATAATTCCTTTTTGCATGGAGACTTACATGAGGAAGTCTATATGAAGCTGCCTCAGGGTTATCCCACACAGGATTCTTCATTGGTTTGCAAATTAACACGCCAATAGTTTGTAAAAACTAACCACCAGCCTTATATCATACGATTTTCAACAATCTCAGTCTGATTCCTCACTATTTCTTCGAACCACAACTGATTCATTCATGGTTCTTTTGGTTTATGTTGATGATGTCTTACAATGCCAGCAATAGTCTTCATGAAATCTAGGTTCTGAAGAAATTCCTAGATTAGCAATTCACAATCAAGGATTTAGGTGAATTGAAATATATACTTGGCCTGGAGTTACAAGATCACAATTTGGAATCAATCTTTGTCAAAGAAAATATGCCATAGACATATTAGAAGATTCGAGTTTTTCTAGCTGCAAACCAGTAGCATTCCCAATGAAGGTAGATGAGTCTAATCTATTGTCTGAGCCCTCCACTTACAGATGACTCATTGGCAGATTGATATATCTGACCATAACTAGAACTGACTTGGCCCATTTTGTCCAGGTACTTAGCCAGTTTTTGTCTAAACTTGCTCAATCCCATTTGGATGCAACCCACAGGGTTCTCAGGTACATTAAAGCTACCCTCGGCCAAGGTTTATTCTTTCCCAAAAATTCAGATTTATATCTCAAAGCTTACAGGGATAGTGATTAGGCCGGTTGTCTTGACACTAGGTAAAGTGTTACTAGTTTTGATGGGTTTATTGGAGAGTCCTTAATTTCCTGGAAATCCAAGAAAAAACCTAGAGTCATTAGATCATCTACTGAAGCTGAATATAGGGCCTTAGCTTCTACAGCGTGTGAGATTCAATGGCTTGTTTATCTTTTACAAGATTTGGCTGTTTACCATTCTCAACCTGCACTGTTGTATACTAATAGCAAATCAGCCATATCCATTGCTCACAATCCTGTCCAGCGCGAAAGAACCAAACAATTCAAATAGATTGCCACATTGTTCGTGAGAAACTGCAATCTTGCCTCATTAAAATCATCCGTGTTCCTACACAACATCAGATAGCAGATATCCTAACCAAACCCCTTGGTTCTACCCTGTTTCACAGACATAATTCTAATATGGGCATCTTGAACATTCACGCCCCTCTTGAGGGGGGATCTCATGATATAGATGACGCAACAGCAACTAATGAAGCTAATGATGATGCAGCAGCTGATCCAACCACCTAGCTGGCATAGTAGTTAAATTCAGTTACAACAGCTTGATAAATTCAGTTGGGTAGTTAAATCAGTTGATATAGTTAAAGTTGTTGATAGATAGATAGTTAAAGTTGTTGATTGTTTGTTCCAACTGATAGATGAAATTTTCCTTTATATACTTGACATATGTATTCATTTCAATTCAAGAAATAATATTACGGAATCATTCCATTCTTCTTTATCTGATTTTACTTTTCTTCTTTGTTAATTTTCTTCTTTATCCCTTCAGGAGAAACTATAATTCTCAGCTCGAGAATTCCACATCTACCAATAAATGTTAATATCATTAATCCCTTTTGATATATTATCCACTGAAGTAGTCACCCAAATTACCCAATTCCTAGGAATATTCCACAATCTGCAATTCTACTAATGTAACCATTTAAGAATGTTGACACCTGCAACGGTAGTTTTACTACTTAGTGCCATCCCCATGTATATAAAAGAAACGGGCGTATTATTGCAACCTAAGTGCATTTAGTACCCTCGTTTCTTTTCATATAGAGGGGATTGACGCATCAAAATCAGCTATATGTATCACTCTTCTTCTGCAGTAGCATACAAGAGTTTACATGTTCATACACCAAACTTAAACTCATTATGATAACATATTCATTGAATTTCATAGACTAGCTCTCAATTCTAGATAACATTATATAAATTTGGATAATCCCAATCAAATCAATCATGATCTCCCGTGCCAACAAGACAAGATTACCTTACAAAAATCTAAAACCTTTACTTTTTATGTATATTCAATCTCACATTGTATTATATAATTGTAGTCTACATGTCAAAGATTATCCACAAACGGAATATAGAAGAACATGAAAAGCAACGTAAACATACACCTCAATTCTTTAAGAAAAGAGTATGCTAATGTGAACCAGAAGAAAATTTCCGTACAATCACATAACGACAACCCTTATTCAGCATCAATAACCAAAACCTTTATACATATATCTAAACATATTAAAAATCAAGAAAATAAATAACAAAAAGAACAACTTCAATGCCTAACAAAGGAACATGGCTGACTTCTTAGCCAATGGAGAAAAGCTTCCCAGAAACCCATTGATTGATTAATTGCAAAAACTCTAAAATGGCTTTTTCGTACTTCTTAATCACGATTTGTCTGGGGTTTATGTACGTGGGTAAATATAAAATTGAGAGAGAAAGATGGAATATATAACTACTGTGGACGACAATTTGGGCTAAAAATTTGAGGAAAATTAGCCAATTAAGGTTAGGCCGGGGATTTGTGGCAGCTAAATTTCGATGTATAATTGAATTCGTGAACCAATCAGAGGGGGAATCCTGATTCTATTAGCAGCCGCATAAACTTTTGCCCATCTTTGAATGGTTCTATATGGTTCAGGAATCATGTCAAATTTAATGGGGTACTTGCAAAAATATCCTTAAAATTAGAGATGTTTTGAAAAATCATACGAAAGGTTTTTAGGAAGTAAAAAATATTGTGTAAAATGAAAAAGTGACATAATATCACTTTTTTTTTATAAAAATTGTCACTTTCTTACTTTTTTAAAAAAATTGACACAAACTCAAAAAAATGACAAAACTAAAAAAAAATGACACGCTCTCAAAAAGTGATACAAACTCAAAAAAGTGACACTCAAAAAAAGTGACAAATACCAAAATAGCAACATTCATTTGTGCAGCACCAGTAATCATGTTCTTAAAATAATCAGCACGTCCAGACCAATCCACATACTGATTGTGTTAGGAAAATATAACATGTTATTTCACTTTTTGTATCCTCTTAAAAAGTGATAAAAACTTAAAAGGTGACAAAAACCTAAAAAAAAGTGACACAATATCACTTTTATAAAATTGACGCACAGCTTTGACATCCTTAGATGGTGATGCATAAAATTAAGTGACAGTGTGACACAATCTCACTTTTATAAAAAAAAAAAAAAAAAAATGCTTTTGTTAGTAAAAAAGTGACCAAAAAATCAAAAAATTAATAGAAAATAGTGACAAACACAATAAAAAGTGACTGAAACTCAAAAAAGTGATAGAACTTAGAAAAAGTAGTAGCTAGTTAGCAATCAAGAACAGGATACGAAAAATGGAAAACAAATATTCTCCCTTTTAGATTCATAACATTAATTGTACGGAAAATGTAAAACAAGTTGTGAAGTATCATAACATAAATATTCTTAACTAAAAAATTGGAGGAACTCCACACAACAAGATACAGAGAATAAATCCAGCACTCCATATATCTATTTCTGGTCCATAGTTTCGCTTGAGCACTTCTGGAGCCAACTTATACATTAAGATCATCAAACAAATACAATATACATGTTTAGATCTAAAAAAAGAAATTACAAGGTACTTGATTTGATGTATAAGCATATACAAGGACCCTTACAAGAAGCCATCTCACATTTTTCTATCATATACATAATTGTTAAACAAATTGAATAACTATAGAGTACTAAAAATGATCTTTTTCCATATATTTTGCCTAAAATTTCAATATTAATGAGCTTCCAATTTATTAATCATAGTGTTAAAAACCCATAATGAAGCTAACTTCCAACCTATATGCCATTGACACGGTCAATCTTACTTGTAACCAAATAAACAACATGGGGCAAAGTGTATTTCCTTTGTCACATTTTTCCTCACGTGACTAGGGCCGACATCTGAGCTCAACGAACAAATTTTACAGAACTGAGACAGACAAGAGACAAATGCACAAGGCTTGAAGACAACAAAGAGCCAAGTCAAATCAAACTCTGATACAATGTTACCCAAAATATTTTTGTGGAGGATCGCATCTTATTTCTAAGCCATTCTAGAACAGTATCAAGCAACAATTGATGTCTTTTTGTCTTTCTTCACAATTCACACTTGTAATTCTTACAGAAGTTCTAAAGGATCAAAAATAAAAAAGAGCAGAATCCTATACCGTAGGAGTTGATCACTCAACACGAAATAAAACAAATACACACGAAAATCATCAAATTTAGCACTTGAATTCATTCCAATGGCGCAAAATACTGAATTTGATTGAGGATGAATCTGGCCAGCCCCTCCAGGATCATCAAAATCACAAGCCATGTGCCTTGACATCCTCTTCTACACTCCACCACATACATCTAAAATCACTCTTCAAGAACCTATCAAATGGAACAAATATCAATGTAGGAATTCCAATAATTCCCAGACAAAAGCAACAAGTAGTATTCCAATACTTTACCCTCCACTTGCAATTTCATTTTATGGACTGCAAAAATGAATGGACACTTATGCAAAGTGTCTTCATATTTACATAATTGTGAGTTGTTCAAATTTACAGAATTGGTCAATAAACTTCATAAGGATGCTTCCACAATTTATATAAAAGACATATGATGTTTATTTAAATAAATGTAAATGTAATTTCCAATTGAGACATTTTGTTGAACACCTTGAAGGTGTCTGAGAAAATCAAAGGGAAAGAATGTACCATTTAGTTCTGGAGCTTATCCAAAATTTAATGACATTTTTTATGCATTTATATACAAACTCTATCATAAAGAAATTGATTAAACCTTTGAGATGCAAAGATTGCCATGCTTCTTTATCAGTTTTTGGAGGGACCTCAGTCAGAGAATCGTTTCTTGCCTACAAATGCCCATTATTGGAGCTTCTAACTTCTTGTCGTCATTTTTGAATGTGAGACAAAATAGTTTGTGGATACCAAGAATAATGTCATTGTTTGCTTAAATTTGAAGACACATATCGAAAATTAGTGATGACTTTCCATAAGATCATCAAGGGTAAGATTTCTTTCTCCGAAACCATACCCATCTCCTTGAGCTTGTAAATAACGTACACTAATTCACTGCCATATACCTAGAGGAAGGAAAGCCAAATTAAAAAAGAAAAATGCAAAACTTAATGCAATTCTTTTGAAGAAATTACAATATATTCACCTTCTCAACAAATTCATAACACATTTGGGGTTTTCTCTCTACAAGAACATTGGAGTCGAAATCGAAATCGAAGTCGAAATCCGAGTCGGGAACGGAGGCTTCTCGAGAGTTATCTGATTTAGAGATTTCCCTTTCTGATTTGGGTTTTTGTCATGGTTAAGGTTTTGAATGTAATTAATACGATAATAGTAATTTTAATTAGTTTTAAGGTATTAATCAAATACTTAATTTTTATAGGACACTGTACCTAATTTTCCCATTTAGGAATGGTCCTGTTTAGGCTTGAGTAAGGTTTGAATTGGGTTGGATTTGTTTTGAGTTTATCATGAAATCGAAACCGACTTATTTATTCAAATCGATCCAATTCAGTTATTTGAAATCTAATTGAACCAAACTAAGCCAAATCAGTTTGGGTTTATTTGATTTGGTTAGTTGGTTTGAACATTTGTCATAGTTAAAAAAACTTGCCCACCTCTTTTGAGTATAAAAAATTGTTTTTCTATATATAATCTTTTTTATTTATATAGTACATATTTAAGAGTGTTTGATGCACATTTTTAGGAGAGAGTGCATTTTTTTATGATATGATGGTGAATATGTGGTTGAAAAAGAAGGAAAAGTTATTGATGTGATGAAAAATATTATTTTATTAAAGAATGTGTGATTGAAAATGAGTAAAAGAATGAGAATGTGGCTCAAACATTGGCTAAAATAAAAAGCAATGTCACATTCTAAATTTGGAGTTACAATAAACAATTCTTCTCCTTGCTTTTTTTTTTCCCCTTTTGAAATTTAGAGTTTTGGTAGAAAAATTGTACACGGTAAACAAATTATTTGAGAAAGAATTATATTTTATATTTTTTTATTATTTTATTTTAAGTTTAAAGATATGAATTTTAAAATGAAAAAAAAAAAGTATTAGAGGATTGGATCGGTTAATTGACAAATTAGTTGTTTAAACCGCAATTAATACAACCCGGCTTTTTAATAGTGAAAATTAATCGAACCAAACCCCTTTTTTGGTTCAAACCAACCCAAATCGACCAGATTCAGTTTGGTTTAGTCAATTTGATTGGTTTTTCTATTTTTTTGCCTAGCCCTAGTCCTGTTTCAAATTTATTTTATCCTATTTTTAAAATTTTATTGTATTGTAAATAAATTAAAATTAATTAATAAATAGAAGGGTAAATGGGATTTTTTAATTACTATCCTACCCGTACCCAATTCTCGTCTCGTCCTCACCTCACCTCACCTCACCTCCTGAAAATTCTCAAATATTTAATGATCACTCCAATTCTCCTTCCCGTTGTCATCACTAATCAGGACGGATTTAGGGGGCCCTTTAATCCTTTTTAGTGTAAAAAAATAAAATTTCTTATGAAATTTTTTTTATGTGTAAATTTTTTTCTACATATTGGCCCGAGTTGTAATCTGATTCTGTCGTTAATCAAACTTGAACATTGGATACACGCTTTACAGTTTTATAAAGAGATTTGCAAACATTGACCAAGTATCACTAATTATGCTCATGTTTACCCCCATTATTTCATGTTATAATTTTTGAAATAGTATTTTTTTCAGAGAATGTGTGATTAAAAAATAATGAAAGAATTTTGGTTTATGTGTAATATTATTTTATTGAAGAATCTATAATTGAAAAAAAAATGTATTATAAATTTAATGGGGTTCAAAAAGAGGCTATAACCGTTCAAGTAAATCAAATTCTAGGAATTTAGCATTGTGTAATTTGTGTGAGCTAGTACGGCATTCTACTTCTTATTTCATAGCTGAAATTTACTATTTTTAACGAGTCCAACAAGCATATTGCTCCTATCACTTGTATTTTAAATTTCTAAATTTCATGAGTCCAGTAAGCATGTTGTTCCTAACTATGTGGCACATTGGAACAAAACAAAGCAATATACATAACACCCGTCCCTGTTTGGTAGGAATTAAAATCTAGATTTTCAATTAAGTCACAATCATTAATTAATTTTAATCATATATTTTATGGGTCTCATAACTTTTTAATCATATATTTTATCAACTTCTATCAAAATCTACTAAAAATATAATTTTAAGATGTGACTTTATGCGATGGATTATCTTCTATTAAATAGCATTATTCCTTTAATTAATGGTATCGAATAAGTGAGGTTGGTCTGGCAAGCCTACCAGGCTTATGGACTTGGAAATCGAGGCCCGAACAGCCCAACATAGGCCTTGTTCTAGTGGCCCCAGGTCGCCAAGGCCCAAACAGCCAACAAATTATAAAAGGAAACAATACATAACTTCTAATTTTAAAGATCACATTTTATAAATAACAAACTCATTAAAATATTTCAAAAATCAGGTGGTGAATAAATTTATTAAGGGTGTGTTTGTCTTCCTTTAAAAATTAAATTGTTTGCTACAGTATCATTTCTTTACCACACATTCATTCAATAAAATATTCTACACACAAACCAATAAAATTTCTTTAAATTTTAACCACACATTTCTCAAAAAATACTATTCAAAACTCTATTCTTTCTCCCATAATGGGAGACAAACATGGGCTAAATATTAAAATACAACATAATATACATTAATTATTTCTACCAATCGATCACAATCAAACACATACTTGATCGCATAGGGTCATCACAAATAACCAAGGGCATCGAATTAAATTGCACATTTTGTACCGTCAATGCTTCCTACAACCCAAGTTATATCTTTTCCAAATCTAGAATGGAATGGATATCAAGCTGCACCCTACTTAACATCAGAGAGGAGCTTACCTACACGCCATCATTTTCCATGAACGAGTTACCAACTTATGTGAACTTCCTAATTCAACATCAACAGGAGGTGGATTAACCGTGACCAACTTTGTCTTCGGTGTAACTAACTATGACCAAATTTGTATTGAATGTGACTGTCTGTGACTAAGATAAATCTCAAGTCACAATCGGTCACAATCAACACAAAATTGGTCAAAAACAACCATGACGACCACCAGCATACCGCACAACCACCACCACATGAAGATCCAATGCTCGTAGCTGCAACCAGCATACCGTACCACCGCATATAACACCAGTCACCACCGCCAAAACACTACCAGTCATCACCATAACACCCCACACCACTGCACAGCACCCACTACACATCGCACACACCACACCACCGCACCCAACCACCGGACATAGCACTGCACACCACCACGCCTAACCTCAACTGAACCCAACCACCACTAAGCACCATCGCACCGAACCACCGCATCAAAAATTTTAAAAAAAATAGGATTAATGGATCGCACCGTGCGCAGCGAAGATGAACAGCCGCGCACAGACTGACACTAAAGGTGCGATGAACTACCATTGCGCTGTGAACTGTAGCCGGCATCAGTTAACGCAGCGTCGCCTAGTTCATTGCTGTTAGCATCGTCGCTGTTAACCGTCGCCCAGTCCGTCGCCACCAGCATCGTAGCCCAGTTCGTCGCCGCCAGCATTGTCGCCTAGTTCATCGATGCTGCCGTTCAGAGAGAAAGGACAAACAACTGCAACGATACGCTACGGCGGTGGGCGCTCCTCAATGGCGACGACGGTAAGGGAGAGAGTAGAGAAAGAGAAAGAGAAAGAGAAAGAGACAGGTAGAGAATGTAGAGAGAATGATGAAGATAGGGTTATTGATGAATTGGGAATTCGGGGGTACCGTTAGGTTGGGTGAAGGGAATTTGATAGGTTTAATTAATTTTTTAATAATTATAATTATAAAATATAATTACCACATGAATTTTGAAATGTAAACTCTATCCCCTTATTTTTGAATTGTAATCTTGAAAAGAAGGATTTTAAATAATTTTCTCATTATAAAATTCGAATATTTACTCTGGACCATAGTTATAAAACCCGACTCGATCCAACCGGTCAGATTGGAAAACTAGTAGTTCGGACCCTTGATCAGACCGGACAAATTAATTTAATAGAAATATACTTGATTCGATCAAAATCGAGCTTTGACCGAGTTAACCGGCCCAATGACTCGTTTGATTGGATTTTGAAATCTTCTTACCCAAATCTCTAAGGAAAATAATTGGTTCCTCACCACTTGAATATAAAGTGCTTTAGTATTATTTATGTGCAATAACTTATATCTACATAATGGGTCATTTAGAGGTTTTATAAAAATATTCTTTTAAAAAACTTTGATCCAACATTTTACTTTATTTTATAAACCTAAATAATTGGTGAAAAATAAATTAAAAAAATTAATTTTGCCCCTAAAAAAATTTATGCTTTATGTTTTTTTGTAAGTTTTTATGCAATGACTCACCAGTCGACCACTGACCTTCTGGTTCGACTAATAACCTAAGACTCAATACATTGTCCGAGTCGAGTCCAATATTACTATGCTCTGGACACTAAACTTTATCCCCTATTTCGTGAGGATTAAAATCATATTTTTTAAAAAAAAAAAATTTTTAAAAATCGATAAAATATGTGGTTAAAAAAATCACGAGTCTCATAAAATGTGTGATTAAAATTAGTTGTTGACTTATATTTAAATTAAAATCTGAATTTAAATTTGCACCAAATGGAGGCTTAGTCCTAAAATAAAAAATAAAACATGAATCTCAACTTTATCAATATTAATAAATTTGTGCTATAGCAGTCATAAAAGTTTTTTAATTACCAAAGAAAAAAAATTCTACTAAAATTATATTTGTTTTAAAACTGGAATACTTAGAATAATTAATTTATAAGGCAGGTCAAATTCTAAAAATTTGCTTATTTATTTTACATTTTTACTTATAAGCAACTTTACTTAATATTAATAAAAAAAAGGGTGAGTTTTTAAGCTTAGCCGAACATGCATTACAACGTTTCTTGTATTTCTGAGTTCCATGCTATTGCTACCGAGTCTGTAGTGTGTAACAAACAAAAGCAACAGAATCCATGGCCACAAGCTATTCTTACCTTAATAACCAAGTCAGGAGGTACACATTTTCTACCTTTCCTCTTCCAAATTTCTCGCAATTTTATATCTGGGCTTCAAAAAAATTCGTCATTCTAAAAAAAAAATCCAGAGAAGTTATGCCGAAATCAACCCGGGTTGCTGCTTATTTTGTTCTTCTTTTAGCTTCATTAACTCTTTTTACGGAAAATTCTCTGGTTCTTGGATCCCCTCTTCGACCGAAGATTCAGAAAAGGCCAGACCCATTGAGGAAATTTAAACGATACAATGGGGATTATGATATTAGAGATATGCATTACTGGGCTGTAAGTGGAGGATCAATATTTTAATTTCTTCATTTTTCTATCAATGATTTTTGTGCATAATTCTTAGTTTCTGCTGTGTTTTATTCTTCAGCCGTTTAGATTGTCGTTGCAATTTAGTTTTGAGTGATCACATCGTCTAAAAACTTAAACTTAAACTTGTGATGAAGATGAATTTGTTTATTTTGTGTTAATACTTTTAACAATCACTTCATATGTCTAACCCATGAAACTTAGCCCCCATTTGACAATTGAGGATTTTTTTTTTTTTTTTGGAGAATGTGTGGTAAAGAAGTGGGAAAAAATTTGGATTCACGTATGGAATATTTTATTTTAAAAGAGTTTTATTTTAATATGAGCTCATGAGTTTAAGTCATTGTTTGGCCCCCATTTTGGAGAATTTATAAATTTTGGAATAGTGATTGACGGGGGAACGTGTAGTTAAAAAAATAATAAAAAGTTTTAGATTTGTGTGTAATATCATTTTATTTGGAGAATTTGTGGTTAAAATTAAGAATGAATTTTTTTTTTAATGAGGACCAAACAAGAGCTTAAAATGAGGAAAAAATGAATCGGATCCACAACTCTAGCGCCTTGGTATAATAATGTAAATAGGAATGATTACATGTGTGCTACATATTCTTGAAAGAGCTGTAACTATTATCAAGATTTTGTGAAATTTTTTGAAAAAATATTACCAAGTTCTGTGTCAACTTCAATTTTTGCCACCCTGTTAGCATTTAGTGGGCAAGGCTTGAAAGTTGAAACTGATATTTTGTACTTGAATACAGTCTGCAGCATTTACAGGCATCCATGGCTATGCAATGGCCGGAATTTGGTTACTCTTCGGTTTGGGCTGTGGGAGCTTTATGGTTCTTAAGCATTGCTCTGGACATTCTTCTCCAACTGTATATCATGGAGATTCTTCCTACTTAATAATATTCTTGCTTGTTGTTCTCTTCACTCTTTTTGCTATGTAAGTCTTTATGCCATTGAATTTCATTTTTCTCTAATTGCCCTTTAAATTACAAATTTGTTGAACTATTCTTTGAACTCTTACAATTACCATATACTTTTATTCGTGCTGCCTGGGTCTACAAAATGTTGGGTTATCGGAAATGTCTTGGACATAACTCCATGTTTGGTACTTGGTATTGGGCTGGACTACACTAGACTATACAATGGATAAGATTCAGTATTTTACCATCTATCCTACCAAACAAGTTATAATTGTTTAGTCCGTTCTTGTGCAGAATCTAGTATAATCATGATCAAAATAGGTTGTACAATGGATAAAATTCATTATTGTACCGTATATCCTACCAAACAAGCTATAATTGTTTAGTTCATTCTTGTGCATAAATAAAATCTATGTAGCATGTACATTAAGAATTCAAGTATTGTATACATTCATTAGTCCGATCCTTTATAGAAACTTCCAGTTATAACGAACTTGCAAAATGGATAGTTTCCGATCCCATAAATGCATAGTTTCTCCTCCATAAATGACTTCTCCGGCAGGGGAACGCATTAGATATTTACCTAAATCTGTAGGTCCTCAAGTAGATCCTACATTAACCCAAGACATTAGTCTCTAACTAGAAAAGGGGTCCGTACAATAGATAAGATTCATTATTGTACCATCTATTCTACCAAACAAGCTATAATTGTTTAGTACATTCTTATGCAGAAATAAACTAATATTTTTTTTTCATTCTATCCTAATCATCTATTTAGTACCTATTAAAATTTTAATTTTAATTTAAGTCAAAGTCAGTAATTCATTTCAACCACATTTTATGAGTCCCGCATCTTTTCAACCACTCATTTCATCAATTTTTATCAAAATCTACTAAAAATCTTATTTAATCCCCACCAAACAAGGGCTATTTATGTTATCAATCAAAAGACGAGTTGTTTTGGTTGTACATTAATCATAAAAGACGTGTAATATTGTTGGTACAAAAGTTCTACCTACCTTTACCTTTTACTCTGCACTCCAGGTTAATGTGTTAACTAATGCTCTGTTCCATTCACATTACGTAACATAATATGCATGTAAATGTGCATTATGTAGAGTTCTTGTCTGATTCTGGTTTAAGAGACCTAACTACATACGTCCACATGTTTTTTGCTTGAAGAGCTGCAACTTGTGTCATAATCGCAGCAAATCAGAAGTCGCTACAGAGAGCTAACAAGCTTAAAGAAACCATTTGTGATGTTGGGAGAGATTCTTCCCAAGCTATACGAAGAGTAAACATAGCCCTTATAGATATGCAAGTGTTGCTACAGCCATATGATCCAGGAACTTGCCACCAATTGAATTTGACAACCCATCGGCTAAGAAGAGAATCGATAACTATTCAACAATTTGTTTATGTAACCAGGCAATCTAGCGATCAAGCAGATAAAATTTTGTAAGAATCTTCCCTTTTAAATCTTTTTGAGTTCAAATGTTTTCGCTAATCCCTTGTTCTTTTTCTAGATATATGGCAAATCTTGTGGTTGTGACAGTCAATTTGGTGTTCTTAGTTGCTGGATTAGGTGAGATTTGTTTATAGTAATGCATGGATGGAAATTCTAGCATATGTTCATTTTGCGGACATCTAAGTAAAAATGATTTCTTTAATACAAAACAACACTACTGAATCTTATTTCCAGTGAAGCTGCCAGATTAGTTTCTGGAGGAGCGTACAAGTTTCTTAACTAGTCGAGTTTAGAAATATTATAACATATTTTGTGCTGTTTTCATTTTTCTGAAAAAACTATATATTTTAGATTACATTTCAATACGAACTCTCGAGCTATATATGCATTTAGTATGTTTAGTAAGGAGGATTGGATAGTATTCGACAATGTGAAGGTAAAAAAAATAGGTCAAGTCTTGTCCAATCCTATCTAGCATTGCTTATGAAGCATGCACTTAGAAAGTAGAGCGAATACTCACAATGTACCTCAAATAGTTACAAATCCTAGCAATAATGTTTATGCTGCTATTCCTCTTTGATTTGTTCCTTTTGCGGGTTTAGTTAGTTTCTTGTGACAAAGATGTGACAATGCAACTTGGTTAGACTAACGGATTGCTGCTTTCGCTCAGTTCTACTCTTCCTGCATTGTCAACCTGGAATGATACTGTAAGTGAAATTCAGCTCATTTTCTCATCCATACATATTTAATTTGATCGTTCAATATTAATAGCTTTTACTGCATTTCAGCACAATCTTTTGCTTCTGGGTATTGACAACTCTAATCTGTTTTCTTACCGGTGTTAATTTCTTCTTCTATACGTGAGTACGACGTCTCTCTTTTTCTCTCTTGCTACTTTGATGGTATGATTAATGACAGCTACTATGTTTTTATATTAACGAAAAGTTAATCGTGTCTGAACGCAGTTTTATTATCGATACTTGTTCAGCATTGGAGAATTTTGTGCAAAACCCCCAAAACAGTAGCTTGTCTAACATACTTCCATGTGCACAATCGAAGAACTATGACAAAACATTGGTGCAAATTGGTTATAGTGTTCATAGTTTCATAAAAGAGGTACTGAAGTGATCATAATACGGCAGATGTCCGAGGATTCAACATTAAATTCTATAACGTTTTCTTTTCTCCCTTTTGAAGGTAAACTCGAAGATTTTAGAGGTACAAGGACTAGTTACCCCGAACGAACAAAAAGAAGATACATCAATCCAGGAAGTTTGTAATCCTTTCTCCGGTGCTCCTAATTATAGTTACACACCAGGAATCTGTGGAAACAAATCTATTTCAGTTGGAGATTTACCAAGTGTAAGTGATTCTATCCATCCTCAAACCACACATTCACAACTACTACTCACTTTTTATCTACAAATTTCATGGGACTCGGTGCTTCTTTTCATTGGAATCTCATTATAACTTTATCGAACTGAACACATAATCCGTAAAAAAAATTCTTGTGCAGGTCCTTTCAAAATTCACTTGTTACAATTCGTCAAGAAAATGCCTAGCTGACGGGAGATTTCTTACCGAGTCCTCGTATATAATTGTCTGGGCTTACAGCCAGTCGATTCAAGGCGTGATACATGTATTTCCCGATTTGTTGAGGTTGATGCAATGCTCATCCGTGATAGAAGCGTTCTCAGATATCGTTGCGCACCAGTGCAAACCATTTAAATTTTCAGTAAAATTGTTATGGTCAGCTGCATTATCCCTTTCAATTTTTATGACGATTTTGGTATTACTTTGGTTGGAAAAAGCCATCCAAGATAGAGGAAGATGCTTCAATAGGTGTTCAATCTTCCCAATGCCAGCAGTGTAGATGATTTGAAGCCTTGAGGATGAATTTTGCAAAAGAAATTTGTTTTAGAGAGGAAGTTAACATGAATTTCATCGAATAAATGTGGTACTTCAATCCATGAGTTGCAAGACTCAATGTGAAACATAAAGAGCATGTTTGATTAGTAAGATTTTAACTTATTTTATTTTTTAGTGTTGTCTATTGTTGTACAACTCATAACATGATGAAAAGCAGAGATGGTAATTTTCCCCGTCCCGCCCCGTCCCGGCCCCGTGGGGCCCTACCCCAAATGGGGCAAAAAAACCCGCCCCGAATGAGTTGGCGGGGCGGGGCGGGGCGGGGATGCCCCGTCCCGTGAAGAATTAAAAAAAAAATTGTTTTGGACATTATTTGTTTTGGACTTTTTTTGTTTCAAGTGCTTGCTTTGAATATTGATATAATTAGTTTGAACATTATTTGTTTTGGATTTTAAAATTTTGAATTTATATTTTAAATAAAAATTAAAAAAAAAACAAATGGGGCAGGAAATGGGGCAAGTCCTCACCCGCCCCAAGCCCCGCCCCGTCTAAGGTGGGGTGGGGCACGGGGCGGGGAGGAGAGTAGCGTGGTGGGGCGAGGGTGCCCCGCCCCATTGCTATCACTAATGAAAAGTCTACTGTATAATTACGAAATGTAATTCACTTGTGAAAAATTATTTGCATTTGCATTTCTAAGCTGAATTGAATAGGGTTGGACATTATTAAAGAAGGAAAGTATGCGATATGTTTATATGCTATATTATTAAGATTGTTTTTGATACACCACCTTTTTCATGGAAAATTGAAACCTCTTTCCGTTTTCCAAGTTTTATAGTGTTTGATGGCAATAATTTTCTTGGCATTTGGTTTTCTTCCCATGCTGCTCAAGCGCTTGTTTTCTTGGTAATGGTTGAATTGATTTTCCCACTTTTTTGGTGGGAAATGGAAGTTCCAGCTCTTTTTTTTATTATTTGCAATGAAAACAAATTTCATAGCCAATTGGAAAAAAAAATTCTCTTTAATAGACAATTTTCATGTAAAACAAAGCCAAACGAACATTAAACTTTGATGAAAAATGATTTTCTAAGAATTTTTTTTTTTTTTTTTTTTAACTTTTTGGTAATGGAAAAAAATTTTATAATCAATTGTGGAAAAAATTATCACTTTAATGAACAATTTTCATGTAAAACAAAGCCAAACAAACACAAAAAGATCCAAAATTTTTCGGGTGAAAAATTATACCAATCAAACACACTTAATTGACAATTCCCTGAAAAATAAGTTCTAGGCAATTATTTTCTCAGGAATTCATTTTCTTTTCACACATTTTTCACCATTGCAATCAAACGGACCCTAAGTTTAGTGTAGTCAACATTACAATTTTTTTTTTTAATGACTCGGGTGTCCAAACTTCGTCCGACTAATCATGAGGAGTGGCGACCTTCCCCCTAGTTCGCCACCCAGATTAATCCGGATGCAGTCACAGCTTATACACACTTGGGTCGGACATTCGGTGATTCTCCTCCCTGTGGACTCATGCCTTCCAACATTTAAATGTTGTCTTCCAACATAAATGTTGCTTTCCAGCTGCAGTTGGGATTCGAACATTCGATACTCCGTAGAGAACCATCCTACTTTACCACTGTGTCATGCCCGTAGGGGCTACAAAAATATATTTGCATCTACTACTTGTATGTTTGAACATGTAATTGTAGTTCTTACATCTGAATGATAAGACATTATGAGAAAATTGTAGTGGAGGTTCCAAGCATTTCAAAAAAGTGTATCGTAGTCCCAAATCTTTAAATCATAACAGATGCACCCCTAACCTTTCAAACCTTTAGACGATTTCCTTCCAAAAATCCATTTCTTGATCAAAATTCTAACGCATAACCATAATTTGACCATTTTTAAATGGCCAAAATGATCTCTTAACATTTTTTACTTAAAATAATTAAATAAAAAAGAGGAAATAAAATGAAATGAAAATTAATTTTTTCATTTTCCTCATCCACGCCAAACCTACCCCACCCCTCACCTCTGGTCAGATCTTTGCAACTCAATTTCATCAACGACAAAAAATTCAGAACAAAACCCATTTAAGTAAAACAGATTAAAATCACATCAGTGTCAAATGGGCCAGGAAAAAGCTCGAGCCAAGGTTCTGGCCAAGCTCAAATTTTGGGCGACAACCCTAGCCTGTGGCTGGCCAGTGTGCCCGTGCGGCTCGACGAGAAATGGCCATGTAGTGCTTGCTTTTTGCAAGTTTTGCACCTGCAGTTGCGATGATGGGAGTTTTCCGGTCTCTTTGCAAAGAGAACTCTGTGCCAAAAAGACACAGTGTACAGCCCCAATCTTCAGCTTCTTTACCCGATATCCAATTTATTTTGCTATAATTTTTCAATTTTAATTGTTCAAAAATAGTTACAAATGAATTTTACTAATGATGATGTTAACCAATTTAGGGGTAATTCGAGTATTCCGTCCAACTATGATACATTTGAAAATGTTCCAATTAACTTGAAGGATATCCAAGAGGAAGAAGTATTCAAAACAAAAGGTTAAATATGCTTAAAATTTGAGAATATGTGGAATTACATTTTCAAGAAAAAATTGACAGTATAATGGCCAAAGAGTTACGGTAGATCAAATGATAGGATTTTTTAACTTTTTAAAAATTCATTTGTTGATTTAATTATATAATTTTTAAATTTATTTGTTTTTAAAAAAATTTATACAATAAGTATTTTATTCATGTACAATTTTAATTTCATCTATGTTGATCATAGTCGATCCCAAGTCCGAAAAGATAAGGAGTGTTATAACTTTTAATTAATTTGCAATTAGAATAAATATAGAAAATTTACATTGTTAAAAATAATTTAAAATTTCACGAATTTAAAAAACAAATTGCGAGCGGCCCGGCTCCCCTCGATGATGCCCAAGCTAAAAGCTTGAGCCAAGCCACAGAATTTTGGAAAAACGCTCAAGCCTTTTTATGTTGGGTCACGCACAAGCCATGGACAGACCCAAGGGGGGTCCTGGGGGAAGGTGCCCCCAACTTTTGAGATTTTTTTTTTTTTTTTTTTTTTTCTATTAAATCACGTTTGTTATCAATTGAAATTTAAATTTTAATCTAAATCAAAGTTAACAATTAATTTTAATAATATATTTTCATGAAATTCATAACTATTTAATTTGTACCAAAATTTAATAAAAATTTGATTTTAATCTCCACCAAACACGGGTAAAATAAAAATAAATTTGAATTTCAAAATATACAAATTTTAAAAATTCTCCGACGATAGTACGCTAATCGAATCTACAAATTATTTGTATCATTTCGAAACTTATTTCAAGAATTACATTATGGACATATCGAATAGTTCAAACATATATCGAAAATAGTTAAAAATACGTTAAACGTAAACCTTTAAAAAGACGTCTAACTCGCATTTTTTTTAAAAAAAATCAATTATTTCATTAACATTTATTATTTTTGCGATACAAATTTTTCAATATAATTTTCATCATTTTATTAAGAAATTTTCAAAAAAATTTAAAATTTTACATCCGAAAAAGTCATATCCCATGTAAATTTTTAGATGTAAAATTACATGGAGTATGATTTTTTTGGACGTAAATTTTCGATTGTAAAATTTCTACCAACTTTTTTTGCAAATTCGATTGTGCCCCCAATGTTAAAGTTTTGCGTCCGCCCCTGGCACAAGCCGCAAGTTTCGGCTAGTTGACAACCATAATCACATGTACTTTGTTTTTTTAAATTTACGTGTGTTCTCGTTTTAAATTTGGGATTATAGGTGGTGTTATACCAAATTGATTTTTTTAAATTTACGTGTGTTCTCGTTTTGAATTTGGGATTATAGGTGGTGTTATACCAAATTGAAAGACGCGAAACGGATTTCATCACAAAAAATTATGGGTTTTGATTTTTGATTTTTTTTTTTGGGTGAAATTTGTGAAGGTGATGGGAGAACCCTACATTTCAAAAGAAAGACATGAAAAATCAGAAAGAAAAAACAGGAATATGAAGAAAGTTTACATTTATTTTTTAAAGTGAAAAATAGTATGAGATCATTTTGCCCTTGTTGAATATGATTAAATTACAATCAAAAGCTTAAATTTTGGTCAACTAACGAATTTTCATATATACGATTTAAAGATTCAGAAGTGTACTCCACTTTTTTGAAAGGTTTAAAATCTCAGATCCAAAATTTTCAAACGTTCTTTACAATAATAGAATCTTGGGTAATTGACACAAAACGTCCATACCTTTGACATGTATTGTGGAAATCGTCTATACCTTTCATTTATTGGCATTTGTGCCCTTACCTTCAACGTTTCGTACGCCGAAGGTCCTTTTCACCATATTTTGACGATTTTATCCTCTTAATCAAATATAACAAGAGCAAAAGAAAAGAAAAATAAAGAACAAATTGCAATTATGTGTCCAAACTTTTTAAAAGGTGCGAACGAGTCCAAATTTGAAAAAACCATCACCCCTAAGCCGCCACCTTTGAAGCCAAAAATCCCCGGCCAACCATCGCCCAAACCACCGGACCTCAATACCATCGGAAAGCCCTCACTCCCCTCTACACATACCCATAAACAAACCAATCAAACAACAAATTATATGGGCAAAATCAATAGAAATTCTCCTCGGCCAAGTGGGAAGTTTTTTAGGTCAAATCCAAAATTGCTTCGTTTGAGTGGTGAATTACAGCAATTGATTCCCTACTTAAAGTCATTACACCTTGAATTGTATGCTGATTAGAGCAATTTGTTGATTGGAGTTGTGGAGGAACATCAATTGAAAGGGGGTTGAAACGGTTGGATTGTCTTCTCAGCTTATGAATGAACTGTCATGTCCAGGCGAAATTGGGGAAGACTCATATGCTCATTGGATGTGCCATGAAGAGTAGGAACCTGAGGTGGTGGTCTGCGATCATGGGTCCCACCACCGGTGCCGGAAAAATCTCCTGAAAGCTGCGTAGCGGCTGTGTTCGAAACTGCAGCCTGTTGGGTTTGATTGTGTGCATTAAAGGACGCTTGAGGACCATGGACAGGGATGTATTGGTGTGTAGAATCGATTGGAATGTTGGGAATGGCTTAGGTATCACTGGAATAGGTGGTGCCGACAGTTTTTGCATTCGTGAGTAAGGTATTTTGGCTTACAATTTCTACCAAATCTGTTGGCATAAAGGTTGGATGTTGGGTGGTATGTGTAGAGGGAAGTGATGGCTTTCCGATGGTATGAAGGTCCGGTGGTTTGGGCGGTGGTTTGCTGGGGATTTTTGGCTTCAAAGGTGGCGGCTTAGGGGTGATGGTTTTTTCAAATTTGGACTCGTTTGCGCATTTTAAAAAGTTTGGACACATAATTGCAACGTGTTCTTTATTTTTCTTTTCTATCGCTTTTGTTATATTTGATTAGGAGGGTGAAATCGTCAAAACATGGTGAAAATGACATTCGGCGCACGAAACGTTGAAGATAAGGATATAAATGTCAAGAAATGAAAGATATGAACGATTTTCACAATACATGTCAAAGATAAGGACGTTTTGTGCCAATTACCCTAGAATCTTCTTTCATGATTTAGCTAGGATTCTCTATCAAATTAAACAAATGATTTTGAAAAATTGGGTGACTTGTCTGGGTAATTTTCTCTTAAAACAAATAATAAATTATATAATAATTGTTTCAATCGATTATCATAGGGGTGGGGGAGCAGTATTAATATTCTGCATTAATTTGATAATTGTTGTCATGGACATGGTGGTGCCAACTGCTGGAATCTGTTTTGCCAAAATAATTAATATATGCAAATATTAAAAAGAAAAAAAAAACCTTTATTCTCCATGCTTCTTTACCTAAAAAAAAATGAAAATGAAATGATTCTCTCTCTCTCTCTCTCTCTCTCTCTCTAAGCAGTGCAAATTAAAAATCGATATACTAAAAAGCTTATTTAAATTTCGCGTAGACTCAAAATTATTATACTTTAGTCTTCTTTAAAATATACTTCTAGAAATAATAGAACAGCTCATTGCTAGCGGTGACAACGAGTCGAGCCGGAAAAAAAAGCTCGGGCTCGGCCCGAGCTTTTTTGGACCAAGCCGAGCCGGGCCCGGCCAAAAAAATGAGGCTCGGCCCGAGCCTTAGCGAGCCGAGCCGGCTCGATTTTTTTTTTTTTTAATAAATCTACATTAAAACAAAAAAAAAATGTACATTTTATGCGTAATACGTGTTATAAATTAATGAAATTATGAAAGTTTCATTTTTACTTAAAGTATGTAACTATTATTTCTTGTAATGTCATGGTGAAACTTCATTGAGGGTCGTAATTCCAATAATTCAAGGCAATAACTATTCTATTTATCATTGAAGATAAAACTCTCCTCCTTTATCCGAGCTTGGGACCAGCTACAATTATCGTAGTCGGAGTTAAAATTGTACACGAATAAAATATTTCGTGTACAATTTTTTTTGAAACAAAAAAAAAAAATTAAAAATTACGTATTGAATTGAAACTAAACAATTTAAAAACTTACAATATCTTATACTTTAATTTGCTGTAATTCATCGGCCATTATACTATCAACTTGTTCTTGAAGACGTAATTCCGCACATTCCCAATCCTTCAAACATATTAAAGCCTTCAATATATCTTCTTTTAATTTTGATCGTTCGTCACTTAAAACTCGACCAGATTTTTGATTCTTCAGACAGATTTTTTGAAAACGGGCAGATTTTTTAAAATTTTGAATCTGCCTGAAATCAGGCAGATTCAAATCTGCCAGATTTCAGGCAGATTTGTAGCTGCCTGCTACAGGCAGCTTCGTGCTGCCTGCAATAGCAGGCAGATTAATTTAAAATTTTTTTTTTTCGGCGAGCCACACGGGCCGGCCTGGGCTCGGCTCGGAGCCCCCACATGGGGCTCGGCCCGAGCCTCGGCTCGGTGCGATCGAACCCGAGCCGAGCCCGGCTCGGACTTTTTCCGAGCCGAGCCCGAGCCGTCGAACTTTTTTACCTTCCCTACTCATTGCTCTCTCTCAAATTAAAAATTGATATACTAAAAAGCTTATTTAAATTTCGCGTAGTCTCCAAATTATTATACTTTAGTCTTTTTTAAAATACTTCTAAAAATAATAGAACAGCTCATTGCTCAATAAAGAAAAGATAGTGAATTTTTATCTCGTCCTATACTCCTATTCATCGTCATCAATCATCAATGCGGGACCCAAGGTTCATGAACTCAACTCAACCCAACCCCTTCATCTCTTCCATTTTTAAAGAGAAAAATCTGAACGGGGTTTTTGAAAGTTGTTCAGGAGCTAATCAATAAATCCATCATTTTGAGAAAAATTCATAAACTGATGCTCAAATTATTGAGTTTCATATGTTGACAGGATTTACGAGAGCCAATAGCAGCAAAAACCCATGTCAAGAAATTTATTTCCTTTTGCATCTAGGTTTTCTACAGGTAAAATTAAGAAATTTCTAAATTTGTTCTTGCTTAATTTTCTGTTAATTATTATTCAATGGGGCATTTAGCTTTTGGGGTAGCTTAATGAGAAATAGTTGTCTATTTGTTTCCGTGTCTGAACTCTTTGAATTTATATGTATAATTCGATTGAGCTTGTTTGCAAATAGGCGTATGTAATTTTATTTATTTTCAGTTTTAATCCATTTTTTAAGCTGATTTTGTCCTCTGTGCTCTGCGGCATGGAATATGAATTGCATGATGATTAAATTTGTGGAACCGAGTGATTCGAACGAAATTTTGTGACGATGAATAGTTTTAAATTCTTCGCTTTTATTAGTGAAAAACATCTCAGCTTTTCAGTTCATTGTCAGTTAATTTGATGCATAGTTTTCTTGATAGTTTGTGTTCAAAATAATGATTATTTGATTTAGAGATGTCATCCTGCATAGTTGCCATTGCCCAGATAACTATTTTATTTCTTGAAAGTCAAGAACTATTATTCGAGTTCTCTAACTCTGTGACTGCATATAGATAGATAAAACCAATATATTTAGGATATGCGTTCTTGGTGTGTTTTTATTCATATACATTGGCAAGCATTCAGTTGTCTTCTAAATAAAATCAGCGAGGTTGTGTTTCTTAAATTCAGCATTATCTTATATCGAATGGAACAAATACCGAAAACCAACCTCTTTAAATTGCAATGCAGGGAGCAGCAGTTGTTCAATGTCTATTGTGGTATTGAGTGTTGTGGGATGCCTTCTGATGCTTCATTTGTACTCCTTAGTTTCTCAACCATATATACAAAATAAAGAGATACATGCCGGTATGAGTAGCCACCCACTGTTACTCAAACTTGAAGCAGTGGAGGAGGAGAATATAAAAATGCCTCGACAAAGGAGGCACTCCCCACGTTCTGCTAAACGAAAACCTAGGCACACAACTACCCTAATTGATGAATTTCTGGATGAGTCTTCTCCGATTAGGCATATATTTTTCCCCGATATGAAAACAGCTATAGATCCTAATAAAGATGCTGGCAACGACAGTCTATACTATTATCCAGGGAAAATATGGTTGGACACTGAAGGCAATCCTATTCAAGCCCATGGAGGTGGTGTTCTATTTGATGAGAGATCAAGGACTTACTACTGGTATGGCGAGTATAAAGATGGTCCCACTTACCATGCTCACAAAAGAGGAGCAGCACGGGTAATTTATAACATCTTTTTCCATGAGTTTAACAAACCATTTGAGAATGATTGATTTAGCATCAATAGAAGAACACGAGAGCACATTTTCTGTTTCTTAAAAAGTATAGTCATTATTATACTTCTGCAAAAAGAATAGGCTCTTTGTGAGTGTGCGTGCTCATGTGAGCGCACCTTAGCTTGTAAGCATGTTTGTGAAACACATTTGAACTTACAGATAACTATTTCCTGAGGAATCTCTGTTTTGTCTATGTCAGAAAGGGATGAAACCTTGAAGGTATGGCAGCACTAATAATCAGTTATGTAGGTGTCTCTTTTCCTTTCTTGCCATTTCCTTCCATTTCTCTCTTCTTGAAATCCCACATATTTTTATGGCGAACTCTTACTGCCTGTTTGGTGTGCGGTATTCTAAACCAGTCAACCCATGAACAGGATTAAGGAAGAAAAAGAAGTCGAAATCTGCCCCAATGTACTATATAGTGTTGTCTTATACCGTGCACCAAACTTGTCCTTAGTATTCTTTATTCCTCAATCAAGATTCACTTTTGGGCTTTTCTTCCTTAGTTCATTTTCTTTTTTTCACTTCCTAATCCACATGATCAGAGACTTTGAACAATTTCTTTGCTTTCTTTTAATTCTCAATCTGAAAAACCCCATTGATTCTGCAACTTGCTTATTTCCTCCAAGTAGCTAGAACCTGCTTTGTTTTTTTCTGCACGTGGGTTTTTTACATTCTTCTATGTGCATATATCACCCAAAGATCATTCGACAGTCACCAACATAGATAGCAAGGAAGATTATAAAATAGAAGCCGAAAAGATGCTTTTGGCAGGAAGGGGGAAGGTCCCTTGTGTAAATTCTTGAACATTGGATCTGTAAATCATAACCCCATGGCACTTGTTGACCTTGGAAAGACAATAGCTGGCCAAAAGATATTTAGTAGTCGAATAAAATACAAGCAAGCTGACCATCAATCTCTAGGTGTGGTACCTGTCAATCAGTTGAGCGAAGCATTAGTACCAGCACAGAAAATGGATGCAAGTTTTATACATGAATTAGATATTTCAACAATTTTGCTTTGGAATTGCATTGCAGGAAGAGATTAATATTTCTCACTGTTCCATTTTCAGATATGACCCTTTGTTACACTAGGTACACCAGAAACTGTTTTCAACTTGCTCTTTTCCGTGCAGGTTGACATCATGGGTGTTGGTTGTTACTCTTCGAAGGATCTGTGGACATGGAAAAATGAGGGTATTGTGCTTGCTGCAGAAGGAAAAAATGAGACTCATGACCTACACAAGTTGAACGTGCTCGAGAGGCCGAAAGTAATTTACAACGATAAAACAGGAGAATATGTAATGTGGATGCATATCGACAATGCTAACTACACAAAAGCTTCCGTAGGCGTTGCTGTTAGTGATTCCCCAACTGGTCCTTTTTATTATCTCTATAGTAAACGGCCCCATGGATTTGACAGCCGAGACATGACAATCTTCAAGGACGATGATGGGGTTGCATATATTATCTACTCGTCTGAGGATAATAGCGATCTTCATATCGGCCCACTTACAGAAGATTATCTTGACGTGACAAGTGTCATGAAAAGAATTCTTGGGGGAAAACATCGGGAAGCACCGGCTCTATTCAAGCACGAGGGGATATATTACATGATCACATCAGGATGTACTGGTTGGGCTCCAAACAAGGCTCTTGCACATGCAGCCAAATCAATTTTGGGGCCATGGAATACGCTGGGGAATCCGTGCATTGGTGGAAATGAAGTTGTCCGGTTTACCACATTCTTTTCTCAGAGCACGTATGTGCTTCCTTTTCCCAGGCTCCCAGGCCTCTTCATTTTTATGGCTGATCGATGGAATCCAGCTAACTTGAGGGACTCGAGGTACGTCTGGTTGCCTTTGACAGTGGGAGGGACTGCAAATCAGCGGCCTCTTGAGTACAATTTTGGGTCCCCATTATGGTCCAGAGTGGCAATATATTGGCATAAAAGATGGATGCTTCCTGATATCTGGAGGAAGAAGAAATGAAGATTTTCATGAAGGCGTGACTTTTTGTACCATAAATTTTTGCTTTCTATTAAATTTCTACCATTCTTTTTGCACTCTTTGTAACATGGAAAGAAATTTAGCTCCTGTTTGAGCTCATTGTGGGGGAAAAAAATGTGTGGTTAAAAAAAAAAATAAAAATCAGTCTGCATGTAAAATTATTTTATTAGAGAATATTTGGTTGAAAATGAGTTTTTGAAAAAAGTGAGCCGCAATTATAGGCTTAATGTATACCAAAAAATAATCTTGTGTAGATTCGAAGCTGGACAACATTGTTTTGGCCATTTCTATATAATTCTTGTGTATTAGATAAGATTGTTCAACACCTTTCTTGAATTAGGTACTTTTCTTGGGAATATTGAAAGTTGCATTTGGGACTTCGACATGTCCAGAGCAGCATTATAATAAAGTGTAAAGTGTGTCTAGCTTTAAACTAATACGAGCTTAAGCAAATCTAAGCAAAAAAAAAGCATAAACCGTAACAAGACGGCAGGTTGTGCCTAGATGAAGTCTCTGCAAGCTTTTTAGAATACTGATTTAGAGTTGTAAATTGGGCCAACCTTACTGACTAATGCCTAAGATTTTTTGGGTCACAATTTTTAATGAGTGGAGGTGAGTTATCAATAATATGTTTATTTAATATATATTAAATAACTAACTATGATCTTAATTTTGAAGTATGAAACTTAAACTATGATTTATGAAAGACTAAACAGCACTTAATCCTCTTCCTATTGGGCATGCTGCAAAAAATTATCTGCCTTTTGAAAATAACACAAAACGTCCATGTTTGAAACATTTAGTGTGGAATACAACCTTTGAGGTGTGAAAATTTTTCCTATCGTCCAATTCTATCAGTTTAATCGTTTAAAACAGTAAAAATTGTCAAAATAAAAAAGGAATAATTGCAATTGAGGTCCCACACTTTTTATTTTTTTGCAAATATAGTCAATTTTTTTATATGTGCCACTTATGATCCCAAACTTTTAAAACTTTATTTTCTCCCTCCTCCCGTCCCACCAACTCCACTCCACTCCACTCCATTCCACTCCACTTCATAATACTCAAAAATTAGTTAAGTGTAATTGAACTACAATAAAACTGCAGAATTACAGAATCCCACCACCACCACCCCCTCCTGAATACACCAATTTATAATGTGTGCCCACCAGAAGAGGGATATTGCATTTTCATTGACGATGAACTAGGACGAATTTGACCCTATCAAGGAAATTATAAATGAAAATTAGAATAAAAGTTTGCATAGGGACAAACTTTCTAATAAATAATGCTTACATATTTAGGCCTTTTCCCCTTTGTCTCTGATGCTACCACAAATCGTACATGAAACGAAGGCATTGAAGTGTGTGCTCGTCACCCTCCCAATGCTTAAGTCAGAGAGAATTTATGCAAAAGGCTATATGCTAAAAATTATGTAAAAACGTACCTGAATAATGATTCAAGGTCTTATATTTATAGAAGTGAGTAGTAAACTCCTAGTAGGATTAAGTGGTGCACATCTAGTAAGATAAATCAATTGAGCATCCTTATATGACTAAAGAGTTGTGAAGTACTTGGGAGTCTTTACATACCTAGGAGTTGTAATTTGACTGGAGTTGTGAGATATGATGTTTGGATAAGCACAAAACTCGAGTAGTAGAGCCCTATTAAATTAGGGTACCTAATAGAAATAGAGAGAAAATGATAGTGAGGGTATGAGATGTCTAAGGGCTTCAAGCCCAAGCTCTCGAGCCCGACCACATAAACTCGAGGATGTTTAGGCCCTGGGAGAGTGCTCAAGATTTTCATGACCTCAAGCATGAGGTCGTGGGTGGTCAGGTCATACAAAAATTGTACACATCATAGGCCCCTATACATCCATGTCGGGAACTCGTGTGCAATGTGCAAGTTTCTAGAATGAGATACACAAGTACGTCGGGTTCAAAAATAGGCATGCTTTTAACAAGGAATATGTATGCTCAAGCCAAAGAATAGACATGCTCATGCCTAGAAATAGGCTTATGTCAAGGATTAGACATGCTCATGCTTACATGTAGGCCCACTTATGCTAAGGAATTGACATGCTTACACCAAAAATTAGGCATCTTCATGCCAAGAGGCAGGCATGCTCAAGCCAAGGATTAGACATGCCCACGCCTAGAAATAAACATGCTCACGCCCAAGAATAGGCATGCTCATGCCTAAAAGTAGGCATGTTCATGTCAAAGATTAGACATGTTCATGCCAAGAGGTAGGCATCCTCATGCCTAGAGATTGGTATGATCATGTCAAGGAGTAGGCAAGTTCATTCCAAAGATTAGTCATGCTCATGGCAAATATTAGGAAGTGAAGGGAAGTGGACCCCGACCTTGTTTAAAATTTGGAATGAAAGGGAGTGGACAATGGCCTTATTTAAAATTTTGAAATGAAGGGGTTGGACCCCAACCTTATTTCCCGACCTTACTTAAGATTTGAAAGGAAGAGGTTTGTACCCCCGACCTTATTTTAAAATTTATAAATATAATGTTTTATAGCCTTTGGGGTTATAAGGTTGATGTGCTTGTATGGAGCAAGTTTTGATGTGCTTGCTCAGAACAAGGCTTGAAGTGCTTGCGCGGGACAAGGCTCAAGGTGCTTCCATGGAGTAAGGCTTGATGTGCTTGTTCTGGGCAAGACTTGAGCTGCTTGTTCAAGGCAAAGCTTGAGGTGCTTGCTCGAGACAAAGCTTTATATGTTTGCACGGAGCAAGACTTAAGGTGATTGCTCGGGGCAAGGCTTTAGCAACATTACAAATGGAAAATTGACTTTATTGGGATAAGATCCCGATGACTACTTAATTGAACGTAACTTGACGTAGCTATAAATTAAATATGGGCACGCAGGCCCGACCAATCAAATAATAAAAATAAGTGGGGTATGAAAGTACAAGAAAAAACATATAAGACCTTATACTTTAGATGTATGGCATTGACCAACTAAACAATGACATTGATCGTGCCTGTTGTTGGTCGATTATCGCCCCCGACCTCTAAGGTATTCCCATCGTTATGATCATTCCTCAGAAAACTTGTCTTGACCGATATAAGCTCCTAAGAAATCCATCTTGATCAGAGACTCGATCTTGCGCTGCAAGGCTTTGCATGTCTCTGTAGTATATACATGGTCACGATGAAAGGCACAATATTTGCTATTATCTCTGGTGTTAGGATGAGACCACATCCTTTAGGGCCATTTAAGTTAATTGAAGTCCTTGATCTCCATCAAAATGTTGGACTTGGAGATGTTCAGATGTGTGAATGACGGTGGTACATCCTACTTCTACTTACCTTGAACAAGGTCCTGTCGTGGATTTGACTCGTGTTGTCTCTTATGATAGGGCTTCTCAATGGTTGGGTCAGTCTTCATTGGGTACATTTTTTCCTCCATGATTATGTATTTTTCTCCTCGGGTAAGAAGCTCGGTCACTAATTTTAGCGAGATTTTTTACAAGGACATCTTGAATGCTTCACATCTTATTGTATATGTAAGGGCGAAGATAGCTGCTGTAATACGTAGGTCGGGTATCTGGAGCCTTTCTACATTGAATCGTATCATGAAATCACATAGGGTTTCATTTTGCCCTTAGCAAAGCTGTATGAGGGATGAGGCAATCTTCGTGATGCGTTACTACTTGCAAAGAAGGTAGAGAACTTGTTAGCCAAAAATGATAATGAGGTAATAGAATTGGGCTCTAGGGTAGAGAACAAATCCCTAGTAGCGTTAGTTAGGGTTTGCAGAAAGGCTTTGCACATCACAGGGTTTGGTGCGACTTGTAAGTTCATGACATCCGTATATACATTGAGGTGATTGATGGGGTCATTGGTCCCATCTTACTACTTTTCGCTGGGTGTTTGAATCTGTCAGGTAATGGGTAAAACAATATATCCCGGTTAAACCCTACTATTCCATGGGTATTCTGAAGTAGTCCAGCTGCAATCCCATCTTGTATGATCCTGACAAGTTCACTGGAGTCCATAGTTATCGATCTTGAGGCCGAGGCCATAGGAGGTATGCCCGAGGTTTCAGTTCCACCAATATTGTGGGCAGGGTGAAGAATCCAAGCTCGAGCATTTCCATGAAATTCTCTGGTGGTGTTGGTGCTGGTACCGGATGCGAATTCTTTTGACTTAGCAATTGAGTTAGTGTAACAACTTGTTGGCGGAGCTCTTCGAATGCTCCTACGGTAATGACTGTTGTTTGGGGCATTGGTATTTCAGATGATTCCTCTTGGGGAATCCATAATAGGAGGTGGGTTTAGAGCGAATGAGTTTGCTGGAGGAAGACCTGAACGTATATTAACCATAGCTTTTGGTTGCGTTTCCTACAGACAGCGCCAATGATGCTACCAAAAATCGTACTTATCGATTTTTGAGCTTGAGGATTCAAAATGAGCACGTACATAATCCTCCAGTACCTGAAACGAAGGCGTCGAGATATGTCATTGTCGCCCCTCAAATGCTTAAGTTAGAGAGGGAATTTAAACAAAATGCTATATACTGAAAATTATGTAAAAGCATACATGAATAATGGCACTCCTAGTAGGATTAGTAGTAGTACACTTCTAGTAGGATAAATCAATTGAGCATCCTTATTTGACTAAAGAGTTGTGAAGTGTTTGGGGTTTTTTCCATACCTAGGAGTTGTAATTTGATTGAAGTTGTGAGATGGAGTGTTTAGATAAGCACAAAACTCTAGGGGTAGAGTTCTATTAAATTAGGGGACCTGATAGAAAGAGAGGTAAAATGATAGTGAAGGACACAATATGTCCAAGAGCTTCAAGCCCGAGCTTGAGCTCACTCCTCGAGACCATATAAATTCGTAGATGTTTTGGCTCGGGTGGTCGGAGCATACAAAAATTGTACACATTTGTCCCCATCATGGGTCCATGCTTTGCAAAGCCGAAGATGGCGGCTTGCCTTGGGCATTGCCTGTGGGTGGAAAGGAAATAGCCCACCAAAGGATTGAGAATTCAAAGTGGGGGTTATTTTCCGTTTCTTGCAAGAAACTGATATAGGACTGGGCATTGGATGGTTGATAGCTCGACCAGTACCATGCACTGTTAGCAACTGTGACGCCCACAACTTTGTTGACTGTTCCAACTGCTACAAGTGTGGGTCGCTCAAGGATGATTGCTCTGGTGGCTGCAGTAGAGGATTTGATAGTGAAATGTCTTGAGCTCAGGGTTCAAATTCATGGGCAACAGTCGCTCTGGATAGAAATCTGGTGTTTAGATTTTTGTTGGGTAAAATTTCTAAACAATCAAAGGTCGATAGAAATTGATTTTTTAGTGTACATATGACGAATGGAATGGAATGTTGGGTTTTGATTTGCGTTTAATTGGGGTTTCTTGGTTTAATTGAAAACATTCATATATCATCAGTTTTGTCAAGGAAGATGAAATGTAGCCCTTGTTTGAGCCCCATTTTTAGGCCAAAAAATGCATTTTTTATATAGTGTTTTATTGAAGAATGTATGATTAAAAAGTAAGAATTTTTTTTCGATTTACGTGTAATATTATTTTATATGATAATGTATTGTTGAAAATAAGTTTTGAAAAAATCGGGGCCAAACATAGGCTTAGTACGGGGTGGGGGTGGGGATTTTTGGTTTTTTGGTAATTAACACGTAAAGTCCCTACCTTTAAGTATTATCTTGGAAAACGTCATTAACTTCCATTTTTTTTTGTACATTTTCATCCTTAATTATACATTTGATTGCTTGAAACATTATTTCCATTCAATTTTTCAATAAAAAACTGTAACATGACGAATATACCATTCTACTTAAATAAAACAAAAGGAAAATAAAGATCTAATTATAATCATTATCCCAATTTTTTTTAAAAAAAGTGCTAATGAATCCCAAATAATTTTTTTTTTAAAATCTTTCTTTTCCTTCTACTCCTCCTCCCCCGCCTCCTCCACCACCACAACAAAAAATTGCAGAGTCCAATTCCTCTTAAGCTAATGGAACTGCTTATTTGAATTTGAACTGCTTCGCTGTAGCGTCTTTCTGCTAGCCTTACAAATACATTAGCAGCAAGAACATGCTGCCGCTTCAGGACATAATATCGTGCCAGAAGCTCAAAGCATTTTATTTGATTAAATGTTATAGGTAGTCTTTGAGTGAACCGGTTAGGAAGCTGGTGGTGCCAAAGTAGAAACAGGGAGGACCTATAAAAGTTAGCCAAATTAAGAGGTAGGTGAAAAAAAATATTATGAGTTCAAACATAATTTGAACTCTGAAAATTAGAACAGCAACCATCAAAATGCATTGGCTTGATAATTATGATTTCAGATGCATCAAAGCACAATAAACACATATAATTTGGGTCAGAACAAAATTATATAAATCAAATTGACAAACAGAATGGGAGGGTGCAAGGGGGTGGTCAAACTGTTAGAATAATTCTATTATGTGGGCTTCCATTTGATTGCGAATTTTAAGGGTTAGATGTATAATTTGCAATGATACTGTGATTGGACCCAAAATGTTAGTGATCACTTTAGCCATTGTACATCTTACGGACTTTATTATTATAATGTGGTTATTTTAAGTATGTGAGCTGGAATGAAGTAAACCCTAACTAGGGTTAGAATCGGTAATATGCTGACTTTATGATTTTCTATATAATGGCTAGGTCCTCTCTCCTCTCCATATGGTTTTGACTTGCCCTATTGACGGCTGATTATTTGTGAAGAACAAGAAGAGAAAGATCTGGCTGGTAATATTCATACATAACAACGTCTTCCGCAGATATGAATTTCGAACTATTAATTTTAATTATGTGATTCTTATTCTTAGCATGATTGTATTGAATATTTTCAACACAAACCTCTTGAATAGGTTCATTTACAGCACTTTGCAAAATGGTACCAAATCTGGCTCCCTCCATATTCCAACAACTCTATCTTCGGGGCCCAACTCAATACCTGCATCTATTTGCTCATTGAAAGCATCACTATCAAGGTCAAGAGTCTGCACCTTTTGCAAAGAGGAATTGCACTTTGCATTTCGGGGATGGTGGTGGACGAAGAAGGAAGGAAAAAGGAAGAGATTTTTTTTTTAATAATTTATTTGAGATTCATTTGCGCTTTTAAAAAAAAAAATTGGGACTATGGTTATAGTTAGTTCTTTATTTTCCTTTCCTTTCTTTTTGTTTTATTTAAATAAAATGATATATTCGTCATTTTACATCTTTTTATTGAGAAATTGGATGAAATGATGTTTTGCAAAATCAAATGTATAATTAAGGATGGAAATGCAGCTACAATGATTTCTTCTTAATTTCGGCAATTTTTACGATTTTTAACTGTTAAACTAATGAAATTGGATGGTAGGGGATCTTCCGCACCTCAATTATTCTGCACTAAAAGTTTCAAATATGAACGTTTTGTGCTATTTCCAAAAGGCATTGGAGTTTTCCGCATGGATCATTAGCACAAAACGTTCTTACATTGTGAGTTCATTCGACAAAACATTCCTACATTTTTTTTTTACATTTTCTCCCATATTTTCACCTTTCATAGCAGAAATTGTTATTTTCATCCAATTTCTTAATAAAAAAATTTGTAAAATGACGAATATATCAAAAGAAAAGGAAAAAAGGAACTAATTTCAATTATACTCCCAAGTTTTTTTAAAAAATAAAAATCAAATGAGCCCCTAAATAATTTATTAAAAAATTAGAAACACAAAAAATATCTTCATTTCTCCTCTTCCACCCCCCCCCCCCCCACATACACACACACCAATTTCAAGCATGCTCCTAAATTACACTAGAGCTGCAAGTATCGGAACATATTAACACTTCGAAACTTACTTTGTGTCTCTAAATTCCAAGAATGGGAGCAAGTCCATAATACAATCTATAATATATTAAATATCACGTCAAGTGAGAATAATTTTTTGAACGACTTTAACCTTACTATAAATTAATTATTTTAATAACAACTTACTTTTCTTTTTTTTAATATGTAATAAATATTACAAAATCCTTATCATGCATGTGTTTCGAAGGATTTATTATCAATTAATTAACACTCACATTAATCCATACTCAATGATTCTTGACTTTATGAATCTAGAATTATTATAAATGAATTTATTTATATTTGCATATCTAGGAATTTTAATGGTTGTTTAAATTTATATATTAGCAATTAATTCTTATATACCAAATGTTGTATAAAAATGTTACTCATTTGTAGTATTTCATCATCACAAAAAATTTGAATCATAAAAGTTGAGTTTTGAGAATATAATTTTGTTCTCGTAAATTTTTATCCTAAATTTTATTTCTTTAATGCGTTTGAGACTTATCAAATCCTCTCAACAAATTAATATCAAATATTACTTTAACATCACTTATAAAGTATTTCAAAATAACATTCAATGCACGTTACTAGTTTCTCCAAAATTAAACAAGTAGTTGGTTTTGCCAAGACGACATGATGTAATTAGCTGACACATCCTGTCATATTCTTGCATTTGCCTCAATTACAAACATAGTATTGCATACATCGTATACAAATATTTTAGCCCATGTTTCACGGGTTACCTTCTTCCTAGCACAGAAAGGGATACCGTGCGGCAGTAATCTGTTTCGCTAGACTACCTTCCGCCTTTTCTCGGTCGTTTCGGGACGAAAAGAAATTTGATTACAATTCAAAGAAAGCTTGCAACATAAAATGGAAATACATTGAACATGACTTGATCATTGATTGCTAGAAAGCTTGAAATTATAATTGATTGAAAGCAGGACATTACAATGGCTAGTACATGGGGCGAATACAAGAAAGCTTGAAAGTTATTTGAAAGACTAATATCCCCTATAATAGACTTAGCAACAAAAACCCGAGTGCCAGGAGTGGACGTTAAAAAGCCGAGGAATCATACAAAACTTTTCTAATTACCAACTATTTTACAATTAAATGAAATATTTACAATGTATTGCCGAAGTTGGGCAAACTGCGGCTGCGATAAGGTCACAGGGCTTAAGTAAAGCTGTAGTCCGTGACATTCTCCCCCACTCGTTTTGGTGACGTCCTCGAAGCCATCAATGAATGATATGCTTCAATTAATGGTTTGAAGGCGTCAAGGTCTTTTTTGCTTTCCCAAGTATTCTCCTCGTTGCTGCATCTTCTCCATTTGACCAAGTACTGTTGATGATATTTTCTAGAAGCTCGAGTAGTTCGGTGGTCAAGAAACTCTTCAGCGACCTTCTTTCCAGCTCTTTTCAGTTCAAACACAAGTCGTTTTGGTTCATTTCTGGATGCATCCTCCTTGTCGGCAAAGTATGGCTTGAGTACGCCAACATGAAGGACTTTGTGGATTTTACACCATGAAGGGAGTGCAACTCTGTATGCAACCTTGCCAACCTTCTTCACGATGGGTAATGGTCCAATATATTTCGGCATCAATCTTGAATCCTTCCCTCTTGTCAGTTTATAACAGTTTCTGTCAGGGAGTTTCACCATTACCAAATCTCCAACATCAAATTCAATGAAACGACGCTTTAGATCTGCAGACTTCTTGTACCGTTTCTGAGCTTTCTCGAGATAACTCCGACCAATTTCAATGTTTCGTTCCCACTCTTGAGAGAAGCTTTTTGCTTGGTACTTTGACCGATGTCCACAGTATGAGGGAGTAGCGGTTGCTGGCTAGTAGCAATCTCAAAAAGACTCTTATTGGTGGAAGAGCTCTTTTGGGCATTGAAACACATCTGAGCTGCATCCAAAAGCTTCACCCAATTTTTCTGTGAAGTAGAGATAAAGTGCCAAAGATATTCTTCCAGCATAGAATTGAAGCGCTCCGTCTGTCCATCAGATTATTGGTGAAAGCTAGAGTTCATGCTCAAAGTTGAACCAAGGAGTTTGAACAACTCGGTCCAAAATATGCCGGTAAATCGAGGATCCCAATCACTGACGATGTCTTTAGGCAGTCCCCAGTATTTGACAATATGTTTGAAGAAGAGTTGAGCTGTCTCTTCAACTGATACATACTTGGGTGCTGCGATGAAAGTTGCATACTTCGATAGACGGTCTACCATGACGATGATGGTGCTAAAATCTCCAACCTTTGGCAAACTAGTAATGTAGTCCATCGATACACTCTCGAATGGTCTAGTTGGGACAGAAAGTGGCTCTAGCAAGCCTGCCTTTTTCTGATGATCTGACTTATCTTGCTGACACACAAGGCAAGTTTTCACATAAGTAGTAATGTTGTCCCGCATCTGAGACCAGTAATATGCACGCTGTAGTAGTACAAAAGTGCGTTCCTCTCCAGGATGCCCTGCCCAGATCGTGTCGTGGCATTCCGTGATTAATGACTTTCTCAAATCTCCACCGTTAGGAACATAAAGGCGGTCTTCTTTAGTCTTTACTAGGCCCTCATCGAGCCAGAACTGACGAGTTTTTCCCTGCTTGATGAGGTCGACCAAATAGTGAGTAGCCGGGTCCTTATTCAAAAGTGCCCGAATTTGGTCCCTTTTGCTTGTAGTAAATGTGCTCCCTGAAAGAGCAGCCATAGAGCAAATGGTGGCCAAGTCGGCCCGACAACTAAGAGCATCAGCAACATGATTGCTAGATCCAGGATGATACTCTAGCATAAAATTGAATTCTGAAAGAAGTTCCTGTCAACGTGCATGTTTACTCGATAATTTCGGTTGGGACATGAAGTGACTCACTGCGGTATTATCTATCTTCACAATAAATGGAGACCCAAGCAGATAGTGACGCCATCCCCTAAGGCAGTGGACTACTGCCAACAACTCCTTTTCGTGCGCAGAGTAACGACGTTCTGTCGGATTCAGCTTCCGGGCTTCCGGCTCTCATATGCTACCGGATGTCCTTCTTGCATAAGGACTCCACCAAGTGCAAAGTCTGAGGCATCGGTATGCACTTCGAAAGGTTTAATCATATCCGGCAAGGCTAACACCGGGTTCGTCCACATAGATTTCTTCAACCTTTCGAAAGCATTTTGGAATTGGGACGACCAGTCCCAATCCTTATCCTTCTTTGTCAATTCTATAAGGGGTAATGCAATTTCTGAATATCCCTTCACAAATCGGCGATAGTAATTGCATAGCCCGAGAAATGACCACACATCGTGTACATTCTTTAGTGGTTGCTAATCTTTGATGGCTGTAACCTTCTTCGTATCCATGCGTATTTTGCCTTGCTCGATGATGTGTCCCAAGAAGCTGATTAACATCTGAGCGAATGAGCATTTTGATGGCTTGGTGTAGAGTTCATTCTCTCGTAGTCGATTAAAAACCCGCCTCACATGTTGCACATGTTCTTCCAATGTCTCACTATAGATGACTATATCATCCAGGTACACTACCACAAAATCATCCAAAAACCCATGAAGTACCTGATTCATCATAGTACAAAATGTTACTGGAACGTTTATCAAGCCAAAAGGCATCACTTTCAATTCGAATGCTCCATATCTGGTTACCACCATAGTCTTAGCTTCATCTCTTTCCTGAATCCGAACTTGCCGGTATCCGGACCTGAGATCAATTTTTGTGTACTACCTAGCCCGACTTAGTCGATCCAAGCAATCAGCGACTAGCGAAATAGGATAACTATTCTTTACAGTGATCTTATTTAGGGCTCGATAGTCTCAGCACATTCTGAAGAAACCATCAACATTTTTCTGAAATAACACGGGAGCTCCATACGGTGATTTCGCAGGCACGATAACCCCACTTTCTAACATTTCTCCCAACTGTTTCTGAAGCTCTTCAAGCTCCGGCTAAGACATACGATATGGTGCCCTGGCGGGAGGCTTGGCACCTAGAATGAGTTTAATCTTGATGAGTGCACAAAAAGTGCACTCAAAATATTCTATCTTTGAATTAAATTGCTAAAATATGAATAGAAAAAATGGATTATGACATGTATTATTAAAATTAACTTCTATTCATATTAAAACATATTTGAGCATGGTTTTATTATATTCAATTGCTTTGAAATATTAAATAGAAGAAAGATGAATAAACACACTCGGTTTTCACTCAAAGCACTTGGCGCCAACATCCATTTGCACCCATGCATTCCATTTAAAAATCCTAAGTTGTCACTTTTATTTTTAAAAGCTCTTTTTCTAGATATGTTTAGAATTTTGCTTTTAAAATTGGTTTTATTTTATTGAAGGCAGCCATAGGAAATTGCAGGATATTAATTTCATACACGGCACCTCCTGAAAATCTGATTTTAGTCTAGCTACAAGTTGAAATGGGATGAAAACTCATACAAGGCACCACCTGAAAATCAGACCAAAGCTGATTTTATTCCAGCCACAAATTGTAGGATGCAAATTCATTCAAGGCACCTCCTCATCTCTTCAAGAAACCGGCGCCTACACTACATCATCCATTTGCTAATCCCTATTGCAATTCAAAAGGAAATCAGCCATAAATAGAAAAAGACAGCACCTCCATATATGCATGGTTCACTTGAAGACAAAAACATTTAAAGATAGAATCATCAAAGCTGAATTTGTTGACCAAACAACTCCATGGAAATTCATACACGGCTCCTCCACTTGCATGGTCAAGTATTCTTATCTTCTTGGGAGTATTATTCAACTAAAGGGCGGTGGCGACACACTTGAAGCATAAAAAAATCTGGAAATCAAGACATGCAGCCGTCCATTGCATTTCAAGTTTCATTGTGGCCGAAATTTGGACCAATTCCACTCACTCAAATACTTCAACATGTCGGCTACTAATTGAAATGTTTCACACAAAAATTCTCCTATAAATAGGAGGGGAGGGGACGTGAAAAGGGGAGAAAAAAAAAAAGAAAAGTTTGGAATGCTTAGTCATTTTGGTATCTTGAGAAAGTGAAAATCAAGGAAAGGAGAGAAAATGGCATGTTCTTCCATAGTGTCTTTTAGAGAATTTTTGTTGCATATTTTCAATATGTGTAACTAAATTTTCTAAGTAGAGCTAGGGATGAACTTGTGTATTATGGTATTTGTAATTTATTTTTGATTCATGTATTTGGTTTTTAAATATTAAGACTTTTTGTTCTATCATTTGCAATCTATTTGACATGTTTTACGTCTCCAAATAATTATAGAATCTATTTCGTTTATGGATTCAGTCGTACTTTTTCCATCGAGTAAATTAGTTCTATGATTATGTTTGGAGCAATTGTTGTCTATATTGATTCAGTTCTCTGTTGCAATATCGCTCCCTGGGCATATTGTCGTCGTTGGATTTTCTCAATAGTGATAATAATTTTCGTTCTTTAATCGCGACGAATGATTTTATCAAAGAGTTACTTTTGATTTAATTTTGGTTATTACTGTTATATCTTCCGATTGAAAATTTGGACATAGAATTTTCAATTGAGTTATCAATAAATCAGGAATAAATTTAAATATCAGAAATATGCAAGGAATTCCCTACGCTCTACTATTTCATATCATTTTAATACTTTTCATATTACTCACTTGGTTTTAATTTATGTTACACTTCAAAAATCACTGTTTTGCACTCTTCTAAATATTTTCGTTAGTTTCATCACTATCTTTCATCTCAATCCATCTCCCTGTGGAATCGACACCCCAAAGCTATACTATAAACGATCGCGTTATTCTTTGGGCGTAATCAAATTTTGGCGCCGTTGCCGGGGAGACGGTAGAAGAATTGTTAGATAGGTTTTTTTTTTTTTTTTATATATATAGTAAAAAACGGTAACTTCGTTCTTTTTTTTTTCTTTTAACTTTCTGCATCTTTATTTTATTTTCTTTTTCTTTTAGTAGTTTTTTTTTTTTAGCATTACATTTTTTTTATTTTGCGTGCGCAGATACAGGGACGCCTTTGGACGATTTGCTAGTAGACCCGTGCTTGAATCAGACTCAGAATCAAATTTCTTTAAACACTTGTTTGATAATTTTTCCAATTCTGACACAATGAGTGAACACGAAGAGCAAACCACTAGAACCCTTCAGGATTATCTTCATCCTGCATGCACAGCCACACCGTCTTGTATTATGTTCCCACTTAACACACGTCATGTAGATTTCAAAACAGGAATGATACAATTACTTCCTACTTTCCATGGTTTAGAAAATGAAAATCCCTATGTTCATATTAGGGAATTTGAGGAAGTAGTTGCAACATTTCACAGTCAAAATGCTATTGACGACACAGTAAGACTTAAGTTTTTTCCCTTCTCTTTGAAGGAAAGAGCTAAAAGTTGGTTGTACTCACTAAGACCACGGTCGATTGGAACATGGAGTGAGATGACTCAAGTGTTCTTTAATAAATACTTTCCACAACACAAGACTAATGCTTTAAAAAGACAGATCTCAACCTTTGCACAAAAAGATAGTGAGACGTTATACCAGTCTTGGGAAAGATTTAAGGAATTACTGAGTATGTGTCCTCATCATGGATACGAAAATTGGCGTCTAGTGAGTTATTTCTATGAAGGGCTTACACATAGGGAACGCCAATTCGTGGAAATGATGTGCAATGGTGAATTTTTACAGAAAAATCCTGATGAGGCAATTGAATACCTCAATGAGCTTGCTGAAAAAGCTCATACTTGGACTGGACCAAGTGCTACTGAAAGCACAAACAGGTCACGACCTATGGGAAATCCAAGTGGAGTTGGTATTTACCATCTCCGAGAGGAGGATGGCTTAAAAGCTAAGGTTGAAATGCTCACTAGAGAATTAGATTTCTTAAAGACTAAAAACACAAAATCAACACACGTGGTTAGTCACGCAGAATCTTTTGGGCCATGTGTTGTATGTGGTGGGGTAGATCACCACGCACAAGAATGTCCTACACTTACCAACATGAATGGTATGTATGAAGAACAAGGTAATGCACTGGGTATGTACAAAAAGCCTTTTGAACCTTATTCTGATACATACAATTCAGGATGGCGTAATCACCCCAACTTCAGCTGGAAGTCCGATAACCAGCAGCCTGCACAACCCCCTAGATCATATCCTGCACAGTATCACGCACCTTCATCTTCTAGAAATCCTTTAGAAGATACTTTGCATAAGTTTATTGAAGCACAGGGTAAGACTAATCATAAATTTGAATCTTTGATTATGCAGATTGTTGAAGAAAATAAAGAAATAAAAAGTCAGGTCTCCAAAATAATGAGTTCCTTGTCTGTGAATGAGAAAGGTAAGTTTCCTTCTCAAGCTCAATCTGTACCTCATGGTCAACATATGGCAGAAGAAAATCTGAAGGACGTTAATGCCATTGTGATGCGAAGTGGCAAAACTCTATGTGATCCAATAATAGAAAAATCAAAGGATGCAGAAAAAGATCAAGATAAAGGTAGTTCCGAACCACCTGAGGAAATCGAGGTAACAAAAAGTCCTGTTAAAATACCTTTTCCTCAAGCTCTAAGATCAAGCAAGCAAACTCCTGATCATAACAATGAAATTCTTGAGAATCTTAGGCAGGTAAAAGTCAATCTTCCTCTTTTGCATATAATTAAACAAGTTCCTACTTATGCAAAAGTTCTTAAAGATTTATGTACAGTTAAGAGGAAGCATCATGTAAAGAAAACAACGTTTTTAACAGAGCAAGTTAGTGCTTTAATTGAACAGCGGATTCCCCCTAAATACAAAGATCCTGGATGTCCAACCATCACATGCAATATTGGAAATTATGAGCTTGGACAGGCCTTGCTAGATTTAGGGGCTAGTGTAAATTTAATGCCATATTCTACTTATTTGCAACTAGGATTGGAAGAAATCAAACCAACCTCTGTGATATTGCAATTGGCCGATCGTTCAGTCAGAGCACCACGAGGTGTAGTGGAGGATGTGTTGATTCAAGTTGATAAATTCTATTATCCTGTTGATTTCTTAATTTTAGACACTAATTCTGCTGTAGAAACTACCTCTAAAATTCCATTAATTTTAGGTAGACCTTTTCTTGCTACTTCTAATGCGCTGATCAATTGTAGAAATGGACTGATGAAACTCTCTTTTGGCAATATGACTCTTGAGGTAAATATTTTCCATATTGCAAAACAGCTAGAAGAGGACGTCGAGTGTCATCAGACATACATGATTGATTCACTGATAGACAGGGAAGTTCTTACAACTCATAATTCAGATCCCCTTGAATACTTTATTATTAATTCTGAAGTTAACTCTATTAGTGATTCATCTGACATAGTTGACATTTGTGCTATTTTTGACAGAAGTAATGATTATAGCACACAAGCATGGCAACCAAAGTTTGAAAAGTTGCCTGAGAAGAATGAAAGACAAATTCCTTCAAGTGTGAAAGCACCTAAGGTTGAATTGAAGCCTTTACCTAAGGGGTTAAAGCATGTTTTCCTTGGACCAAGTGATACTTTTCCTGTTATTATCTCATCAGAATTATCTGAGTCCCAAGGTAAGAAATTAATTCGAACTTTATGTGAGCATAAGTCAGCTTTAGGTTGGAGCATTGCTGATATAAAAGGTATTAGTCCCTTGGTTTGTACGCATAAAATTAATTTGGAGGAAGGAACTAACCCTCGTAGAGACCGCCAGCGTAGACTTAATCCCACTATGAAAGAAGTGGTGAAAAATGAAGTGTTAAAACTATTAGATGCAGGAATGATATATCCTATTACTGATAGTAAATGGGTAAGTCCTACACAAGTTGTTCCTAAAAAATCAGGTGTAACTGTGGTAAAAAATGACCTTGGAGAGTTAGTCCCTACAAAACTTGTAACTGGTTGGCGAATGTGCATTGATTATAGAAAATTGAATGCCGCCACCCGAAAAGACCATTTTTCTCTCCCTTTTATTGATCAAATTCTTGAGCGTATAGCTGGTCATCCTTTTTATTGCTTTTTAGATGGTTATTCTGGTTATTATCAAATTGAAATTGCATTAGAAGACCAGGATAAAACCACTTTCACTTGTCCTTTTGGTACTTATGCTTTTCGTAGAATGCCATTTGGATTATGTAATGCTCCTGCTACTTTTCAACGTTGTATGATGAGCATTTTTAGTGATATGGTTGAAAAATGCATGGAAGTTTTTATGGATGACTTGACTGTTTTTGGATCTTCTTTTGATGTATGCTTAATGAATTTAGAAAAAGTATTGACTCGTTGTGAGGAAAAAGAATTGGTTTTGAATTGGGAAAAATGCCATTTTATGGTACCCACTGGTATTGTTTTAGGGCATATTATTTCTTCCAAGGGGATGGAGGTTGATCAATCAAAAGTTGAATTAATCTCTAAGTTACCTACACCTAAGACAGTCAAGGATGTAAGATCTTTTCTTGGTCATGCAGGTTTTTATAGGCGGTTTATACAAAAAATTTCTACTATTTCTAGACCACTATGTAACCTCCTGGCTAAAGATGCCCCATTTGAATGGACACAAGCTTGTCAAGAGGCCTTCAAAACACTAATTGGCAAACTCACTTCAGCACCCATAATGCAGCCACCTGATTGGACTTTACCTTTTGAAATTATGTGTGATGCTAGTGACTTTGCTGTAGGTGCTGTTCTTGTACAACGAAGGGAAGGAAAACCTTTTGTAATTTACTATGCTAGTAGAACTTTGAATAGTGCTCAAATGAATTACTCTACCACTGAAAAAGAGTTGCTAGCTGTAGTATTTGCTCTAGATAAATTCCGCGCTTATTTGATTGGTTCTACTATTATTATTTTCACTGATCATGCAGCCCTTAAGTACCTCCTTACAAAGAAGGATGCTAAGGCACGACTAATACGATGGATTTTACTTTTGCAGGAATTTGACATAACCATCAAAGATAAGAAAGGAGTGGAGAATGTAGTGGCAGACCATCTCTCAAGGCTTACATTCGAAGACACCTCTGACCATCTCCCAATCAAGGATGATTTTCCTGATGAACATTTACTTTCTGTAAACTCTCTACCTTGGTTTGCACATATTGTCAACTATTTAGTTGCAGGTGAGATACCAGTGGATTGGAGCACCCAAGACAAAAGAAAGTTCATGATTAAAGTACGTAAATTTTATTGGGATGATCCTTTTCTTTTTAAATATTGCCCTGATCAAATTTTAAGACGTTGCATACTCGATGAAGAAATTAGTAGCGTCTTAGAATTTTGCCACTCACAAGCTTGTGGAGGCCATTTTTCAATGAAGAAAACCGCTGCAAAAATTATGCAGTGTGGATTTTATTGGCCCACCTTGTTTAAAGATGTAAATAACTATTGTCGCTCATGTGAAAGATGTCAAAAGTTAGGAGTTATGACCCGTCGTAATATGATGCCCTTAAACCCAATTTTAGTGATTGAAATTTTTGACTGTTGGGGTATTGATTTTATGGGACCATTTCTTCCTTCTTTTGGATATCTATATATTATTGTGGCAGTAGATTATGTGTCAAAATGGGTAGAGGCAGCACCTTGCAGGAACAATGATAATCGGACGGTAATTAAGTTTCTCAAAGAAAACGTGTTATCTCGATTTGGTACCCCACGAGCTATCATTAGTGATCGAGGTACACATTTTTGCAACCGTTCTTTTGAAGCTTTAATGAAGAAATATGGAGTGGTACATAAGCTTTCTACGGCATACCACCCTCAGACAAGTGGACAAGTTGAACTTGCAAATAGGGAAATTAAACAGATTTTAGAAAAAGCAGTCAATCCAGATCGCAAAGATTGGTCTTTAAGACTGACTGATGCGCTTTGGGCTTACCGTACAGCTTTCAAAACTCACTTAGGCATGTCACCTTATAGGCTTGTTTTTGGAAAACCTTGCCACTTGCCTGTGGAGCTTAAACATCGAGCTTATTGGGCTATCAAGTATTTCAACTTTGACATTGAAAAAGCAGGTAAGCTTAGAAAATTCCAATTGACGGAGTTAGAAGAATTGAGAAATGATGCTTATGAGAATTCCAAGGTCTATAAGGCTAGAATGAAAGCATTTCATGATAAAAATATTTTAAGAAGAACATTTAAGCCTAATGATCGAGTATTCTTATATGACTCAAGACTCCATAAGCATCCAGGAAAACTTCGATCTAGGTGGACCGGTCCTTTTATAGTAAAAAACGTTTTTGTAAATGGGGCAGTCGAAATAGAAAATCCAAAGGATGGGAATATCTTCAAAGTAAACGGTCAACGCCTCAAAATATTAGTTGATAGGCAAATTCCGGAAGTGGAAGACATTCCACTAATGGACCCAGTCTACCAAACTTAATCACCCCCAGGTATGTTTTTTTTCTTCCGCTTTCTTTTAGTTTTTTTTTAGTTTATTACTTTCTTTATTTTTGCAGGACAAGTTTATTTTGACAAATACCATTTTTGATGCTTAAGCAAGCTTCTCACGTCCCACATCAGGTGTATTCTACCCTGTTCAATCACTCCCTAATCAGTTTTAATTGTCAAACATTGAGGACAATGTCTCATTTAAGTTGGGGGTGGGAATGTGCAAATTTTGCCATTTTTTTGAAATTTTTGCCATTTTTTTTGGAAAAAACAAAAAAAAAAAAAAAAATTGCATCACACAGGCATCTTTTCACATATGTACTTATGATCATTCATGACCATCATAGTGAATTCAACAAACCCATCTTAATCATTTTGTTAAGGCATCCACAGAATCTTTTATGCACCTATCCAAGCTTTGTCGTAAGATGATGGTTTGACACATGTAACTATAGAATTCTTTTGCTTAAGTATTCATGTAAATTTTGGAGAGAATTGAGAGCATACAAATACAGAAATTGTGATAAGCGTCCATTGATCTGTTGAATTGGATACATCTTTTGAGAATATCATTACGTGGTTTGTGGCATGATGGCGAAAATACTTAGGATATGACGAAAGTCAAACTTAGGATTAACGTTTGAGCCTTTCAAGCTGACCTTTTTCATCATAATACCCCTAGTAGCCAATTTTGAAGCCAATAAACACATATGGCCTTTTCTTTTCATACCTACATCATCCATACCTCTCCACATTGGAGTATAACTTATACACAAATTTTTCCTACCCTTTTTATTTCCAAGTGTGTACTAGGTGTGGAATTTTAAGTATTGAAAAAAAAAATGGCATGGTGCTAGTTATTCATCAAAAGTATTCATGAGATGGCAAAAACAACAAAGTGGCAAAGAAGAAGGAAAAGCATTATAAAAAAAAAATAAAAAAAAATAAAAAAAAAAATCTGAAAGTTGAAAAGTACATCAAAAGGAAAGTATGGTCTACAAAGATATTTAACAAATTCCCTTTTGCGTATACTTGGAAATTTTTGAATCCTCTTCATCCTTTTCTTCTTTTAAGCCCCAAACCTAAGCCACGTTACAACCCTTTTGTGTTGATTATTCTGATCCTAAGTATGCCTATGAAAAGAATGGTGGAATTCTCATTTGTTAGCATTCCTATCATAAGATCAATGTTTGTTTATTGCTTATACATAATTGCCTGATTCCCCATGAGAATGAGTGTACACCTATTGTCAACTCCATAGAGAGAATCCTCACACAAAAACACTTCTATACCCGTGAGTTATGGAGTTAAACCTTTTGCCTAAGATGTTCTTAAAATTACATGTCTTAAGATCTTTGATTCGATAAATATAGTTTGGAACACACACACACTCTGTGGATTGCTATATATGAATTACTTGTGGAAGGGTTATTGAATTGCTAATATTGTTTTGATATGTGAATTTGGAAAATATGTCTAGATGGCCCCTATGTGTGATTTTCTTTGGTCTTTCTCATCATTTTGCATGAAAATTTCTAGGGACTAGCAATGTGTAAGTTGGGGGGTGTGATGAGTGCACAAAAAGTGCACTCAAAATATTCTATCTTTGAATTAAATTGCTAAAATATGAATAGAAAAAATGGATTATGACTTGTATTATTAAAATTAACTTCTATTCATATTAAAACATATTTGAGCATGGTTTTATTATATTCAATTGCTTTGAAATATTAAATAGAAGAAAGATGAATAAACACACTCGGTTTTCACTCAAAGTACTTGGCGCCAACATCCATTTGCACCCATGCATTCCATTTAAAAATCTTAAGTTGTCACTTTTATTTTTAAAAGCTCTTTTTCTAGATATGTTTAGAATTTTGCTTTTAAAATTGGTTTTATTTTATTGAAGGCAGCCGTAGGAAATTGCAGGATATTAATTTCATACACGGCACCTCCTGAAAATCTGATTTTAGTCTAGCTACAAGTTGAAATGGGATGAAAACTCATACAAGGCACCACCTGAAAATCAGACCAAAGCTGATTTTATTCCAGCCACAAATTGTAGGATGCAAATTCATTCAAGGCACCTCCTCATCTCTTCAAGAAACCGGCGCCTACACTACATCATCCATTTGCTAATCCCTATTGCAATTCAAAAGGAAATCAGCCATAAATAGAAAAAGACAGCACCTCCATATATGCATGGTTCACTTGAAGACAAAAACATTTAAAGATAGAATCATCAAAGCTGAATTTGTTGACCAAACAACTCCATGGAAATTCATACACGGCTCCTCCACTTGCATGGTCAACTATTCTTATATTCTTTGGATTATTATTAAACTAAAGTGCAGGCTGGAAGAACACTTGAAGCATAAAAAAATCTGGAAATCAAGACATGCAGCCGTCCATTGCATTTCAAGTTTCATTGTGGCCGAAATTTGGACCAATTCCACTCACTCAAATACTTCAACATGTCGGCTACTAATTGAAATGTTTCACACAAAAATTCTCCTATAAATAGGAGGGGAGGGGACGTGAAAAGGGGAGAAAAAAAAAAGAAAAGTTTGGAATGCTTAGTCATTTTGGTATCTTGAGAAAGTGAAAATCAAGGAAAGGAGAGAAAATGGCATGTTCTTCCATAGTGTCTTTTAGAGAATTTTTGTTGCATATTTTCAATATGTGTAACTAAATTTTCTAAGTAGAGCTAGGGATGAACTTGTGTATTATGGTATTTGTAATTTATTTTTGATTCATGTATTTGGTTTTTAAATATTAAGACTTTTTGTTCTATCATTTGCAATCTATTTGACATGTTTTACGTCTCCAAATAATTATAGAATCTATTTCGTTTATGGATTCAGTCGTACTTTTTCCATCGAGTAAATTAGTTCTATGATTATGTTTGGAGCAATTGTTGTCTATATTGATTCAGTTCTCTGTTGCAATATCGCTCCCTGGGCATATTGTCGTCGTTGGATTTTCTCAATAGTGATAATAATTTTCGTTCTTTAATCGCGACGAATGATTTTATCAAAGAGTTACTTTTGATTTAATTTTGGTTATTACTGTTATATCTTCCGATTGAAAATTTGGACATAGAATTTTCAATTGAGTTATCAATAAATCAGGAATAAATTTAAATATCAGAAATATGCAAGGAATTCCCTACGCTCTACTATTTCATATCATTTTAATACTTTTCATATTACTCACTTGGTTTTAATTTATGTTACACTTCAAAAATCACTGTTTTGCACTCTTCTAAATATTTTCGTTAGTTTCATCACTATCTTTCATCTCAATCCATCTCCCTGTGGAATCGACACCCCAAAGCTATACTATAAACGATCGCGTTATTCTTTGAGCGTAATCAAATCTCATGATCAATTGCTCTTCTTGGTGGCAATTTCTTTGGTAACTCTTCTGGCATGATGTCCTCAAATTCCTTAACAAGTCTTCTTACATGTTTCGGAATAAGACCAGCTGTTTCTTCGATCTCTTCTAGACAAAGTGCACAGAACTGAGGGTTCATTTCTCTTAATACTCTTCTCGCCCATCTTCCCACCTTGGGTAGTGATGATGCACGGCTTACTACCCATCATCATTAATGAATCAGCATACGACAATACTGCTGTCTTAGTATCCCGAAGAAATTCCAATCCCAGAATGAGCTTGAAATCACCCATTTGAACTGCTCATAAATTTGTCATTCCTTCGAACGGACCTACCTTGATTGACACTTATTTCTCAATTCCAACTATTGGTTGCGCAACAGAGTTGATTGCCTTGAATTTCCCATTACCTTTCTCCAGGACAAGTCCGAGCCGCTCTACTTCGGTGCTCGCAAGGTAGTTATGAGTAGCGCCAGTATCCACTATTGCCCTGATTGGCTTTCTATTGATCTTCACATCAATTTACATTAGGCCTTTTGCCCTGCAAATGTGAGCTTTTGATTCTTCCATCTTTGGCTCCTTCGAGGGAACATCGTCCCTTTTAGCAGCTCGGTGCGATATTGTATTACACTGATGTGAGAATGTACCCACTATATCCTCATCTTCTTCGGAGTCCGTCTCATCATGACAGTTAGTTTGTGGGGCATCTTGCTTTAAATTCAACCCACCACTTGCTAGTTGACAATATGCATTCACCATCCGTTTCTGAGGATACTCCGCCACCCGATGAGGTCCTTCGCATAAAAAGCACATCAACTTAGGAGCGGCATCAGATCTGCCCTCCATTGCCTTTCCTTTATTCAAGTTGTTGATGTTGCTACTATTGTAGTTCCCTTTGAAGTTACTCTGACGGGTGCCTTGATAGGCTCATCCCTTGTTCTGAAAGTAACGTTCTCCCCCATTTGAGTTCGAGCTAGTTCTGTAAGGTCTGTTTCCACCTCCAAAAGATTGACTATTTCCTGAAGGTCGATCTTTCCTCGATTCTGGATGATAGTCACTTAGACATTCGGCAGCTCCCATAGCTGCGCTCCAATCAGTAACCCTCTGCCTTTGAAGCTCCGTGCGTGTCCACGGTTTCAACCCTTCTATGAAAGTGAAGAGCTTGTCCTTCACTGATATATCTCAAATATTCAGCATATGTCCTCAAAAGGCTTTCACATACTCCCGGATGGAACTCGTATGTTACAGTTCTTGTAGTGCCCGTTGTGCCTCATATTCCACATTTTTCGGGAAAAACTGAGATCTGATAGCTTCTTTGAGAAGATCCCATGAATCTTTTCGGACCCTGTTGGCCTGAATATCAGCATACTTTGTTCGCCACCATAGTTTTACATCCCCACCAAGATACATGGTAGCTATTGTGACCTTTCTCGCTTCGTTTTGAATCGAAGCCGCAAGAAAGTATTGTTCCATATCGAACAAGAAGTTCTCAACTTCTTTAGCATCGCGTGCCCCTCGATAGGTACACGGTTCTGGAACTCTGAGCCTATGCACATGCTCTGGTGCGGTGGCTTGCCCATTGCCAACTGCGCGTTGAAGCACTAGTAACTGAGCTCTCAAAGTTCCAATCTCGTCCTGCAGATCAGGAATAATAGCAACAGCTTCAGTCATTGTTGTGCAAGCCGTTCGGCTTTCACCCAGTTGGGCGTTTAATTTACGAATCTCTGCCTCTGCCGCATCGACCCTTTCATCGAGACTATCCTCGGCATAGCACAACCTAGCAGTTGTTACTTCAAGCGCATCCACGCGCTGTTTCGTATTCTTCTTTTGAACATCTGCCACCTCTGTGACGTTCGAGGAATCTGGATCCATAGCTTTCTTATCGAGGGTCTTGAGCCGCAGCTCTGATACCAACTTTCACGGGTTACCTTTCTTTTTAGCACAAAAAAGGACACCGTGCGGCAATAGTCTGCTCCGCTAGACTACCTTGCGCCTTCTCTCGGTCGTTTCACGACAAAAAAAAATTTGATTACAATTCAAAGAAAGCTTGCAACATAAAATGGAAATACATTGAACATGACTTGATCATTGATTGCTAGAAAGCTTGAAATTACAATTGATTGAAGCAGGAAATTACAATGGCTAGTGCGGGGGCGAATACTAGAAAGCTTGAAAGTTGTTTGAAAGACTAATACCCCCTATAATAGACTTAGCAACAAAAACCCGAGTGACGGGAGTAGACGTTAAAAAGCCGAGGAATCATACAAAACTTTTCTAATTACCAACTATTTTACAATTAAATGAAATATTTACAATGTGCTGCCGAAGTTGGGCAAACTGCGGCTGCGATAGGGTCATGGGGCTTAAGTAAAGTTGCAGTCCGTGACACCATGACAAGCAACCGGAACATCGAAATGGTTCATTCCAAGCTTCCTTTTTGCACCTGTTCATTGGAAAGATTTTGAAGTTGAGGTTTAAGGAGATTAACAGATTATACAAGCCGTAATAGTCTATAACCACCCAGTAGTTCAAGCTACTTATATCACTCCCATGTCATTTTAATGCCCTCATTTTTTTCCTTCAGGTTTCAAACACCAACAAATAATTTAAAAAAAAATTGTTCCATTAAATTAAAATTAAGGAAAATGGTAACAAGAATTGAAGATAAGGAAATTGTTTGGTGGCCAATATGGTTATACCATCATTCCAATGATTCCACCACAAAATGAATACATGCATATGAGTTCTTAAATATTACAAAAAGCACTGAAAATCAAGATCTAAGTTTACTACTACTAATACAAAACAAACAGCTACAATATCACATCACAGATGTCTAATGCAGAGTTCTAACAGATGAATGTTCATATTCAGCTACTCTGCTTGTTCAGGAGATGTTGGACCATAAATGGTTAAATCAACCTTTAAAATGTGTGCCTCAATTTTCTGTGTTCTGCTCATTATTCCCCTCAAGATGGGGATGTGATGCTGTAAATCCCCATCTTACTCAGGAGAAAATGAAATTTTCGTGAACCAATTGCCTTGGTCAGGATATCTGCCATTTGCAATTTGGATGAAATATAGGATGGCTTCAATAACCATTCCTGCAGCTTCTCTCGCACAATGTGACAATTGATTTTAATATGTTTTGTACGTTCATGGTAAACTGGATTTGAGGCAATATAAATTGCCGCCTGATTATCACAAAAGAGTTGGACGGGTTTAACCAAATTTACTCCGAGATCACACGACAAACTTCGAAATCATACCAGTTCACACGTTTTAGACGCCATCGATTGGTATTCTGCCTCGTTTGATGAACGAGAGATCGTCCGATGTTTCTTGGACTTCCATGAACTAAAGCATTCCCAAGGAAAATGTAAAACCCAGTAATAGACCTCTTTGTTGTCGAACAAGCCCCCCCAATCTGCATCGCAAAATGTTGATAATTGGAGAGAGCTTGCAGCTAAATAAAATAGGCCATGTGATGGTGAGCCCTTTAAGTACCTTGCTATCCGCAAGGCTGCCTCCCAATGAGCGTCATTCGGTTTGCTTAAGAATTGGCTAAGCACTTGGACTGAATATGAAATGTCTGGACAGGTGATGGTTAAGTAAAGAAACATCCCAATGAGTCTTCTATATTTGGTAGGATCGGCAAGATAAGTCCATTCATTGTACTAAGTTTTAAATTCTGCACTATGGAAAAACTAGCAGGTTTTGCAGCAAGAAGTCCACGATCCTATAGGATCTCTATGGACTATTTCCTTTGATAAATGAAAATGCCTTGCAATGATCGTGCCACTTCGATGCCCAAAAAATACTTCAATGATCCAAGGTATTTGAGCTTGAAATTTTTTGCTAAATAGTCCTTCAATTGATGTATTTCCGAAGCATTATCACCTGCAATAACCATGCCATCTACGCACACCAACATAACAGTAAATGAAATGTTGGTTTTCCTAACAAACAAAGAGTAGTTAGCCTTAGATTGCATTAACCTAATCTTAGTGATGACCGAAGTGAGTTTTTGGTTCCATTGACGAGATGCCGCTTCAATCCGTAGAGTGACTTCTTTAGCTTGCAAACTCGTTGCTTCCCCTGAGAGCCATATCCCGGAGGTAAAGACATGTACAGTTCTTCATCAAGTCACCATACAAGAAAGCATTATTGACATCTAGGTGAAACAGGAACCAGTTTTTGGAGGCTGCAAGGGCTAAGAAACTACAGTGGACATCTTGACCACTAGTGAGAAGGTCTCAAAATAGTCTTCTCCTTCCCTTTGAGTGTAGCCTTTTGCAACTAATCTCGCCTTGTGTCGTTCAATGCTTCCATCAGCCTTATATTTGGTCTTGAACACCTATCTGCACCCAATAGTTTTCTTCCCATCTGGTAGCCGTGTAAGTACCCAAGTTTGATTTTCTTCTAATGCTCTAATTTCATCACTCATAGAAATCCTCCAATAAGGGAATGTCATGGCTTTGGCATAAGAGGTGGGCTCTGGTTCAAGGCTAATTGCTAAGGTGTATTTCAAATATGATGGTGACAAATATGTATAATCAAGAACCGAAGATAGTGCATCATGATTACCTTCATCAGATGATTTGTCAAGATGAGGTTCGTTTGGTGTTGCTAAAGAGGTCACCAGCTTGCAATGGAAATCCTGAAGGTAATGCGGTAGTTTTCTATCTCTAGTAGATCTCATAAGTTCGGGCGGAGATGCTACCATTTGGACAGGATAAAGGTCTGGTGAACTAGGATTTTCTGTAGTAGGAATAGCATGAATATGTGCAGTCTCTACTCGATCGGCGGGCTACTAGAGGTATCGAATGAAAGCTATATATTCTCTTCAGTATTGGTGTCTACTAGTTATTGTGACAATTCTATGGGATCAGAAATGGGATTAGGAATAACAGCAATATTATCTCGTGTGGATATGGTTGAAGTTGGCAAGAGAAAGGGCATGTCAGTGTGGTTTTTGAAAGAGAAAATTTCCTACTAAAAGACCACATCTCGACTAACTAAGATTTCATGATTTTTCATGTCAAAGAGCTTGTAGCCCTTAATCCCATTTAGATATCCTATAAAAATACATTTCCTAGGCCTTGTATCAAACTTGGATCGGTGGGGGTCAAGGTCTGATGAATAGCATAGACATCCCAAAGTTCTTAAGTGAGAATAGGAAGGAATTTTGGAGAAAGGGATTTGGTAAGGGGTCTGGTTCTACAAATTTGGTGATGGAGTACGGTTGATCAAGTATGCAGCTGTGAGGACACACTATCCTCAAAACTTCAATGGTAGGTTGGCTTGGAATCTTAAGCCCCTTGCCACATTTAACAAATGTAAATGATTCATTTCTATAATAGAGTTTTGTTGAGGGGGTATAGGTACAACTTTGTTGGTGAATAACTCATTTCGAAGAAAAAAACTCGATCATTTTAAACTCTTTTCCTTGGTCTGTTTGAATAGCTTTAATCTTGCAGTGGAATTGATTTTCGATGAGGTTAAAGAAAGTTTCTATTAACTGTCGAGTTTGGCTTTTGTTCTTTATGAGATAAATCCACGTAGTTCTACTATGATCATCAACAATTATTAAAAAAAGAGCTCTATTGAGAGGCAACAGAAATGGTCCCCAAATATCCATATGTAATAGATCAAAACATGACTCAACAAACTTGTGACCGGATGAAAAAGGTAAACGAGTTTGTTTAGCCATATGACAAGTATCACAATGGTGTTTTGTAGAAAAAATATGGGGATAGTCGGATCCATGCTATGCAACAAAACAAGGCGTTGGTCCGATGGATGTCCTAGCCTCAGGTGCCACAATTTTGGTGTCAAAGCAGTAAAAGAATGTGCGGCTCGTAGGTTTTGCTGCGACTTGATCCCATGGTCACTTTCATTTAGGTAATATAATTCGTGCACCACTTTAGCAACTCCAATCGTCCTCCAATGTATTAGCTCCTGTAGATAAGAGCATAAGACAACAATGGAGATTTTTGGTCAATTTGCTGGTAGATATCAGATTAAAACTAAAACTTGGTACATATAAGACGTTGTTAAGAGTAAGAGTTGGTGAAATGCGAATAGTTCCTATATATGTAACAACAACCACAATACCATTTGGTAATCTAACAGAAGTGTTCGAAATGGATTTCTTGTGTGTAAACATGTCGAGTGAACTAACTATATGGTCAGTTGCACCTGAATCTAAATTTAGGAGTTCGAGTGAGTCTCACTTGACATGTAGCTAAGTGGGTGGCTAATCGAAACAGAGAAAGTGCTGGGAAATTTTACCTGTCATGTTTGAATGTTGGTTACCTATGGGTTCTGAAGTGGAGCTGGTTTGAAGATATTTTTGCCTTTGGAGAAGAGCTATCAGTTGTTGAATCTGATTCAATAATCAAAAAAAGGCTCTCTAGGAAAAAAACGCCAAACCCTAATATTTTAACCTAGTTGTGTCGCGCTACTGTGGATGGCGGGGGTGCCACCTCTTCAGCTGCCTTTTAAGGCGGCGGATAGGGGGACTGCAACCTATGCTTCTATGGTACAAGCTCGGCCCCAACCTATCCCGGAGATGAAGATTGAGATGAGGCAACCAAGGGACAATGATGGTGCCCTATGGTTTCACTTTTCCAAGTATGAAATGGAGCAGGCAGCGGCACCTTTCAGATTTTCTGTTGTACTGAAGTTCTTGAAGAAGCGTCCAACTCTGGACCAGATCTGGAGCTCCATTAAAACGAGGTGGGGTATTAAAGGATTCTATGCGGTGAGTAGCATGCAGCGGCCACGTAACGTTTTCGTCCGTTTTTCCTCAGAAGAAGATTTGGCATTGCGTGCTCTAGGGAATCATCTGAGATCGATGGAGCACCATACAGAGCTGTTATCTGGACTCCAGAATTCGATGAATACAAGGAATCCTTTCTGATACCTGTATGGGTATTTCTCCCTGGATTACCTCCCCGTTTTTATCATGAGTCCATGTTGCGCATTCTCACGGGTGACTTTGGGCGATTCTTGAAGAGGGACAATTTTACAGCGTGTGCATCTTGCACAGATGGGGCTCGCATTTGTGTAGAGGTTGACGTGTCCAAACCATTGGTGGAGTCCTTTTGGCTGGGCGTTCCCTTCCACGCGGCCAGTCGGTGTCAAGAAATCATATACGAGAAACTCCCATCATTCTGTAAGTTTTGTAATACTATGGGCCACTTTGAGTCGGTATGCAAGAAGAAGAAGGATAATGGAGAGAGTAATATCCCAAGTTATATTCGATCCAAACAGATCTGGCGAAAAAAGGAAGTAACGGGTACATCGACGGCGCTACCTTTGGAAAAGGAATCAGTGGAATGTGACGCCAAAATCGTAGGAAAACGGAACAGAATCATGCAGCGAGACATTGTGATCCCTTCAGTTTATACATTATTTGGCTGCAATAATGGCAGATTTACTACCAGCCTGGACGACCCGTATATGACGGGTCCAGCAGAAAGAAAATCCTTGGAAGTTAGAGAAGCCAATACAGAAAATGACAATGGCAGAACTGACCCCAGTCTAACTGATCCGGGTATAACTGATTCAGCAGAAAGAGAATCCTTGGAAGCTAGGGGAACTAATATAGAAACTGAAGAACATACCGTGTACAATAAGAACCAGGGTACTGGTGATGCAATGGAGGGTATTACAAGGCCGAATGATAATGATCTGGAGCAGGCTATTGTGAGGGGGGATGCAGATGCTGTGCAAGAAATTTTGGTTATGGACGTCTTGGACAATATTGCGGACCTAGTTGTAAGAGGAGAGCCACTCCCCCAGACCTCGCCAATGGCACGTTTTGAGCACACAGTAACGACTTCATCAGATGGTGAGGGTGAAAATGATTTACCTGAATTGGAGTTGCTGAATTATGACACAGATAATATCATGACGGTCCCATTGAAAAGAGGTAGGGGACATGGTCGGAAGAAAGTGACGTTGGGCATCACCACGAGGTCCAAAAAATCCTATTAATTATGAATATTATGGTTTGGAATGCAAGGGGTGTGGTCTCCTCTAAAAGTAGATTAATGGGGCTGAAAAATCATTATAATCCGTCGTTGTTAGTAGTCATTGAACCTTTTGTTACTGATGATAAAATTGTCTATTGGGCTCGCCGTCTAAGATTTTCACATCACAAGTCTAATGTTGAGCTAGGAGGAAAAATTTGGATGTTCTGGAACAATGAATTGTCTATTTCTCTGAGTAGTACATCAGACCAAGAAATATCTGGTTGGGTTTTGGCAGGAGGTTGTCGGGTGTTTTTTTCTTTTGTTTATGCCAATTGTTGTCAGAGGCGGAGAAGGGAGTTGTGGGATCATTTGAAAAGTTTTGATTTTGGAGATGTTGGCTGGTTAGTAGGAGGCGACTTCAACATTATACGGTCCACTGATGAGAAGATATGTGGTCTGACCACGTCCTCCACGGCCATTCGGGAATTTTACGATTTTATCCATGACTCAGGTTTGATGGACATAACTTGTGAGGGTTCGAAATTCTCTTGGTGTAATGGCCGTCAGGGCACACGGCGCATTTGGGCTCGATTAGACCGCATTCTGGTTAATCAAAATTTTAAAAACGAATTTCCATCAATTGCATTATCATATCTGGAACGCACTTCTTCAGACCATTGCCCGATGGTCTTACGATGTAGGGTGAACTCCAGGTTGACAGTTCCTAAACCGTTTCGGTTCTTAAGCATGTGGTGCTCCCATAAAGAATTCCTGCCTGTGGTGAAACGAATCTGGGAAATGAATGTGACAGGTTCTCCTATGGTGTGTCTTGGACATAAGCTGAGGACGCTAAAAATAGCGCTTAAAACGTGGAATGGCGAGGTGTTTGGAAGGGTTCAACATGAGATAGAAACCTTTGAACACAATCTGATGAATCTGGAAAATTCTCTGATGGATTGTTTTTCTCTGGAGGTCAAAAATCAGCTGCTGGAATGTCGAAATTAGTATACTCAGTGGCTCGAAAGAGAGGAAGCTTTATGGAGACAAAAGTCACGGATTAAATGGCTCAAGGAGGAGGACAGTAATACCAGATTTTTTCATGCATCAGTCAAAAATAAGAATAAGAGCCAAATTATTGATCACATGGTCCTTGAGGATGGTAGAGAACTTAACTCACCAGATGATATACATGAGGAAGCTGTGCGGTTTTTCCAGAATCTCTTCTCTGTTTCGCCTATCTCATTTGTTGGCTCTGAACTGGATCTCTTGAAGCCGATCATCACGGACGAGGAAAATAGGTCGTTATGCAAACCACCTAGTCTGGAGGAGGTTAAAGATGCGCTATGGTCAATTCCTAAAGAAAGTAGCCCAGGGCCTGATGGATTTAGCGCAAATTTCTTCATTCATGCTTGGGAAATCGTCCAATCTGACCTCCTTGCCGTGGCCAAAGAATTTTTTGGAGGATGTCCTTTAACCTATGTGTTGGGGGCAACTAACATTGTCATGATCCCTAATGTGGAGACCCCTAATAGTTTTGCAAAATTTAGGCCTATCAGTCTATGCTCTGTGGTGTACAAGATCCTGTCCAAAATTATGGCTGCTCGACTGGCTCCATTACTTGGTAAATTAATTTCTCGAGAGCAGTCAGCTTTTCTTCAAGGCAGAAGCATCTTTGATAATATATCAATCGCTCAAGAGATGGTGCATAGTATTCACAAGAAGGTCAGAGGGGGAAATATTGTACTGAAGATAGATATGGCCAAAGCCTATGATAGGGTTAACTGGAGCTTCCTCATGGAGAGTTTAAGACGGCTTGGTTTTTCTGACCAATGGAGAAACCTTATTTTCAATTGTATCTCTTCCCCATACTACTCAGTCATGCTTAATGGTCAGACACGAGGTTTCTTCAAGCCTTCGAGAGGATTACGGCAAGGAGATCCATTGTCTCCATACTTGTTTATTTTGGCGCAAGAGCTTTTATCAAGATTGATTAATCAGGCTTTCGATTGTAATCACGTTCTACCTTTTCACTCTGGAGGAATTACGGTTAGCCATCTATTATATGCCGATGACTTACTTATTTTTGCAAATGGAAGGAAAAAGTCGATAGCCCATGTCCTTGATATTATAATGAAGTATGAAAGGATATCGGGTCAACAGGCGAGTGCTATGAAATCCTCGATGTTTTTCTCCAAACACATTACGCCTACACGTAAAAGGAATTTGCTGGCCGCTTCAGGATTTAAAGAAGGAGCACTACCTTGTACATATCTCGGTGTCCCCCTTTACACTGGAAGGTTAGTAAAGAGCATGTTTGTTCCGTTGTTAGAAAAAATTCAGAAGAAACTAGCTGGCTGGAAAGGTCGACTTCTTTCTTTTGGAGGCAAAATCACCTTGATCAAACACGTGCTTAGCAGCATACCTCTCCATACTTTATCGGTCCTGAATTTGCCTAAAGGAATTCACATGGAGCTGAACCGTATCTTCTCTTCTTTTCTCTGGAACGCAACCGATGGTACTAGGAGACGGAAATGGATTTCCTGGAGAAATGTCTGTTATCCAGAGGAGGAGGGTGGTTTGGATATCCGGGATTTTGGCAAAGTTCAACAAGCATTATTCATGAGATTCGCATGGAAGGTGCTGGTTGGGAACTCCTTCTGGGCTGAATTCTTTCGAGCTAAGTACACGAAAAACATTCCCATTCCTTTGCTGAAAAGTTCCCCAACACAGTCCCGTTTTTGGAAGGGAGTGATTTCGTCATTGCACATTGTACTATAAAACACTTTTTCTCGTGTTACGGATGGTTCTTCTAATTTTTGGTTTGATAACTAGAGAGGTTCTCTAAGTCTGGCCGAATCAGGTTTTGAAGTAAGGGAACCAGGATTACAAATAAAGGACATTCTGGAAACTAATGGACAGTGGAATGGAAGACGACTTCGGGAGTTACTGGATGAAAATCAAACTGTTGCTATTGAACGTATCCAGATAAATCAACATGCAGATCATGACAAATATATCTGGAAACCCAATAAGGATGGCACTTTCTCTACCAAATCAGCTTGGGAATTAATTCGGAAGAAGGGAGCTCCCTGTCCATGGAAACGATGGCTATGGCAAAACCATGTTCCTAAACGTTTCTCTTTTATGTCCTGGAGGGCTCGGCTAAAATGTTTACCAGTTGATGAGGTGGTTCAGAACATTGGGATTCCATTGGCTTCTAAATGTAACTGTTGTGCAAGTCCATCGGTGGAAAATTCTGATCATGTTCTTTGCAATGGAGAATTAGCAACAAGGGTATGGTCATATTTTGCTGCACATTTTAATCTGTCTCTACCTGTTGCTACTACATGGAATGGAATGATGAGCCTATGGGGGAAACACGTTTCCAGAACTTCTCAGGTTGGTATCCTTCGAGGCATTACACCGATTATTATTACTTGGGCATTGTGGAAAACCAGGTGTGAAGCTCGCATGGAAGGAAAGCCTGTGTTATGGCAGAAAGTCATTTGGCAGAAAAATCACTACTTTCCCAGATGTCTGGTCTGATCTCTAAAACCAAAAAAATTTCCGAATGTGATGTATATTGTCTGCGCTCTTTAAATTGTCCCATTAATCCCATTAAACAAGCGAAGGTGCAACTGATCAGCTGGAAGAAACCAGAGGGGGAAAGACTTAAATTAAACATTGATGGCGCCTCTAAAGGGAACCCAGGTCCAGCTGGTGGTGGGGGGATTCTCCAGGACAGCAATGGCAATTGTTTGGCTGGTTTTTCGCGCTACTATGGAGATTGCACTAATACGGTGACTGAAACGCGAGCGTTACTTGATGGACTTCACATGTGCAGGGACCTAGGAATGAATAATATAACTGTTGAGACCGACTCAAAAATTGTGAAACAATGGACACAAAGAGGACTGTGCACCCTATGGTGGCTTTGGGATTTTTGGGATGAAATAGTGGAGCTGATTCGAATTCTTAATGTCAAGATACAATATGTGTTCCGTGAGGCCAATATGGCGGCTGACTTTCTTGCAAAAAAGGGCTGCGATGGATCGTCTTCTGATATATATTTTGGTAATGAGGCTCCAACAGAACTTCGAGGGATCCTATATACGGATAGTAAGGAACTACCTTATCTTAGATGTTGACTTTCATTTTGGAAAAAATAAAAGGTTTGTTGTAATTTTTTGGAGGTAAGGTATTAAGTCCCCCTCTTTGCATTGTACTTGATTTTGTTTTAATAAAACTATATCCTACGGCTTGGATTTTCAAGCTAGGATATTTTACCAAAAAAAAAAAAAAGTTGTTGAATCTGGTCATGAGAGATATTCAGACTTGAGCTATTTGAACCTTTATTTGCAGCAGCAAGCCTCACTGTTTTGCAGTCCTTTCCAGATGCTGCAGTATCCTTGTGGAACTTGTGGTTGAGTGGATACCCATTAATCTCCCAACAATTCTCTATGGAATGGTTGGTGCGGCCACATTTCTTACATGGAGCTTTATCTTTTGATACCGTCCCCTTGTAGTTGTTCTTCTGTCTTTGCTTAGAAGAATTTTTCTGGTCTTGAAATTTTCAAGAAAACATGGCAACAGACTCGATTGTGGTGTTGCTACCATTGGTCAACTCCTGGTTAGCTTCTTCTTGTAAAATGAAGTTGAAAACTCTGTCAAGTAATGGCAATAGATCCCTGAGAAGAATCTGGTTCCTCAACCCATTGTAAGCTTCGTCTTTCATGACCATGGAGATGGTTCACAATCAATTTCCATGCACTCAAATAGTTCCTCATATCTCGATATTTCTTCCCACATGAGTTTCAACTTCGAAAAATAGACACCCACTGGTGCCTTCTCTTGCTTGGTCACTGTCAACTGTTGTTCAAGCATAAAAATTCACTTATTGCTTAACTTAGCAAATCATTTCTTGAGCTCCTCCCAGACTTGTGATGCCGAATCGAAGTACATGACATATCCTTCTATCTCCAGCGAAAGACTATTCATGAGCCAAGACAAGATCATGTGGTTGCATCTTTGCCAATGTAGATATTTCTCATCAGTTTCTTCAGGTTTCTTGATTGTGCCATCAATGAAGCCTAGCTTATTTTTGGCAGATAGAGCAACGTACATGGCTCTACTCCAAGCATGATAATTTTGGGGTGTAAGGGGTTGTGAGACTAGGACTAATCCAGGGCTCTCGCCATGGTGGAGAAAGTATAGGTTGGATGATTCATCCGTAAGTTGTGTGTTGGTTTTGAGTCTTGGGCTTGCTTTGGCCATGATAGATTAGAAAAAGAATTTAAAGCAGGAAGGTAAGAAGATAAGAGGGAATTTAAGATCGATTCAACAGAGGTTGAGCCTCGTGCTCTGATACTATAACAAGAATTAAAGATAGGGAAATTGTTTGGTGACCAATATGGTTATACCATCATTCCAATGATTCCACCACAAAATGAATACATGTAGATGGGTTCTTAAATATTACAAAAGCTCTGAAAATAAGATCTGAGTCTACTGCTAATAATACAAAACAAACAGCTAAATAACAGCTACAATATAACTTCACGGTTGTCTAGTGCGTAGTTCTAACAGAGGAATGTTCATATTCAGCTACTCTGCTTCTTCAGGACATGTTGGACCATAAATGGTTAAGTCAACCTTTGAAACTTGTGCCTTTTTCTGTGTTCTGCTCATTAAATGGAGAAAATATAAGGTGGAAAATATGTACTTTGAGAGAAGCAGTGATGGAGAAATGAGTGAATCGACGATGTATTAGGCGAGAGAGAAGAGGGAAAGCGAGTGGAGTCAAGGTCAAGGACTTGGTGCATAGTACAGCTGTACGTGGGTTAATTTCCTAAATAGTCACTGAATTTTGTCAAAAGTTCCCAAGAGGTCACAAAACTTCAAAACTTTCCTAAATAGTTACTGAACTTTGCAAAAAGTTCATAGGGGGTCACTGAATTTCAAGACTTCCCTAAATAGTCACTCAACTTTACAAAAAGTTCCTAGGGGATCACTGAACTATTGATGTATGGGATCCCAATTTGCAAAGTTCGATGACCTCATGAGAATTTTTGACAAAGTTCAGTGATTATTTAGGGAAGTTTTGAAGTTCAATGACCCCTTAGGTTCATTGACTATTTAAGGAAGTTCTAAAATTCGGTGACCTCCTGAAAACTTTTGACAAAGTTCAGTTAGGGAATTAACTTGATATACGTTGACGATGGTGGTGGAATTGTATAGTTTAGAGGAGAGCGGTGGGGGATAAGGAGGGGGAGGTTGTGTTGGTCATTTTTGTTGTGCGTTGTTGCTTGGTATTTCGAGCTAAGGTTTGGTAGAGTTTAAAAGGAAAATTGTAGCAACATGGTGGTGGAAGAAAGAGATATATTTTTTTTATAATTTGTTTGGGATTCATTTGCTTTTAAGAAAAAATTGGGAGTATGGTTGTCATTAGTTCTTTGTTTTTCTTTTATTTTTTTATTATTATTTAAATATGAGGGTATATTCATCATTTTATACTTTTTATTGAGAAATTTGATGGAAATTAATGAAAATGATGATTTCCGCAATGAAAGATGGAAATAAGAGTGAAACTGCAAAAAATAAAATGTAAGGATGTTTTCTGTTAATAACCTCTTTCCGCAGCATGCCCATTAGATAAGAGGTTTTGTGCTGTTTAGCGTTTATGAAATGCAAACTTTAAAAACAGCCTGATTTAATTTCTACTTAGAATTTCCCCGTGGATTAGAGCTTGGGATGTACTAATTTCCTCAATATTTCTAAATAATTATATATTTGATGAAATTTTATGAAAAATAAATGCCCAGACTGCCAGAGTTTTAATGTAATTTTTGTTAATATATTACTTTTATTCGTAAAATTTTTACCTCAACTATTTCAAGTTTACATTCTTTAATTATTTATGAAGAAAAAAATGTATTTGAGAATCCAGTACCCGAAAAATTGAGAATTTCTCCATAAACAATAAGCCAGGGTATGCTGAATAGCAGCATAGTTGATGGACTTCTACAAATTTCGGACAATTCCTTGTCGTACCAAAGTTATCTATTGAGATTAGAATATAGGTCATAGGAGCAAAATGCAATTTCTCTATCTATCTTGCATCATAGAAATTGAAGTCTTTGTTAATCTCACAAAATGCATGGATGATAATAAGTAATAGCAGCGAAAAATATGACTTTAATACAATTGATATATGCTCTTTGTTAACGGTAACGGAACGAAAATAGAATTCCTTTTTCTCCTACAAATTCTCATCTCTCACGCCATTAGTCCCAGTCATTTCTAGCAACTCGAGCCCCAATTGGTAGGAAAAAAAACCCCCACAACCCCTTGGGGTTATCCTGCATTTGGAAGCGGAAGTAGAAAAAGGAATGAATATAGTGATAATTTGAACCCCATTTTTTTGTAAAAATGATTTTTGTAATAATTTTTTTTTCTCGTAAAAATGAATTATGTAATGGTGATTTTTTGGAGAATGTGTAGTTAAAAAGTAAGAAAAATTTTTAAATTTACGTTTAAAACTACATTGAGAGAATGTAATTGAAAATGAGTTTTTAGAGATTACATTGAAGTTTTCTTGTTTTGTAAGTTCAAAGTTTTGCACTTATGTCCGTGTTGAGGAAGGTAAGGCTTAATCTTGACATTTGCGTGTTCATGTTCATGTTCATGTCGTGGAACTAACACTGGCCCACAAATTGGACAGTAACAACTTTGTTTAGTGAAGTACATAAACCCTTTTCTATTACCAAGAAATTGTATGGTCTATTTTGAGTGGTAAAAGGAAGAAGGAATAAGTAATTTACGCTGAAAAATATATTTGGCGAATGCAGACATTTTGAGTTAGGAGCACAATTAAAGTTGTGAAAAACATAAAATTATTAGATATCTTATTACAATTATTCTATATGCATTTTTATTGGTAACGTTCCATAATTGTTACAAACGATCAATTAAAACAGACAAAAAAGTATATTTACGTTTAAAGAATTTATCCATGATTGATACGAACAATCAATTAGAACAATCATTTCAAGTAATTGAAATGAGAACATACAATTAATATTTAATACTAATAATCAGTTCAAATAAAACACAATTCAATAAATATAAGTCAAATTAGATAGAGTATTTCATATCCATTCTATATACACAATTAAAAAATCATTCAATACAACATAAATCATTCCAAACACATTCCAAATCAGTTTGGCACAATTCAATATACAAAATTTAAAAATAATTCCTCAACACAAATCAGACGTGTAACACCCCGGATTTTTATTCTATTTTCCCTATGGGCTAAATTTGAGGTTTGACATTTAGCACATGAATAGTCCATGTCTAGTTTGGTCGTCACACTAAAAGTCCAAAAGTTGAACAATAAACTCGTACCACTTATTTACGTAAATGGTTTGTTTTGCTTAAGTATAATTTTTAGATTTTTTTTAGATTTTATCGTAAACTACTTGAGTCGTGTATTTTAGCTATTGAAAAAAAAATATATCGATATTATACTCATTTTGTAGCTCGTAAAAAATAAAATAATTCGGAATCAAGAAAAAAATATTTCTAAACTAGTTGTGTCGGAGTTATTTTAGTCGGAAAGAATGTTTGCCACCATAATATTTTATTATTATAAAAAGAATTTAAAAGGACAAAACGTAATAAAGTTTAAACCTCATAAATCCCATTTAACCAAGGATAATGACTTTAATTAACATCCATTACCTTGATTAACTTGAATGCATTGATTGGAGTTATTGATCAATCTTTGGAATTGCCTTGGAGTTACGTGTGGGAGATGTATATATATGTGGTGTGAGATGAGAGTGTTTCTTTGAGAAATTTCATAAATTCCTTTCTAATACACACTCTATCCTTTTACATATTATCATTCTAAATTACATTTCAGATTTACTTGGTATCCAGTTGAGGTAAGAATACATTGTGCAAAGTGTTAAATTCTTATTTCTTGATATTTATGTAATTTTGACATGATATACTCCTAAGGCCTTCGGGTCGACTATTATGTTAAATCCTACGGGATGGACCGTTTGGTCAAATATGTTAAATCCTACGGGATATGAGAATTCTTAAGTAATTCCTTGAGCTATTGGATGTCGCGACCAGTTTGCTCTAAATATAAGAAATGTTGGTATGTTCTGTTAATTTTTACGTTTATATCACGTTAATAAGGATATGCACGTATTTTTACTGAGTGTTTCTTCCGAAATACTCATTCTTACATTAACATTTCAGATTAAACGGATCGTGCGGACGTGGAAGATTGACGAGTGATGCCTATGGGATCGTTGAGTAAAAGCCAGAATAATAAAATTGCAAATTTTAATTTTGAAGGACATTTTTATGTTAAATGTGGTACTCATTATTTTAATAGTTCTTTCTGTTAAGCACTTGACGTTTTATTTTAAATTTCAAAGTTATGATTGGAAATTGTAGTACGTAACTTCTTGTTCTAATAAGGTCGGTTTGTCGGTCAGTCGTCAATTTTGAACAAAAGTGTGTTTCCGCTTCAATAAGAAAAAGAAATTTTTTTTTTGGTAACACTCGAAGTCTATAAAAAGGTTAAAAAGATTTCGGCGCGTTACAGTTTGGTATCAGAGCAAAAAAAAAAAAATTTGATAACAATATTTATGTTAGGGTTTTGGAATTTATGGATCCATCGTTAAAAATATTGATTTTGACTGTTGAGATTTCTCAAGTAAATGTATTACATATTAAACTTTCCAAATTATTTTTTTTTGGCTTTCTGTTGACCTCATGATTGCTTGGAATTATTACGAGAATTAGAAGAGGATGAGAAGTAATGTTTTAATACTAAAATAATTTTGAGCAAAGCCAACCTTCTGCTGGATATGTTATGCATATTGTATCTGTTTTAAATTTCCCTTCTTCCCAGTTTCAAGAACATGACAAAATCTTAGTTCCTTTGTTTATATCAAAGTCAACTTTGATTCCTGTAACTACCTATTTCAATGATAAGGTTCCAGAAAATGTAAATTGCATCTGGTTGCTACTCAAATGACAAAATTATGACGTCAAATTTTTAAGTGTCTATTTATTCTTTTATTTTGTTATATACGTTTTGAAAAAAAAACAAGTGTTAAAATAAGACCCATGGCATTTAGCGCTCGTCAATCTACACCGTCCGATGAACCTAAGGTATGGATGAAATGATATGTTTCATTTTATTTCAAGCATGATTTATGTATCATTTAAGATTGAATTCATGAGCTTAATTATAACTTGATGTCTAGAATGAAATATGTTATGTATGTTAATTATTTTGTTTTAATATACAAGAAGGTATGATGATTAGCCTTTATTAAAACCACATGAGCATAATGTATTATTTGACATCACTAACAAAGATAAAACATAATTGGACACTTATGTGACAGACATGGTTAGAACATATCAGACCGCAAGAAAGACCACCGCTTGTAGAGCAGCGTTAAATCGTAGGTCCATCATTCAATCCTACGAGAATTACGTGAGTGACCCGACTCGTTCACTTGCCGAACACGTGCAAGACGTCTATGAGAGATGTACGGCAGCTGTGGATGCAGGATTTGAGATCACGCATATTGAGGCTGTGAATAACCTCATACACTCACTCCCACCTCAATGGGGAGACATGGGAGTTATGGTTAGGGATGAGATGCTAGAAAATAACTCTCGAGATCATCCATATACGATTACGTTCGGTATTTATTGTCAGACCCTTCTAGATAGGTGGAGTGAGAGCTTAGAACCTCAACCGGAGATGGTAAATGAGGCCGAGCTAGAACCTCAGATTGAATCAGACCCAGAAGAGGATCCCGAATGGGAGGATGATGATGACTTGGGGTTGGAGCTAGAGAATAATCATGAGCATGAACCTGAGCCACAGGCTGAGATAGACATTGAGTCTGGGCCTGAGGCAGAAGACTCCTCCGAAGATGAAGCTTCGCCAATGAAGATTCGTAGAATTCATAGGAATTAGAAACTTAGATTCAATTCCTTTGTTCTGTGATGTTTGTCCTTTATGTTATTGGGAATTAAATTAGTCAAAAAAAAAAAAAAATTTGTAGACCCTGATTCCAAGAAGTATTATTAATAAGATTCGCATTTTCCCTTTAAACATATTGAGATATTGTGTTGTCCCATACTCCTAAGACAAAATTAAAATTTTGTTGATTTAAAGGAAATGGAAGGACAACAAGATCAAGCAGCTATGTTTAGGGATCTAATGAGAGCGGTGCATGATCTTGGTACACATCAAGCACTACTACCTCCTCAGAATGGACCGGCAATAGCCAACAATGCAAGTTCAATTGTGGAGCAGTTTCGTCGTTTCAAACCTCCTTCTTTTGATGGCAAAGCCGACCCTTTGGCGGCCGAGGAATGGTTAAGAGGACTGGAACGGATCTACAAACACATGGCATGCACTGATGCACAAAAAGTATCATGTGCCGAGTTTATGCTTGTTGGAGCAGCAGGCCACTGGTGGGAGTCTGCTTCACGTACCAGAACGGAAGCTCAACAACGTGCTATGACTTGGATACAGTTCAAAGACGAAGTGATGACAAAGTACTTTCCCCAATCTTTAAGGGATCGGAGAGAGGCAGAGTTCCTACAGCTGAAACAAGGAAATATGTCGCTTGATGAGTATGAAAGGAAGTTTGAACAACTTTCTAGGTATGCTACGCACCTCGTGGACACCGAGCCAAAGAAGGCTAGGAGGTTCGAATTAGGCTTGCGTCCAGAAATTGGAGGAATTATGGCATCTCACCAAACGACTACATACAGTGAAGTGCTTCAGCGGGCTCAGTCAATTTCTGATCGTTTAGAGATGGATCGTATGACTGAGAAAGGCAATGAATCTTATGGGAAACGAAAGTGGAATGGATCTAATAAAGGGAAAGGATTTGGACAATTTAAGAAAGCCAATGCAGCATCAGGATCGGGCTCAAACAAACCAAATAAGGATATTCCACAATGCCCTAAATGCAACAAGGCACATGGAGGAGAGTGTTTGTTTGGGAAAAACGTGTGCTATCGATGTGGTCAAGGAGGTCATTTTGCCCCGGATTGCAAGGCATACCCACCTAAGAAAGATTCCGAGCAAGGAAAGAAAGTAAAAGCCAAAGTCTTCGCGTTAACCCATGAAGAGGCAAAGGAGGATTCGAACATATTAGCAGGTATTCTATCAATATCCGAACTACCTGCATATGCTCTTATAGACTCAGGAGCTACTCATTCATTTATTTCTACCACATTTGTTGCTAAATCCTATACTGCATGTGAAAAATCCGATAGTATGTTAGAAATTTCCATTCCATCCGGTAGAACTTTGAACACCAATCAGATCGCTAGGGCGGTAAAGTTAGAAATGAATGGAAAAGAATTAGAAGCGGATCTATACCTCCTAGACATGAAAGATTTCGATGTTATTCTAGGAATGGACTGGTTGGAAAGCAACCATGCGACTATTCGATGTTTCGAAAAAGAGGTGATTTTTCAAAAGCCTGGAGAGGAAGAGTTTAGATTTTTCGCCGTGCGAGTTAAGTCCTTACCTTGTCTCGTGTCGGCCATGAAGGCTGTAAAGATGTTAAAGAAAAGATCTTGTCAGGGATTTTTAGTAAGTATATATGGAACTCGTGATCGGAGCTCACTATTGGTAATGTACCGATTGTACGAGATTTCATTGACGTATTCCCTGATGACTTACCGGCGCACCACCTGATAGGCAATTGGAGTTCACAATTAACCTCGTACCTGGAGCAACTCCAGTGTCCAAAGCTCCATATAGGATGGCGCCAAAAGAACTGCAAGAATTAAAGATACAGTTACAAGAATTACTGGATAAAGGTTACATTCGACCAAGTACATCTCCTTGGGGTGCACCGGTTTTATTCGTGAAGAAAAAGGATGGATCAATGAGGTTGTGCATTGATTATAGGGAACTGAACCGATTAACTATCAAAAACAAATATCCCCTTCCTCGGATTGAAGATCTCTTTAATCAGTTGAAGGGTGCAACAATATTTTCCAAGATTGATTTAAGGTCAGGCTACCATCAGTTGAAAGTGAAGGTTGATGACATTTCAAAGACGGCATTTAGAACTCGTTATGGTCATTACGAGTTCACGGTAATGCCCTTTGGATTAACAAATGCTCCTGCGGTGTTTATGGATTTGATGAATAGAGTATTTCATCAGTACTTAGATCAATTCGTCATTGTCTTCATTGATGATATTTTGGTGTATTCCAAGAATAAGGATCAACATGAAGAACAACTCAAGTTAGTGTTGGAGACACTACGAAGGGAGAAATTGTATGCCAAATTTAAGAAATGTGAATTTTGGCTTGATCGTATAGTTTTTCTAGGCCATGTGGTTACATCACAAGGAATTGAAGTAGACCCTGCTAAAGTTGAAGCAGTAACCAACTGGTCCAGACCAACGAGCGTAGGTGAAGTTCGTAGTTTCTTGGGACTGGCCGGTTATTATCGGAGGTTCATTGAGGGATTCTCCAAAATAGCTGGGCCGATGACTCAATTAACTAGGAAGGGCATAAAATTTCAATGGACTGACAGGTGTGAAGAGAGTTTTCAAGAACTGAAACAGAAATTGATTTCAGCTCCAGTTTTAGTTATACCAGAGGGTTCAGATGGATTTTCCATATACAGTGATGCATCCAAACAAGGTTTGGGATGTGTACTGATGCAATTTGGAAAGGTGATCGCGTACGCCTCAAGACAATTAAAGCAACATGAGCAAAACTACCCTACGCATGATCTAGAGTTAGCAGCGGTAGTACATGCTCTAAAAATATGGCGTCACTACCTTTACGGGGTAAAGTGTGATATTTATACTGATCATAAGAGCTTGAAATATTTTTTCACTCAAAAGGATTTGAATATGAGGCAGAGAAGGTGGTTAGAGTTAGTTAAGGATTATGACTGCACTATCCATTACCATCCCGGTAAGGCTAATGTAGTCGCAGATGCCCTTAGTAGGAAGACTGTGGGACAACTAGCAGTTTTACCCACAACTCAAGTACAGTTGATTAAGGAGTTCGATAAATTGAATTTAGAAGTTGTCATTCCGCCAGCTCGAGTTCCTGCAAAGATTTCATCATTAAAGATTCAACCTACGCTTAGGGATCGAATCAAGGATGCTCAGGACAATGACCCATTTTTGAGAAAAATCAAGACGGAAGTTGGTACAAGCAAAAGAAAGGGTTTTGAAATAGCGGATGACAATGCTTTGATGTTTGAAGGAAGATTATGTGTACCGAAAGATGAAGGGATAAGAAAGGAGATATTGGAGGAAGCTCATTATGCCCCGTATGCTGCACATCCTGGTGGTACCAAAATGTATCGAGACCTTCGTGACATATTTTGGTGGAGGAATATGAAAAGAGGGATCGGTCTATTTGTTGAGAAGTGCATAATATGTCAACAAGTTAAAGCAGAACATCAAAGACCATCAGGGCCATTAAATCCATTAGAAATTCCAGAATGGAAATGGGAGCAAATAGCTATGGATTTTGTTGTAGGTTTTCCGAAGACAACGAAAGGTCACGATGCCATCTGGGTAATTGTGGACCGATTGACAAAGTCAGCTCATTTTCTTCCAGTAAGAATGAACTACAGTATGGATCAATTTGCCCAATTATATGTTAAGGAAATTGTTAGACTACATGGAGTTCCAACATCTATCGTCTCAGATCGAGATCCAAGGTTTACTTCCAAATTTTGGAAGAGCATGCAAGGAGCTATGGGAACAAAGTTGGAATTCAGTACTGCCTATCATCCTCAATCAGATGGACAGTCTGAAAGGACTATACAAATCTTAGAAGACATGCTTCGAGCATGTGTATTAGATTTGGGAGGTAGTTGGGAGACATACCTGTCATTAGTGGAGTTTGCATATAATAATAGCTTCCATGCTACTATTGGCATGGCTCCTTATGAAGCTCTATATGGTAGAAGGTGTAGATCTCCAGTTCATTGGGACGAAGTTGGAGAAAATCGAATTTTGGGTCCAGAAATTATTGCAATGACAGTACGAGCAATCGATAAAATTAGAGACAGAATAAAAGTAGCTCAAGATAGACAAAAAAGCTATGCAGACCAACGAAGAAAGTCGGTAGAATTTGAAGTTGGTGAGAAGGTATTTCTTAAAGTTGCACCAATGAAAGGAGTTCTTAGATTTGGCAAGAAAGGAAAGTTGAGACCTCGATTTATAGGTCCTTTCGAAATTCTAGACAGAATTGGGAACGTAGCTTACCGTCTGGCATTGCCGCCTAGACTATCAACAGTTCATAATGTATTCCATGTATCAATGCTTAGAAAGTATGTACATGATCCAGAACATGTGATAAATTACGATACATTGGAAGTACAGAAAGATCTAACATATGAAGAGGCTCCTATGGAAATTATTGAAAGAAAGGTACATGCACTCAGAAATAAGGAAGTTGCATTGGTTAAAATTCGATGGAAAAATCATGGAATCGAAGAGGCTACTTGGGAGAAGGAAGATGAAATAAAAACCAAGTATCCAGAACTTTTCGACTAAATAAGGTAATTTCGAGGACGAAATTATTTTAAGGAGGTAGGGATGTAACACCCCGGATTTTTATTCTATTTTCCCTATGGGCTAAATTTGAGGTTTGACATTTAGCACATGAATAGTCCATGTCTAGTTTGGTCGTCACACTAAAAGTCCAAAAGTTGAACAATAAACTCGTACCACTTATTTACGTGAATGGTTTGTTTTGCTTAAGTATAATTTTTAGATTTTTTTTAGATTTTATCGTAAACTACTTGAGTCGTGTATTTTAGCTATTGGAAAAAAAATATATCGATATTATACTCATTTTGTAGCTCGTAAAAAATAAAATAATTCGGAATCAAGAAAAAAATATTTCTAAACTAGTTGTGTCGGAGTTATTTTAATCGAAAAGAATGTTTGCCACCATAATATTTTATTATTATAAAAAGAATTTAAAAGGACAAAACGTAATAAAGTTTAAACCTCATAAATCCCATTTAACCAAGGATAATGACTTTAATTAACATCCATTACCTTGATTAACTTGAATGCATTGATTGGAGTTATTGATCAATCTTTGGAATTGCCTTGGAGTTACGTGTGGGAGATGTATATATATGTGGTGTGAGATGAGAGTGTTTCTTTGAGAAATTTCATAAATTCCTTTCTAATACACACTCTATCCTTTTACATATTATCATTCTAAATTACATTTCAAATTTACTTGGTATCCAGTTGAGGTAAGAATACATTGTGCAAAGTGTTAAATTCTTATTTCTTGATATTTATGTAATTTTGACATGATATACTCCTAAGGCCTTCGGGTCGACTATTATGTTAAATCCTACGGGATGGACCGTTTGGTCAAATATGTTAAGTCCTACGGGATATGAGAATTTTTAAGTAATTCCTTGAGCTATTGGATGTCGCGACCAGTTTGCTCTAAATATAAGAAATGTTGGTATGTTCTGTTAATTTTTACGTTTATATCACGTTAATAAGGATATGCACGTATTTTTACTGAGTGTTTCTTCCGAAATACTCATTCTTACATTAACATTTCAGATTAAACGGATCGTGCGGACGTGGAAGATTGACGAGTGATGCCTATGGGATCGTTGAGTAAAAGCCAGAATAATAAAATTGCAAATTTTAATTTTGAAAGACATTTTTATGTTAAATGTGGTACTCATTATTTTAATAGTTCTTTCTGTTAAGCACTTGACGTTTTATTTTAAATTTCAAAGTTATGATTGGAAATTGTAGTACGTAACTTCTTGTTCTAATAAGGTCGGTTTGTCGGTCAATCGTCAATTTTGAACAAAAGTGTGTTTCCGCTTCAATAAGAAAAAGAAATTTTTTTTTTGGTAACACTCGAAGTCTATAAAAAGATTAAAAAGATTTCGGGGCGTTACAAGACGGAACGAAAACAAACTATAAATGTGATACGAACACATTTTCTCTATCACATTGAATTTGGTATAAAAAAAAGGAAAATGAAATTATGAGTTACTGTCGTCGGCCTTTTGGTTACCTTTCAATTTTTAAAGACAAAATAACTTAAATTGATTGTGTCTGGAGGTTTGCAAAGTGGAGGTGGCGTCGAAATTATAGTGGCAGACAAGGTCGGGGACGGTGTAATGACAATCACTTTGCAAGAATGTTGGAGCAAATTGATAGCCAAAAAAATACAAATTTAGGTTTTAATTAGTTGAAAATTTGATTGGGAAGTGAAGATTTATAGTAGATGTGATAATTTGTGAAAAAATTATAGACAAAATTTGAAGAATTAGTACGATCAAATTTTTTGTCAAAGAGATGAGGGAGATAGTCGAAAGGGATGGAGAGAAAAGGCTTAGAAATGTAGGGATTGCGACCCTATGCCCCTTTCCCGTCCGCGAACCACACGAGCCCGAATACGTGCTGACCCGTATGTGGGGGCTCATGTAGCCTTCCTTGCATAATTTATTTTTTTTAATTTGTAAATTAATGGCCACTATGTAAAATTCAGCCCCTTGCATAATTAATTTTGTAATTTTTAAATTAATATTGTGGTTTGTAAATTAATGATCAATTTTTTGTATATTCGAGGAGGAAAGAATAATAATAAAAAATCGAAAAATTTGTGAGTCAGCTCAACTTGACTAGACTCGACACGACAAAGGTTCAAGTCAAAGCCCGGGTCAAGCCCATTTTTTGGGGACAAGCCAAGCTTGGACTCGACTCAAAGCACAAAAAGCTCGAGCCTTTTTTTTGACGAGTCGACACCGAGCCCCCAGCTAGCTCAGCTCGACTCGTTGCCAACACTACATCTGCCTCAAGTTGCCTAGCCAATAACCTTATATGAAAAAATAAAATAAAATTCATTAAAATAGACTTGGACTGTAGAAATGACACTAAAGTGAAATCATTGACTAATACAAATCTAATAATAATAAAAGAAGAACGTTAATTTGATTCAATTGTCAACTGTTAGCATCAGTGTTACAAAATAGTTTCAAATACCAACAAAATCGGCATTTCGTCTAGTAACATGACACTTTTTATTAGTTACTCACAACCTCGTTTTGAACAAGATATATACTATACATCTCAATAGGAAAAGAATCAAGAGAAAAAAAAAAAGAATCGAAATTGACGAATTGAGGAAAAAGATGTATATTTACCTGAGTGATGGCAATAGGACGAGCCGAGCCGGCTCGAGCCCATTACCCACGTGCTCGCCTCATCAAAGAGACAAGCCGAGCTCGTGGCTTGTCAAATATGAGCCGAGCTTATGCTCGACTTGGCCCTTGAGCTTGTGGGCCGAGCCGAGCTTGGGCCACAAGCTAGACTTTTTTTTTTAATGTTTAACCCTTCTACTAGACTATAATAATTATTCGGAATTAAAATTGTACATAAAATGGATTCTTCAAAGGCTTGCTTTTACTGATGTAACAATATTTGTTTTCGTTACATTGAAATATTGAATGTATAGAATTTATATGAGGTTTGATTTGAATAATTGAATTGTATGAATATGAAACGTATAAAGTTGTAGAAGTAAAATGTAGAAATAATAAATTGAAATGAGATTTGAAATTAATTTTTTTGGAAATCCTCATCCCTTTATATAGGCTTGGGACCGACTATTTATTTTTGAGGAGGGGGACATAAAATTGCACACGAATAACTAATTACGTGTATAATTTTTTTTTTGAAATGAATGGATTCTCCATTTTGAAGGTTTTATTTAAAAAAAAATAATAATAATCTTTGTTTTTGTTTTAAGATGTATAGAATGTTCTAATTGAGTCAATAACTTTAGTTCCGGGAGTCTTTTTCTAACGAAGTATGGGTTCACCTGCTTCATTCTTCATGCACTCTTACGAGGTATGTGCTCACCCACTTTCTTCTCCATGCAATCATCTTGATTGCATAAAGAAAGAAGCAGGTGAACCCATACGTCGTTAGAAAAAGACTCGCAGAGCAAAAAATCTTAACTGAATTAAAATGTTTGGCAATTGAGATCTAAAAATTTGAAAATCCTTTTTCAAAATCTCCCATCCTTTTATCTGAGCTTGGATCGGCTACTTGTTTTCGAGTGTGTGGGGTTAAAATTGTACACGACCAAGCTGTTACATATACAATTTAAAAAAAAAAAAAATTATTAAAAAAATAACAAAGTTTGATTATATGATGAAATTAAATATCATTTATTTGATTACATGCCATTTCCTCATACATATGCTGTATTCGGAAATGTGTGTCTTGTCATCCTTTACGTACATCGATGCTTCAAGAATATCTTCTTTATATTGTCTCCTTACATCGGATAGAGTCTTCTTACATGCACTAAAAGTTGCCTCCAAAGTTATAGTACTAACTGGAGGTGTTAGATATTTTCGTTTGTTCTTCTGCCAAAAATCAAGTAAATCAAATTGTATAGCATCAATGGGTTCTATGCTCATAAGTGTTTGATGATTTAAATATTTAACTAATTCAGCAAGCATTCCAGCATGACCTACGTTGAAAGTCAGATTATATGTAGAAGACACACTAAAAGAACCTCATGCATCATATCTTTCATGCTTAATGCCTTCAAATAAAGGCAAAAGTTTTACTTCATTGTCTTGAAAAGTAGCAGAAGAGGTGGGTGCGGTGGGGTTTGACTAATATTTTCACCCAAGTATTGTGCGTACGTTTCATATATTGAAGTTAACATATTTTCAAATTCGAATAAGTGATAAGTGCATCAAAATTTAAATAGTTTGTTATTTTATTAATAACGTTAGCAAAAGGAAATAACATTGGCAAGTTTATCCTGTATTTTCTGAACTTCAATTCCATAAAAACAATATATCAAAAAAATCAAGATTATTTTTGTATTTTTGAAAACATTTTGCAATGATGTAAAGACATTCAAGAACTCTTGAACTAGTGGGGTAGATTACCCCAGATAAGATATTTGTGTAATCATAAAAACTTGTCAAAAAATATGACTTTAAAGGCTAGTTCCGAGTGAGAATCAATTAAAACAGAATCATTGGCATTTCTTACATGCCTAGAGTTACAATATTCAGTGATTAAATATTCATAACTTTCACATAATTTAATAATAAGTAAGTGGATTCCATCTATGCCATACGTCAGTTATATTTTTTTTTGGAATCTTGGCCAACTTGTGCACAAAGTTTTTCAAATGCTTGTTTCCTACTTGGTGATATGGCAATATAAATTAGCAGATCTCTAATTCCATCAATTAGATTCTTAACGTGTCTCATACCATCTTGCACAATTCAATTAAAAATATGACAAGCACAATGAACATGAAACAAAAAACTACCAAAATCAGGATTAATGATTCTACAAAGTTTATTTATAACATGCTTGTTAACATTAGCATTGTCAAACGCAAACGAACGAATTTTATTTTCACATTTATATTTCCTTATAATTTGCATAATAGAATTAAAAATATTATTAGCATTATGAGGATAGTCAATTTTCTTAAAAGCAATAATTGTTTTTATGCATTACCCAAAGTGGGTATATGTAGTGTGCAATTACTGTTATATAATCTTTTTTATTTATGTCTTCCAATAAACCTGAAGTCAACAATATAACACCACCATATTTATTTAAATAACTAATCAATTGCTTCTTCGTTTTAAGAAAATAATAAATGGTGTCATGACAAATAGTGTTTCTAGTTTGCCCTTTGTACCTTGGTTGAAGATATTTCTTCACGAATATTGTGAAATGATCGTCAACCTCTATGTTCAACGACAACTCAGCATTGGCAACGAATTTCATCATTCCATCACGAGTTCTTTCCTTCGAGTACTTCCATGTGCTTAGTGTTGAAGAACCACTATAGAAAGGACAAAGGCTAGTTGTGTTTGATATTGGCTAACATGACTATGTTTAGCCGTACATTTGGCGTAGTGACGATTGAAGTGGGTAATATCAATACCCTTTTGACATGTTAATTGTGTTTGACGGTATTTACACACTGCCTCACACTGTGATTTCGTCGACGGTACGACCAATTGTAATCAATTTAAAGTGTTCTCAACACTTTGCATGATTTTTTTTTGTTTTGCTTCCCTCTTGCATTGGAAATTTGTAACTCGGCTTCGTCGACATTTTCATCATGCCATCTAAATTGATTGAATTACTACTTTCATGTGCATCATCAACACCCGTTCCTGACAAATCATTGAGGATGGGAACGTTGTTGAAACTAGCAAATTAATTGGAAAATTGAGATTGTGACGTCATAGGTGATTGGACACCAAACAAGCCTTCAACGAAATCATGAGGATCCATGTGTATTATGTAATATAATGTAGATTGTAGTGTAAATGACGATGAGATATATCTTTTTAAAAAAATTTAAAAAGAAGGTAAATGTAAAATATTAATTTTATTTGAAAAACTTGTAGAATAAGTTTTTTGAAAGAAATTAGAGTGGTTTTGAAGTTGTCCAAGATCCAATAAGCAAATAGCCCATCTAACTCACTTCTTAGCCCAAAGAGCCCTAATCGTTTAACCCCTTTATCGCTTTCCATATCCTTAAGAAACCACTATAAGAAGTTTCGAAACCCTAACCCTCATTTCTTCACAGGCCGCATCCCCCCACAGGCAGGTAAGTGAGAGAAATCGCCGCACCGGAAAATGAAGTACAATTCCCGAGTCACCTCTTCCCGGAGAAAGAACCGGAAGGCTCACTTCACGGCGCCTTCGAGTGTCCGCCGTGTATTGATGAGCGCCCCCCTCTCATCCGACCTCCGTACCAAGTACAACGTTCGATCCATGCCGGTGCGCAAGGACGACGAGGTGCAAGTCGTCAGAGGAACTTACAAGGGCCGTGATGGTAAGGTGGTGCAAGTGTACCGCAAGAAATGGGTCATCCATGTTGAGCGGATCACCAGGGAGAAGGTTAATGGATCCACTGTCAATGTCGGCATTCATCCTTCGAAGGTTGTTATCACCAAGCTCCGCCTTGACAAGGACCGCAAGTCACTCCTCGACCGCAAGGCTAAGGGACGCGCCGCCGCGGATAAGGACAAAGGCACCAAATTCACCGCCGAGGACATCATGCAGACCGTGGATTAGTTATCGACTACTTTGGAATCTTTGAGTTTGTTATTATTTCTGAATTTAAATATTGCATCTTAATTAGAGAACAATTACTGCTTTTTTCCTTAGATTACGGTACAAGAGTTGGTATTTTGATTTTGCTATATTAAACGGTGACAGTTATAAATCTTAAGCCTTGTTGTGATATTGAGTGCTTGTTAAAAATCTCATTGTGGGCTCTTGCTGTGATGATTTAATCTGTCTTGTCTAGAACATACATAGGAGTCTTGTGAATCTATTTGGTAATTGCATTAAGTATTATCCAACAAATATGATATTTCTGCTAATGATAGTCATGTATTGTATAATATTCAAATTGCTTTAGGTTTGTTACTGGTGTGAATATTCGATAATAATTTGGACATCTCTTCGAATGTGTTATTCATGAATTTGTTTCAGTAAAAAGTCTTGTTCTCTAGGTTTATTCATGAATTTGTAGGCTTATGTTGCACAAATTGAAATATAGTGCTTGAGAGTTGGTGCTTGTACAGGAGAACTTTATTTGGCTATTTAATGAAATATTGTATCTTTATCTTTACTAAATGCTTTGGTTCCTCCTTGGGATTTTGAGTGGCTATCGTTGTACACCTCCAACCAAAGAGTTGTTATGCAAATACTTTTTCATCCTGTCAACTAATAATGTTAAGCTTTGCTCCTCTGTTTGCTTGACCTCATTATGTTTTCTAGTTTTTGTTTGTAATAAACTTCAAAACTCCTGTGTTTTGTTTGGTACTCTTAATGACAAGAGATGATTCGTCAGTAATCGATCTTGAGGTTCTTTTCCATATTTCTTGTTTATGATAATATTACATAATCTATAGCTCCTGTTCCACCGGTTGAGCCGATGCTGTGTGATTTCCCGCCTTAAATAAGATTGGTACCATGGTTTTTATGGTTTGGTTGTGTTTTAGATAATTACTATGAAGTACAGGCATTTTTACATATCCGGTGTTTTATGTTTCTCTAAAAAGGATTTTGTGCCAGAAAAAGGTAGTTTTCATATTTCATAGGTTTGGCTTGCGAAATAAAATCTCTTTGTTTTATGTGAACACCTTTTTTTTTTCTGAAATTTCACCGTAAAAGTAATTGCTGTGCAGTCCCTTGCATTATTTGCTCTTTGCCATCCCAGAAATTGTTAATGAACTAAGGATAATTGCGATCATTGTTTAAGAATCGAGGTGTTATTCGCCCTTTGGACTGGTGGTAATCATCGTTAATTATGAATAGCATTACTCATGGGTTAATGTCTTGGTATTTTGCTCCACTTCACTAGAGATGACCTTGTTATGTAATCCAGGCTGAGCAAATTTCTTCGTAATGCCATCACAGAAATTGGATTAAGCTGAATTCTTGGTAATTTTTTTCTTTTTGAGCCCACTTTTGAGAGAGAGCGCACGTCTAAGCGATGCCTAGACGTGAAATTGGATTAAGCTGAATTCTAAGTTATGGTTAGACGTCAAAACGAAACTTCAAGTTTTGCAAGCAAGTCTAAGCGATGCCTAGACGTGAAAAAAAGTGTTTTCATATTTTAAATGATTTTAAAAATTATTTAATAATTAAAATTGTTAGATAAACACTACTTTTTAGTGTTCTAAAAAACGTAAAACGTGGTTAGACGTCAAAACGAAACTTCAAGTTTTGCAAGCAAGACTAAGCGATGCCTAGACGTGAAAAAGAAAGTGTTTTCTTAATTTTAATCATTTAAAAATTTATTTAATAATTAAAATTGTACATGGCTACATGGTTGTGGAGTTCAATTGTATTTTAACCAATTGTAGCCTTGAGTTAACTGCCACATAAACGTAGTTTTATAGAGACTCGAGTGTCATAGTCTAGTATGACTAATAAAAAAAAATACGCATCTAATAAATAGCCAAAAAAGTAACTTCGAAACTTAGCCGCTCGAGAGGTGCCTGGGTGCATTTAGTTGTATCCGTATGATTTAGCAATAGCAAGCATTGAGAGCAATTATTTGAATGTGGTCCCTTTTTTATTTTTATGAATCCAAATTTCGATGTCTAAAATTTTCAATTCTCATAAAGAAGAAACACGACCGCACAATAGAAATTCGATCCTCCAACTAGTAACAAACAGAAATAGTATCCTCAACAAGCAGACACGAAACAGATGCTATCTGCACAATCATTTCAATTCAACCATCTGCACAATCATTTCAATGCAACCAAGGAAACTGCGAAGCATTATTGGGTGCCCACCAGGTGATATATCCAGATATGATAACGAAGTTGCATTCAAAAAGGATTTAAACAAAGAAACGAATTTCCAAAGAAGAGTTCTTCATTTGAACCCTGAAGAATGTAAATAATCTCAAAATGCCTCGACAAGAAATGAAAACGAAGTAGGAAAAACTGAGCAGAGATGAAAGTATGGCCCAGGCATAAAAGTAAACCACGCCTAGAGTTACCTAGGATATGGAAAATAGTAATATTTATGCAACTGCTTATTACGCGCATCCTTCTAGCGCCATCCCAAAGAAACAGAATAAGTTTCAAACTGCAACATGATTTGGCAAGGCTTTTACTCTCAAGGCTTTAGAGCAAGGGCCACACCGAATCTGGGTGTCTTATCCAAGGCCTTGGTTTCAAACTCGCTAGATAGAGTCACCAATGATTTCCCTATGAGCTCGTGCTGCAAAACAGCACCTAGTATGCCATGATTATTGAGCTTCATTTTCACGCTTGTAAGGCCATCTATGTAATAAGAACCTCCAACTGTAAACGTGTTCTCATTTGTGGAGAATTTTCGGGTGATTTCTCCCACAGCAGCACTCTTCTTCAATTGATCTAGGTAGTGTATGTAAGATGCCTTTATCATGTCTCCTTTGTCACCCCTGAGAGAAGAACGAAAGAAAGCATAACACTTCTTTTCCAAAAAGAAAGCAGAACAAAATAAAGATAAAAAATAAGATTTTCCAGAATAATGAAGTTGAAACTTACAAAATTATTGAAGCACAAGAATCTGGTTTTGTCACGGTGATTCCTGCAGTATATTTTGTTAATTTACCAGTAGTTGTCTCATAACCAGCCTCTGCACCCAGAGCAAAGGTGGGAGTACCAAGGGTGACTGAAAGATCGAGTGGAGGGGATTGGTTCAGGCCAACAGCTGCAGCAAGGGATGCATGTGGGTGGAAGTATTGGAACTCCAGCTACTCAAGAAAAAAGTTAAACAAGTTAGGGAAATTAGAAGGCGGACATAACTTTATGATTTGAAATCACACGGTGAAAATTTGAATATTTGCTTAATCTTTTTTATCACAGACATACAAAAGTAGATAATCAAATGGTTTTAGTTCTTAGCAATTGAGATAGTGGGCAGTGCACCTTGCCAGATTCGTAATTGGGGAATTTCACTGTAGCAATGGTCTTTGATGACGGGACAATTTCAGCAACAGTAAAAGTTGCTGAGATCTGCGAAAAAGAAGAATCAGACAACTTCCAGCAGAGAGTTTGTAATGATGAGATCAAAGTTTGAGCTCATACATTTGATTCTGTATCAACTTTGACATCAGTAGAAATATTATTGTATTTGTATTGGGCTGCCACGTCACCAGATGAGTACCCTCCTTTTTTCACCGTGGATGTTGTAAGGGCCTATGTCGAGGGAAACAAAAGTACAGAGGTGGAAATTAGGTTCCATTCAATATGTTAAGCAAGGTACACAACATCCAAAATCAAATCATGAAATGCAGCATGAAATCCTACAGCTTGTGTTTGAAAAAATAGCAATGGTTCACAGCAATGAACTGATAATGCCCGGTTATGCTGCAAATGAAATGCCACTAAATAACTGAAAATAAGCAGAGAGATACCACTGGCATACTACTGTTTAGCACCCAGTGATGGGTTAGGGTATGGGAAAGCTTTTCTTTTAATCGCTACAAGCCAATCAAATAAGATGAGATGCATTCTAAAGGATATAGGGAAGATGGTTATTCATTCACCTATTATTGCTGTTTACATATATTTTCAAATACCAATCAATCAACACCGAATGAAAAGCCGAGCTAAAAGGAATAATAGACATCCAAACAGATCAAATCAAAGAGCTTAACCAGATGCATGTATATTCTGATTTTATTTTGTTGTTTTGGGTATCATGTTGTGCCTTATTTGACGTGACATGTCACTTCACTTGACGTGGGGATCCATGTCTAACACTTTGAAACAGATACCAGTCTCTTACACATGATCAGTCGCAAGAACAAAACCACGAATACAACTCAGAAGACTGTGCCTGCTCTCGTGTAATTTTTGAGTTATAATTTATGTTCTTACTCGAAATTGAACTACTACAACTTTTTCCCTAGATAAAAATATATACTTTCATCGCAATCAAAAGTTTTACCAATTTCATTAATGGCTCTATTAAAAGTGAAGGTTCCCTTTTTGAACAAATTCCCGGATCCTTAAATTTGATAATTCAAGAGCATAACTTTGGTTAAAAGAGTTACTGGGAACTCTATCCACAATTTTACAAGATCTACCAATATGACACCCAATTTTTATACTAAAACTCTCAACTAACTAAAATAGCTCCGTCAGAACTTCTTAATTCATATATTTTTCTTCTTTCTATTTCTGTGTTCACTCGACATGCATGACAGGCACACATTTTCTAATATTATGGTCGAGTTTCCTTCAAGAAACTATTTACTGATAGCATATGAACCACAGATAGAGACAAGTCGACATGCATTCTTCGAAAAAGTACAATAAGGACATGTCACTTAAAATGCTTTAAAATTATAACCCTATATTATATCTTTATGTTTATAATTTTTTTATTTTAATAATCTTAATGCTCTTTCTTTAGCTTGATTTTCAATTTTGCAGGTGAAATATATCGAACTTAAGGAGTGTCTATCTAGTATATTAAGATAACCTATGAAGCACATGGATACGCCAACAAGTAATTCTTAATAAAGGAAGGGCACAGACACCTCATATAAAATGATATAAAATTAACTGTTTTATTTACGTTCTTATATTATCTTAGATATTATCATATTACTACACATCATTAATGCACTATGAACTGAGACCAAATTTGGGAGGGAAATGACGGAGCATCATTTTAGTAGTACGTGGACAGGGACATAAATTGAGAGTGTCCCAAGTTATTTGCATCAATAAATTGGCCACGTCACAACCATTGAAAATGAGGCCCAGTAAGAACCAAATAAAATGGCTCACCCACAGAATTCTCTCATCTTCATAACATCAGTCACCTAATTTTTCTCTCCTTCGATAACCTCTCCCTTCTTCAGAAACCACTCCAGATACAAGAGGGGAAAACCCTTTTATAAAGAGTACGCAGTGGTGAAGATGGAGGGTGAATACGGTGGATGGGGTGTCGGATCTGTAGTGGCAATGCTGTGCGTGGTGATCTGTCTCATCTTTCTTCCGCTGGGAATGGAGCCTGGCCCGGTGCAACCACCACCATTGTATGTGATCCTCGTCTTCCCTGTGTTGATGGCTGCCATTCTAATTTACCTTTCTCGTGCTACCAAGAGTTAGTACTTGATTAAATTCTACAGTTCTCTAAGATTCTGTATACAACATATTTCTCTATTTTCGTTTTCCTTTTTTGCTTCCAATTTTCTATTTGAATCTGCTAGGGTTTGAATGTGCAATTTTCTCTTTAGTGATGATGTATTTATGAAGATTCTATAATTTTATTGAGAAAAAGAAATGGGGCCTGTTGTAGATGGATATGTCAGTGGCGTGTTTCCAGCGTGTCAGTTTAAGAATAATTAGGTGACGCCACATGGCATATCAAACAAGTGTCGATGTCCCATACTTGTCAAAGACACGCACCACTCTAGCCTCTTGGGTGCGTCTTTGCTTCATAAAGATAATTTTGAGTTGCACTTAATTAAAGTCCCAACAACTGTAAAGTAAGTCTTGTTTCCAAATAGTTTTACCAGTCTAACTAAAGAAAAATATTTGAAGTATCAAAAAATACACAGCATTAAGTAATACAGATTTGACGTGAAGTTTGTACAATTTTTTCTCATATTATTTTGACCTTTTTTTTATAAAATGCTTCAACAATATATAACTAATTATATATTCTAAACTTTACAAGTTGGGGCTTGTGATGTACTTTACATGTTTGGATCGTGTCCAGGGCTTATTGGTAAAGTCTCCCTTTCGTGTCAAAAACTTGTACAAAAGAAATAGGACACCTGGAAGGCATGTCAGATCGTACATGTCTGAGGACTATCAGTCTCCAGCATACTTCAGTCATCTATACTCCATCCTAGGAGGACTACTAGTGCTTCACAATCTAAAATTAGTGCTTTTCTCTCAAAACATCTAAACTAACTCGCATTCTAAAATCATGGATGTCCCAAAGTCACCACCACCATATTAAATGCAGAAATTAGAACATAGTGAAGAATAAATCCTCAACGCATGTAATCAAACAATGAAACAAATCTCCTACCAAAGAAAAGGGAAGAAAACCTAATTGAAGCTTGCCCAACTTTTGTTCTTTTTAACTTTCTATGGAAAAAGATAAATTCCATGAGCAATTGTCAGGAGTCAGGACTGTTTATGGAAGACTAACGCCATGCAAACAGATGAAAAGAAGTACCGATCACAAAGTGCCACTATTTGATACAATTCACTGAAAAATCTATTGAAACTTGGAATCAATGACTAGGTGGGTTGGACGAAGGAATTTTCCATTATAGATGAGTAAATATATTACAAAAATTTGTTAGAAATCAAATTTTCACCAATCACAAAATAAAAACATAAAAAGAAAAGAGGATAAATTATTCGACTAAAATTGAACCAATTACCACACAAAAAGGAAAAATGTCAAAATGCATAGAAAAACAACAAGCTTATTTATATAAGTAACTTAGTTGATCCAGTAATCAATAAATGAGACTAAGTGCTTGTTCGGCACATATTTAACGTATAAACATAATCAACCGAATTTAATACAAACATCCATTAACTAACTTGATACAAACTCAAAAGCATACTCACCACACAACAACAAGAACTAAGATTGACGATAACCTACAAAACAATGGCACACTTGGACACAATCCTAGATCCTACTTCAAAGCCTGGAAAAACTGACAAAGTCATACAACAAACACCACGACAATTTTCTTACATTCTTGCTCCCAAGTGCAGCCTAAATATAACCCAGTAAACAAGAGTGCATTACAATTTTCTCTTGTTGCCACTTTCTCATCAGCAAAGCCCATAGACTATTAAACCCTAAGTATACCTATAAGTAAAATAAATAGGAAGCATAGTGATATCATGCATTAATTGAATACTCATACAACATAAACAAAAACGTAGTACACTCTATAAACACAAGCTTACACATAATACAATCATATAACAAAAGCAAAGAATTAAAAAGAGTCGTACCACTCCAGATTCACTGTAGGTGGAGACAGAGAATTTGTGTTCAGAGAGGTAGTCCCTCGTCAGTAGATCTACGAACAAGAAGTCAATAAATCAGACAAGTAATAGAAAAACAACAAATAATAGCATGAACATCAATCCAAACAAAATGTAATGGATCTTCGTTCTCAAGGTATGAAAATTATTTCAATAAATAAATAAATTGGATCGAAAAATTAACCTTTTGCCTTTTTTCCGAAATCTGAGAAGAGACCCGGTCCCTTACTCATTGCTTTCCTTTTAATTTGAGAGTGGGATAGATGCGAAAAAATGTAAAAACAGAGCAGTTTAGCTGTGAAAAGAGAAGAAATAATTTTCAGAATGCGACTGATTATTTTATGAAATTTTGAAGGATTTTTATCGTAATCAACGGCTGAGATTTGTTATGGGTGGACCTTGTTAATTATGACCGTAAATTGGTTTTGTGTTTGAATACTCTTCCAGGGCTGTCTGGTAGCACTGCCTAGTGAAATTGGATCGTTGAAATAAAATAAAATGGACCGTTCCTTTTCATCTGATTTGCAGGTACACTGACATGGCAGCCATTACTTTTGAATATTTATGGCAAAATGACCTTTTTGCCATTAACTCAAAAATCATTTTGCCATTAAACAGGGCATTTTCGACAATTGATTTTGATGAAGTCAAATTTAGCTGCAAATTGGGACCCAGACTGCAGTACCCAACGGTCCATTAATCGTTTTTTTTTGGGAAGAAATCACGCCCAGACAGCCCCCTAGTTTGAATGTAGATTCAAACAGCTGCTCTATGATACTTCCTTTAAGGTTGGTTTGACAAAGCTTCTACTTTGTTAAGAATAGCTTTTTGAGAAATTCATCGTAAGCAAACCCCAACCGTCGACAAGGACGAAAGTCGACTTTAGTGCCAAACTAAAGAGTCATCTCCCAATTGATAAAAGTCACTATTTCCTTCAAAAACTCTTCCAACCGAACAAAACACTTTCGGAAAAATTATTCAAACATATTCAAAATCAGAATTTTCAACTCAAAAGCAACTTTTGACTTTTTCAAAAATTCTATCAAATGGACCCTTAAACAAACAAATGACATAAATAATAACTCTTTCATGATTTATGTATCGCATTGTCAATAGAAAATTGTGATAACCTTACATTTTCAAAGAACGGTCTCTTCGATTTCTTGCGCATTAGTAACTCATTTTGAAGTAACGGCACTACAAAAATAAGTAACTTCTTTTTTCATAAGAAAGAAAACGCGTAAAATATTAAAATATATTTTTAAAACAAGATTTACTTAAAAGTAAGTTCAACTTTATAATAAACTACAGACAAACATCTGAGCGTGATTTCCCTAACTTCAAAGTGAAAGTTACTTCAAGTAGCTCTTTATTTCCAAACAAGTTATCTTTCTCTTATTTTTAATAAAAAAATAATAATAATGAAAGTAACTTTTATATTAATCTCTAAATAAGTAATTTATTTTCAACTTTGACTAATAAAAACATAAGTTATTAAAACTTACTTTTTTACAATAACTTTTAAATCCTAGCCAAACATGGTTACATAACAAATCAAAACTGAAGATTTCAGTTAGCCAACAAAAGTTAAAAGCATGTCCTTCAGGTAGCCAATTTCACAGCCATCTTTGATATTCAAAATTAATCAACTTTCACCATTTTCTCTTGCTTTGATTTGCCAATTTCACCGGCAAAAACTAGGCAATTTTATTCTTCCTCCATTGTATATCCTCCATGATAAATGCAAGACATCCAAACTGGCTCGAGCAATTCCCGAGCCCTCTGTAATATCTCTCTTCCATCCTCACCATTGCTTGGCTCTTCAGCTTCAACCTCCAGCTTATGATATATCTCTTCAAGAGATGTCGACATCAACTTAAGTTTTTTCCATTCCTCGTCTTTGTGCTCCACTAACTTCACACAGATGAAATGCAGAAGCCCCAAAACAAGATAAAAATTCTTGCTCTCCAATGCATGCTGCAAACCAGCAAAAAAAATTGCTCCAACAGAATCTAAGACATGATCGTTCGATTTTAACTGCTCAGTAATCATTTCTATAAGGCCCTTGAATGCAGTAAAAACCACTGAATTGGGATATCTATCGGTGTCCTCTTCTGGGCCAATGTCTGTTATTTCACTAAGCTCAATCTTCGCCAAAATGGAAAACCATGAGGGAAAAGTGGAAACGCCATTCTCAGATGGAACAGAATGAACACTCTCTCCCGGAGTCTTCGTCAGCAAGTGGCATGATCCTAAGGCCAGAATTATATCAGGAACCCATGGCTTGATTGCAGTAATAAAACGAGATGCGTATCCGTGTCCCAAAAATTCTTCAATGGAAATAAACAGGTTAAGCAATTCATTCACAAGATTGTAAGCTCCAAATTTGGGTAATGCAGCTTCAGAACTTTTGAGCACCACATTGAGTAACTTGGCTGCATATGAGAAGGAACTTTTCAAGCAAAGACTTATTTCTTTCAAGCCTTCTTCAGTGAAATGCTGCTCAGAAATGGAGTATTGTCGTAAATTCGCGTTAATGAATTTCAGATATTCCATTGTAAAGTTCAAGCATCTTTCTTGATGGCAAGGAGCAAGATTCATGGTGTTTGCATCGACTGTGAACTTGAGCACTGCTGTTAATATCTTCACCACATTTGACATCCTTACTTGTGTAGCCAAATCCGAACCTATGCAAAAAAATAAAATAATTTATTTTTTATCTACAATGGAGATAAATGAAGCCCTTAACAGAAGAACGACCACAGGTTCAACTTAGGTAGAGAGATTACACAAGTGCAATTGGATAAAACAGTGTATCAAGATAATCACTTCCAGAACTAATCAGCCTAGATTACCCCCATCATGTCAGGTTTATTAAGTTGGACACAGATTGTTTATAACAGCAAAGAGATGTTAGCAAACTATAATTAGCATAACTGGAGCTATGTTGGAACTGCTGTGAAGAGATTGTTGTAACCAAGGTTTTTTTTGGCCCTTTGGGCATAACCAAAAATCTTATGGTACCAAATTTGGCATCCCTCAGAAAAAGGAAGAAGAAATTATGGCAAAAGAAGTAGCGTATGAACATATGCAAGGATAAACATACCAGTTTGATGCTCACTGCTATCCTGTCCACTGGCAGTTTCCATCCTGTTACCATCCAATGACTCTGAATGCAATTTTCCAGACTTATTGTAAACACTTGCTCTTAGTAGCTTATTTGTACAGTGAAGCAAATGATCAATCGTCAAGTCTGAGACAGTTACCTGGTAATCAAGTAAAAAATTATGCACGAATTAGACACATATTATAGCCCAGTATGAAAATCATGCAAACATAGAAGAACCATATTGTTCTAATTTTACTGGATGAGGAACATTTGTTGAAGTTTGACCCAAATTCGGTTGGGTTTTGGTGGATTAGTTGAATTGGGCCTTCACAAGGTCAAAATATGGACCAAAGAATAATTTCGATATTTTTCCGCTCACTGCACACCAAGCTCCCGCTTGAGCGCTCAAAGCAAGGAGCTTGGCGCTCATTCAATGCCAACCCACCGCTCGCTCAGCCTCAAACTGGTGCTCTAGCGCCACTGTATTCCGGCCGAAGATTGTTTACTTTATTCCCCGCGTTTTTTAATGTTCTTTCCATTTTTAACACTATAATTATGGTTTGACAATGTATCATATATATAATTGGCTCTTCATTACAAGTTTGATAAGTTAGAAATATAGAAAACACAATATTCTTTGTATCTTTCTCCATATTAATAAATTTTTCATCCATCTGCCACTTGTTCTTGTGTTCTTCTAGTGTTGTGATTACTACTTCATATTGTGCCATATAATCTTGTCCCTAATTTCTAACAAGTGGTATCAGAGCTTAAAGTTTGATTTGTTCGAGATTTGTTTTTGTGATGACAACCATGAAGTATGATATTCCGCTTTTAGATCGCAGCATTAGATTCTCGTTGTGTCATGTAAAGATGCGAGCAGTGCTCACTCAGATGAATTTGGACAACGCTTTATTGAAATTTGACAAGATACCCTCAAATTAGTCGATGGAAAAGAAACAACATAAAGATCAAAAAGCCCTATCACGGATTTATCTTCATCTTTCAAATTACATATTTTTCGGGACGTTTAAAAGGAGAAAACTGCAACTACAGTATAGGTGAAGTTGGAGTAATAATACATGGCGTAGAGTCTAACCAACAAATTATATTTGAAGTAATGTTTGTATTCTCATCGTATGACAGAAAATACATCCTTAGAAAACCATCTTATTGTCTTTAAACATATTGTCGCTGATTTGGAAATCTTAAAGGTTAAGTATGGTGAAGACAATTTGGGTTTGATGATTTTATTGTGTTCGTTGCCCGCTCATATATGTCGTTTAGAGACATGATATTATATGGTCGTGATGCTCTCACTGTTAAAGAAGTATATGATGCTTTCAAAGAGAAGACGAAACATCTTGTTTGATCTGAAGTTCAAGGAAAAGGCCTTGTTCATGGTGATTATAAGAGGGGCAGTTCAATGTCTAACTTCAATAATTAAATTTGTAATTATTGCAAGAAGAAGGAACACATAAAAATGGATTGCTATAAGTTGCAGAATAAAGAAAAATTGGCTGCAAATCAGAAGGAATAGTAGCTAGAAACTTCAGATGAAGCCGACATTGCAGAAAATTACTACACTGATGGAGAACTTTTGGTTATTTCTGACAATGAATCCAAACCTGACGAGAATTGAATTCTTGATACAACTTGTACTTTTCATGTGTCCCAATCAGAGTTTATTTTCAACATATGAAACAGTTTCAAATGATGTGGTAATGGATAACAACACACACCTTGTAAGATAGCTAGTATTGGAAGGTCAGAATTAAGATGTTTGATAGGACAATTAGAACACTTGATGAAATAAGACATGTATCAGATTTGAAGAGAAATCTTATCTCATTGAATACTCTTAATTCAAAAGGGAATAAGTACACTGATGAAGGTAGAGTCCTGAAAAATAATAAAGGTGCTCGTGTTGTATTGCAGAGACAAGGAAGGTCCCAGTTATATGTCTTGCACGGTTCTATAGAATCATTGTTGACCATTGGAGTTTGGTTTGGGTCAACATTGAAGAATACATCTCAACGAGTTAAGAAATTCTAGATAATGTTGCCACCAGTGATACCATCATATTCAATTGCTAAAGACAAACCCTGAGAGATATTAAACCTCCATAAAGGAACGATAAAGCTGATTTAGTTTAAATGTGGTTGAAGATATTGAGTTTAGCAAAGAACATTCTATGGAAGTAGTTTGTAGTGTTTGATTCTGTTACATGATGTGTTTTTGTCCTATTTGGTGATTGTTGAAATATTTTGTGATTTTGTTGCTCATGTTAAGTTTATCCTAGTTAGATTTTGTAAAAGAGGTAGACAATTTTGTTTGTTGGAGAATTTGTTTGATGTTTGGTTGAAAAGTTTAGTTTTATACCTTAAAATGGAATTTGTTTCTCCTTCAAGGGGTCAAAATATGGATCAATGAATGATTTTGGTTTTTTCACTCGCTGAACGGCAAACTCCCACTCGAGCGCTCAAAGCAAGGAGCCTGGCACTCGCTCACCGCCAACCCATCGCTACCTGCCGTTCTCTCAGCGCTCACTGGCGCTTGAGTGCGCTGTGTTTCGACTGAAGATTGTTTTCTTACTCAATGCGTTTTTTTATGTGATTTCCATCTTTAACACTATAATTAGGGTTTGACAATGTATCATGTATATAGTTGGTTCTTCATTACAAGTTTGATAAGTTAGACAATATAGAAAACACAATATTCTTTGTATCTTTCTCCATATTAATAAATTTTCCGTTCATTTACCAATTGTTTTTGTATTTTCTAGTGTTGTGATTGCTACTTTATATTGTGTCATATAATCTCATCCATAATACCTAACAATAATCTCACCCAGGCTTGTTTCTTGAAATTTGTGTTATCAGTTAGCAGCATGTTGAAACCATTCAAATATTTTTGTGCCATTGGTTTTTTGCCAAATATCTGGTCAAAATAATTTATCTAAGTAAACATTTTGTTATTTGAGCTTCAATGCCTTGATTCATGTTAACTGCTCTAGTTTTCAAGTATTATCATAAGAAAAAAATTTCAGTAAAACTTTTCAAGATCACCGTCTTACTCCTCTTTGATGATTGCTTCATTTTTCAAGCTTTAGCGGATGTGCAAGGGTAGTATCCACTTTCTTTTGTAGTTAGGAACATCTTGTTTTAACCCTTGAGCATCTTTCTTACTACCAACTACTAACAATAAACTATTTTTTCAATAGCAAAAATAAGTTTTCTTCAGATAATTTCCATATCCTAATAATATCATGAAAATATTGGCATTGGATAAAGTATGTGAAAAATTATGCACCTCTTTCTCAACAAAAGTCTTGATCAAATTATTGTCGATCCTTTGACCTCTTAGTGCTTGTTTGGTAGGAATTTTTGGGGGAAGAATTGATTTTTGAATAGTGATATGATGGGAAATGTATGGTTGAAAAGGAAGAAAAAATTATTGATGTGATGGAAAATATTATTTTATTGAAAAATGTGTGGTTGAAAATGATAATTGATTTACTGTATAATTTAAGAATTAAAAACAAACAAGCCCTTAATTGACAATTTTACATCCTATCATCACCATGAAAGCACTTCACATTAGAAAGAAACCAGAAGTATTCATTAACATAGTACCAAAACGGATAAGATTAGAATATATCCAATAAGTGGAAAGGGCACCGATTGAAGATAAATTGAGGGAAGGAGACTTAAGTAGTTAGGTCACATCATGTTTAGCGTCGACCTAAAGAATTCCCCGTTCGTAAGAGATGTGATTTCGGTAGAGCAATTTTTTGGAGAGGAAATGGTAGACCGAAATTAACTTGGTTTGTGGTAGTTGCTAATGATCTAGTTGTTTTAAATATCCCTATCGATCTAGCAATGAACATAACAAATTGGCGAAGAAGGAATGGTGCAGTCGACCCAAATTTATTGGGGAATAAGGTTTGGTTTGTCATTGGGATAACTTTCACTCAAAACTGAACCAGCTAGTCAAATCAAACGTTGCCTTGCGCTCCCAAGAAGTTTCATCCATGGTGCTATTTGTTATCTAAATATTTAGTTTTGATGCATCTGTTAGAAAATCATGTACGAGAACGAGTTGAAGAGATGACATTAAAACATAGAATTGAAACTTTATTTAAAATGGTATGTCTCATTTTCACAATGCATTTCATTGGTAAAGAAAAGAATAATGCTATATATACAAATTGGGAATTGTCTGTGATGTGGCACGTGAAGTTAGGTGAAATGATAAAGCCAATTAAACGTGTGAATATGAGACCCACTTTATTGGCCTTCTCATTTAATGCTACCTCACATGACGATCATCCTAGTTTGTATGGATAGCATTATTGTACCTCAAGTTTAAATTTTGTGTATTGTGTTTGAGATGAGAAAATAAGCAAATAGATAGAATATATGAAGCAACATGAGGGTGTAAAAATGTGAAGTTCATTTATGTTGCACAATATCATCAATATGTTTGCTGAAAACACTAAATGCCTGAAGAGATGCAACTGTGGAACACGACAACATATAATTTATAAAACACATGAATTAATGTAAGGAAACATTATTAAGTCATTTAACACAGCTTCAAGAAATTTGCTGGAAAGAAGACTAAATGAAAGTATTACTTGCCTGTAGAGATGAGCCCACAGAATCGGGATAAAACAGATTATTAGAATCAAGACCCTCGCTTCCATTTATGTTGATATTCTCAAGAGACATGTGCAGAGTCAGAGCTGTGTACGCTGAAACTGAAGAGGCATTCATATAATCAAACTTCATGGCATGCACTATGCTAGCCTCAGAAATGACCTTCAAGGCTACGTATGCACTTTCTAAAAATTCAGAACCTAAAATGGCTTTCCTTGTAGTTTCAGATAGAAGTAAGTCCTTTATTTGCCAGGCTATTCCTGATGCAATTGCATAATCCTCATCAAATCTATGTTTGACTGTGTTAGATGAATTTTTCCTGCTAGTTTGTCTTGATTTTGATGTTTTCCTAATGGAGAATTTAGATTTTGACCGTTTTGCTGAGTGAATGTCTTGTTTTCCTAGTCCTATACCAAAATTTACATGGCAGCCACGGGCAGATTTTTGCAGCAATCCTACGACAGCTTCAAACATATCATCAAACCAATCAAAAACGAGCATCATTTTCTGGGCAGACCTCATTTCAGCTTGCCTTTCCATACTACTCATAGAACTACATTTTGTGATCAGACCCATGCATTCTTCAAAAAGGCCATCTACAGCATCTGGAGAAATGGTTGAGATAATGTTGCAGACAGAAGATTGAGCACTTGTCGTAGCAGCAATGGAAAACAAGTTCCTCAATTTTTCACTGGATAATTCCTCCTTTAGAGCTGTCCGGAAAGTTACATCTTTTACAAGAGTGTCACAAATGTGAGAGGCTCCAGCAAGTAAACCCTCAATATGTTCATCACTTAATTTGACCGATGACAGAGTTAAACTGAGAAGAATTTTAAGAAGTTTCATAAGGGACCTGGGAGATGCTCCTTCTGATACTGCAAACTCACAAAATCTTGCTCCTGCAGCGGGAGACCTTTTAATTAGAGTGACAAAGCGTTTACATGCTTCTTCTTCGGTTACTTTGGAGGGGAAATATGATGGAATAAGAAGTTTGGTGATTTTTCGAGCAACAAGTGGTTGATCATTGGCAAGCACTGACAACAATGCATCTAAATGCACAACCTGAGGGCAAACAAATCAACTAGTAGTAGGAAGAGAAATATCGTAAATGGGGAGAAAAGTTAAAAAGTTCAATTTGCAGATTTAATCTGTACCTTGTGAAATTGAAAATTTCGAATATCCTTTAAGAGAAGAAGGAGATCAGTTATAGACGCGCGTATATTTGATGCAGAGTCCAAGATCAAATGCCCCAATCTAGGTAGAAGCACTTTAAGGACCTCATGAGATTGAGGGTTCCCAAGCAAATATATAATTCCATTCACTGTGGAGGATCTGACGTCGGTGCAAGAATCATAAGTCATATGATCAAAAATCCTGGTAATCATCTTTGTAATGGTTGGTGAGGGAATAACTTCCCAGAACAAATGAAGAATACGACAACAGCCTTCTACCGCTACAACTCTTACATCTGGGCATTCATCCATTAGTCGTTTCTCCAAAAGAAAGAATTGCTTTTCGAGTAGTATATCTTTATCTTCCTTTGTTACATCAGGATCTTCCAGAGGAAACATGTCTAGAAGCAAGTACAATGCATTTTGACGAACATTTGAGTTTGCAACCTGCCAAAGAATAAAATTAGAAATTTTGAGTAAAAAGGAAAAGACATGCTACTCAGAGGTGTGAAGTATGTATTCTTCTATGCACTTCTGGGAAATAGAGCTGCAGCAGAATGCAGTGCATGCAGGAAAACAGCATTTTACATTAATTAAGGAATCCAAAAACTGCATTCCAATTCATCTGCTAATTATGCTATCCACGTGGAAATACAAAAATAATGATAACTTTGTAAATAGAAGGTTAAAGCAAGTGGAAAAGAAAGCATTTTTTAGCACAAGCTAAAGAAAATGTGAACTAGAATTTTGTTTACTGCTCCGACTATGTGGCTATAGGACACACCCCTGACATGCCGCTATTATGCAATGTTCCATTTATTTTGTATTTAGAGTGCTGTCATGTCTAAATATATGCCAATGAAAGGGTACACAAGCTAAAGGCCAAATTGGAAATTTGAGTAGACAGAATTTTAGCCACCAGATGAAAGTGTCTTGCATTTTCCAAGAATTCACAATCATGGACATGCTCAATTCAATCGTGATTACTGATTACACATGAACCACACAATGCAAGAATCATGATCCACGACTGATTAGATGCGTTATTACACAGACATGCGTGGGGATGTCACTTAGGCCATGTTTGAGCCACATTATTTTTTTCATTCTCATTCTTCTACTCATTTTTAACCACACATTCTTCAATAAAATAATATTTTCAATCACATCAATAAATTTTCCTTCTTTTTCAAACACATATTCCTCATCACATCAACAGTAAAAATGCATTATTTTTCCAAAAATATGCACCAAATGGGAGCTTAATAGTTTTCCATCATTTATTTTCTCAGTACCAACTAATAAAGGAGCCCCTAGTTAACTTCTATGCTATGCATTTTTCTGTCCAACAGCATATTAGGCTTTTACTCAACAAAAAGACACAATTTACCAAGAAATATTCTCTTCAAATCACCTAGTATAAACTTCTTTTTGCTTTTCTGCTTCATATTCCATCAAGAATAGGAACCGCAGTTCAATAATCTCCAGAAACACCATCACTACCACCATCCTAGGTTTCCTGATTCTATCATGTGAAACCCAATAGTAATTTCATATTCCTCATTCTCATTATTGGAGAATGAGAATGAAAAATATACCCCATGTTTGACACCCATTTTGTTTGAAAAAATAATTTTTGGAACAGTGATTGATGGAAGATTGTGTAGTTAAAAAGTAAGGAGAATTTTTTGGTTTATGTGTAATATTATTTTATTAATAGAATATTTTGTTGAAATGATGAAAGAAAAATAGAATGAGAAAAAAATGGATGTCAAACAGGGACATAATTGTTATTGAGCCCAACACAAAGATAGAAATTCAAAATTGATGACTTAATTCGATGGATAATAATAAGGGCGTTTTGCACACTTATTTAGGCCACAAAACATGGACTATTGTCGATAAATATGTTGAAATATGGCTTAATTCGATATAATTTGCGTTTGTAGGACTACATTGATGGATGGAATGAAAAGTGTGCGAAAACGTACGAAAAAGAACCAAAATGGAAGAGAATGAAAGTTCAGGGATCAAAATGTAAATAACCAAAAGATGACCCGAGGACAACTCAAGAGAGGATACGAGTTTAATCACAAATTGAGGATGTCACGGGATGATTTGAGGGAAAGAATGAACAAAAGAGGTCAAAACAAGAGAAAACGGAAGTTCAAGGACCAAAATGAAGATTTCGAAACTAAATTGCACCATGCAGCCGCATGGTGTAATTTCCTTGCGGCCGCAAGAAAGGGTTCAGGGATAATTTCATGAAAATTTTTTGTTCCATGCAGCCGCATGGAAAATAACCATGCGGCCGCATGGTAGTAATTTTGGCGCGATTTTTTGGTTTCCTTTTCTCGCTAAAACTCTTATGGAAATGAATCTAGGGCACCTTTTTAACCCTAAACTCGTCCAAAGAAAGGGGACTACGCCACTTTTGAGAGAAAAACACCTTGGAGAGCTTACAAGAAGGCAAGAACAAGGATTTACACTTCAAGCTTCAAGATTTCAAGATTTAATTCAAGATTTTGGTGATGTTTTCTTTTCATTATTTTTATTGTTCTTTTCTTTTATCCATGTTAGGCTAGATTTTTCATGTACTAGGTGAACGATGAACCTCGCATTATGATCTTTTAATTCCTATTTTGCAATTTGACAATTAAACACTTTGATGGTTTTGAATGATTTATATACGCTTATTGTCTCCGTGATTATAGTCGACGATAATTATGTGAGTTTAGGTGATTTATTTCATGCATTCGAAAGAAGGGAAATAAATTCAACAAGGTATAAATCATCATTATGTTCATAGAGGATAGAAATATACCGATATACATTACGTGAATCTCTAAGTGTTTACAAAACTTCATGCATGCTTGTATATTGCATTTGTCATAGAGATATAGTCAAATGGTATACTAGGATAGGTTCAATTCTACTCGAAAGAAATTGTTGGATATGTTAGAAATATTGATTCTTCAAACGATTCATCGTGTTGTCAAGTTGTGAAATAGGGGTCAAGAGTGAATTTTGCTTGGTGATTCGGGACCCTAGTACGCTTTTCATACATTGATTTCTTAAAACTTTTGCATTCAAACATTACTTTTGCAATTGATTCACAATTTTAGTTTAATTTATAGATTAGTCATAGTTTCATCATAAGGTCACAAAATAATCATATTGAGTTTAATAGATTCGGTTAAGGTCGCAATAATAGAACTCAAGTTAAATCAATCCTCGTGGGAACGATACTCGAAATTTTAGGATTTCCACTTTATTACTTGTCAACGAACCGTACACTTGCGGTGGTTTTATTCGAAACATATTTTCGTGAACAGATAACGATCATATTTTTCATTTTTATAGATGAAAAATGAGAAACAAACGGGGGCTTAATCTGATAAAAGTTTTCAGCATAAAGATGTCATACAAATTTAGCAAAGGTAGAAAAGAATGGATTGTCATGAACTACATTCTAATTCAACTAAAAATGTGAACCAGAAGACAGTACCTGAAGTGACCGAAAGATCACTGGCTCAGCGAGATGAAAGATCAGTTTATCAACCCCCTCTACAGTCCGTTGATTAACAAAACCCCCTAAAACTTTCCTAATAGATGCAGAAAATGCCTCTGACCTGGCATGTACGGCACCCTCAACCAACTCTTGTAGAAATACATTCTCAATCTCATCCTTGCATTCACCTTCAACTGCCTTCCATGCTCTAAATATAATCTCCCCATACCCCTCAAGCATTGACTTACGCCCAAATGGAATCTGTGACTTCATCATAGCAAACACCTCCTTAGCTAGCTGCCCACTCAAACCAAACAAAAACGCTATAAATTTCTTCCCATCCTCCGTTTTCATGTACAATGGTGAGATTACGCAGCGAATCAACAAATTTTTCAAGTCCTCAATGCTCTCGTCATCAAAATCAAACAACGTGAATGCCTCCCGAACCGTATAAACTCTATGAACATCCACCTTCTTCTTCAAAGTCAATGACCTTGTTAAAAGAACAGGCAACGATTGAGAAATCAGATTTTCCTTCCCCAATAAATCCCCCTTCCACCATTGTTCACACAAACTCGCAATTTCCGACAGCAAGACCGGATCTGACTCAAACAAAATCAAATTATCATGCAACTCCTGTGCCGCAGCCAATAAATCAGAAGCAGAAAATAAATTTTTCGGATGAAACACACAAAGGTGCAAAATGTATGCATAAATCTGGAGCATTTCAACAGCATTTCGTCGCAAATTTTCACGGTCTTCAATGGGTGAAACCGCAACATCGTCGTCCTTTGTCTTAAGTCTAACGGATCTTCGGCGCTTTGCCGGGGGGGTTTTTGGGGAAACTGTGAAATCGGAATTGGAGGGGTGTTTAAAAAGAGAAATTGTTTGTGAAATGGAGTTGCGGAGTGCAACAGGGAGAGTGGAAAAGCCATTAGAGTGACTAATTTGTGAATTGATTAGGGTTTTGAGAATGGGTTTTGAAGATTTGAAAGGTAATTTCGCGGCGGCTGAGAGGAATTCTTCGCCGGAGCTTTGGAGTGATGATCGAAGCTTTTTCTCCATAATTTTCCGGCGGAACTGTACGAATGGTATGTTATTTACCGTTGGGTTCCATCTGATGGTTGGTTTGCCGGGGTGAGAATTGGACGAACTGGAAAGGGTTTTTACTGTGGAATTGGAGAACGTTAGGTATATTTAAAAGATTTTGAATTTTTTGAATCCCAATTTGGCGGTCAATTCTATTTTAGGATAGGAATGGTTGGAAGTGGGAAGTTTCACTATCTCCAATGTTTTGGATTGTCATATTTTGTACTAGGAGATGACAATGGATCAAGCAGATCATAAGATCAAGGGATACTTATAAAAATACCCTTAAAATTAGGGATGTTTTGAAAAATCATGTGAAGGGTTTTTAGAAAGTAAAAAATACTGTGTAAAATAAAAAAAGTGACGCAATATCACTTTTTTTTATAAAAATTGTCACTTTTTTAAAAAAAGTGACACAAACTTAAAAAAAAATGACAAAACTCAAAAAAAGTGACTCAAACTCAAAAAAGTGACAAATAACAAAATATCACCATCCATTCGTGCAGCACCAGTAATCATGTTCTTAAAATAATCAGCACGTTCAAGCAAATTCACGTACTGATTATGTTAGGAAAACATAACATATTATTTTATTTTTTTATCTTCTTAAAAAGTGACAAAAACTTAAAAAGTAACAAAATTTAAAAAAGTAACACAATGTCACTTTTATAAAATTGAAGAGTAAATTTGATATCCCTGGATGGTACTGCATAAAATAAGTAAGTGACACAATCTCACTTTTACAAAAAAGAGATTTTGTTTGTCAAAAAATGACAAATAATACAAAAATGTGATAGAAAAAAGTGGCAAACACTAAAAAAGTGACATGAATTTAAAAAAAGTGACAAACGTTCAAAAAAGTGACAAAAAGTTTTTAAAAACTCCAAAAATGCGAAAAAATGACAAAACATCAATCGAAAACATTCGAAAAAGTAAGAAAACACTAATCGAAAAAGTGATAAACCATTCATTCACCACTCTTCTTCTCACAAAATCTTACAAACAATCATAACCCACAATTTTCAGCTCCAAAATAAGATTAAATCACACAAACTTATCTTCTAAACAATTATACAAGAATTGAGTTACTGTCCATCAAGAAATATCTAGCATCAAGATCACCTTCAAAGCAAAAAAGGACAACATACAAAACAGTATAATCCAGCACCACTTTTTATGAGCTTCCTCAAGCAGAACAAGGGAGAAGCTGACAGAACTTGGACTCGATCTCTCAGAAGGAAGCTGATAAGACTAGAATGATGGAATAGTCGACGGAGTCGCCTGCTGTTGAAGTTTCCACCCCTTCCACCTTAAATATGACTACTGTAACTTCTATGGAACCTGTCATAAAAGGACAAAATTATTAATTAGGAACTTTAATTTTAAACAAAAACAAACATGTGCACAAGATTCCTCTTTTCGGACATTCTACAAACACCATCGATATACTTAGTATTTTTCCTAATAAATGAGTCAACACCAGCTCAAATGAGTCAACACCAGCTCAAATGTTAACGGGTATAGGACTCAATATAGAACTACTAAACCTCGAAAATTAGGCTATCTAAAATAGAGGCAATTACTAACAAATTGGATCTGACAATAAAGTTTCCATACATCAATTTACCATAATGGGGTAAATGCATAAATAATTCAAAAATCTCAAGCATATATTTTAAATATACATGATAGGTGCAGATCTAGATAAAGGCGCCCATATACACAGACGTAGAAACAAATTCACCTTGGACGCAGTCACAGTTCTCAGCCTCCTTCCTCACCACGTCAAGCACTAAATCAATAAGTTCAGCACCCTCAGTTTAATGCCCCTTGGCCCAGTTATTCCCAGCACCGGACTGTCCAAACATGAAGTTATCGGGCCGGAAGATCTGTCCAACCGGACCAGACCGGATGTTGTCCATGCTGTCAAGACCCCGTCGCCCACTGGATGTGATTCTTCTTCCACCCCTTGGATCCATATCTATAATGTTCATGTTCTGCAACTGCTGAAAAAGCCACTGCTTTTGCCAAAATGGGGTGGACGACTTGCATTCCCCTTATGGAGTTTTTGGAATCAAAAATGGGGATTTTGGGTTGGGTTGGGTTGGGTTGGGTTTTGGGGGTTAATTTAGAACGTATTAATTACGTGATTAAATGTTATACTTAGTTAATCGGGTATTATTCAATTTCCTTAATTTTGGAGGGTAATGGCCCTAATTTTCCCTAAGATCAATTCTTCTGGGCTCGGTCCATAGATTAATTGACGAGCATTCATGTTCATGTTTGTGACTTGTGGAATTCATTTGTATGCGACTAAACGGTAACATAAAAAATGTGATAGTTGGCCGTTGCCCTCAGTAAATTTTTTGAATGATTTTAATCGTTGGCCTAAGGTCAAATTTTTATTTTTCTATTTTAAGAATCCTATTCTTATAAATATCCATCCCTACTTCATTTTTTTCTACACCATAATTCTCCGCATATTCTAAATTTCTCATACAATTTTTAAACAATTAGTTTTTACAATTCAATCTACTTTCTACAAATTAATTCTTTTATTGTGCAATTCAATCTACTACATTTTATCTACATTCTACTTGCTTATTCTAGTTTCATTTATTTCAATTCAAATGGATCACATTGGTAATTGGTTTTTTGGAGACTAATGAGTTTGAAGAAATGTTTGCTTCCAACACAGACTAGAAAGTGCTCCGCCCCTCTCGCTGCTTCGACTCCACTATTAGATCACGATTTTAGTCGTCTTAATGACATTTCAATTCTTATTGATTTAGGCAACAAACATGTGTATAGGAGCACTAATTCAATTGATTGAGATGACAACAAAGAAGAAGAAGAAACGTATACAGTACTTTCAAATAGTAAACAACTAATCAAGAAACAAACTGCTCATTGTTGGGAACATTTCAAATTGGTGGTTACGAGTCAAGTTAACAGAAAGCCATATCACAATGCAATATCGTTACGATATTTTGCTACCGACATGCATAGTATTTTAGAACCAATAGATGCTAAAAAATAGACTTGCTAAATTTTTGGAGAACGGATGAACGTCAATATTCAAAACTCGCTAAATTTTTAGTAATGTGGCAGGATTTTGACTTTGTATAGTTCAACACTCAAAGAAGACATAGTAGAGAGCTTAATGTGTTTAAAGGTTCGAGAAGACGTATATTTTGAATCCAAGATAAATATGCTAAAATACCAGCTAACCAAGTAAATGATCTGTGATTTCATCATAATTTGTCATTGTGCACTTTAATTTTCTTAGTATAATTTTCTTTTTCTTTTAAATTGTAAAAATGATAATTTGTTCTTGTACCATTTTAACTCTATCTACACTAACGTGCAGATAGAGTTCACAAGTCCACAAAAAGGAGGATTTTCAAAAAATATTTTTTAATAAAAAACTAACGTGTGACTCGTGGGCTTGCTCAACTCGATCCATTGGCTCGCGACCTTATGGGACTAATCGTTCATGGTAATAGGTTTCGAGCCGATATTGTGCTCAGATCGTGTCCAAACGAGCACGAAATCGTTTCATCCCTAGAAAGAGGAGAGGAATGAATATCTTACCCCCTAAATTTTTGCACATATTTTGTTTTTATTGCAGCAATTCTCTTATCAGTATTCTAAAATGCACGTGTATACTTTGCATACATCCTTGATAAGTGTATTTTCTACACTTATTCAGGACTTAAAACTATAGAATTTTATTGATCTTTTGGCAAAATTTTACATAATTTATGTTATATTACATTGTGTAGGTAAAACTTTATGTTTGATGAAGAATTGGAGAAAAGAAGCAAAATATGGTGAAAAATGATAAAATCCAAAGTTTGAGGATCAAATTGCAATTACTCAAGAAGATACTTTAAAGATTGTTAGGAGACAATTGGATTGAAATTAGAATTCAAAAAGGAATGAAATATGATCAAAGTATTATCAAATCAATTTCCAATCGCTCAAGATATATTCCAGATTTTTAGTCGAATATTGATACCCTTTTTTGCTATAATAAACGTCCGAATTAGAAAAACTCTATCTCAATCAAAGTTGTAGCTCTTTAAGTTATCTTTCCAACGTACTTTGAATCAGATCGATTAGATATCAGAAGAGAAAGTTATGACTAAAATACGGACTACTGTGCAGACACAAAAAATCCTGCGCGAAGACAACTTTCTTTATTCGATTAGAACTCTTTTGGAAACCAATTTGGACGTGATTTTCAACCAATTTTCGGCTCCTATAAAGAGAGAACAACAGAATACATATGGGGAACCTCCCTAGACCTAAGAATATCTATATTATACATATTTTGGAGGCGAAAAACATGACTAATAACGTGGAATCAAGGCGAATTGCATAGAATATTGAAGATTCTTCATCCGGACTCAAGATTCACATCAAGAACGTGGATTTTTCCAACTTTTTCCATCTTTTTTATTTGCGGGTGATATTTTTCCAATTATTCGTGTGTAATTTAATTTCTACAATATGTTAAACTAAATTCCCTTGTATTGGATGGATGATGAAACTAATTAATTTTTAGTTTTTAATTCGATATCATGTGTTTTTAGTTTAATTCTTACATTGTGATTTCATAAACATATATGAATTTATTGTTTTTAATGTTTGCGCACCATTATAACAATTAGTTGCTTATTCGTAGTGTTTGAAAACTCACGATAGGTAGAACACTGTTTATGGAACATATGGACAATAAATATTAGGAATAATATTTATGGCGTGTGCGGTCATGTGTGATAATCCTAAACGTCAATGCTTGCTTGTCATATGAATTCGGACTAGAAATAGGATCGTCTCGTGGCAACCATAGATTTATTATATCTTGGGAAAGAATAGTAAATGAAAGTGGAATTATCGATCGTCACAATTGCGTGAATCGAATTAATTATCACCGGTTAAGAATTGAAATTAAGAATTGATTAGTGGAGTCGGAAATCTAATACACTCACCCAAATTTGATTTAAAACCATTTTTTTATTGCTTTCGTAGTTATAGAACGTAGTCAACTAAAAATCAACCATCTTTTATTACATTTGCGAATTTAAATTATTGAATGCTTTAAAATTGAGCCTTATTCCCTGTGGGACGATAACTCACTCATTATAATTATTACTTGTACAACGAACTCGTACGCTTGCGAGATTTTTGTGTAACAGTCCTCATATGCTCATGGCATTTTTGAAACACCTCGTACGTGGGATATGCGAATGATAAAATGGTCAACCTATTTCATTGACCATATACACATATTTAAACGTCAAAATGCGCATGCTTTTGTGTTAAAAATAATGTCAAAATTAGCTTAGAAAAACCTAGCCTATTCTTATGACTTTAATAAAGCAGATTGAGCCTAACAAACATCAAATTAGTCCAAGTCACCCAAAACCATGAATTACATACAACAATCTGTAGAATTTGAACATTTAGAAAAAAATCAAAAAGAAAAATTCATAGAGTTGCAACCTATCCACGCCGAGGCCGAGCCCGATCCTCCTTCTTTTTCGGTCTTCCTCTAGTTTTACTAGCAAGTGATACTAGTAATGGACAATCTTGCATTGTTGATGAGGAGGAAGAAGCTAACAATTATATGTCTACAAAAGATAATAGAAATTTTCGAGTTGAAATAAGGAAACTAGATGACGATGATTTTTGTATCGGATGACACGAAATATGAGTTGAATGAAGAAAAGAGAAGATTGAATTAGAACTTGATAAAGAGTTAGACAATATTTAGTATTTTTTAAATCAGTTTTCGTATCTAATCTAATTGTAAAAATGAAGTACCAAATAATTGTAGTATTTATGATTTTGAGCAATATTTAAAAATAAAATAAAATTGTAGAACATGTATAAAGTTCAAGTAATTGTAATATTTATGATTCTAAACAATAAATTTTTTGTTTAAAAAATTTGAAAAATATGTATAAAGTTCAAAGAATGAATTATTTTTTATATTTATTAATTTAGAATATTTAAATTAATATTAAAAATAGAAAATGCATATTTACGCATATGCTTGTAATTTTTGATGCTCGATCAAAACGCATTGTCACACATTATGCATTTTAGAATATTTGGGGCCAAGAGACAAGATATGACATTTGGGATTTTGAGTTCTAAGGAGAGAATGAGGAATTGTACTTCTTTCAAAACGATTAGCTATTCTACCTACTTTTAACTCAAGACAAACTTGCACTATCTAAATTCATGACAGGATCTTTGTATTTTTGAGACATTAATAGCTGCTGGACCACTAGGCATGACCCTTGAACCGCCAAGAATGAGACCATGGTATTTAATGTAAAGTGAGAGCCAATGCAGTACATTGATAAACTGGACAAACTATGCATTGGAGCCAAGCATGTGAAAGGATAAGCCTCTATTTTTCACCAAGAATCAAGATTATAGGGTTTGGAATTCTTGAACAAGTACGGACGAGATAAACTATCAAGAATCGTTCAATAAGGTCTCCTAAACAACACCCAATCATGCATTCACTATTCATATGTGTAGACATAGCTCGGAGTTTAGAGCTTCAAACACAAAGACAATGTACTACAATACAATGAAAGATAGACCCAAATTCAATCAAAAAAACTCGAAAAAATCCTATGCCTATCGCATTGACTTAACACGAATTAGTAATGGAAAAGTGCGTTGAGGATGTATCACATGAATCGAAAAGAATTTATCCTTTTCATTTTCTGTCTCCATGACTTTAAGCTTTTTGAAGAGAATAAATAGAATCTCAACCTCCAATCAAAATTTAGAGCAAATGGCAATCCAGTGTTGCATAAACATGCATGATATATATTACGAATAATGTCGGAAATTAAGGGGAAAACAAGAATTCGGAAAGGGGAGAATCACTAGAAGCGTTCATGAACCCCGACTACCAAAAAAATTAACAACAAACTTCAATTGGATTCGAAAAAGATATATTTCTCTTTCTTTATGCAAATTCCTCCTTTTTGTATTTGTTTTGCTGTCATACCTATGACTTTTCCTTAACGCCGACATTGGAGCCCACCATCGACTCCAAATAATACCATATGTTGGTATTTGTAATTTTCATTAAAGACGAAAATCCAATCTTATCATCACAATTCAATACCTCACACCAACTATGGGCGATGACTCTTGCGAGGAGGACAAGATCGATCACCATCAGGATATGCAAGTCTTCTCTTTGCGCCAACAGTCGAAGTAATTGAAGAATTCTCAGAAGCAGAGCTTGATTGGCTTGATGATAAATTTGGGAAAATCACAGAGTTGGGGGTATTGAAATTCATGAACCTGAATTTTCGCAGTAGATTATAACAGGAAATCATATCCTCCTGTTGATATGCATAATCAGATGAAAAAAAATCAATTAAAATCACTTCATTACTCACAATCTAACAAGAAACAGCAAAATTACACAACAAATGAGACTCACTTTCTCAAGGGACTCCCATGATGGAATAACATTCATCTTAATCTCCACATCTTTTTCCATTAATGCATAATCATACGAGGCTAAAACCGCGGCTGCTGCAATAATGGACGGCCGATATTCCCCCACATTAATTTCTGCGTCGCATAACTATAAATTCGTAAGCAAGTTCACTAAATGCGAATTAAATCCGAATTCAAACAATCATTACGCGACAACTTACCTTTAATTACAGCCATGATCAATTCAACGGCTCTTTTTAACAGTTCTTCGCACCTTAATTCACCACAGAATTTCGCAGAGAAATAATCGAGATAAGCAAAAGGAGTAATTAAACTCATTTTCCATTTCAAAGTACTTAAAACCAACAACTCCATTTTCTTAATCGCATTCCCTTCAAAATTAAATTCATCTACATGATATTCGGATAATGCCGGAACTATACATTCCTCCATTTTTGCTGCCACTGATAAACAAGCAACTGACAATAATCTAATAGCCCACAACTTAGGATCCTGTTAATATCAATAAAATTCCAAAATCTCATTTAAATAAATATCTAATTCATAAACCAAAAAACAATTCAAATAAGAAAAAACTTACATCAATAGATCTTCTTGAAAAGAAGATGTACTTACATCAATAGATCTTCTTGAAAAGAAGATGTCTAAATAAATAATCGAAAGATAAGCTGTATGAAATTGAAATCCAAAAAAGGCCCTTGTCTGCATAAAAACACCAGCATTAGACGAATAATCGTAATATAAACTTATCAAACAGTCAAGATTAAACAAAAAACAGACCTCAAGAATCCATTTAGTGGCTTCCAAACGGGCGCATTTCAACCAGTTTCCTTCACTCTCAATTGAAAAACCATTTCCATCCGATTGAAAAATGCTCTCTCTTTCAATTAACAACTGTATATACTCATCATCAAACTCAGAAACAGAGCCCAAATCCTTGATACCGCGATCATTCAAACAAGACTCGTTTTCTTCACACAAGAGATCAGACAATGAAAAAAGGTCTGATTTTTCCATTCCGAGAATTTTCTTAATTTCTGAGAAAATAATGGGCAACCCAGGAAAGAAAAATGAGTGACTTTTTACAGTGGAGAATAATTTATTTAATAGGCAAAATTTCTGTAATCTAGAGAGAGATTGATATCCAGTAAGGATGAAAGAGGAGCCATTGAAGTAGCGGTTTTTGTGCCGCCAAATTTAGCGGAGAGAATATAGAGCGCGTTTTTTAGCGGTTAATATACAGTATATCGAAGCAAAAATTGTTAACTGCTGTCAAGTTTATTATACATTTTTTAAGGAGAGGGGGGAGTGAAGGGTGTAGTAAGGTATAATGTGCATTAGTATTGCCTAAGTCACATTAGTCATGCAATATTAAGACTAGTGGCACCATCAACAAGCACTTCGATACTCTAACCAAATCGAGAATAAATTGAAAAGGAAATATAGGCCCCACTTTTCTAATTGGGTCTTTTGTCATGCTACTCGACCAGCTTATTAAAAGTTAATTATGTCGTTCTGACAAGATTATGTATATTTTGTTACTATTATCAGGTCACGTTTGTTACGAAGTACTAAGTCAAGACTAGTGGGACCATCAGCGAGCACTTCAAACACGGTAAATAATCGAGAAAAAGGGTAAGGAAATGTAGGGCCCACTTTTTAAATTGTGGCGCTTGTTGCACTACTCGTCCACCTCATTAAAAGTTGAATCCAACAATAACTTATGCATTGATGTTATCGAGTCACGTTTGTTATGCAATATTAAGACTTAATTAGTGGGACCATTAAAAAGCACTCAGAGATTACCGTCGAAATAAGAAAGAGAAGGCGGAAAGGAAATATAGGGGCCCACTCTACTACTTGTGTCTCCCTATTGTGCCGCTTGACCAACTCATAAAAAGTTAAATCCAGCATATATATTGTGCATCAGTACTATCGAGTCACGTTTGTTACGCAATGGTAATATATGATTTATCGAACTATTGAAAGCATTCTAGACTTCAATTGAATTGAGAAAAAGAAAGTGGAAAGGAACTATAGGGCCACTCTTTTAATTGGATATATTGTTGTGTTACTTACCAGCTAGTAAAAGGTTGAATCAAGCAGGAGTCACAAGCATGACGATAAACTCTAATTAATGAAGCCTAATCTTTTTAAGTTCTTTTTCATGTTGTGTTGTATGATCAAATATAACTTATCGAACAATATTATTATTGTTTTAAAATTAACGAAAATCGGTACAATTTTTCTTATCATAATTTCCTTTCTTCTTCCATAGTTTTTTTTTTTTTTTTTTTTAAATATGGGAAAAAAGATTATGATTTTAAATCGAACATTAATTTTAAGAAAAGAAATTATTTTTCGTCATCAACCTTTTCGAAATGTAACAAATCTACTTTCAACATTTTTTTTTTTAGCATAATGCATCCCCAACTCGTCAATTTTGTAGCATAAATTAAAGAAAGCATTAAAACAATAAAAAAAAATGTAAATGGAGTCCTATAACTTTTTAAAAAATACAAATAAATCCCACTTAAAACAATTAAATACATATTAGCGCATAGAAATTAGGGGGAAAAAGTGTCATATTTCACAGCCAAGCTCACCATTTTTCATTTCATTAAGTAATAAAGACCTAAGAGACTTGTTTCGCAAAAATAATAAAAACAAATTAAAGTAAGACCTTCTAAAGTTTTTAATATTAGACTAAATATATCTCTATATAATTGATAAAAAAAATATTTTACGTCTCTGTTTTTCAATTTTATCTACTATCGTCATCAACATGAATTTTAAAAGATTATAAATTATAATGAATTTCCACATAATTCATAATAATCTTTTAATGAAATTTCAAAATAGATTGTTACGTGTATTTTAAACATGCAATACATCTAAATTTCATAAAATTCATTTATTAATGAAATCCTTATAAATTCACGAGTTATTGGGGACATCTAAATTTTAAATTTTTTAATGAAATTCATTAAATCCATTAAAAATCTCAGTAGGTGACACCTAGATTTTAATGAATTTATATGGAATTATTAAAATCTCATTTGTGACATTTAAATTTATAGGGACTTTAAAATTTATTGAAATTTCAGTATTGTGCACCCTATTTTAGTATGCATAGTTTTTTTTCTCTTAAATATATGGATTGCATTAATTGAAAAATCAACCACTGCACCTTCTAAAGGTTTACTTGCCAGTTTTGGGACACCGATTATGCTTTATTTTGACCATTTATGAGGTGTGATTTTTAGAAGTATTCAATCCATAATTGAAAATTGGAAGTAATTTATGAAAATAAAATTAAATATATGCCAATATATAAAAAGAATAAGTATATTTAATCAATATGAAGTAAATGTGTACATCACTTTTTACAATTCAATATGACATGAAGTCCTGTTTGATAACAATTATTTTCAAACTATTTTTTCTACATAATCATTTTTAATCACACGGTCACATAATAAAATATTATGTACGTAAACCCAAAAATTTTCTCTATTTTTTAACGATGCATTCTCCTAACAATTACTATTTAAAACTCTATTTTTCCCAAATAATGATTGTAAAACGGGGGTGAATAATTTATAAAATTATTTTCTTTTGTATATCACAAAAAAAAAAAAAAAAAAAAATCGAATGTGAATCATCGTAATAATATTTTTATAAAAAATAAAATAAAATTCTTACTTCATGCATTATATCTGTGGAAATTAAAAATGGCATATAAAACGTAAATTGGCCGTTTCCATTATTAATATTATATGGACAAAATGATATTACTCACTCACACAATTTGAGACTTTATGAGTTTTCTTTATAAATCCAAGTACATTACCATATTTGCACTTGACTTGCCATATCCAAATGAGTTTTTGCTTTTCTTTTTCAGTAATATGAGATTTGGTGTGAATAGACAGTTAGTGCATGTTTGGCCAAGTCCACTTATCAATATGTTTATTTATCATTAGTTAATTTAGTTTAATTTAAAATAAGTAATTATTTTAATGATTAAAGTTGACAACTTATTACTTATTTTCAAATAAACAAAAAAATCTCGTCCTTGTTCCTCTAACGAATTCACACATATATTATAATGGGTACTGTCTCGTTTCGTATCCATTTTCTCAAGAATTGGCCTCGACTATTAGTTTGACATTTTTCATAATGGATAGAGATTGCACTAGAATGCCAATCAAAATAATTTTTTTCCCCTTTTTATGCTTTCCATTTTCCTTTTCTTCTACTTATCTTAGAGATGATATAGATACACCGTCTAAGATTTATGATAATCTGAGAGACACTTCCTTACGTTTTTAAAAAATTGAGGGTATGTTCTCTTTGCTATTTTCAGTTTTCGAAAATATTGAAAACACGTTTACTTACCTGTTTTCAGAAATGAATTTCCAAAGATAAATTTAAAATTCACAAAGATAACGGAAAACGTCAAAAAAGTCGTTTTGGCTGTTTTCAGTTAAAACCAAGCCAAAATTTAATTTTTTTTCATTTTTGAAAACAATTTTTCAAAATGAAAAAAAGAACACGTTTTCAGCAATTTCAAAATGGATACTCAAAACTCAAAACTGAAATATGAAGAGAACAGCCACTAATCTTTCTTAGATTTAGTTTCGAGTATTACATGCAACTAAAATGCCCTTGTGAAGTAAAAAATAAATTATCTACGATTAAATAGAATTTAATTTGTTCCTTTTAATACTCAATTAATGCTTAAAGATTGTGCAAACATTAATTTTGAATATGCATGCTAATAGGAGTTTAAACTTAAAATTTGTTAAAGAATTTGGTAATAAATGACTTAGAATTTTCAGTTAATCATACATAATTTAATCATACAATTTCAATATCTATTATTAAAAACATAAATTTAGACTAGAAATACCACTGACAAAAGATAAAGAATTTATATGATTAAAATATAATCTTTGTCGAGCGACTCCGCATATGACATGTCAATTTATATTCTTATAGTTTATTTTGAGGAAATTAAGTATTGTAAAAATTTTGATCTCGTTCTTCATATATTAGGTATATCGATCTCATTTCAAATAATATACTCAAAAAGTGATCAAGGGGTTTACATGATACTCGAAAATTAAAAACATGGGAGGTGTGATTTTTTAAACGCGTGGAATTAAAAATAATAAAAGTTTGTATAAGTAGACGAGTAAGTCTTAAAATAAATAATTTTGTTAATTGGTCAGAGTTAAAAATTATAAAATCAAGGTTGCCCTTAAATAAAGTAACTTTAAAAATAAAAAGGGAATCTAAACATAGAGATAGAAAGTTGTTGAGAACTAAACCAGACAACTGAATTACAGCAGAAAGAAGACGACTGAATTACAGCAGAAAGAAGAGAGGAAAAGAGAAGCAGGAGAGGGAGGAAAAAATATTCCTTGTATTGCAGAATTTTCTATATCAAATATAGCAAGCCTCATCTACAGTTATAGTTCGTACATTTAACAAATTGAAGTGAAATTAACAAAGTTAACTAACTCCTATAACAGAAAATAATTAACTCTAACTATTTCTTCTTAACTAACTTTCCTTCCAGCTGGCTTTTCTTCTATTCTTGATTTTTCTTCTTTTATTTTTAATTCTATGTTGTCAATATGAGATTCAATACTCCAACACCCCCCTCAAGATGAACATGTATATTAAGAAGGTTCATCTTGCAAAGAGTATGATGGAAAGATAAAGATCTGAGGGGCTTTGTGAAGATATCAGCGAGCTAAATCTGTGATGGGATGTGGAAAAGTTTGACGACATTCTGATGTAACTTTTCCCTAACAAGATGGCAGTCAATTTGGATGTGTTTCGTCCTTTCGTGTTGAACTGGATTAGTGGCTATATACAAAGCTGATTTGCTGTCTGTATAGAGGGAAGTTGGTTGCGGATGATCAATGTTCAAATCCTGTAGGGCGTATAGAAGCCATTGAATCTCACAAGTAGTAGTTGTAAGTGCCCAATATTCTGTCCCTGCTGAAGATCGACTGATGGTGAGTTGTTTCTTTGATTTCCAGGAAATCAATGAGTTGCCAAGAAAAACAGCAAAACCAATGACACCTCTTCGAGTGTCTACACATCCAGCCCAGTCACTATCTGAGAAGGCTTTTAGCTGCAAGCCTGAAGAAGAGGGGAAGAAAAGACCTTGCCCTGGTGTAGCGTTCAGATATCGTAACACCCTAACTACTGCTCGATGGTGACTAACAGCAGGAGCATCAAGAAATTGACTGAGGACTTGGACAGAATATGCCAAGTCAGGCCTTGTGATAGTCAAGTATAGCAATCTACAAATAAGTCTTCGATATCCAGATGGATCTTTCATACAAATTTTTTTCAGTGGCAGAAAGCTTGAGAGTGGATTCCATGGGGAAAGCAGCTGGCTTTGATCCAGTTAAACCAGAATCTTTAGAATGTCAGGGCATATTTTCTTTGGCACAAGGAAATACTAGCTTTGGATCTTTCAACCTCTATATCAATAAAATATTTCAGCTGTCCTAAATCCTTGATGGTGAATTTGTCATTTAAAAAGGTTTTCAACTTCTGAATTTCGATAATGCTATCACTTGCCAATAGCACACCATCTACATAAACTAGTAATGTAATGAATGAGCACTCAAAGTTCTTAATGAATAAGGAGCAATCAGAATTGCCTTGGACAAAACCATAGTGAAGAAGAGTATGAGATAGCTTAGCAAACCATTGCCTTGAAGCTTGCTCTAGACCATATAAACTCTTTAGAAGTTTGCACACATTCTGGTCACCTTTTGCAGTCATTCCAGGGGGTAGTTCCATGTACATCTCTACATGTAAATCTCCATTCAGGTAATTCTCCATGCAAAAATGTATTATTCACATCTAATTGGTGGAGATGCCAGTTTCGTATTGCAGCCACAACAAGCAAGAGCCTGATTGAAGTGATTTTCGCTACAGGTGAAAAGGTATAAAAAAATCCAATCTTTCATGTTGAGTGTACCCTTTTGCCACCAATTTAGCTTTATGTCTCTCTATGGTTCCATCAGCCTTATATTTAATTTTGAATACCCACTTACAGCCAATTGCTTTTTTGTTTTCAGGAAGGGTGACAAGCTTCCAAGTATTATTTAACTCCAAACCATTAATTTCATGTTTCATGGTAGCCTGCCATTCGGGCATTTTGGAAGCTTGCTTAAAAGTTTTAGGCTCTAAGAAATTTATGATGGATGCCAAAAAATATTTATGTGATGCAGATAACCTATTAGTGAAAGGAAATGGTGAATGGGATAAAGATTACCTGCATTTGATGGACAATCAGTTGAAGTAGATACCTGAGTTACAAAATAAGATGAAGAGACATTACCACAATAATATTCCTGCAGATGACTGGGTGTGCGTTTAGTTCTGTTCGATTTTCTGAGAGGCTCAATATTCTGACTTTGTGTTTCAGTAGTGTTTGGTGGGAAGGATGAGGTAGGTAATACGTGTGCAATATGTGTGGCAGGTTCAAAAGGTGAATAGTGGGTATTAGGTGATGTAGATGATGAATTTTGGTCTGAAGGTAAATGTGAAGGAAAGTAGCAAGGGTCTGGGAAATACTCTGAGTTAGGAAATAAAAAGGTATGAATTTCAGAATTTGTTGGAAGGAGTTTAAAGGGAAAATTTGTTTCATGAAATGTGACATTCCTAGAAACAATTATCCTATTGGTGCTTAGGTTCATAAATTTGTATCCCTTGAAATTAGAAGGATATCACAAGAATATGTATTTTGTGACTCTTGAGTCGAATTTTTGTCCATGGGCAGTCAATGTGTATGCAAAACAAAGGCTGCCAAACACCTTTAGGTGTGAAAGATTGGTTGCTTTATCAAAAAGCATTTCAAAGGAAGTTTTGTATTAAAGAAGAGGTGTGGGGATTCTATTAGTGATGTAGGCTGCAAGGAAGACACAGTCACTCCAGAAACTTAGAGACATATTCGCTTGGAACATTAGTGTTCAAACTGTGCATAACATGTGTTGGTGTTTCCTTTCTGGTGTGTTGTCGTAGGCACCCAAAAATAGTCCTTAAACCTCTAAAACTAATATAGTAATGGAAGTAAGGCTCGATCCCACGAAGAGTGTGCAATTCAACAATTTATGTTTCGTATAACGATTGTGGGGTTTTGTTTATAACGAAATCAATCTTATAACAAATAACAATGTAAATTAACGAGTTGTATTAAATCAATGAAACGAGTCTTGATCAAAGTCAACTTCCACTATTGGAGATTTATAACCATTCATCAATCCACAAAAAATAATCAATCCACATTCATAATATTCATCGTTGGAAAAAAATCATATTTCTCCTTAATTTTAGTTAATCAGAAACCATCGTTCTAATTAACCCTAATTATCAAATAATCTCAAATCGGGGCTAAAGATTCAATTTAATAATAGCTTTAAACAATAGAGAAATTGATGAATTTGATAATACAAATACCAACAGTTGCATTCAATCTATTTAAACATTTTTCTTAAAATTCAATAACATCTATCGCAGAAAATTATCAAATCCTAGTGCTTCACATGTTAAATGATTCAAACAATTATGGTTTAAAGATTTAACTTAGGTATAGATTGTAATATATGAAAAACTAATAGGTCTCTTAACAATCAAACATGACAATCATAAAACTATACATAGAAGAATATTCAATACTGAAAATGTAAATTAAACAATGAAAATAGGTGGATCTCACAGTTATAATGTATTCCAAAGCTTCAGTATCCTTCAATTAAGCACAAAGAGTTAGTTACACATGATAGATCTATGAAAATAGAGAGAAAATAAGTTGGAGGCGTTCTGGTGTGTTTTGGGGTATTTTTAGGGTTAAAAAGTCGTGCAAGATATGTTACCAATGGAGTTTGAGTCAATTTAGGAAACCTAAGATTCGACATCACGGAACAACCATGCGATCACAAGGTTATATCCCTTGTGGTCCAAGGAACAAAATTTTGCTTTCTTGAATTCTCTGAAAGTGTCCATGCGATCGCATGGGTTTAAAACCATGCTACTGCATGGTTTTGACGTTTTCCTGCCGAATATTTTTTAGTATTTTGACCATAACTTTCTGTTTCGATGTCCAATTGAAGTTATTCAAGATGTGTTGAAAATCTAACTCAAAGGGATACAACTCTGATTCAAATATCATCTTTCAATTCGATCATTTACCATGTAAAAAATAGGTCTCAATATGAGATTAAAAGCCGGTTCAAAACTTTTCAGCTTGAAAGTTGATATGTGATAATGCCTTGGCTATATTTCATCCCTTTGACTCATTTCTTCATCCAATTGACCTCTAACACTCTCGAATCTTCATCACGAGGTTAGAAGCAAGTTTAAAGTATTTGCACTTCAATCCCTGAACTTTCACTTTCTTCCATTTTGGCCCTTTTCACTTATTTCTTCCAAATTACGTCACATCCATCAAATTGCCACCTAAACCAAAATATGAGAATACTAAGTACATTTAGCCATAAAATAACCATATGAGCACATCAAATAATAATGTAAAATTAGGGGTATAAGCGGTCCGATTTTATCGGTTTTTAACAAATTTTCAAACCAAACCGTTTCAACCGGTTTGAGAAAAACTCAAACCTAAACCAATTCGTTTTGATAGGTTTGAAAAAAAATCAAACCTAAACCTAACGGTTTGGTCTGGTTTTAAACCGCCGGTTTCGTGTATATTTTTTTGCATGTCTAATGTCTACTTTTATTCCATTAATTCAATATATATTTATATCGTACTGACAATAAATCTAAAATAAACTAAATATATCTACTATAAATTTAAATACCAACAAAATCAAAGCAAAATCACAATAAACTAAAATCACAGTCATATTATTCCAGAGACAACTTAGATGATTTTCATGTTCAAGAGTCAAGAACATGCAACTATGTAACTAAAATCACAGAACTTCGAAAATAGAAATAATCCACAGGTCACAAAAAATCACGAATTTGGGAATTTTCAAGAATCGAGATGACAAACTATGTTTAGTAATAACTTAGACGGTTTCCATGTTCAAGAATCAAGAACACGCAACTTTGTAACTAAAATAATAATAAAAAAATCACAAAACTAACCCATAGGTCACAAAAAATCAATCAGTCTTGCAACGAAATTGAAGGCTATCAGTTGTGACTGACCGTAGACTACCGATGACCGTCGCTGACAACTGAAAATTCTGACCGTAGACTACCGACGATTTGAGGAAAATTCAGGAGCGAGAGAGAGATAAATGTAAGGTTAGGGATTAGGGTTGTGTTTGTGAAAGTTTGAGTTCATTTTTAAAAAAAAAATTAGGATAGCAGATTGGGTTAGGATTTGGGCGGGTCGTAAATTGTAATAACTAATCGAAAATTAGAAATTGACAAAAATACCAACAAAATGACAAAATTATTGAATTTACAAAATTGGAATTTTGGATAAATTTTCAAAAAAAATCAATTTTTTATTTTTTATTTTATATATTTTTTCGCCGGTCCAGTTTGTTTTAAATCGCAATTAAAATTCCCAAACCTAAAACAAACCGTTTTTGACCGGTTTGGTTTGGTTTGGTTCAAAACCATTTCATTAACGGATCTACATGGCACCAAATCGCCGGTTTCAAAATTGCGGTTTCGGTTCGATTTTTCGGTTTGGCAGTTTTTGCTTACAGCCCTATGTAAAATGTGTATTTTACATTCCTATCAAATTCTCCCACACTTAATTTTTGTTTTTTTGGGCAAAACTCAAATTTAATTCCCTAAAATATCAGGTCAATATGTCAAGAATATAGAACCATCAAACTTTTTCAAAACACATAAAATTTCATGAATAAACATTCCACACAACTCATAATCAATTAGCAAGTATTTTCATATGAAGATGGATTAAACTAAACATGTAGACCTTCAAAGCTATAAGCACCCAACTCTCATGTGTTTAAAATGTGATTGTTTCGCTTAAATTCATTCCAATTGAGATGTTCTACCATATGCTTGCATATCTTCTCATTCTCCATCACATAGATCACATGCTTTACAAGAATCGTAAAGACTTTTTAAAGGTTGTAATGTGGCTTATGGTCAAGTTGGGAAATATTTGGATGTGTGACTCGAGAGACATCGAAACTAGTGAAGTAAAGATAAATAGATTTAGCTCAAACATATACATAAGACATGTAAACCAACCACTCCACATGATAGTTTCACCATTTTTTCATCTATCCCACATAAATCGAACTCTTTCTTGAAATGTAGGAAAAATTATGAATATATATATTTTTCACATTAAAATCACTCTATTTCATCACTTAATTTCTTTTTCTTTTTCTTTTTTCTTTTTCTTCAATCATTCATTTTTACTTCTTCTTATGTTTTTCTTGCACAATGTAAACTCCAAATGATACACCAATAATGGAACTCTATGAATTGACATAGAAAATGTGTTTTAATTCACCAGTAATAGCACTACCATAAATTTTTATACTCCCACACTTATTTTCTTGCACACCCACACATATCATGATATTGAACAATATTCCATTAGCTCTAGGGCTTGAGTAAAGACGTTTTTCCTGTTTAAAGCTTGTAACGTGGGTTTACAAAAAGAAAAGGCAATAAGGCTCAAAGGAGTTCACCAAAGGAAAATTCAATTACAGGGTCGGCTATTTGGCTAATGAAGCTCATTTATGTAACAAAGATGGTCTTAATCATGTTCATGCATACATGTGTCAATGTGATCTTGAAGAGAATCAACGCAAGTTCTAGAGAAACAAAACTAGAGGTGTCAATCCGGGTGGTCCGGGCTTGGTCGGCCCACCAACATATGAGCCCGATAACGGCCCGCGTGAAAAAAAGTTCGCCTACAACGGGTTCCGGACCGGTTCCGGGTCGGCCCACAAATTTTGGACTACAACCTAAGCCCGCCCGCTGACCCATCCAGGTCGTACCCATGGGGGTCAAGGGTCGCGGTTTGTTTCGATTTGGCCCGTATTATTATATAAATAAAGTTATAAAAATATAGAATTTTTCATATTTATAGCAAAAAATATTTTTTTTGTTAAATGTAAACTAAAAATTAAATAAAATGATAAATTCATATTTATACCAAGAAATATTTACATAGCATTCAAATTTAATATTACATGAATTATTTATAATTTTGCAAAATTAAATTAAATTTAAACAAATAACAACTTAATGCATTTCTAATTACTATTATCAAATATTTATAGTATAAGTATATTCCAACTAGGTTGACACATAATTTTATTATAATTTGTAGTTTAAGTACATCCCAACTAAGTTGGCTTTCTCTCCTTTTTTTTTCAAATTTTTAAAATTTTTTTTACGGGCCAGCAAGTTAATTGTGCCCCGTGAAAGTGCAACCCGTGAAACCTGTGGGTCACACCTCCTTGACCAGTGAACCGCCCGCTCGGGTCACGGGTAGGCCCGCGGTCCCAGGTCGATCCGGGCTGGTTTTCATTGGTCTGGTTGGTCCGTTCATCTTGACATCTCTAAACAAAACCATGGAAGAATATCACACGTGAAAAAAAAAAATGAGACTGCATGGATGTATCAGTCTAAAGGCTCAAAAATCTCACCAACTTTTGTACACAGAATTTAGTTACTACTATCCTCAAAGAATATAACTCCACTAATCAACTCTAAGTTGAAGGATTATTCATTCAATCATGTCAAGAGTTTTTCAAAAGCCTAATTAGTTCTAACAAATAGTATACACAACCCAAAACAATCATTTAACTCTCAATTCATTTTCATGAAAAATCATGCAAAAATTTGTGAAATTAAACTCACTTAAAATTTAAATGCAATAAACCTAAATAAAATGCAATAAATCTAAATATCTAAATCATCTTCCTCACACGTAAAACTTACATTGTCCCCAATATAAGGTGCAATGCAAAGAAAATGACAAAAATAACACGAAATAACAAAAGAATGCAAAAAAACAAAAATAAAAAGATAAATGAACGAACTCCCCCTAGGTTGCCTCCCAAGCAGTACCTTTGTTTATTGTTTTTATCTCAACTTATTGTTTTTTCCTTCACCCGACATAGAATGGGTCTTCGAGATCCAATTGTGTGATGTCCTCCACCTGAAAACCTTCATAGAAAGGTTTGAACCTATGACCATTCACCTTGAATACCTTTGCGGTTTCCAGACTTTGAACTTCTACTGCATCATGAGAAAATACATTAGTAATAACAAAAAGTCCAATCCTACGGGAACGCAATTTACCTGAAAACAGACGAAGCCGCGATTGGTATAGGAGGACTTTTCACCAACTTCAAATTCCTTCCTAAAAATCATCTTATCATGGAAAGCCTTCGTCTTCTCTTGTAAATTCTTGCACTCTCATAGGCATCATTGCGAATTTCCTAACTCTTGAAGTTGCAACTTTCTGTGTTCTCCACTCTCATTCATCTTCATGTTGAAACTCTTCACGGCCTATTAGGTTTTGTGTTCTAACTCAACTGGAAGGTGACATGGTTTCCCAAACACTAATCGGTAGGGTGACATACCGATGGGTATCTTGTATGCAATTATGTATGCCCATAAAGTCTCATCTAAGCGCAAACTCCAATCTTTTCTATTCGGGCAAACCGTTTTCTCAATGATGGATTTGATTTCCCGATTTGACACCTCTGTCTGACTATTAGTTTGTGGATGATATACGGTTGACACCTTGTGGGTGACACGATATTTTCTCAACAGAGCTTCCATTGTTTGATTACAAAAAATGAGTGCCTCGATAAAATATATTAGAATATATTAGACTTGATAAAATCTGCAACAACTTTAGAATCATCAGTCTTGGTGGCATTGGCTTCGTCCCATTTTGAAACATAATCCACAGCAAGCAAAATATAAGAAAAACCAAAAGATATAGGAAATGGTCCCATGAAATCAATGCCCCAAACATTAAAGATTTCACAAACAAGTATGGTAGTTTGTGGCATTTCAATCTTTTAAGATATACTACCTTTTTTTGATAGTTTTCGCAAGACTTACAAAAGAGTAGGCATCTCGAAACAAGGATTGCCAATAGAAACCACATTCAAGCACTTTTCTTGCTGTCCTTTTTGCTTCAAAATGTCTTTCACAAGCATCAGAGTAACAGAAGGTGACAATGGAAGTAATCTCATTTTCAGGAACACACCTTCTAATCACTTGATCTGCACAATGCTTCCATAAGTATGGATCATCCTAGGGGTATCCAAAAGTCCTGAACCGAATTGGACCGAATCGAACCCGAACCGAACCGAATCGAGCGGTTCTTCATAAATTAAATACCCGAATGGATACCCGAATCGAGAACCGATGAGTTTGGATCGGGTCTCGAGTCTAGACCAAAAACCGAAGAACCGAATAAGAACTGAAACTAAATAATTTTTTTTATTTTTTATATTGAATTAATTAAATTATTTTATTTTTTTCTAAACAAATTAGCAAATTAATTAAATAAATCAGATTATTTCATAATTTTAATTTTAAAGCCCAAATCATTTTTAAAACCCATTATCCCATTTTAATTTGAAGCAAATGAATATATTTTATGTAGTGTTGCTGTAATATTAATATCTGTTTTTTGGTATTTGTATGCATTGAATTAATCTTATTGGACGGTTAGTTATTTATATGTTTTTGAATTGAGCTATGTTAATTTGTAAAAGTTACGAATGAAATGTCATTAATTGTATTTTTGTAGTATTGTTGTAAATATTAAAAATTTTAATTATGGTACGGAACTGAACGAAACGGAACCGACCCGAACCCGAACGGTTCCATAATTATATTTGGACCCGACGGTTCCATTTATTAAATACCCGAAAGTTTTGGGTTGGTTCGGGTCTCTTCAGAACCGAACCGACCCACGGACAGCCCTAGATTGTCCCATACATAATATTTTATATCACTCTTTAACTTATCTCTTTGAGCCCTAGACAAATCAGAAGGTAAAGTGTTAACAACCAAAAAGTTTACAATGTCTGCATACCATGGTAGTGTTGTACTTGTAGAAAATAATTGCTTATCTGGAAAGTCCCGTAATTGGAGTTCAGCATCCACGTTAGTTAAACGACTCAAATGATCTGCAACACTATTTTCTATTCCTTTTTTGTCTTTGATTTCTAGGTTGAATTCACTCAGGAAAAGTATCCATCGTATTAGTCTTGTTTTCGCATATTTCTTTGTCATCAAGTAACACAGAGTTGCATGATTAAAATAAATAATCACTTTAGTACCAAGTAAATAGGGAAGGAATTTTTCTAAAGCAAAAACAATAGCCAAAAGTTTTTTTTCAATTGTGGTATAGTTTCTCTGGGCATCATTTAGAGTTCTGGACGCATAATAGATGGCATGAGATGCTTTTCCAGTTCTTTGACCCAACACTGCTTCTATTGCAAAGTTGCTTGCATCACACATGATTTCAAATGAGAAGTTCCAATCAAGGGTTGAATGATTGGTGTAGAAGTCAACAGATCTTTCAACTTATCAAATGCCATTTTGCATGCCTCATCAAATTCAAAAGTCACGTCCTTTTGTAATAATTTGCATTGGGGCAAAGCAATTTTGGAGAAGTCCTTGATAAACCTGTGATAAAAATCTGCATGTCCAAGAAAAGAGCGAACCTCCCACACACTAGAGGGTAAGGTAGAGATTGAATAATGTCAATTTTAGCTTTATCTACTTCAATACCCTTAGATGAGATAACATGCCCTAGAACTATACCTTGTTATACCATAAAGTGACACTTTTAAGAATTCAAAACAAGATTAGTTTTGATACGTCTTTTAAGGATTAACTCAAGGTTATGTAAACAGTTATCAAATGAATCCCCATATACTGTGAAATCATCCATAAAGACCTCTATGATATGCTCAACATAATCTGAAAATATGCTTACCATACACCGTTGAAAAGTAGATGGATCATTACAAAGACCAAATGGCATGCGACGGTATGCACATGTTCCAAATGGACATGTGAATGTTGTCTTTTCTTGATCTTCTGGGGCAATTGCAATATGAAAATAACATGAATAGCCATCAAGAAAACTATAGTAAGAATGACATGCTAACCTTTCAAGCATTTGATCAATAAACGATAAAGGAAAGTGATCTTTTCGGGTCATAATATTTAATTTCCTATAGTCTATACAAACCCTCCACCCATTTTGAACACGAGTGGTAACCAATTCATCGTTATGATTCTTTGCCACAGTTATCCCCATCTTCTTAGGAACCACTTGAACTGGACTAACCCAACTACTATTAGAGATAAGATAAATCATGTCAACTTCCAAAAGCTTGATGACCTATGTATTCACTACATCCATCTCAATTTTCGTTGAGGTTGACGGGAAGGCTTTTCTCCTTCTTCAAGTAAAATGCGATGCATGCAGGTGGATGGACTGATTCCCTTGATGTCTGGGTTGTCCAACCAATGGCTATTCAATACTTCTTGAGAACCTTCACCAATTTTTCTTCTTGCAATGTAGTTAGTTTGTTGGAAATAATCACTGGCAATGTTTTATCATCTCCAAGGAATATATATTTAAGGTGAGTGGGGAGAGGTTTCAAATCCAGAACTGGGGCCTGTACAACAAAAGGTAGAGTCTTTTCATTAGAAACATGCAAATCAACATATAAACCCATACCTACTTGTTATGACTTTGGAAGAATGTTCAACATATCAACATCTTCTCGCAAGCTGGAATTTAAAGTTAATTCATTACTTTCTTTCTCTATACTCTTACAAATAGCAACCTCCAATTCATCCTTCCTATCAAGTTCAAAAACATCATGTGCTAGATCATCAATTATATTGATAGAATACACAGCATTATCATCAATAGGAAATTTCACGGCATCCTAAATATTAAATGTAATTACCTCACCATCAAATTCCATGGTCAATGTACCACTATGAACATCAATTTTAGTTTTGGATGTTTTTAAGAATGGTCTGCTTAACAAGATAGGGTTAATTTGACCACTGTTTTCCATATCAAGCACATAAAAGTTAGTATGAAAAACCAAGTCATTAACTTGTACAAAGACATCCTCAATCACACCCTTTGGGTCGGCATTTGATCTATCAGCTAATTGAATTAGCACACCAGTTTTAGTTAAGGGGGATAGTTTCAAAGAATCATAAATAGAATATGGCATGACATTTATAGAGGCTCCTAAGTCTAACATGGCTTTCTCAAATCCGGTGTTACCTATCATATAAGGGATAGTAAACATACCTGGGTCTTTACATTTTGTAGGAAGTTTCCTTTGAATGACTGCAGATACGTTTTCTCCAACTTTCACCTTTTCACACCCCTTCATTTTCTTCTTTCTCTTAATAGTATACAATTCTTTTAAAAATTTAGTATAACGGGGTATTTGTTTAATAACATCCAACAAGAGAATGTTCACCTCATATTTTTGAAATGTTTCATGAAGCTCCCTATTTGGATCATTTTTCCTAGATTCTATCAAAGCCTCAGGGAATGGGGCTACTGATTTATAATCAGAAAGTGGAGGAAACTTACATTTCGGTGTATCATCCTCAGTTGGGTTACTCTTTTCCACAGTGATGTTTATGTCTTTCTCCTTGTATTGTTCTGACGATGTAGGAACTTCATTTACTGGGGTTTCTACTTTCTTGCCATTCCTCAATATAATTGCACTTGTGTTCTTCTTTGGATTTATTACTATTTGATGGGGTAGCTTTCCTGAACTTTGTGATTCCAGTCGACTAACCGCGCTAGTCATTTGACCCATTTGATTCTCCAAACATTGAATGCTAGCCTTGGTCTCCTGTTGAAATTGTAAAGTGTTAGTTGCAAGAGATTTAACAATATCTTCTAAAGACATTTCAGAGTTTGAAGATTGGTCATGTTGTTGTTTAGGATGGTAGTATTGCTGGAAATTCTGTCTATTTTGATTCATAGATTGATTCACTTGTCGATTCTCATAACTAATATTTGATGATCCCTCCATCCTTGGTTGTACATATTTGAATAAGGATCATAATTCTTCTATGGTTGCCCAGGAAAACCAATTGCTGCATTTACGTATTCAATGGATTTTTCTTGAAGTGTTGGGCACATATTGGTTGGATGACCTACCAATGAACAAATTCCACAAGCTTTTGCTATTTGAATGTAACAACAGCTATTTGACAAATAAGAGTAGTTAGAATCGTAAGTTGTTGTTCAATGGATGAAAGATTTACCTCATTAAAATATTTCGATGGCATGTCTAGTCTAGTACCGAATTGTTGAGAATTGACGGCCATATTTGCAATTAAGTTCCTTAAACAATCAAGAAAATTCAAAAAATATAACAAACAAGTAAAAAAATCAGAATAAGAAAAACAAATAAAATTTTATGCTAAAATTCTTAAAAACAATAAATTGCTTAAAAATTTAGAAAATTATGATTTTTTTTATTTTTTTAAATAAAACAAACAACTAAAGAAGTAAAAAAATAAATTAGCACAACTCCCCGACAATGGCGCCAAAATTTGGTGTGCTGTTATAGACACCTAAAAATAGTCCTTAAACCTCTAAAATTAATGTAGTAATGGAAGTAAGGGCCGATCCCACGAAAAGTGTGCAATTCAATAATTATGCTTCGTCTAACGATTGTGGGGTTTTGTTTATAACGAAATCAATCTTATAACGAATAACAATGTAAATTAACGAGTTGTATTAAATCAGTGAAACGAATCTTGATCAAACTCAACTTCCACCATTGGAGATTTATAACCACTCATCAATCCACAAAGAATAATAAATCCACATTCACAATATTCATCGTTGGAAAAAATTCATATTTCTCCGTAATTTTAGTTAATCAGAAACCAGAATTCTAATTAACCCAAATTATCAAATAATCTCAGACCAGCACTAAAGATTCAATTTAATAACAGTTTTAAACAATAGAGAAATCGATGAACTAGATAATATAAACACCATCGGTTACATTCAATCTATTTAAACATTTTTCTTAAGATTCAATAACCTCTATTGCAGAAAATTATCAAATCCTAGTGTTTCACAAGTTAAATGATTCAAACAATTAAGGATTTGAAATTTAACTTAGCTATAGATTGTAATATATGAAAAACTAATAGGCCTCTTAGCAATCAAACATGACAATCATAAAATTATACATAGAAGAATATTCAATACTAAAATATAAATTAAATAATAAAAATAGGTGGATCTCACAGTTATAACGTATTCTAAAGCTTCGGTATCCTTTAATCAAACACCAAGAATTAGTTACACATGATAGATCTAAGAAAAATAGAGAGAAAATAGGTTGGAGGTGTTCCTGTGTGTTTTAGGGTGTTTTTAGGAATAAAAAGTCGTGCAAAATATGTTATCAAAAGAGTTTGAGTCAATTTAGGAAACATGAGATTTGACATCACGGAACAACCATGCGATCGCAAGGTTACATCTCTTGCGGTCGTAAGGAACAAAATTTTGCTTCCTTGAATTCTCTGAAAATGCCCATCTAATCGCATGGGTTTAACGCTATGCGACCGCATGGTTATGACGTTTTCATGCCGAATAGTCTTTAGTATTTTGACCATAACTTTATTTTTCGATGTCCGATTGAAATGATTTAAGATGTATTGGAAATCTAACTAAAAGGAATACAATTTTGATTCAGATATTATCTTCCAATTGGATCATTTACCATGTAAAAAATGGATCTCAATATGAGGTCGAAAGCCGATGCAAAACATTTCAACTTGAAAGTTGATATGTGATAATATATTGGCTATATTTCATCCATTTAACTCATTTCTTCATCCAATTGACCTCTAACACTCTCGAATCTTCTTCATGAGGTTAGAAACAAGTTTAGAATATTTGTACTTCAGTCCCTGAACTTTCACTTTCTTCCATTTTGGTCCTTTTTCACTTATTTCTTCCAAATTATGTCACATCCATTAAATTGCCACCTAAACCAAAATATGAGAATACTATATGAACGCATCAAATAAAGATGTAATATGTGTATTTTACATTCCTATCACTCTCCACAACTCCGTTTTGTTGTGGAGTTTCTACACAACTTTTCCGATGTATGATACCATTTTCATTGTAAAATTGGGTGAGAGAGAATTCTGGACCATTATCAGACCTTATGACCTGGATGGAGGTGGAATATTGATTTTCGACCATTTTACAAAAGGTTTGAGTAAGTATGGAACCTCTGATTTTGTTTTCATCATGTATACCCATCTACGGTCAGAAAATACCTAAAACTAGAGTATGGAATAGTCCCAAAAGGCCCCCAAATGTCATTATGGACGAAATCAAATCTTTTATTAGAATTTCTTTGCGATACAGGGAAAGAATGTTTTCTTTGTTTTGCCAAATGACATATATTGCAAACATTTACACAATCAAGAGTGATGGAAGGTTCAATGTGTCTGAGAGAGGACAATTTTGAATTGGATACATGTCCTAGCCTATAGTGCTAAACGTCTTACAGTTTTTGTGTAATGGCTGAAGCAAAAGGTGCAGAATTAAACGAAAAGGTTTGATGAGGCTTGAGTTAAGTACCCTATTTCTCAAATGCAATCCCAATCATCTTCTTCATTGATTGGTCCTATAAGATATAATGGGAGGCAGTAAACGTAAGATAAAAGTTAGAGTGTTTGGTAAGTTTGGAGACAAATATTAGATTGAATGAGAAGGTAGGAACACACAAGACATTATGGAAAAATAAAGTACCAAAGAGACACACAGTACCAATATGTGATGCAGGAACTATAATACCACTAGGGAGCTTTATTGATGCACTGATAGACTTAGATGCCGAGTGATATAAAAGTGGTGAACAAATCATATGATATATTGCACCCGTGTCAAGGACCCAACTTAGATTTGAGTGCAATGTGGAAAAGACAGAGCCACAATAAGGTAAAGGTGATGTAGGTTGTATTATACCAGAAAATTGAGATGTAGAAATAAGATTTACAGCTAGTGATGTAGTATCGTTCTGGGTAGATGAATCTGTTGTTTTGAATTAGCAAGTGCCACTAATTTCTGAAATTCCTCTGGAGTAAAAGAAAACTTTAGTTGCTCATCCCCATTCTGATTATAAGCTTCTTGGTTTGTAAGGACAGCATGTGCAGAAGTATTCCTCTTTCCCTTTGGTCTAGTCCACCAAGGAGGATATCCGTGCAGCTGGAAGCATTTATCCACTCTATGTCCATTGTAGCCACAGTAGGTATAGGGAATGGCAGGAATTTTGGTCTTATCCCTGATTGATTTTGGCTGAACGTTCTGCTGATTGTGTTGCTTAGCCATTAGAGCATGTGTCTCATTGTATGTGATTGAGTTTATGAGTTGCCTCTGGCTTTCCTCTTGGATTAGTAGATAGAAGACTCTAGCCATGTTAGGTAATGGAACCATAAGGAGTAATTGACTTTTGACTGATGTAAATGAATAATTTAATCCAACCAAGGACTTTAGAACATAGTCAGATTGTTGTCGATTTTGTAGAAATTGAAACAGCTGACCAATACATGATGCCATTTTTCCACAGGTACAAGTTGGGAATGGCCTGTAGCTGATGTACTTATCCCAAAGGGCTTTGAAGGAACTGAAATACTCAGTAATTGATGAGGAACCTTAACTTATGCAGCTTAGAGATTTCTCGAGATGAAATACCTTTAGTCCATCAGCCATAAAGTATCTTGCCCTTAATTCATTACATATATCAGCAACAGAGGTCACAAACAATAAACTGTTCCTTATATATTTGGAGATTGAATTCATCAGCCATGAGAGGACTAGATTGTTTGCACGCAACCAAGCAGTATGATTGATGAATTGGTCACTCGGAGGAAGAGTAATAGAGCCATCAACGAATTTCACCTTGTTCTTAACTGTCAAGGCCATGATTATTGATCGACTCCAAGCAACATAGTTTTCTTCATTGATGATTTTAGAAACTAACAAAGCTCCAGGATTATCACTTGGGTGGAGATAATAAGGACTTGAAGAGTCATCAAAGAGATTGATAGAATTATCAGAATTCATGTTAGAAGATCATGAAATCAGTGCAGTAAATTGTAGATCAGTAGTGATTCAAGCAGATAGTGTTGCGGAAGCATTAACCAGATGGATCAGTGGCTCTGATACCATGTTGACAACTAAACCAAACGGTTGAATTACAGCAGAAAGAAGAGAGGAAGAGAGACGCAGGAGAGCGAGGAAAAAATATTCCTTGTATTGCAAAATTTTCTATATCAAATACAGTAGGCCTCATCTACATTTATAGCTCGTACATTTAACAAATTGAATTGAAATTAACAAAGTTAACTAACTCCTATAACATAAAATAATTAACTCTAACTATCTCTTCTTAACTAACTTTCCTTCCAGCTGGCTTTTTTTCTATTCTTGATTTTTCTTCTTTTCTTTTTAATTCCATACTGTCAATATGAGATTCAATACTCCAACAAAAGTTACTTATAAGTAACTTTACTTTTTGTAAGCATAACCACATGTGCCCATTGTTCCCTTGGACGAAACTTGAAACTTAAACTTATTAGCTTATTATAGAGAAGGCCAAACATAATAACACGACGTTTTTTTTATAAGTGCTCCATATTTTAATTGTATGAAAGATATATAATCTTTATTCATTGTCATATTTATGTTTCTAACATTTTTCCTCTAATTCTCATTCTCAATCTTCCATTAATTAGCACATCTTGTTCATAATTATAGTTTTCGTCCAAAAACTTTGTTAAAATTGAACAAAAAATTGCCCATTATATTTCTAAATAAGAAATGCTAATAGAATTTTTAGATAAAAATCATTATTAGAGACAAATTTTGCAATTAAAAGAAGATAGAGATAGGAATGCGATAAAAAAAAGTTCAGAATATAAAAGTGATAGAGAACAAAGGTGAAGGACTTTTAATGCAATTAAGCCCTTGATTGACACCCATTTTATGGAAGAATTTGATTTGGAATAGTGATTAATGGAAGAATGTATTGTTAAAAAGTAAGAAAAATGTTTAGGTTTATGTGTAGTATTATTTTATTAATAGAATGCGTTGTTGAAATGAAGAAAGAGAAAAAAATGAGAAAGAGAATGAGAAAAAATGGATGTCAAACAAGGGGCTGAATTGTCGAAAAAATATAAATATTGTTTGCGAAATTAACAAGAAATGTGGAATATAAAAGCCTAGTTGCTTTAAGACCATTTGGCCAATCTATAATCAGTCAAAACATATTTTATCAACAAATTATGTAGGACCCAGAAATACTACACACTTACACACTATTCAATATTATTATTTATAATTTAAACTGTTTATAAATATGAACAAGTGGATTTAATTGGACTTATGGCATCATTCAACCTAAATTGGTGCTAGATCAATACTGAAACTAAGCCCATGTTTGGTGTCCATTATTTCCAAAATATATTTTTCTCTCTCTTATTTTCAATCACAAGTTCTTCAATAAAATAATATTATACACAAATCCAAAATTTTTCAATGACACATTCTCCATCACATCACTATTGTAAGATGCATTATTTGCAAAAAAAAAAAAAAAAGGCTCAAACATGTTCTAAATAACATTATTCATATAAACATTTTCGAAACTTACTTTTAAACAATTCAAGTTTGTTTACCAGTGTCACAAAGAGAGTGAAAATCGACCATTTACAAGTTGTTAACAAGCTCAAGACTGGCATGGTTGGCCGACTAATATGTTTAGGAGTGGAGCTATTATTTTTAAATTGTGAGGTATTACGGCAGTCAACGGTTCTACAACGTCAATATCAATATGGTGACCTACACCTCTTAAAGTAGTCAAGGATGTATTGTATCTACAACACAATATCACTAGTGTAGAAATCGTCGTCAAGTAATAAAGTGATGAGTAATATCGAATTTCACTAGGATTGACTAATTTGTGATTAAGCGATTTGCTCCTAGTCCTGTATCGATTTTATCTTTTAATTTTATCAGATTTTGATAGAAACCACTGTGCATGTTGAGTTTTGTATTCTATTATTTATGTAGAACGTACAAAAAAAAAGGTGGCTGAATTCATTAAATTCATGTGAATTGTCATTACTGCCATTTGAATCAGTAAAAAAAGTGGTTGAATCAATTGTTGCCTTTAATACAAAAGGGTAAAATAGATATCGAGAGTAAAATCCAAAAAAATGATTTGATTATGGTATGTTTGACATTGTCTTAAAAAAATTAAAAGAGGACCCGCATGACAGTGCAAAAAGTCAATTTTTTCGGATGAAATAGCGCTCTTAAACAGGGGCCTAATTTGTAGATATGTCAATTTTTTTTCGAGGGCTTGTTTTGGATATTAATATAGTTAATTTGAATATTATTTTTTTTGGATTTTAAAATTTAAAATTTGTATTTTAACTGTAAATTTAAAAAAAGAGGGAGGGGGGGGGGGGGGTAGGAAATGGGGTAGGCCCGCAGCCGCCCCGAACTCACCCCATTGCCATTACTACTAATTTGATTAAGCTGCAATGAAACACACAAATATTTTGATTAACTATTTAAATAAAATACAATTACAACCGAAAGCAAGTAAAAATGATTTTTTTTTATGAAAATTTAATTTTAAATGTGTTGGAGTTTATGATTTGACTTAAAACTTGCCTAATAAATTTGACAAAAAGGCAATTTAACGTATTACCCACTTTCTAATGATATACCTGATTCTCTTAGTTGAGTTATTTACCTGTCTCGAGTGTCAAAATAGTCCAAATTACGTGTATTAACCTATTACTTATCTCTATTTCAATTAAACGCACAATCAATCACATTATTTTTTCGCGAGAATAGCTCAAGTGATCACCTAAGGCTACGATTATATCTTCTCTCTACGAGACCATAAAGTTCTTGCTACCAGGTCTAAAATATCTCATAATATCTCGAAAATCAAGTACTTCACTAAGCAAATATTTGGTGATCAAACAAATGAATGAATGTTAGGCACATAATAAACACAACATGGAATGGGATAAAATTAAAAGCGAGCATTAAAATAATTAAGCTAATATTAAGTTACATCAAGAACCCCAACATTTAAAGTATTAGCTCATAATGGAAAAGTAATAAAAATTACAAGAGATTAAGAAATACATAACACAGCATTAAAGATAAAATAAAAAATAATACTAACGCCTCCCTTGATTGAATTTTCGAGTGAAATCTTGTTTTTAGCTCATTTTCCTTCAATTTCCCTAAAATTTCATCTAGATTTCTCATGTTTTATTCTCATTCTTTCCCTTCATTTTAGCTTTAAAAAATGTTCAAGAAATCCCCCCTTTGATTATCTCATAACTTACTTTTATACTCTCCTATTGTGCCGAGGATTATACTAAAAATTGTATAAACAGAGGACTATAAATAATTATAAAAATAAACTTATTATGTAATGACATTTTGTAGAGAGCGATATTTTAAGAAGAGTAATGTTATTCATCCCCAGTGGGGATGAAAACATGTTTATGTGTCTTTAGACTATGTTTTCATCCCCAGTGGGGATGAATAGCATTAATCTTTTAAGAAAGCAATAAAATTAACTATTTCATTATAAAAAAATTGAAGAAAAAATATTTTGTTAAGAAAACATAAACCTATTCTATTTTAGGTTAATCGTATATAAAATATGCAAACGGAACTAAATGTTGGGGATCAATTTGTTAGAGACGCTAAAGGTTGATGACTATTTGGACAAATATCTCTTAAATTTTTTTTTAAAAAAAGGGGATTTGAACCCACTTTACCAAACGAAAAACTGAAAGTTCTACCACTAGGCTGCAAGACGGTGTTCGCGTTGTTTTGAATTTAATTTTTAATATGAGGAAATTACACCAAATGTCATTTTGCTATCATGTTTGTACCAAAATGTCACATTTTTTAAGAAGTTGCAAAAATGTCAAAATTGGACATTTTTACCCCTATGCATAAATTAAATACCTTCTATGTCTTGCATTGATTGAGATTTGACTACACATGGAAATTGTCCAAATTGTCTAATCGTCAAAAGAAGGGAAAAAAAGGGGGAAATCATTTTCATTTCCAAAATCTTTCTCCTCCAAAACCTTTCACCTCCTCCAACCCAGAGAAAGAGAGAGAAAGGTGAAGACAACTCCACCGGCCAACCTCACCGTGAACCACCCACCACCGGCCACACAGAGAGAGAGAGAGAGAGAGAGAGAGAGAGAGAGAGAGAGAAAGTTCGGTGAACGCGAAAAAAAATGGGGAAATCATTTTAATCTCTAAAACCTTCACCTCCTCTGGCTAGAGAAAGAGAACGGTGAAGACAACCTCCACCGGCCAACATCACCGTCAACGACCCACCACCGGCCATAACGAGAGACAGAGCAAGTTCGGTAGAAGTCAAAAATAGAACTCCACCGCCCAAAGAAAGAGATACCGACCGTGAACTCACTCCTCACTCAATCGACTCACCGGAAAAGATTGATTGTGTAAGTCAATGCTTCAACATTTTTTCCCTAACGTCCTGAAATTATGTGATACACATTTTTCAATTTGCATTTGGGTTTGTTGTCAAGAAATGAGTTTGCTAATTTTGTGAATCTTTGGCTCTCTGTGTATCGAATTTTGCATCTGTTTTAGGGGTTTTTTAATTACTAAGGGAAAATGGTTGTGGAGGAAATCAAAGGAAACAGTTGGTGTGAGAATGGAAATTATGACATTTTCTCAATGGGTACGTGTGTTCTTGCGGTTCATGATGAACCAAGTTGCTTGAGGGTATTGAAAACTCTACTTAGAATTGTTTTTGGAGAATTGTTGATTAGTATATGTCACTACTTCAATGCTTTGGTTTACCTCAGCAAGTATCTACATATGGGTGAAATGTGAACATGTGTTCTGTCGTTCCCGACAGTTAGCTGCGTTCGGGGATAGGTGAACTGCCATTCCCGACAGTTAGTCTCAGAAATCTCGACAGTTAAGTAAATTTGGTACAATTGAACTGTAGATCCCGACAGTTAGACCAGCAAGACTGAATCACATTATGTTCCATTTATTGTTAAGGAGGTTATCTGTGTTCAATTGGTATGTGTTTGGAAAATATTATTAATTTCTGTTGCCTTTTATGTACAATTTGAATCCATTTGCTTGTGGTTAGAGGTTATTTTATTCGGAATCTGCTAGAGTAGCAAAGCAACTACAGAGGATGGTGGCTTTTAGTAGTCTGTTGTTGGTACAAGTAGTAATTTTTGTTGTATCAAAGAATCTGTCCAATTGTTCTGTGGTGGCAGGAGCACCAGTTGTAGGAGGAACGAGTGGCTAGGTCGAAACAGACCTGGATCTGCATGGCAATCTGAGCGACGCCGCGAGGACCGCTTCAGGCGAGATGGAGGCGGGGACCGCTTCAGGAGCTGAAGAGGTGGAAGGTAACTTCTTCCACCCGATACTTCCGCCTACCCAAATTAGTCCAAGAGCTTCTCATTTAGATATTTCATTTAGATAGTTCGAACTAAAAATTTGTCTATTGTTTATGTTCCGTAGGTGGCCCGACGGACGACCCAGTGCAGCCTATATCGGCACCTATTCGCAGGCGGCGTTCCACTCGCCTTCGAATGCCAGTAGCATCGACAAGGACTCCACACCTATTCGCAGGCAGCGTTCCACTCGCCTTCGAATGCCAGTAGCATCGACAAGGACTCCATACACTAGGTGTACGAGGCAAACACGGAAGAAATAGTGGAGCCAGATTTTGTTCGTTTCAGTTCTTTTGTTCGGTTGCCTATCAAATAACTATGGTCTTGTGAACGTCTACGTAATGTGACTCCAACGGACAAGATTTCATGAACGTTTCATTCCTGTTTTGATTATCGATGAATCCAGTAGAACTTGTTTTGTATTGTTGAGCCTGTTTAATGGCATATTACATATTGTTTAAGTAAATTGCGAAATTTTGTAATGTTCATGGCATATGAATTGTTTCAAACATTTATGGCAACTGGTGCATTATCTGAATTTTGATGTGGTACAAGTAGTAATTTTTGTTGCATCGATTACTTTATGGTCCAGTTAGGTGACTATATATTGTTCGAAGTGCGAGTCATATAGGATACGGCAATGACAATTCAATCGTCTAGTATGAACATATTGGCATCAAGAATCATAACTTCTTACGTATGAATATAAAAAATGCAATATTAACAGCTTGTTTACAGTTGACAAATGCAGTGGTAATTAAATATAAACTACTTTGTAATTAGTTCAGGTGTCATCAGTAGACTTAAACTGTAGGCGTCTCCTCAATTGATTTCCTGTCTAATTTAAGTTTGACATGTGACTAGGTGGTTAGGAAAGTCTGCATCATAAATGTGGATATCACCCTCCTTAGTATATATAGCAGGTTCACTTCTCATACAAGTTCAGCATGAGAAACCTACATGTAAGTGCAATAGACATTTATAAGATTCCTACATTCGTGATTATTCAAACATATCGCTTCCTCCATTGCGAGCAACGACACCGAGCTTGTCAACAATCCGACGCCGATACCCGGCTCATCTGTGGACGTTCCCATCGTAATTTTGTCGGACGATGAGGAGGACGTCCTTGTACATGGTTGGATAGTCACTTCCCCTGTTCCGTTTCCCGACCTCGACGCACTCACCAGCGAAGAATCACAATCACCGAAAAGTGTGCTCCGCAATGTGGTGGATGACTCTGATGATGACAGCGATGATGTACGTGTGGCCCCCATCGCAGATGCTCCTGAAATAATTATCATATCTTCCGAGACTCTGATGATGACAGTGGTGCAGATGCCGGATCCGTGTGCAATTAATATCGTTAAGTATGTATATAAATTTTGATGTGGGATGAACATGGACTCTAACTGGGAAGGAAACGACGCAGAACTTAGTCGTGGTACGATGTGTTAGAAAGACATCGTAGATGTGTGGCCTCGAATTTTGTACATTTTTGTTGAGGAACCCTTATTCACGTTAATATTATGTTCATCCGAGTATTTTGCGCATATGTAGTCATTGTTATTAATGAAATCCACGGGCAACAATGTCCCTTTTGCAATATGTTTGTTCATTTCAATTGCTGTATTGTTCGAACTGTCGAGAAACAGAGAATATATGCCGGGATCGACAGATGAAGTGTCGGGTGTAACAGAGAACAAGATCAATACACTTGTTAATTTCGAAGTACAGTAAGAGAAACAATAGGGTAATGACATAAATTAGATGGCCAGTAGTACTTTAAGTTACAACACTCCGTAATTAAAAAAATACCAAGTTTTTCCTTCAACCGTAAAGCAAGTCCGGCTACCGTAATATTTGTCGGCACCAAAATGGAAGTTATTTTGTCCCCTCTCCACTTCCATTCGTCGTCCACATTTGCGAAATTTCCCCCATACGAGACTATGAATCTCAAATCATCACTCATACCTGAAATGTTAGGATTGCAACTATAAGAAGTCGGCACAATCAAATTATCAAGATTGAATACCATCAAATGAGGAAAACAGCTAAGCAAATCTCAACAGTTCTCAAGTGTCGAAAGCGACAGTTAAAATGCCGAATTCGACAGTTTAACTGTCGGGACCCAACGGTTTGAAACACTATATTCGACCATTTCAGTACGAACTGTCGGGGTGGTTTCCGAACAGTGATTTCAGGCATTTTGAAGACATTATTATAGAACATTAATGATGATAATCAATTCACAACATGACAATATATTTAAAAAAAAAAAAAATAAGTCAATGATTCATTAAATATGGAATCAATTACATTTAATGAACTATTACAAATATCTTTACCGTCAAAATAAAATTCAAAAACCTAAGAAATCAATGAGTAATAATTTGGAATTTATTATCACCATATTGTATTAAACATTTACGAAATAATTAGTTAAGAGATGAAATAACAGCTAACCTCTCGAAATAGATGATCAATTAAGTATGTATTCTTGATGAAGGAATAAATGAAGAGATGAATGAAGAAGATGAAATTTTTGAAAGAAAATGTGTTCATGAAAGTCTATTTAGGACTTAGGGTTTGTTTATGTTAGGATTTGAATTTCTTTTATTTATTTTATGGAAGAAAATACATGTTATTGAATATAATATACATATATATAATGAATAAAATAATAAAAATTTAATCATCAAATCAAACCATTAATAGCACTCCAATCAAGCATTAATTGCTCTTTCAAAGGTGACCAAAGGGTAATTTGGACCTTTCAATTCAAAAAAGTGACATTTTTGAACAAAGTTAGTGCACATCCAAAACTTTTGTGCATTTTCAAATTTAGTGGCATTTGTGAAAATCTCCCATATTTACAATCGCACAAAATTAAAATTGAATTTTAAAAATCTTAGTGGGGCCAATGACACCAGCGTCCCCACATTCAATTTCGCATGTGGTCGTATAACTAAAACGAATTTTAAAATTCCTATGAGACGAATGAAACGATTCAAATTTCAATAGTATATAGTCACATTTAGTCCATGTTTGATCAGTATTAAAATTTTTATTCTCATTTTCAATTACACATTCTTCAATAAAATAATATTTTCCATCACATCAATAACTTTTTTTTTCAACCACACATTCTCAATCAATTTACTATTCCAAAATATATTCTTCCAAAATAATATAACTCAAACGCACTCATAAGTGTAAATTTCAATATTGAATAAGCAACTAGAGGTGTACCCACAACAAGTCTAGTGGGCCATGTGGGAGAACTTTAAAATTGGCCTTGGTCAACTAGCCTTTCTATCAAAAGTGTAAAAGGTCACTTTTACCCTTAACGAAATGAGTTTCCTTATTGCAAAACATATCCTTCATTTATGAATAGTTTTAAAAACCAGTTTTAATATTTCTTTATTAGTCTTTATTAGATATCTCTTCTGATTTTTTTTCAAAAATTTCTTCATCAGTTTCTATTTTTTCAAAGTTAATTTCTTTACATTCATCCCTAACTTGTTCAATATCTATAATTAATATCCTAACCTTTTTTGGACATTGGTACTTATATGTCATTTTTCATTATAATTCCAACATTTACATCGTCTTTTATCTGATAATTTTTTATTATAAGATCTATATTTTCTTTTAAAATATTTTATTTTTGGTTTAAAATATTTTTTTAAACTTATTATATTTTTTATGTTTCTTAGGTTTTATATTTCTTTTTCGTTTATAATCATAGCATCACCAATTTCCTGGTACTTCAGTATCGCGACAACAAATCCCGTCTTGTATAAATCTTGATTGTTTATAGATCATTTTGATTACTATATATAGTACTTATTTCATCTTTTATAGTTCTTATTATAAATCTTAATGTATAGCATTCTTCATTTCTTCCAAGTTATTTTTCTTTAATCTTACTTTGAAAATAATTATTCCATGATGGAAGTAATTTTCTAATAAAAACTTCATTATAATAATTACTATCAGCTTCACTTTCAAATATCATATAATAATATTCAATAATGCTCCAAGTACAGGAGCATTATTGCCGGGGCCTCACAGGCACCTCACTGTGCCAAGGCCCCACATGTAAATAATAATAAAAAAAATTTGGCCCCACCCCCCCAAATGTATCATGCCTGGCAGGGGCCTGTAAGTCAGGCCCCTGTACTCCAAGCATGACTCAATAATATTTATTATATTCACAACAATATTCATTAAGGTAACACATATTACAAATTTGTAAATATTCCATCTTATTTTTAGCATCTTCTATTTCTTCTATTCTAGTTTTAGCGCTTTCATTTACCAAATCTTCTTTATAAATTCTTGTAGCGACTCTATTCATACCTTCTATTATGCTAATTTCAAATCTTGTTTCAATATTATATTTCCAAATATCTTTTATTGTTTCTTCTAATCCTCGATACCAATTAAATACATTTCCTTTAAAAGTTGCTAATAAATATTTAGTTCTGTTTTTATTATCAGTATTACTTCGATTATAATTAAAATGTGCTATCATATTCGCATTCCATTCATTTATTGCTTTTCTAATATCTAATTCACAATCTAGATTTAAATATGATCTTGCAATCTTCATTGGGTTTGATTCTCTTAATATTAGTTTGAATTGGTCTCTATACATTTTTTCTTTACTAGTTTTAAAATCAACTTTTGTATTAACATATCTTCTAAGGTCTATTTCTGCTTCATACATAGCTGTGCCAGTTTCTCCATATTCTTCTTGTTTAACTGTTCGTGGTCTTCCCGTTCTTCCTACCATAAGATTTTTAATTATTTCTTCACAAATTTTTGAATCTTCTAAATCAAATATTAAAATTTCCATATCTTTGTTTATTATTCTTCTATAACTAGTTTTCCTTCTCTTTTTTCCTATTCTTTTTCTTTAAGATTTTCTTCTTATTTTCTTAGACCAATTAATAATCTTTCAATGTCTTCTTTTAATCCTCCATTAAGTTTTATTAATTCTTCATATTTTTCAATTTTCTTTATAACTTCTTTAAGTTCTTTGGTGTAATCTAGTTTAAATGGTTTTTCTTTGTTTAAATTTTCTATTATTCTATTTAAAAGATTTTCTATTCTTAAGAAATTATTCTGTAATTTTTATTTTTCTTCTTCATAACTTATTTCAACTCTAGTTATTTTTTCATCAATTATTTTTATACCCTTTTCAATTAAATTGATTTTATCATTCATATTCATCCTTCAGGTCTTTTACTAGGTGGTTTAATAATTTCAAATCCTAATTTATCTAATAGAATATCAATTTTATAGTTAATAATATCTAATTTTTCTTCTGAAGTTGCAATTTTACTAATACTATTTTTCTGTGCAATTTTTGATATTTGGTTTTGTATTTCTTCAAGTTTAGTTTCGTCAAGTAATTCTAAATTATTAATTTGTCTTTAATTTTATTAAATTATGTAGACATATTTTTACTTAAAACTTCTAATCTTTCTTTAACTATTTCATCTTTTGGGTCAATATTATTAATTCAATCTATAGCTTCTATGTCCTTAATTTTAATTGTTCTAATTTTTGCTATAAAAATGCATTAGCCTAATATGTATTCATATTTAACAATGCATCCGTATTTCTCCATGAGCTTAAAGATTGAAAAATAGTTGTATTTCATCATCTAGTTTGATAACTTCCTATAGGTAGTTTTATATTTTATATTTCTTATTTATCAAATCTTATTTTTGTTGGTAGACTCATATTAATCTGGTAAGTTTAAGTGATTTATTACTATATTATTTATCATTTGTTTTATTTCTCTTCTTAATTGTTCTTCTCTTCTTAATTCTCTTGTAATTTCATTTCTTAATAGTTCTCTTCTAATTTTATACCAACTAATAATTTCTTTTTCGATTTCTCTACAATTATCGCTAGTTATTATTTGTTCTTCTAAAATTTTTATTTTATTATCACATAATTTTCTAGTTATTCCAGATATATTCTTATAATTCTCTATACCTTTTGTAGTAAACTAAAATCTTAAAATTCTAATAATTTTCTGTGTATTCTATATATTCTTTTGATTTAGAAAGATATAATCTATTATTAATTATAGATATATAAAATCTTAAAGTTAAATTAAATTTTAATTTTTTATATTCTTGTGGTAATCTATTAGAGATAGGTTTTCTCATTTATAAGTTTCTTTTATTCTATATCATAAAAACTAAGATCAAAATCATATAATTCAGCAATATCATTATAACTCTCATACTGTTCTATAGTTTCAAAAGCTCTTTCACTATTTTCATTATCTAACCAGAAAAATATAATCATTTTTATTATTTCTTTAGGTAATCTTTCTTTTAATCCAAATGATGCAATTGTAAGACATTTTTCATAATATCTAATATTTCTTTTTATGAAATTTATTCATCTAGTATAACTATCATAAGTTTTTGGAATTTCTATCATATGACTATAATCAATACTATTAGTATATCTAAAATGTACAATTCTATAATAAAATTCATAATTTTCCATAGTAAAAGTTCACCGGGCATGCAATCTTCTTAAAAATTCTTATATAATAATTTTCATGCAAATGTTTAGACAATAAATTTCCTTGTGCTTAAAATAAGGGTCTTACCACACTTCACCAAATAGCAAGAATGTTAAACGTTCCTGGTCACTTTTGTCACAAAAGTTGGCCAAAGTCCAACTGCGTCACAGCAAAATGGACACAAGGATATTCAAAACTCTCAAATAGACTCACTATGTAGAACAACACTCAAAGCGTAATAAAATATTTATTTCAAACTCAAAAATCTTATTGATCTGATGATAGTTTGAAAGCTATTATACAAGGATTCTATAAAGATTGAAACTCCAAAAAGTGATTTCTACTCTCTAATGAAAGAGATTACAAATTTCAATATGGTGACTTTTACAAACTAGTCTTTGGTCATTTAAGTGGTAATGCCTCTTCAAATGAGAAGAGTACTAATTTATAGAGAGGCTTGCACTTCACCGAGAAGCTTCTGGCCAATCAGATGTTTACAAAACAAAGGTAAAAGTACAATAATTTCTTCAAAGTGGTTGGAATAATTAAAGCACTTGTCTGATACTTTATTCCAGCTTTAACAGCTGTCTTCTTCTTTACAGCTTACATTGTGTTGTCTTGGTCTCTTCTTATCGTCCTTTACCTATGAATGTGTCATATCAATCTATAAGCTTCTTTGATGCATTCCTCGCTTACAAGGAATTGGTCATTTAAGATTTCACAAATCTTATCTTCAAAGATTTTAGATTCTTTATCACCACTGTAGATAAAGATCCAATTATTACTCATTTCATACACCATATATTTTTCTCCGTAGAAAAATTGCATGGTTGAACAAACTGATTTGATTCCAAGGGCTCATCTGTAAATCATCCATTTCTTATTAATTGTTGGCAATTCTTTGAAAATTTGAATCTCTTTTAGTGGATTCCCATTATTTTTTCTGATGGTGATCAGATGACGTTTTCCATACCATTCTGGTTCTTTATACTCTGGACTGATAGTATAGAATCTCAATTCCACTGGTTCTTTATTATATTTTTTTAACACAATTGATAAATTCTTTATCAAATTGTTCAATTTCCTTAAGATCGGTTCCTAGGAAGAGTCAATCTAGGAATCCAAATGTTACTAATTTTCTGACAATAGTTGGATCTGCTCCTTGAATAGCACTTATTCGTAAATCTCTGTAGGAAGAGCTATGAGATAAAGAGAAATTCAACTCTAAAATTATACACTCATTCTAAAAATTCATAATAATCTTTCTCCATGGGATGAAGATTGATTCGAACATGATGAGTTGTAATTATTCCTTTTGGTGCTTTTTTATCTCCAAAAGATTTTTTATTTCCTGAAATTCACTGATTACAATGGGTTGTTCCAGTGGACCCTTTAATAATGATGTTTCACCTAAAAGGTGAGTGGCTCCTTTTCCACTTTTATAATCTTGCAATTTGCTTGAAAGAGCCGGTGGTTGCAACGGACCTTTTGTTAAGGAAATTTGAGAACTAGTCTCAGCGACTCTTTTTTCGTTTTCGAATCTTTCCAATAGTTTGTCCAAAGGGACTGGCGACTGTTGTGGGCTTTTGTTAATGCCTTTTTCTTCGTTAGAGGCAAGAGAGTCAATTCTCTTGAATTTTGATTCTCCACTCTGGGTAGATGTATTAATTTTTCTATATGGATTACGACTAGCCTTTTGGCTATATTCGTCTTTCTCCAAAGGAGGGAAATCCTGAGAATAAGCTGCAAAATAATCAAGATAGTCTGATAATTTTTCAATCATTTTTTTCTGTTGTCTCATTTAATTTTTCAATCTTATTTTCATTTTCAACAACTTTGTTTGATAAATCATACAAAGTTCGCCTTATATCTAGATGATCCTCCTAAACTGCAAGATAATTGGTGTTAAAACTTGTTAAAAGTTCCTGCAATTCTTCTGTGAATATTTCAATCTTTTCCATACCCATAATTCTTGCTCAAGAAATCAACAAATAAGTTATCTTTTCCTTTAATAGATTCAAATTTAAAATTATAGAAAGATAGTAACCATCTGTGCAATCTCCTATCTTGAGGTGAATTAGGTAATCTATTATTTACTAGTCTGTTAAGTTGAGTATTATCAGTTTGAACAATACATTCTTTATGTAACAAGAACATTTTAAATTTATTTATTCCTTTAACTACTGCTAGTAATTCATTTTCATTGGTTGAATAATTTACTTCAACATTATTAAATGTTCCACTAGTATATCTACAAATTTCATTTAAGTCAGTTTTTAATAAAGCACTCAAATATAAATCTGATACATCTGTTTGTACAATTAGTTTATCCTTTTCATCTGGAAGTCTAAGTTTAGGTAAATTTTTACAATTTTCTTTTAAATTTTTAACACGAAGAGTATGTTCTTCATTCCATTCTAACTTATTTGACTTTCTTAATAGCTTTTAAAGTTTATTTCTTTTTTTCTACAAGTTTTTCTATAAATCCTTCAGCATAATTAAGGTATCATAAAAACTTTTGAATTTGTTGCTTATTTTCAAGTTTATCAAAAAATAAAATTATTTTTTTTGAAATATGAGGTTGTAATTTTATTCCATCATAATTTATTATTATTCCTAAAAATTCAATTTCATTGTTTGCCATTTCTGTATTTTTCTAACTAAGTATTATACCTTCTTTTGAGTAAAGTGTAGCAAAATTTCTAAGATATTTAAGATGGTATTCATATGTTTCTGAACAAACAAGTATGTCATCAACATAAATAATAAAAAAATTATAAGTTTTAAAGACTTCATCCATTCTTTTTTGATAAATTTTTGGTACGTTTTTTTTAATCTACATGGCATAACTATCCATTCATAATATTCTTGAAGGGTATTAAATGTTGTTAATGGTATAATATTTTCTTCAAGTTTGATTAGCCAAAATCCAGATTTACAATCAAATTTTGAATATTATTTTTTATTCTTAACTATATTTATTAAAACTTCTTTATTTGATAGATAATATCCATCAAATTTAGTGTTTTTATTAAGTTCTTTATAATTTACAACCATCATAGGTTTTCCTCTTTTTATTTCTGCATAATTTCTAACCAAAAGACTGTGCTACTATGATGACTATTACTTTTTTCTTATAAGTTTTTGATTAAGAAATTCTTGAATTTGTACTTGAAATTTTTCTTTATTTTCTTGACTATAAAGCGTAGGTTTGATTCTAATAATGATTGTTGGCTCTAATAGTTCTATTTTAGTTGTTGTTTTTTATTTTTTCCATTTTTCAAGTAGGTTTTCATTATAATTTTTGGTTAAAAGGCCTTTTATTTGATCAAGAGTAATTGTTTTGGTTGAATAATTGAGTAATTTTGGTATAAATTCTATCTTTCACCACGCTGAGCTGGCTGAAATCTAAATGGTTTAAATTCTCTCGCAAATTTCATTAAATGTCAACATGGTGTTTTTAATCGAATTGTATAAATATTTTGACCATATTGGCTAAATTGTTGTAAAAAGTCATTTCCTAAAATAATATCACAATAATTTATATTATATTGATAAACATTTCTTATATTTACTATTTTAGATCCAATGATAACTTCTATATTTTCATTTTTATATTTTAAAAATTCTCTTACTTCAGTTATTCCTTGTAAAGTTAATTATTGTTTATTTTCTATCCATTTTGGTAATAGGAATTCTTTATAGACAGTTATTTCAACTCATGTATCAATTAGAGCACAAGTAGTTATTTTTTATTCGAATACAGTTATTTGTATATATACACTTATTGAAAATTTTATTTCTCTACTCATTTTTCTTTAAGGTAATAGGTAGTTATTCCTTGATGTGTAATAAGAATTTCTTATTTGTCTATTTTATAATTATCAAGACTATTTAAAAATGAATTTTCTAATAATATTGGATGTTCATCAAAATTCATGTTATTATCAATATAACATTCTATACTTAATAATAAATTTCCTTATTTTATTTGAACTTGTCATATGATATCACAAGAGTTTATGTTTCCTTCAAAATCTTTATATTTATAGGATTCTACTTTTTTCTTTTTAATTCCTTCATCTATAAGAGAGCAAATATGATTCTGATTTGCTCCAGTATTAATAAGTATTTTAGGTTCATTTGTCCATTTATTTCAATTAAAATTTTTCCTTTGATTCTATAGGCACTATTATTCTTATTTTGTTCTATTTTTGAAATACTGTGTCTTGATGTATTATCTCCAATAATTATCTTATTTTCTTTATAAGTTATTTGGTTTGGTATAATAGGTTGATCCATACTTATAGCATCATCGTGTCCTATTTCAAAATTTTTTATTTCCTCTATATCTTGTTCTCTAGGTGAAATTACATCTCATATATATATATATATATATATATATATATATATATATATATATATATATATTTTTATCATTTATATGCACACAATATCTTAGATAACAAGTAAATTTTAATTTTCCATAGGCTAGATTTCCTTTAACTATTCCTAAATTTCCATTTTCTGCCGTAATACATCTTCTATCTTGTAAATTAAGTATTATAGGATTATTAATTTCTTCTTTAAAACATGATTTTATTATTATTTGTACTCCAATAAGGTAGACTTAAAATATTTTACTTCTCTTTTCTTGTTTTAATTTTTCTAGAAATTCATTAACACTTCTTTTTGTTATTAGATTTAATTTTATTTTTCCTTGTGTATGTTTAATATCTATGATTTTTTCTATTTCATGTTGTTCATTAATAACTAACTTCTTTCTTCTAAAAATTGATCCTAAAATATTAAATAATCTATTTTCTCCAGGTGGTTTAAGATTTAATTCTGCTCTATTAATTTTTCTAAATTTTTCTCAATCAAAATTTCCTTTTAAAGCATATCCCTCTACTCCTTTGTATACTCCAGTTTCTAAATCCTCAGACTTTTCAATTTCCATGATCTCTAGGGCTATAAGTCCTTAGAATATTTAATATAGAGCTCTGATACCATTTTGTGTGGAGTTTTTCAATAAAACAAAAATACAATTTCAATAGTAAACAAAATCTTCAAATTCTTGGGTTTAATAGGAGGAAGGAGTTAATGATGAAGAAAAGTTAAATTTTAATTCCAAAGGGAAAGTAATTTGTCGAAATTTTATAAGATCAAAATTTTAGGATAAATATTATAAATTAGAAGAGGACAGAGGAAGTTTTATATTTTTAGAACCTATTCCTAATAGATTAAAAATAATAACATTAATTGTAATTAAAAAACTTCCTAAAGAAATAAAAGAGCAAATTATAGAAAGAATTATAGTAGAATCAATAAAAGATATGAAAGAATTATTGAAAATTTTGAAAAAGAAGAAAGCATTTTATACTATGAATTATCATAGAAATTGGTCCTTTTTAAATAAATACTTACTAGAAGTTATTAAAATAAAATTAGATAAAAATTTAAGAACCGAGGAAGGTTTAATAAGACATATAACAGATATATGGTTACAACCAGAACAATCTATAAGAGAGAAAAAACTTATACAAGAATTACAAGGAAAAGACTAATAATAATAAGAAAATATTATGAAAAAATAATAAAATATCTAGAAAATCCAACTGTTAACGATTTAGATAATTATATAGAAAAGGAAGAGAATAATTTTAAGTTAAAATTAAAAAGAAAACAAATATTAATCTAATAGAACACTTAAAAGGACAAAGAGAAATAAATGAAGATAAAATGTGTACAACATATTATTATATACAAGCTTTAAAAGAAATTAAAAAAGGATAATGGATTTACCAGAAATAAAATTTGAAAAACAAGTAATAGAAAATCTAAGACTCTCAGTAGGGTCTTATCAATTAAAAGGAGCTAATACAATTATAGTTCAACCATTAAGCTCATATGGATTTTTTTATGGCAAACCTATAAAAACATAAATCCACAAGACAAAATAGCCATCAAGGAATTGCAACAGTTAAACATACAAGATACAAATGTTAAACAAAAGTTAAGAGATATTCAAAATAAATTGACAATACAATTTAAAGAATTAAAAGACATGATAGAAGAGGTTAAAAATATAGATGAAGAAATTCTATAAGAATTCCAAAGAAAATCAGGAGAAATAATAAACCAAGATAAAATCGAAATAATTATAGAGAAAATAGAAGATAATAAAAGGATTCTATCAATAGAAGAAAGAATTAAAAATAAATGATATGTATGACAAACTATTTAAGGTACAAAAAACCCAAAGTACTAAACCAAAAGTTTAAAATGTCAATAACTGAATATATTGAAGAACTAAAAATATGAATAAAAACATTAATAAATGATGTTCAAGATATAAAAAATGGAATAAAAGAAGCAAGAAATTATATAAATATCTTAAAACTTTAAGTTAGAGAGTTAAAAACTAAAAATAAAAAATAAAAATAAAGATAAGAAAATAGACAAAAATCTTATAGAAAAAGAAATGTCTAGAATAGGAAAGAAACATATTGAACAAGAAAAAAATATGATAGAAGCAGGAAGTATGGATAATGAATTTAGAAAAAATATTTTACCTAAGATATTAGAAGAAAAAGAAAAATCCAGAGAAAAATCACTAGGAAAATTAAAAACTAAAGAAGAACAAGATAATAAAAATGAATGAAGAATTGAATTTACTTATAGAAAATTTTGATCAATTAAACTTAGAAATTTGAGTGAACTCCAAGTTTTAATGAATACTGGAGAAAGACCTAATCTAGCAGGAACCTCTAAACAAGAATTACCAGATCCAGATGAAAGTTATGCACCTATATACAATAAACCATAAAGACAATATTATGACAAAGTGAGAGATAGACAACCATCTAAAGGAAATAAATATAGAGATAAAATTTGAACCTAATAATAATTATGATAAACCTATTAATCATGGAGGAACAAAATTAGATTTAGCTTGTAAAATAGACACTAAAAATGCTTTATTAAATTGGGCAGATTCAATGATATTATTCTTTTTATATAACAAAGATGATATATGGGAAAATACTGAAAAAAGAATATAATTTTTAATAGCATCATTTGAAAGAAATGTTAAAAATTGGTGGGAAAAAATTAGTAATGATACAAAAACACTAATAAAAAGAAATGTACAAACAAAAATAATAAAATAAGATAGACAAGATATAGAAAGATTAGTGGAATACATTTCAGATGAATTTTTAGATGAAAATTGGTTAAGAAATTCTGAATGAGAAGCAATGAGAGAAAAAGAGAATGCTAAAATCAAATTAATAAATTTAACAATATGTGATATATGTAAAATTAATGAATAAACTTGTGAGTTTAAAAACTATTATTATGTTTAATTTTATAGTAATGAAAATCAAGAAGTATACAAAGATATATATTATAACAAATTACCTGGGGATGGCAATTCAAACTGTGAAAATCGAAAATCGCGGTTAACCGAACCGAATGGGGCAAAAAAAATCGAACTGATTGTGCAATTAGGCGGTTATGGTTTTGATTTTAACGAACCGCTTCATTTAGGGGCGGATATGGTATTTAGTTATGGTGAACCGAATCGAACTGATTACCCGTTAAAAAAAAAATTTGGACAAATGGGCTTTCCATTTTTATTTCTCAAAATTAATTGGGCAATTTTTTTTGGACTTTCCAAAATTCTGGCCCAATTAATATTAACTAAACCTTAACCTAGTAACCCAAGCCCAGTAGCCCAATTCAATGACAATGTACCCTACACGTAATTAAAATGAAAAAGTTCATAGATCAGGTATTAACTTTGACACTTGCAAAAATCAGGTGCTAAAGTTTTAAAATTGCAAAAATCAAATTTTTACTTTTTATTTATTAATTAAATATTTAATTGTGCAATTTGGTCACAAATATCTTATTAATTAGTTAAAAATAATTTTAGGTCATAGCTTATCAAAAAATTTATAGATCACAATTTTTTTATCGGTCACAGATTAAAAATTTTGTAGGTCACAAATTATTTCGAGGTCACAAATCTAAAATTGATGATAAATAAATGTGTAGGTTCAATACCGCCTAAATTGATGTTAAGTATAAATAATGTTATGTCCGTATTTGTTAGGATTTAAAATCTAATTTTAATTTAAGTTAAAGTCAACAACTAATTTTAATCAAATATTTTATGGATCCCATAACTTTTCGATCACGCATTTCATTAATTTCCATCAAAATCTATTAAAAATTTGATTTTAATTACCGTCAAATAATGATTATATATCATTATCCATGACTAAACATAACTTATTTTAGATATTTAAGCATCGATTCAAGTTCGGAAACAAAATACAGCTCAACAAACTTGTATATGTGAGGTTTACAGGATAATTTTATATAAATTTAAATGTTTCATATTGAAAATATTGTGTAACTAACTATTAATTTTCTACTTAAAATATTAGATATCAAGTTATTACTCAAATAATGAGTTGGAGAGTAGAAGCGAAATTTTTTTCCTTCTTTTGGTTCTACCGTATTTATGGGTGAAAGAATCGTCATTTACGGTAATGATTTTCCCTTTTATAGATTGTCAGGAATTGAATGGCTAGGATTGCACTAAAATTAAGTGCAGTGGGTGGTAACTGGTAACAAATTTGGCATCAATGGAGAAATTTCAAGATTTTCTAACTGTACCAAAGAATAAAGTAAAATTGAGTTATTCCTAATAAATTTAAAAGTAATTTTATAAATTCTCTTTTCATCTTATTGTAAAAAATTAAGGAAAATCGAGTTTTCTAATAGAAATATGATTTGAATAATTGATTATTGTAAACATTTTATTTTTGCTTATAATTTAAAATAAGATGTTGTTATATATTAATTATTGCAACTTTGACATTATAAATACTTTTTTCAGTATTTGGATTTTTCATGCATTTTGCTTGCACGAATAGTTTTAGTTCATGAGTCAAGGGTAAGTATATTACCATTTTCATTTTTACTGTATTGAATGTGTGTAGTTTACTTGACCGTGAAAAGAAAATGAGAAACAAAAATTGGCTCTATATATAATTTTATATCTAGTACTATTAACTTTCATTGACTTTTTTTCGTAAATTATTTTTTTTCAAGTTGACGATTGGACCTATAAAAAATAATTTATTTTCGTGATTATTAACCGAACCGAACCGAGATATAAACCGAACCGAACCGACTTTTGTGGTTATGGTGCAGTTATGGTATGGCCAAAAAATTGGTGGTGCGGTTATGATTTTGGCCGAACCGACCCCGAACCGAACCGTTGTCATCCCTAAAATTACGAGGTTCATAGATAATATATTTTACAATAGAATTTAAAAAATATGTTAAAGACAATCTTGAGATACCTAGAACTTTAGGATCAAGAATAAAATTTCTAAAAAAGGCTTGCGCATATATATATATATACACGTCAACAAAGACTATTATTAAAGAAATTGAGAAAATTAACTAGAATATGCTGCGATGACATGGAAAACCTATACAATGAAGATGTAATCTTAAAAGAAGAAGTACTAAGAGAAAATATAAAAATAGAAAGTTTAAAAAATTTAGAAAATTTAAGAAAAAATATATAAAATTTAGAAGAAAATATAAATGAAATATAATCTATATAGATAACAGAAAAATAAATCTTATAAAAAAGATAAAAAGCCAATGTAAATATTGAAATTGTGGAGAAATACGTCATATAAGCCCTAATTGTAATAAGAAAAAGTTAAAATATTACAAAAAAAATATTTAGAAATAGAAAATGAATTAAGTGAAATATTTGATATTGAACAATATTACGATCAAGAGGTATATATAAGTGAAATAGATTCAGAAGATAATGAATCATAATCTGAATAAAGAAATAGAAAGTGATAACATAAATATGCAACAATATGAAAGAATAGATGATTATGGATTAAAAGTAACATTTGACAATAACAAGTTCAAAAAAATACAAAAATTATCTTTAGATATGAAAATTGGAAGATGGGAAGTCTTAGATAGAATATGGCAGAGAGAAAGAATAGCAATAAACGAATATCATAAAATTGAAAAAACTATAAATGTTAGAACAACTAATGGAACACATAACTTAAATCTTTTAACAAAAAATACATTAGCAGAATTATTAACAAAGACTAATAAAAAACAAAGTGAAAAAAATCCAATATGTCTATTTAGCAGGAATATAAATAATGGTTAAATCTTTATTTAAAGAAGGAATAGATTCACCTTTAACTGTAAATTTACATGATGGAAGAATAATAAACTTGAAAAATAGTCATTTAGGAATTATAGAAGGAAACTTAGCATACTAGAAACTAATATTTACTTGTTACCCAAAATATTATGTTTCATTAAAAGATAAAAACTTTAATGAAGTTTTAGATTTGCATTTTAAGTTACACGGGTATGATATAATGCAATCAGGGGATCAAATTATGACTATAGAATATAGAGATTTATACACTTTTACTAATTCTAATAATGGAAATATTTATTCTAAGAAACCATATATAGAAGTTCATAAAGAATGTAAAAATATTAGTAAAATAGTAGAACCAAATAAGCAGATAAATTTAGTTCTAGAAAAATATGAACTTAGCATAACAAGGGATAAACCCAAAATAATAGAATTCAGAGAAGAAAAATATTCTGATAATAAAATAACTTTTAAAGATGGAAGATTAATTAAAAGATCAACAAGTCTTAGACTACCTGACAAAAAACAATTAGGAGAAACTAGTAATACTAGGGAAATAGGAATTCATAGAAATGCTAGGAATATGAAAATAGAATGTGAATATTTCAATGGAAGAGAACATGTAAAAGGATCGAATATATTAATAGATAGAGGAGTTAATGAATGTCATATAACTTCAAATAGAAATAAATGATTAATAACTCATAGAACTGAACCATATAGATGTGTAAATTTTGATGGATAAATACATACTATAAAACTAGAAGTTAAGGTGTCAATAAAAATAGGAGAAATTAATCTTTTAGTACCATATTATATAGATAATATTATGGATATAAACCCTCATATATTATTAGGAATGAGTTTTCTAAATGGATTAAATGATTATAGTATAAAAAGAGAAGGATTGTATATAACTCAAAATGGTCAAACTATATTATGTAAAAATAGTTGAATGAATAATCAAATAAGTTTTCCATTAGCTGTTTATATACAAGTTACTATTGTAAAAACAATATAACAACCTGTGCATTAGTTGACACAGGAAGTGACATAATAATATTTAAAAGTTTCTTAATAAAATCATGGAGTAATGATAGTAAGATAAAAATAATAGGAGTAACAGGGAAAAATACCCAAATAATTAATAGTGCTAATAAAATCTATATAATACTTAGAAATAAACAAATAATAGTAAACAGAATATATAATTATGATAAATTAGAATGTGATATACTATTAGGAAATAATTTTATACAACAATTCCAATATTACAAACAAAATAATTAAATGATAATGTTGCAAACACCTTGTGCACATTTACTAAAAATTTCAAGATAATTTAGATCTTATAGAGTTCAGTCAGTCTAGCATGGTGATAAATGGGAGAAAAAATCAATCATACATAATAAAATAAAAAATAAAAGAATATTATACAAAAAGTCCTAAAAATAGGAATAGAAATAAGTATAGAAAAAATGATAGAACAATAAGAAAAAATTTATGGAGAAAATCCATTGTTATTCTAGAAACCACATCACCCTAGAGCCAAGATAGAACTAACATAAAATGTTATTATAAGAGTAAGATCAATGATGTATACCATACAAGATAAACAAGAATTCAAAATTCAAATCAAAGAATTGTTAGAACAAAAATTTATTAGACCTAGTAATGGACCCCATAGTAGTCCAACTTTTATGGTAATGAAACATGTTAAGCAAATCAGAGGAAAAGCTAGAATGATAATAAATTATAAAGAAATAAATAAATATACTAAATTTGATGGATATCTTTTACCAAATAAATAAGTTTTAATAAACATTGCAAAATGAAAACAATATTATTCTAAATTTGACTATAAATCAAGATTTTGGCAAGTCAAGATATAAGAAGATAATATATAATATACATCATTTAGTACACCTCAAGGAAAATACGAATGGATAGTAATGCTTTTTGGTTTAAAAAATGCACAAATATATTAAAGAAAAATGGATAATATATTTAAAAATTTTAATGATTTTTTAATTGTATATATTGATGATATATTAATATGTTCCAATAATAGAGAAGAATATAGAAACCATTTAATACAATTGTTAAGAATTGAGGTTACATCTTAAAGTGGCCCAAAATCTTTATTAATTGGTCTGTGTCAACATCATTAATCGATGTGGAATATATATCCTTTAACACGCCCCCGCAAGATGGTGGCTCATTTGAGCAGACCAATCTTGAAATCCACGTGCTCATTTTTGGAGTCTTAACGGGATCGAATCGCTCGTTGGAGCATAATGGGCTCTGATACCATGTAAAGAATTGAGGTTACAAAGATCAACCTTATTAAGAGGAGTGGCCCAAAATCTTTATTAATTGGTCTGTGTCAACATCATTAATCGATGTGGAATATATATCCCTTAACAACAATTTATAAATGAATGTAGAAATGAATGAATTGTTCTTTCTAAAAAGAAAGCTATAATAGAAAAACATGAAATTGAATTTCTTGGTTTATCAATACATAAAAAAGGAATAAAATTACAACATCATATATCTAAAAAAATAGAAAGTTTCCCAAATAAATTAGAATCAAAAGAACAAATACAAAAGTTTTTAGGATATTTAAATTATGCAAAAGAATTTATTGAAAATCTTTCAAAAAAGAGACATAAAATCCAAATTTTACTTAGAAAAATAAATACTAAAGGATGGAGTGAAAACCATACAGAAATAATTAAATCACTTAAAGAAGAATGTAAAAATTTACAAAAATTAAAATTACCAAATGAAAAATATAATTTAGTTGTTAATACTGATGCTTCAGATAAATATTGTGTAGCAATATTAAAAACAGATTTGAATGGGATATGTAGATATTCAAGTGAAATTTTTAATCAAGTAGAAATAAATTGTATTACTCATGAAAAAGAATTATTGGCAATTATTAGAGGAATAAAAAAGTTTTCATTATTTCTATTATCTAAAAAATTTATTGTTGAAACTGATAATTCTCAAGTTGTAGGATTAGTTAAGAATAAATTACCATTAGAACCTCAATACAGGAGGCTCCATAGATGGCAAGCTTATTTGGCATTCTATAATTTTGATATAATTCATATTAAATGAGTTAATAATTATCTTGCAGAGTTTCTCAGCCGAAACATAGAATTTGCTGATGGATAAAATCAAGGTTATGGAATTATATCAATCTGTCATACATATACAAAAAAAAATAAAAAGGACTGATTTCCTCAAAGAGAAAGCTGAAGACATAGATACTGGTGCAATACAGATCTCAGAAATGTTCAGCTCAAATATAAAAGTATTGTTGGATATCATTACCGAACAACATAAAGAAACCATAGAACTCAAAAATCAAGTTGATGCTATTACAACACAACCAAAAAATATACTGTTTGAAACAGATTTACTAAAGAACTCAGAAATGAGTTTTCCAAGTCAATACCAAACACGGACAGCTGGAAGCAGCAGTGGACCCAAATGTGAAAACATACCAACTGATACAAAAGAAGATGCATTTCCAATAACATCAACTAAAAAAGTTATGTTATGTGCAGACTCAAATAGAAGTGATTCCAAAACGATCAGCATCATGGACCAGGATGATACCCCTTTAGATTCTAAAGAAGAAGAGTACGACAAAATAGTCCAGATCATTTACGAAATAAAAATTAGTTATTCATATTTCATCTCTCCAGGGAATAATGTCTACGACCATAAATTTGATACAAACGAGAATATTTATTCTGCATTATTAAAAGCTAACAAGAATCCATTCAAACAACTCTATAATTACTATGGAACATTTCCAACACATCGAAATTGACACTTTGGAATGAGTGGGCTAAGTATTTTTAAGCACGTGTTGTCTGCTTCATATGAGAGTTTCAAGAATATTGCCACCCATATTTTTAAGTCATATAAATGTCACAAAATATTGCTAGGCAAGGTAAAAAAAACTAATTAACCCCTTGTTTGAGCCTCATTTTTGAGCAAAAAATACATTTTCGAATATTGTTTATTTGGAAACTATGTGGTTAAAAGTAAGGAAAACTTTTTGATTTACGTATAATATTAATTTATAGGAGAATGTGTGATTGAAAATGAGTTTTGAAAAAATGGGGGCCAAACATAGGCTAAATTTCACTTTTAAAGAATTCGGAATTGATTATGTTGACCACAAAAAATGAATCAATAGATGCAGGGCCCACTCATGCCAAGACAAGTACCGTTCCGGCGCTTTCCTACCGGAATGATGACGGTAGCAATGAAGAAAGGGACGCGGGAGATACTTTGCGGCGATAGACAAGATTGTTCGAGCTCCGACAGGTGGAATGGAAGCAATCGCACTAGCCACGATTACCGAATTGAAACCAAAACTAATCTATGTAATCACGGACCAGAATATGCGGAAAGATAGATGAAATGTTAATAGTCTTTCTTGTGAGAGTTCAAGTGTATTTTTGTACATAGCATTGTCCATGTCTCTATTTTCCATCCCATTTTTCATTACAAGGAGGACCTATTTATACTGATTTGATCCACGTGGTGATCGTTGGATCGGAGCCGCGTGGACTCATCTCCCTAATTAAGGCTTCACATCACTATCTACTAATACAATTAATACATTGATAAGAGGTCAGCCGCCCTATACAATAAGTTGACATACTGACAACTTTATTATAAGCGTTACATCAATCACTTCAAAGATCCTCAAATCTTTTACAAGGAAACATCATCGATTTGTGAGCCTCGGATGCACTGAGTGCCTCGGAGAGATCTGAGACGGTTCTCAAGTGGAGGACGTTAGCTTCTTTCCCAACTTCTAGTCATGCAGTGTGAGGACTTCAGACTATGTAAGGACCCCCGACCTTTGACTTCTTTTGTGTATTTGACCTACTGGGTCTTCTTTTGACTTTCTTGTTGACTACCAGCCATGTGTCGTGCCACGCGGTCTCGTTTCATTGGGCCTCGAAATCGAGGAGTAACAATAATACCCTAAGTCTAGACATGATTATTTATGTAATACATGGACTTATTCAATTGGTATGAATATAAGAAAAATGTTTCGTAGGGGGTGATTTTTTGCTATCTCACAGATTATATGAATTTTTTTTAACCATCTTTACATTTACTAGAAGAATCAATGCAACCATATTAAGTACAATGACGTCAATCCCGATCCACGATGCTTGATGAATGCAAGAACAATAGTTTAAATGATTTGCTTGTTTAGGTGAAAGTGTGAATAATAAGTAAATAATAATGGGGAGTCTCACGAAATGTGTGAATAATAAGTAAATAGTAATTGTGAGCATGTGATTAAAATTAATATTTGACTTTTATTTCGATAAATTATAATGTTTTCCAAACATGAGTTGTATTCATTCATTAAGTGCTTGATACACAACACTAAATACAAATTAACTTTAAGAAGTTATAACATAAGCAACAATAGACTACATCTGAAGAAATAATCTCCAATGCATCGTTACATGGTCTCATTACTTCAAGAAATTATAATGTTTTCCGAACATAAGGAGCCGTTCTTTTTGCCGTTTTCAAGCCGTTTTCTATTTTCGATTTTCCAAAATACTGAAAACGCGTTCTCTTCCCTATTTTCGAAAACGCATTTTTGAAAACAAAAAAAAAATTTGTACATAAAACTCAAAACGACCATTTGGTCATTTTGAGTGTTTTCAAGCCAAAAACTCGAAAACGTTTAAAACGCGGAAAACGCCTTACCAAAACTGAACAGGAAGAATCACAAACAACCTCTCCTCACTCCCCTCTATCACCTCCCATCATTCCACCACCAATTGGAAGAATCAGCAGTTCGCCTCACCGCTGGACTCCACCAATAACAACCTTTCCTCACTCCCTTCTATCACCTCCAACCCTGCAATGTTCAGATTTCTTCCCAGAAGAATGACAGTCTCGAATCCGCGCAATAGGGTCCGAGTTTTGCAAATTTCGACGCCGTCCGGCCGTCCCACGATCGTGGACCACATGGGTTAGCCTCCTCTCCACCTGGTGCACCTTGCCCAACCATGGGTCAAGGCCAATTTTACATAAAGGTTTGAATTTTTACGTCGGTGCCTTCATGGAAATCTCAAGATTTTGAATTTTATAGAGATATACAAAATGGTTCTGCATATGGGGGCCCAATTCTCCAGGAAAAGAATTTTAAAAATGAATCTGTTGAATTTTTGGGAGGATGTATATACTTGGGATTCATCACATACCTTTGTTTCCAATGCTTGTCTACACTCCACGGTTTCAGTTCTTGCAACTGGACTTTCTCCACAATCTCAATGATTAGGAGGCTAATGATCTTGTAGGTTTACTTAATTTGTTAGTCCTATAATCTCATTTCTTTCTGAAACTGTTGACTCCGATTCTGGATAAATTGGATAATTTTCCCCATAAATTATGCTTCTCCAATTGAACTTGTTTTCACATGTATTCTTCTTTTCCTTCGAAGACATTCATATGAAAATATAAAAGACTGTGAAGGTATAAGAATTTAATTGGTCTTTAGTTCTTGACAAAATTAATGCTAATGATCTGTTACGGACGAGGAGACCCCGTAAGTCTTCCCCAAATGTTTGTGTTGTGTGCTATGATGACTACCTGTTCTATTTGGATTCAACTTAATGTAACAACCTTTCAATGCAAGTACATTCTTAGTGAATAGTTTCCCTCATACCAATGGGCTAAGGCTGGATAATTATAGATATCTGACAAGGATTGAGAAATATTTCACATTAAACATATATGTTTTCTTTCATTTACTATTCATGATTCCTGGTCTTTTTTGCTATTATTCTTTCTTCTTATTAATAGTTTTGTTATGAAAAAGAAACTAAACAAGTTATATAGAATTACTTTGTTCACTTTTATTGTGTTGATTGGGACTGGATGGTCGATCTTGAAGCCGTATTTGCAAGATAAAGAAAAGAAGGTTTTGATTATTGTGATCCCACTTCAGGTGATTGCCAATATAGCTCAAGCTTGTATCCTTCCTGTGCAATTATATTTCCTAAATTGAATTATAAATGTAAAGATTTTCTCCCATAATAATGTCTAGAGGAAAAGAATTCACACGATTTAAATGTGAATCACTTTGAGGTATGTTTACCTCTTAGTTTTCTTATGTCTTATTTTACTCGAATTAGGTTCTGAATATTTCAAACTTAGTAATGCATTTCAATATTTTTGGAATGGAGTTGAGCCAAAAGGGTGGAAGAGTGAAGTTCAATGTGGTAGATGAGAAAAAGGTAGATACTTTTACAATTCATACTCTTCTGGTTTAGTGAAGACAGAAGGTGGAGCAAAAGAGTTCATATTCGATATTTGTCTCTCTTGATTTCATACATTTTGATAAATATTTATCTGCCATTTTATATTTGTCTAGTATATGCTCATGATTGGAGTTGTTAATATCATCTATAGTGATATCACTAAATTTTAAATGGAGAATAGTAACTGCGATAAACCAATTATAGTCCAGAAAGATGTGACATATTGATGTTGCATAAGATTATAGGCTTTTCTTGTCTATTCTCTTTCATGCCAAGACATTCTCAAATGTAATGTGTGCTTCATTTTCACCAGATATTTGGTGGTGTGGGCATTGCTTTCATTCCATTGGGACCTATATTTTATTTCATCTGCCTTCCAGTATGATAAAGCTGATTGTATTCTATTTGAAGAGCCAAATGACATGAAATTTAAGCAGGGACAATGATCTCTATCGTGTCTCTATCTGAATCAATCAATCATCACTTGCATAATCTTAATTTCTTGTTAATTATTAACTACAACTTTAATTATTTGTGTGGCATGACTTGGGTCCTTTGAATCGTGTTGCTGCTTTAAGCTTCTGCTGTATGGGAAGAGAGAAAAGCCTTTTTCCAAGCAGACTCAATGTCATCAAGCAAGATCATGGCAATATTATGATTAACAACTTCGAAAGCACCCCGTGATTTGCATGCAGATCCTATAAGTTCCATGGCATTCTTGTGATAGAGATCAATAATTGGAACAGACTCTAGTTTACATGCACTGTCTGATGGAAGATCATGATGAAGTGGTTTCCATGCATGGGAATCGGGCAACTCTTTTGTTGAGTTCAAGTCGAAGTATTTTCAGGGAATCTTGCATGCATCTTTTGTCATGATTTTTCTTGTTTAGTTCCCCTACTAGTTAAACAACGCTAGCTTGAATTTAAGAGGTTGTATAAGAATGTTTGATGCATACTGCCTTTATATAAATGATAGGAGTTCTATTGGAGGGGGTTGAAAAACCATGTATTTTAAGGAGTTCTTTGTATAAGAATGTTCTCCTACTTGTTTGCTGAAAAACCATGTATTTTACGGATGCTTACAAGAATTAGTCACTATCTATTAATCTCTGTGAAAGAAGTGCACTTACATGGTCTTATGCCTCTTGACTACTTCGATCTATGACGCTGGTAAAGTAATTAATTGTCAAGCTTGATTCGATATATGGTAACGGGGAGACATCGCTTAAGGTTGCTAAGCTCACTCCAATGCCTCAATTTCATTTTTCGATTTTGTTGAGTTGAGCTAAAGGCAAACTATCCATAAAGCGTATCGACAGAATTGATGTTGTTAATCTTAATTTTCTTGCTCAAAAATCTGAAATTATATACATATAATTGGGAAAAAAAAATTTAAGATTCACCAACTTCATATATATTATTTAATACTATATTAATATTAAACTATTAAAATTTATTGAATAATCAAATTTCTTGAATAAAATATTATAAAAAAAATTATCAAAATTTCAAAATAAACGCGTTTTCCATTTTTATATTTTCGAAAACAGTTTTTCAAAATGACAAAGAGAACGCATTTTCAGAAATTTCAAAACAGACACTCAAAACACAAAATACAAAACGAATTCAAAACTCAAAACACAAAACTGAAACACGAAGAGAACGGCCCCTAAGTGCTTAAATTCATTCATTAAGAATTTGTTACACAACACTATATACAATTGTACTTTAAAAACGTGTAACATAAGCAAAAACAAATGATGTCTGAAAAAATAAATTCCAATGGAATGTGACGTGTTCTCTATCAAAATGACGTGGGAAGAAAAAAATAGACATTGTCTAGATGCACAGGCTTACTAGACATGCTGATTCGGCAATGACATAAGGTTGTGGAGGCTGAATAATGAAGAGAAGAAAATTGATAGAAAGAGTAAAATATTTTGTAAATCGTTTAATTCAATTTTAACAATATATTTCAGGAAATCCATAATTATTTATCTTTTATCAAAATTTACTAAAAATTTAATTTTAATCTCCTCCAAATAAGAGCAAAATCACAATAAATTTGAATTTTTCTCATTTCCTCTCGCCTTTTAACAAAATCTTAACTCTTCTAATTTTTTAAAATTTGTATATAATTTCTTTACAAATTTTCACATTTACTACAAATTTTCAACTTCCAATCAAATTTTCAAGTAATTAGAACCCAAATTTGCGTTTTCTCCTATCAAACTGTATATATAGAATGTGTGTGAACTTATTATATTCAATTTGACAAATTATGTTTATTTGATTTATTATTAGTATTGAATATTAGTTATATATTTTTCCTTTTGATTACTTGAATTGATTATATGTATCAAATACATTATAAGATTTTTAAACGTAAATATGCATTTTTTTGTGATAAACAAAACATTAATAAAATAACTCTTCGAAATCAAATAGATGAAAATGATTAGCAAAATATTAATGAAGAAATATTTTTTAAATGCAAATTTACATTGTCTTGAATCAAGTATGAATCGTTCAAAAATAGAGAACAAAGTATTCGATTTGTACAGAGTTTGATTGTGCCCCCAAATCAAAATGTCTGCGTCCGCCCCTATTTGTTAGGATCAAATTTCAGCCATCTTATTTAAAACTAACTAGTATCTAGTGAAGGCATGACATGCCTTTTATGTCATTCTATTACTATTATTTGAGTGACACAACCAATGAATTAAGAACAACCTTGTTAATTACAATCCATCATTTTTAAAATGAAGAGCATCATTAGAGGTGCACTAAATGCGTAAATTAGCATAGTCTATATGCACTAATTGCATATCTTAAATCTGAAGAATGAGAAGAAATACATTATTTCCAAGATTAAATTTCCAAATTAGCTAGGAAATATTTGTTCATGAGTTTAGATTTAGTGTCACATTTTGGTTGTCCCTTCAATAAAATCTTTTCACATGACTATAATTATTAGGTTTTTATTGCACCTACTAAACTTCATTTGAAGTTTTTGATCTATGAATGGAGGATCGGTTCTCTATAAAGAGATCTTCATTATAATATCTTGAAGATAATTTGTTTTCACACTTTAGTTTACGTGCGATAAAAGGCCAATATTGATTTGAAGTCGGTATTTATAATATTTTCGAACACTGAGAAAGTTTTGTTTCAAGACATTGAAGTTGAATTCTATTGTTGTTGCAATCCAATACGCTTACCATTTGTCGTGCCCTAGGCTTTGCCTCCATTGAGTGGAGAAATAAACAAACAAGGCTCTCTAATTTCTTATTTCTTAAAATCAACTTAATTTGCATTGAAAACATCTTCATCTGTCGCATTTCTGTTGTTAGGGTGATCGATTCCACTACAATACTGAAATTGGTTCAATGAAATATACGAAAAATTATGGATAAAATATTAGTAAAACTGAAAACTCTCTTATTAATGGATGTGATTTATCTAAAAATCTTGAATTCTTATGCGCATCATGCCCTATTTTGAAAATTAGGCGAGCTTCCCTCCTAGTAGTGGATCTTGTCGAGCTAAAGAATACAAGGCTTCCAAAGTCTAAGCTCATCGGAACACATTGCTTAACTAAATATGACTTTTAGCTTGATAGTAATGATCTTCGTCTCAAGGAGAAGCAATGTTTTCTTTACCGTAAATCATTTCTCCCAATTACCTAAATGAACACAAGTATAACTGAACTTCATGCAAAAAAAAAAAAAAAAGAAGACACCATCTCAAATTGTTCTATATTCTATTGCATTGGTATTGCAAATAGAAAGTTAAGGAACAAAAAGTTCGTTTTCAATAGAACTCACGACGTAGAAGGAGACCATAGATTCTTATTTATATATAATGAAATGATATTGTTTCTCAGAATAGTGGTTATCAACATTCACCACGAATAGTAGTTACAACATAATCAACGACAATTAACCAATAAAAAATCAAAGAAAATCCTTTTATTTTTATTATTCAAGTCCACGATCATGACTCGAACATTAGATAGAAATCATTCGATGACTACTATTGATTAATTGAAATACTTGTAAAGAATTAGCCTCGTAGTTAAGAAAGATCATAAACTATCTGTGAGTAGTGAAAAATTTAAAATTTTTCCTAACTTTATTATCAAAGTCCACGCATGGCATAAATAATCACACATGGACTTGGGGGACTATTGTAACGGATCGTAGAATGGAGGCTCCACGTGGTATCGCATTGGGCAGGTGGGACCAGCCCATCTGGGCCAGGGAATATTTTCTTAGCCTCTGACGTGTATTCCGAGGCCTTTACTCATTCCCAGGCCCTATTCATCCCAAGGACGACATTGTCAACCGAGGCTCTCCAGCAGCCTCCGAAGGCCCACGTGGAAAGCAACCAATGATGAAAATCTTTAGTTGAATGATTGAAGTGACCTTGGTGTAAAGAATCTTGTATCTTGTCTTGTCAATGTAAGAGCATTTAATATTTTGTAAGGCTAGGAGAGTCAACTTGATAGCTATGACTTGATGTCTTGGCCAAGGAGATGAAGCCACGTGTAAATTGATCCAAAGGTCACTATTTGAGTTGTGACACTATAAATACCCCCACCATGTAACACAAAAGGGGTTAATGAAACTCCAAATACATAAAGCAATATGATTTTCTCCCCTCTCTCGTTTAATAGCGTATTTTCTACTACAAATCTTCGTGTTATATTCATCTTGCCGGAAGCCCGAACGGTGAAGTCTCATGTCGTTGAACTCCTCCCACGTCCAGATTTTAGAGCTATCATGACCGTCGATCGGCATTAACGTGTTGGATTAACCTTACGTATACGCGAGTGGGCCCAGCATCTGTTGGCAACATTTTTTGGGGTCAACAGATTGGCGCCGTCTGTGGGAAACTACACTATAACCACGAGCAACCCCATGGAGAAAGCTATTTGAGAAGACTGTGGGCATCCCCCTTGAAAAAGGATTTGTTCTTGAAAAAAGAGCAAGAGGAAGCCCTAGAATTGAAAAAATATTCAAGATTCTGAGCTTGGGAAGATATGGGTTCGGAAGAGGAAGCTCCCCCCAGGCAAACTAGAGAAGCTGACATGAGGCCCCAGGGTTCGACGTCGACCCCATCACCATCATAGACGAGGTGGTAGGAGGTTGGCGGCCCAGCTCACTAGAGAAATGACTACTATGGCAGCCAATATGAGGAGCATTACCAATCAAAATTTGGCAATGCAAGAATTGTTGATGTGAGTATACAAGGCCAGGGAAGTCACCCAATTCCCCCTTATGTACCCTAGCAGCAATACCTACCTGAAGAGGTTCAAAGTCAAAGGGCACCCCCTCATAGGCGTCACAGGGGAGAAAGCCCAGTTGAAAGGGAAGTAGGAGTTGACACTTCCTCCAACTATGCCTCAGGCCGACCCACTGAGACCCCGTTCAATATGGAGAACAACTTTCCTCCAGAGTATGAGCCAGAACCGAGGCCACAGAGGTCTGTTAGCGTTTTCGACCGAACAAGTCCAGCGCCTAGGAATAGGTCATAGGCCTTACCTTTTGGAAGTTGGAAACTGGAGGAAAGGCAAGGATATGCCCTCCGTGTTGTGCAGCCTCGGAGAAACGAAGCTTAGCACCAAGGAACAGGCCACAGCCCCCATCCTATGCAAATTGACAACCAGAGGAAAGGCAAGAACGTGCCCCCCGTGTTGCACTGCCTCGGCGTGAACGCCGGATGAGGGGAGAGGAGGCGGCAACCAAGCAGGACCCTCTGCACCGCCCAGATACAAGGCCGAAGCCAACTATGATTCAGATAGTCCACAAAGATCAGTTGGATGACGATGATGGCAACCTGCCATTCTCGCGAGAGTTAAGGAACGCCCAGGTACCAAACCACTATGTGATGCCTAAAATACCGAAATATGATGGGAGAGGTATTACAGGTTTATTTAGCAGTTTCCCTCGATGCTATAAGCGTTGTCTTTATAAGGGAAGAAGGTTTAACCCAACTGCCAGTTTATTACATCAGCAAGGCACTACTACCCCCTGAGATTCGTTATCCGGATATGGAAAAGTTGGCCTTGGCGTTGATCATTGCATCCCGTAAGCTGAGGCCCTATTTCCAAGCTCACACTATTCATGTGTTAACTAACTTCCCTCCCAGACAAGTTTTGCAAAAACCAGACGCCTCGGGTAGGCCATTGAAATGGGCAGTAGAGTTGAGCGAATTTGAGGTCCACTTTAAGGCTAGAACCGCCATTAAAGGTCAAATTCTAGCAGATTTTGTGGCAGAATTCACTAATGCTCCTGTAATGGATGAGCTATAGCCCCCATTGAGCCTCCTACCTGGAACCTATTTGTGGACGGATTAGCTGGCGAAACAGGTTTAGGTGCTGGCGTGGTCCTCGTAAGTCCTGAAGGTTACAAATTGAACAATGCAGTACGGTTTGGTTTCAAAGCCACCAACAATGCAGCAGAATATGAGGCCCTCCTCGCTGGTTTGAGGCTAGCTAAGGAAATGCAGGTAAAGAGGCTTCAAATCAGCAGTGATTCTCAGCTTGTTGTGGGACAAGTGAATGGCACTTCGTAGCCCGAGATAAGGCTATGGCTTCCTATCTCAAGTTGGTAATGAGCCTTCTCCATTCCTTTGAGAAATTTGAGCTAATTTAAATCCCACGCCTGGAAAACGCGCATGCTGACGCTTTGTCCAAGCTTGCCAATAGCAAAGACTCAGAATTGTTGACAGTGGTCCCAATTGAGCACCTCCTTAAGCCCCCGACAGAAAAAATAATGTGGATAGAAGGTACCCCATCTTGGATGCAGCCTCTTATATCCTATCTCAAAGATCAATCGTTGCCCGATGACAAGGAAGAGGCATACAAAATTCGAAGGAGATCTGCCCATTTCATGTTGGTTGACGATGTCCTCTACAAACGTGGATTCTCCTCACCTCTTCTTCGGTGCGTGGGAGGAGAAGAAGCCAACTATGTACTTCCGGAGATTCATGAGGGCATTTGTGGCAATCACTCCGGAGGATTGGCCTTAGCAAATAAAGCAATGAGGCAAGGATACTACTGGCCTACTTTGAAAAACGATGCTCTCCAATTTGTTCGCAAATGTGACAAGTGCCAACGTTTCTCCAACATACAAAGGCGACCCTCCTAGGAGCTTACTACAGTATCCAGCCCTTGGCCCTTCAGCAAGTGGGGTGTGGACCTCATTGGCCCCTTACCTAAGGGCAGAGGAAGCGCCAGCTTTGCTATTGTGGCTATTGACTATTTTACTAAGTGGGTGAAGGCTGAACCTCTGACAAAGATTACTGAGGCCAACACCTCCAAATTCTTATGGAAAAATATCATCTGCCGGTTTGGCATCCCTCACTCCATTGTCTCTGATAATGGGAGGCAATTTGACAACAAGAAGGTGAGAGACCTTTGTGACGAATTGGGGATCAAGAAACACTTCTCCACTCCTCCTCATTCGCAATCTAATGGCCAAGTCGAAGCCGTGAACAAGACTATCAAGCACACATTGAAAAAGAAGCTTGACACAGCCAAGGGAGCCTGGGTAGATGAATTGCCCCAGGTACTTTGGGCAATATGAGCTACAAGCCGGACCCCTACAGGAGAAACCCCTTTCTCCATGACTTATGGTGCTGAGGCCATGAGCCCAATAGAGGTAGGGTTGCCCTCTCCTCGAAGGTTAAGCTTCAATGAAATGTCAAACGATGAGCTTAGGAGGTGTGAGCTTGATTTCCTCGAGGAAAGGAGAAATGATTCCCAACTGAGACTTTCTGTCTACCAAAGGAAAATGACCCGGTATTACAACTAGAAGATGAAAAAGAGGTCCTTCCGTATAAATGATTTGGTGCTTCGCAGGGTTTTCCTATCCTCGAAGGAACCAGGGGTGGGCACTTTGGGACCCAACTGGGAAGGGCCCTACCGAATTGAAAAGGAAATCCGACCCGGTACCTACTGGATCAAAGACATGGATGGTAAGACTCAACCCCATCCATGGAACATCGAACATCTCAGAATGTATTATCAATGAATGTAATCTACTGCTGGAAGTGTTTTCCCAACCTGTGAAAATAAATAAAAAACTTCGTTTTTCTGTATCAACGAATGTACAAGCGTGGGCGCCTCGGAGGAGATGATGTAATCTTAAAAGAAGGCCACCTCGTTTGAACTCCGAGGCGTACAACACATACCTCCATTTGATGAAGCTGAATGTCAAAGGGAGAAACCTCTGCTTGGATGAACCATCCACCAAACTAGGAAACGTGGACGCTTCGGAGAAGAGGATGAGACCTTAAAAGAAGGCCACCTCGTTTGAACTCCGAGGCGTAGCACAAGCCTCCCCTTGGACGAAGTTAAACGTTAAGGAGAAAAGCCTTTGATGAAGCATAAGTAAAATAGGTCCAGAATAGGAAGCGTTTCAGAGCCTTCATTCGGGAGTTATCAAGTCTTGGCCAAATTTCAGTTGATATAGGTTAATACTCAGTTTCACTTCAATTGATTATTAAATTGGTCGAGTCATTCAGTTAGACGAAGCGTAAACAGTTGTGACGATGCGTAAAAGATAACACGAATAAGGTAAAGAATTACAAGTTATGATTAGGCCACGAGCCTTACAAAAGTTAAGATTCAGAAGGAGGTGGGGGAACTAGAGTATCAAAGATCGGCGCCTCAGCAGGCAATTGGGGTGCTTCCACAGTCTGAGGAGCTTCGATTGGCGTATTATCAGATTCAAGCTCTATTACTTCGCCTTCCTCAGCTGGGGTCTGAGGAACATCCTCCTCAATGAATTCAGCCTTTAGCTCGAAGATGTCCAGCCCCGGATGCAACTCCTCCATCCTTTCGAAGACCTCCTGGTAGGCCACCCTGCTCCAATACATTCCGAAGCGGCGGTACTCTTCAGTGAGATGGAAATTGGCTATGTAGTTCTTCACTGAAATAGCACCTGCCTCGACAACATCAGTTTTGTACTTCTTCACCTCAGAGGCATACCATTAGAGCTCCTTCTTCATAAACTTATTGGCATCTCGTGCCCTAGTAAGCTCGAGGTTTGCCTTCTCCAGAGCTTCAGCAGTGAGCCTTTGGTGGTTATCAGATAACTCCACCTTCTTTGTAAGGGCGGTCACCTCGCACTGAGACTCGTGCACCTCTTTTTTCAAAGCTTCAATCTCAGCTAGGAGGGTGTCTCGCTTGGCATCATCTTCATCTTTTTGGACCCTCAGCTGAATGTTCAACTCCTTTTTTTCTTGGAGTTTCGCCTGAACTGCAGCCAGTTCGTCGTACGAGGCCTGGTTCCTTGATTGAATATCTGCTAGGACCGTTTGGCATTCCAACGCCACGCCAAAGGCCCTAGCTGTTTAGCTCACTAGTGTGGCAGTGAGATCCACTACATCATATGTGGCCACATAATTTTACCACCTCTCAGTCCAAAATTTGTTAAATCCCTTGGTGGCACCCCTCACCTCGGGTGGGAGCATTTCGATAAGTGCGGGGGCGATCTTATCGTCCCTGCCCCCAGGAAGTTCCCAGATTTCCCTGGGTCCTTTCAACTTTCTTGGAGGTCTCAGATGCCTCCTTCGCCTCTTTAATGATTTTGCGGGACTGAGCCACCAGCGCCGCGTCAATGGAAGATTGGAGGAGCTTCGGCTGTTGGGGCCCTCCTTTGGCAGAATGGGACACTGTGGTCCCAAAACTTGACCCATCCCCATGGACCAACTTCCTCTTCTTCTAAGGCTCCTCCGTCACGCCTTTGCCCTGGCAACAGGCGGTTTCCCTCATTTGGGAGCATCCTCAGCCGCCTCGTTTTGGGCCTCGCCCTCAGCCTCCTTTTCATTCTTATTCTTGCTCAGGCGGTCCAGCCTGGCCTTGGTTTGTTTGGCCCCCGAAGACCCAGGCTTCAGAGTCTTGGCCCCCGCAGTGGATGTGGCCCTCATGATACTGATCATGTCAGTAGGGCGTAATCCTTCTTCAAAAATTTATCTACAATCATTCAGAAAAGAAGTTATTTTGCATGAGGAACTGAAGTGCCTACCTATTCATTCAAGAAGCTAAGTGCAATAGCCTCTTACCTTTTGGGGCCATCAGTCCAAAATCTACAAAGTATTTGTTCCTGTCGATGAGGTGGGCAAAACTTTGGAGCCTCGGAGGTCTTTGGTATATGTCTTCGATAATACCCCACTCAGCTTCAGAGAGTTCGTACCTCGAACTGCCGTCTGCACAGTAAATACAAATGTTAGTACCATGAGGCTATAAATGAATTACAAGTAATTAAGACGTGGCACTCACAGGCTTTGTAGTACTGGGTGGCACGGTACAGGCTGGACAGCATCTCCCTCAACCATCTGCCATCTCTCCGTTACCCAGAACCAGGACTCCTTCCACCCCTTTATGGAGGAGGGGAGCCCAACTACGAAGGGGGCATGGGAACCCCAAGGGGTGATGTAGTACCACCCCTTAGAATCGTCCTTCCCCACGACCTTGGCATGGAAGAGGGTTTCGAAGACGTGAAGGGGCAAGTCCTCGCCTAGGGACACCTCCTTCCACAGGAGGTAAGTCCCAATGACTTGGCTCCACCCGTTTGGAAGGATTTGGGTGGGGAAAAACATGAATGTCCTCAGCACTGCCCTAAAGAAGGGGTGTAGAGGCAGACACACACCTGCCTTAAGCAAGTGTTCACTGAAGGCCACACATTTTGGCCTCCGAAAGCAGGCTCGTTCGTGAGGCTCTGGGACTATCAACTCTACGTAATGAGGGATACAGTATGACTCCCTAAACTCAGCTAATTTGGCAGAGGTGATGTTGGATGGTATTTTGGCTGTCCCCCAACCTGCCTCATAATCTATTGCCTCCTCGGTCATACTGTACCACTCCCCCGAAGCCCCAGACACTGACTACTCACCACTCCTAGCCAATGTGATGGCCAAAGATGCTTCCGAAGACATTATGAACTAAAGGGAGTGGCAAAAATAGTGCAGAAATGGTGTTGGAAGAAGGAGAAATGACTGTAACAAGGAAATACCTAGAATGCAAGGAAGTCTCGCAGGAAGATCGCCGGAAAACTCTGGAAAGCAAGAAAACTTGAGAGATTTTGAAGAGTAGTTTACAAAAGTAAAGTGTGGAAATGGCAAAGCCTTGCCTTTTATACTTGTGATGGGCCTAAACCCTAGCCGTTGGATCAAAAACCCAATTAATCTGAAGCGTCCACGATTGCATCAACTTGAGCTATAGATTTCAAACGGTTCACACGCCAACGCCTCAGATTGATGCGTGCTCTTCACTAGCATGACCTGGCGCGTGTGTGCACTCCCCAACAACACTTTCAAAATTATTAGCCATGATGACGCTTTGAATGCGAACGGCTGTACGGTCATCGAATGTCGTTTCAATGCAGCCACCTACCTTGGAAACACGCGAAACCGTCATGACAGGCATGGATCTCCATATGGGACCGCCTTGCCTTCAAGGAAGTTAAAAACAATCTGACAAAGGCCAGTTCCTTCAAGGAACCGCCTCGCCTCAAAGAAATTCGGCAGAGGCCAGTTCCTTCAGGGAATCGCCTCGCCTCAAAGAAATTCGGTAGAGGCCAGTTCCTTCTGGGAACCGCCTCGCCTCAAAGAAATTCAGCAGAGGCCAGTTCCTTCAGGGAATCGCCTGGCCTCAGAAAATTCAGCCTTGGCCAGTTCCTTCAGGGAACCGCCTCGCTTCAAGGAAGACCAGCTCAGCATGGACCTACAACGTCTGAAAGGCAGCCTTCTCAACTTTACGCATTGCACCATTTCTTGAACTCCACGCCCAGTATGAATAACTGCGCCTGGACTTGCGGGACTGATGTGAGTAGTGAAAAATTTAAAATTTTTCCTAACTTTATTATCGAAGTCCACGCATGGCATAAATAATCACACATGGACTTGGGGGACTATTGTTACGGATTGTAGAATGGAGGCTCCACGTGGCATCGCATTGGGCAGGTGGGACCAGCCCATCTGGGTCAGGGAATATTTTCTTAGCCTCTGACGTGTATTCCGAGGCCTTTACTCATTCCCAGGCCCTATTCATCTCGAGGACGGCATTCTCAACCGAGGCTCTCTAGCAACCCCGAAGGCCTACGTGGAAAGCAACCAATAATGAAAATCTTTAGTTGAATGTTTGATGTGACCTTGGTGTAAAGTATCTTGTATCTTGTCTTGTCAATGTAAGAGCATTTAATGCTTTGTAAGGTTAGGAGAGAATCAACTTGATAGTTAAGACTTGATGTCTTGGCCGAGAAGATGAGGCCACGTGTAAATTGATCCAAAGGTCACAATTTGAGTTGTAGCACTATAAATATCCCCACCATGTAACACAAAAGGGGTTAATGAAACTCCAAATACATAAAGCAATATATTTTCTCCTCTCTCTCGTTTAATAGCGTATTTTCTATTGCAAATCTTGTTATTTATCGATTGGTTTCTTATACAATCGTGTTATATTCATCTTGCCGGAAGCCCGAACGGTGACGTCTCGCGTCGTTGAGCTCCTCCCACGTCCAGATTTTAGAGCTATCATGACCGTCGATCGGCATTAACGTGTTGGATTAAGCTTACGTATACGCGAGTGGGCCCGGCATCTGTTGGCAATATTTTTTGGGGTCAACACTATCTAGAAGGTTTACTTGTCGAATATATATTGAAAAATTGGTGCAAATTGGACAGAAATGTAGAAGAAAGAAATCGATAATGAGTTTGATTGAAGCAAGAGTTATACTCTCTTTCCTTAATAAATAATTTTGTCCCAAATTTAACTAGTTGGACAAATGGATGAACCCTAAAAAGGCTCTTACGCTACCCCTTACATCATATTGAACCAAGTCTGCGCCACCTAAGGCGGCCTGTTGATGTTGAACTACCAACTCCAGCAGCCATTTCTTAATCCTCCAACAAAATACGTCAGTCTTTAGAGGGTGAGTTTAGACATTTTTCAACATTCTCTAGGTTATAAAAATGACAGAATCAGACAAAAAGTACTCATTACGCACCAAAATCTATTGACGTTTGACTTTCAAATTCATTGTAAAACTTTGAAAAACTAGGTTATATACACTGAATTGCCATTTTTAGGGTTCAAAACATGCAAATTTGTGATTTTACTTTGCCTTTAGCCAAGATAGATTCTTGTCGAGGACTGTTGTTCTCGAACAAATTCCAACCGTCAATTATGACCTAATACTTTTGACCTCTAATGTTTATATATATATATATATATATATATAATCATCCATTACTTCTCTATCTCAGTCACCAATTTTGAACTCACATTAGGATATTGAGACTAAATATGGAAGACCATAAGGGGCAGAAAGAAGTAAAATATCGTGGCATTCGCAGGAGGCCGTGGGGGAAATATGCGGCTGAAATACGCGATCCTAGCAGAAATGGCGCGCGTTTGTGGCTAGGTACGTTCGAGACGGCAGAAGAGGCTGCAAGGGCCTATGATAGAGCTGCATATGCTTTGAGGGGTCATCAAGCAATTCTCAACTTTCCAAACGATGACCATTATAGAAGTGCAGGCCAGCCTCCATCTATTAGTTATTCATCGTCTTCTACATCTTCATCTTCGTCTTCATCAGCTCCTCCTAGTGATAGGAATTTAGCAGTGGAGGGATCGTCGAAAGGGCACGATGAACAGGTAATCGAGTTTGAATATTTGGATAATAAGCTGCTGGAAGATCTTCTTGAGAGACACAAGTGAAGAGAGAAACGGAACAAGAAAAGATCAAATTGTGGATGACTGGTTTGAATTCATTTAATTTTTCAAGTAAAAATAAAAGGCAAAGAGTTCTTAGAATTATTTTTCAATGGGATAATCCAAATTTGAGATTTTCATATGTTCTTAATTTTTCCTTTCAAAGTTTGTGCATAAAACCCTTTATTTTATCAGATTAACCTAGTTTCTTTGTACTTCTTCTTGCACTGCCATGGGATCATCAATCCTTAATTGTTCAAGGTAACAGCAAAATATTTAGGGCACCAATTTATAACAAGGCGCAATATCATAATCATGTTTTCATGTCCAAATTTGCTAAATCCGGGTATGTGTATATATATATATATATATATATATACACATAAAGGTTTGTATAAGGGATTACAAAATGTCATACGTTGCTTTACCATTTGCCAGTTTAAACCACAATCAACTTTTTTATCCAATATTTTTCCTCCACATCATTTTATGTAATTCCTTATATACCATTTTTATCTACAAGTAGTATAATCCAAAAAAAAAAAGAGATCATTTTACAGAACCCTTTAAGCCCTAATTTTCCTTGAAAATTAATATGGTTTTGTTCAATAATTAATATTTTTATTTTTATTTTTCCCTTTGGCATATCATGTAGCCACATGGTTTCATGGAGAAACCATACTGTCTGTACCACAACAATTTGCACTTCTGAAGAGTAATGTTCTCGTATCCAAAATGTATAATTAGAATCTCGAATTGTAACATAAATTAAAGATATTATTTCTTTATATAAATTAGACATTAATGATTTGTTTGATAGGGTGTTAAGACAATAATAGACCATGTTAAGCAAAAGAAATAAGTTAAAATCTTCTTCATCATGGTGTAAGTATTATCCATGTGTACGATGTTAACGGTGAAGATTATTTTACTTTGGTTTGTTAAAGATTTCTTTCTTTGTGTGCGGTTAAAAATATGACGTGGGACAAAATTGAAGATGCGCTAGTCGCTAGAGTATGCCCCTGTTTGAGCCACATTATTTTTCTCATTCTCATTCTTCTACTCATTTTCAACCACACATTCTTTAATAAAATAATATTCTCCATCACATCAATAACTTTTCCTTCTTTTTCAACTACATATTCTCCATCACATTAACAGTAAATATACATTCTTACTCCCAAAATGTGCACCAAATAGGGGCTATATTACCATTATTAATTTGTAGGATCATATTGTATAAATTAAAGTTCGTAAGTTGTTTCAGACGAGAACACATGACATTAAGAAGAAGATAAATTATTAATGAATTTTTATTGACAGACGATAAAATTTGTCGATAATAGTATATAAAATCATGAGTTACTCATTACGAAAAAAGAAAAAATAGTTGCAAACTTTAGACCCATGCATGAGTATTGATCGACTGATCAATTTACAACAAAATGGCATGGTTTAAAATAGTAAACCGTTAAATTTTGTAGCTTGATTAGTTAGTAACAATTCACCATGGAAATGAATTAAAGCACTCACAAGAACTCAAACAAAGGGGGAAGAAAAAGAAAAGAACAACGTTGTGGAAATTTACAAGACCTCAAACTAAATCCATCCCTGCCTCTAATAATTTACAAGATTTGAAAGAAATCACACCGTTAAATACAACCCTAAGCTTGCAGTAATTTTTTGTTGTGGAAATTACACCATCACCTACATTTGGAGATTTAAATTCTAAAATCAAATTTAGTGTTTTAAGTTTCAAAAATCAGATATTTAAATGTATAGATACAGATTTTTTTATATTTAATTAAATATTATGAACATTAAATTATATACTCCACCCACCCTTAAAATTATCAAACCTAATTCTCGTTCGCCGCTCTCTCTCTGCCCGTCTCTCATTTTTGTCTCTCCGTAGTGGCGCCGGTGGTGCTGACCTTCTCTCTCCTCTCCTCCCCCTCCCTCCCTCCCTCTCGTCTCCACCCTGATTCACGTCGCGCGATGCTGCCCTAATTCGCAGCAGCGTCGTGCGACGCTGCTACGGATTAGGGCAGCGTCGCGCAGCGGGGCTGCTGCGATTGGACGCTGCCGCTAATTTGCAGCAGCAAATCGCAGCAGCTATTGTGATTCGACATTGCCGACGCTTCGCTAATTTGCGACGAATCGCAATGACGAAGATTCAGCGGCGGTGCGCGACGCTGCTCAATTCGCAGCTGTGGTTTGTGTTCTTTGCTGTGGTGGTGTGACGGCGACGGAGAGGGTTTATTAGATTTAGTGGTGGCAGTGGCGGCGGTTCAGTGGTGTTGCGTTGGTGGGTTTGCTGGTGGCGTTGGGTTGTCTTCTAAAGGCGTTGGGTGGTTTTGGATTTGGATTTGCTGGTGGCGTTGGGTGGTCTTCTAAAGGCGTTGGTGGGTTTGGTGGTGGCGTTGGGTTGTCTTCCAAAGGCAGTTGCGGCGGGTCAATGGTGTTCGATGTATCTGGAATTTTTAGGCTGTTTTTATTGGTGGTGGTTGGTGTTATGTAAACGGTGGTGGTTGGCGTTAGGGCATGTAAGACGGTGGTGGTGGTGGTGGTCAGATGGTGCTGTATAGTCTTTGTGACCTATGCTGTGACCTGAGCCATGTGATGTGACCTATGCTGTGACCTGAGCCATGTGCTGTGATCGATGCTGTGACTATCAATTAAAACCTGAGCCATGCACAAAAATATTCTGTGACCTGTGCTGTGGCCATTTGAAATAAACCTGTGACCATCAACCAGAATTTGAGTCATTTGAAAATAACATGGGACTATGAACAAAATCGTGAGTCGTGTGCAATATATTCTGTGACATGTGATGTGACCATTTGAAAATAACCCGTGAATATTAAAAAAAATGTTATCAATCATTATAAACAAACAAACATGCGTTGTGACCTAGGCTGTGACCTGAGCTATGACTTGTGACTTATGGCTTGTGATCTGAACTGTGACCATACAACAAATAAGCAGTCGTTGGAACGGTCACCGAAGTAGTCACCGGAACGGTCGTCGGAGCAGTCGTCGGAGCCGGAGCGATAGGGGTGATGGAGGTGGCGGTGGGTTAATTTGATATATATATATATATATATATATATATATATATATATATATATATATATATATATTTATTTATTTATTTATTTATTTTTATATATATGTGTATGTATAGGTCAAATTTTCTGATTTTTGAAATGTGAAAGTTGTTTTATTATTTTTGAAATAGGGTAAAGTTAAAGTAGGAAAACTGAATTAGCCCCTTTTTTGTTTTCTTTGTTTTTTCTTTTTCTTCACCAAACTCCCACAGCCTTTAGTCACGTTAGCCTTCGTGGGCTGGATCAAAACAATATTGGGCCATACAGCCCAACAGAAGAGAATAAAATAAATAGAAAATTGACAAGTACAAGATTACAAGATTAAAAAAAATAATAATAAAAAAAATCAGGCCAATATTCAAATTAAATTTGGGAAAATCCTAGAATTAGTCACATTAAAAACAGTTTTATTAATATAAAATTACATTAATTGATCACAATAGATTGTGACCCTAATTAAACTCTCTCCATCCAATTAAAATCCCTATAGAATATACTTCCGCGATTATTTTGATAATGAACAACATGAAATGGCCACGTACGGAAATTGAATTCATGACCATATGACATTGTGGACAAAAAGGAGAGAAGGAATTGTTACTCGTAATGCGGTGAATTCATATAATTGTGACTATATAAATCATATATAGTGACTCAGATGAATTGTGTGACATCGATTATAATTTTGTGACTATTATGTTTTTGATCTGGTGCCTACTAATTTTCGTGATCTAATTTTGATGTTTGGTGGCTATTATAATTGGGATATAACTAGAATTAATATAAGTTTCATATTCATCATCAAAAATGTTGACAACATTCTTTCCCTCGTACAAAATTGGTTAATACCTCATAGCTGACATCTCTGCATCCCCTTTTTTGTCCTTCGCTTATTGAAGATCGTGTTTTTAATCTTGGCAATCGATCGAACATGGACGGGTGCTTCTTTTTTATGCATGGAATATGGAACACAGTGAGCAAATGGAAAGGATCGACCAATTCTAAAATTTGTTGATTACATAATTCCCTCCATAGTAAGCAAGGTGACATCATCAAATAATTTGCTGACGAAAATTAAAATAATGCTGACAAATTCTATACATATAAGTTTTGTTTTGACTAAATTACTTCTGAAAAGTCAACAACTACAGTAGTAGTTCATGTTCTTGAAGAAGATTCTTTCAATATATATTTTATTGATATTTAAATATTTGATTAATTGATGTCATGTTAGTGGATTAGAGTTTTAATAATGTATATTCGGTGTTAATCATGTTTGAGAATATAAAAGATGATGTAACATAATCTTTCTTGTTGAACTCTTCTATATTTTATGCTTTTAATTCGAGAATTCAATTTAGGCATGTTAAGCACAATTGACAAGGATCAAAATAGACGTCGTCGTTGCATAGCTTAGATGAGAATATCATCGAACATGGAACAAACATTCCCACGATCTTGTGTCCTAAAGTTTTAAGGATTATCTATAACCATTACTTAATTTATGAATTTTCTGTTGAGAATCAGGTGGGAGTCCTCAATGAAACCACGTTTGATTACATTTTCTTCTATCGTCAGCATATTGCATCATCAAATAGTCATCAAGTTGTTAATTAAGAAATTAACACGAAATTAATGCAAACAAATTTGCATCGTCAGCATATTGGTTATTAGAAAATGCTTAAAGGAAAATCTGTGATTAATTTAATCTACTGCTAAGAAATTACACCATGATTATGTCACTTGATGATGTAAGAACATTGGAATTTCAGAAAAAAGTCTCAACAATTTAGGATCAATAGTATGATATTAAAGAGGTTTCGGGATTTTAACGGAGGATCTTTGATGTAAAGTCTAGTCGAGAAATAAAGATGAGCTTTAAGTGAAGTTTGTAGAATATACCAAGAAAGGTTTATCGGCAGATAAATCATTGTTTATTGGCCTTTTCTAATTTTTCTATTCCTGTCTAGTTGGCAAGGCTCGTCCTAGCGTGTGATTTGCGACATCATAAAAGGAATGGTGTCCATTTAAAGTAATATGATTCGATGTTGCACCATTTTTAACTCTTATCAGATCCGTAGTTTTTCAAGAAAATGTCCGTCCTTATCTCTCGTGTCTTTGAACTTTCATGAAAAGAATTCGAAATATGAATATCTGGTACTAAATAAATCGTCTTAGTGGCCAACCCCCTTTGAGAGATTAGAGTGCGCATAACGTAGTCAGATTCTTCTTATTTTTTTAACGACTATTAAAAAGTTGAGTTATTATCGAAGCATTACAGAAACAATGTATATTATCTTGTTATCATGTCAAATTAAAAACAACTTAGTGAATTTCAAACATATGAATTATATGAATTAATAATAAACAAGGTAATTCATGCATGTGGGTTGGCTTCTGATTTGTCCATGAACACCTATACATAGAGCTTGTTTGGGAGAGATTTTTAGGGGAAGAATTGATTTTGAATAGTGATATGATGAGAAATGTGTGGTTGAAAAAGAAGAAAAAATTATTGATGTGATAAAAAATATTATTTTATTGAAGAATGTGTGGTTGAAAATGAGAATTGATTTACTGTAGAAAAATCTAAATCCCTCCCAAACAGGGCCATAATCTTAAAATATAATTCTTCAAATCACAATAATTGTGAACTAAATCTTGATATGAATTAGAATAATGTTAATTGGTTGGTGTATTATATAAGCAGAAAGTGACCCCAAAAAAGGGAAACCGCTTAGGTGTATAAAAATTATATAACTTTTTAATTCCTATATGGTTAATGATTCATTGATCTTTATTTGAAAAATCATTTTAATTATTTTCAATGTGAATAGGCAGAATGACATTCTTATTGTGTCAGCATGGTGACGTCGCCAGAAGTTGTGGCAAAATAGAATATATAATTTAAGGTTTTGGGTGGCATGTGTTAAATATAATTAATGATCACATCATTTGGATAATTTCAAGTCATATAAAAGGGAATTGGTCTGCAAACATCCAATTATTTGACAAACTATTACTACCTAATATTCTACTGAAATTTCCCAATCTTGAAGTCTAGACAACTAGCTCTAGTTTTAAAATGCAAGCTTAAACCATGAGAGAGCAATTGAGTGATTGGGCTCGAACATTATCTCGTCACCTATCAAGCATTGTCTAACCGAAAGGCAGCTAACGAAATTATAATTCAATTTCGAATCAGTAGATATAAACGTTTTCCCAAAAGCATAATCTATATATATATATTTTTTAAATTGTAGCATATACCTATCACGATACTTGAATGAACCAACATCAACATATGAGATCGCATAGAAAATTAAGGTCGAGGTGAATTATTTGTTGGAGTTAGTTGAGTATGTCAAGGGTGAAAATCTCAAAATCTATGGTAAAATGCTACAAGGTGTAAATGTGTAATCTTGTTGTAAACTGTGTTGTAGTAGCATAACCTTTTGTGGTAAAACGCATCTAATTGTTCTACTAAAACATCACTGGCTGACCTGCCTTCAAGACTCTCAAGGCGATCACTCCGAGTCTACCACCTCTTCATAAAGTTTCCTATGCCGATTGGAGTTAATAAGACCATGGAAAACTAGTATGGATAAAGGATATAAAAAACCTTAGTCTCAATTAGGTGAAAGGTCCAAGAAGAAAAAGGGTGGGTAGGTCTGTTATTATGTATGCTTAACATTTTCAGTTGAAGCCCAATGATGAGGCCCCAAAATTATCAGCCCATTTGTCTGTAATGAGTGTGACCCGGTTTGGCCCTTTTATGTGTGCATTTTCGCGTTTATGTTATGCGACTTTGGTTCTATTAAACAAACTGGTTGAGATTGTGACACGTGGTTTTGGCTGAACTGTTGGATGCATGGTGACTCTACATATTCGAGACTCTTCCATTTTGATCTGAATTCGATTCATTCTAGGGTTAGCTCTCGTTGATATTTTCTCTCTGTAGTTGTTCTTCCTTGATGAAAACTTGTGGTTTCGTCTGTAATCTTGAGGTTAGATTATCTTGGTGATGTCTAGTATAGATTACAGTTCTGATTTTGATTCTCTTGTTCTTGGTGAGCAGAAATCTGGGTTACTTTGTGTAATCTGTAAAAAGGAGAGAAATCGAGAGTTAGGGGCTGAAGGTTTGAGTCGAGTGATTCTTTTGGGTCTCTGATCTGTACTTGATAAACTTTTGTTGGTTTCTAGTGGATTAGAGCGATAACCACTACGGTGGAGGCGGGTGATTAGCCACTCTGTGGTGAACATCTGGGCTTAAGGGCGAAAAATTCTTGTGTTATGTTGTTCTTGCTATTTTTGGTTATCTTTGGGACTATTTAATTCTAACAGTGGTATCAGAGCGCTTGATCTATTCTTGGAAACCCCTGATCTGAAACCCTTGGGCATTCTCTTGGAATCTGGTAGTTGATCCTTTACGGATCTGTTCGGAGGATACTAGATCTTCAACTTTTGTGGAAAGTAAAATAGTTTGGTTTTCACTATTTTACACTTTTGCACTGAGACGCGTATGGTAACAATTTCTAAACCCTAATCTTAGTTGTTATTTTGAAACTTGAGTTGTCCGTGTTTTCTTGGTTGGAACCCACTTTGATCTTCCTCTATCTAGGGTTTCATAAGAGAACCCTATAATCTGAGAGGACAAGGTTTAACGGTTCCTTCAAGATTATCATCCATTTATGTCTTTCGAAATATGATAAAATTCTGTGATTTGTTTGTTACATGACAACTTGCTCTATCTGGTCACGTGCTTAAGTTTTTTTTTTCTTGAGTCAAGATTATCTGTATTTTTAACACTTGGTGTGTACTCTGTTATAAACTCGTACTATCTTGATACTTGTTCTTACTATTTGCATCACACTGTAAATAATGACTAGTTCAAAGATTGATATAGAAATTTGGAATGCTAAAGGTGACTTTAGTCTCTGGAGTAAAAAAATGAAGGCCTTATTGCTACAACAAAAATGTGCTAAAGCCTTAGATGAGATTTAGGGTGATGAAACCACTGAAACCAAAAGAACTGAACAAACTGAAATTGCTTGGAGTACTATATTTCTGCATTTATCAGACAATGTGATTAAAGAAGTAGGTGACACTACTACTGCAGTTGAAATTTGGACTAAACTTGAATCTTTATACAAAACCAAAACTCTTCCCAATAAATGTTACTTGTGGAAACAGTTTTTCAGTTTTAAATTTGACTCTAATTGTGATCTTGAAACAAACTTGGACAGATTTAATAAATTGACACAGGATCTCACAAATAGTGGTGAGACCATATCTGACAATCAGAAATCTGTAACCTTATTATCATCTCTACCTGAAAAATATAAGGAACTTAAGAATGCTCTTGAATATGGGAGAACCTCTATTACTATTGATGATGTTGTGTCCTTTTTAAGAAATAAAGAACTTGAATTCAAAAGTAAATCACTTTTCAAATAAAAATTATCCCTTCAAGAAGAACAACAATCACTCTTCAAATAAAAATTCTTGGAAATCAAAAGAGCATACTGGAAATTTCTCAAAAGACAAACCTAAATTCAATAAATTTGATAATAAGGCTAAAGGAAAAAGATGTTACTTCTGTGGAAAAATGGGTCATTATATTAAAGACTGTCTCAAGAGAATGGATGAACTGAAAAACAGTAATAAGGTTGAGGGTGGAGCTGCAATAGCTTATGAAGAAGTTGCAGCCACAAATGGACAAGTCTATGTGACATGTCAATCGGCCTTTGAAGATGAGTGGATCCTAGATTCAGGATGTATTTTTCACATGACCCCATGTAAAAGATATTTCAGTGAATAGAGACAAATAGATGACAAGTAATAATGGGAAATGATTTTTCTTGCAAAATTAAAGGTATTGGTAAGATTGTTTTGAAACTTAATAATGGAAATAAACTGGTCCTGAACAAAACCAGATACATTCCCAGCTTAAAGAGAAATTTAATCTCTTTAGGCTCTCTTGATGATGAAGGTTTTAATACAACTATTAATCAAGGCACTTTGATGCTTCAAAAGAATTTTGCTAAACTTCTTCAAGTTGAAAAATCAAATGGGATTTATATTTTGAAAGTGTTACATCAAAAGAAACAGGACATTGCTGCCACTGTCACATTGTCTGATAAATCTGAAATTTGGAATAAAAGGTTAGGACATTTAAGTGATAAGAATCTGCATATTCTTAAGAAATAAGGAGTCTTAAGAAATGAAAAGATTGAAAAGGTATCATTTTGTGAGCATTGCATATATGGTAAGCAAAAGAAACTGTCTTTTGCTGCAGGTACACATAAGTCAAAATCTATACTTGATTACCTATATGCTGACCTTTGGGGTCCAGCTTCTGTGAATACTTATTCTGATTACAAGTACTATCTTCTGATTGTTGATGATTTGTCTAGGAAAAGTTGGGTTATTCTTTTAAAAAATAAATCTGATACTTTTCAAAACTTTGTTGATTGGAAAACTCTTGTTGAAAATCAAGTAAACAAGAAGGTTAAAACATTTAGAACTGATAATGGCCTTAAATTTTGCAATGAGGAGTTTGATAACTTTTGTAAAGATAATGAGATTCTTGGACACAGAACTGTCACCTATACCCCACAACAGAATGGTCTAGCTGAGAGGATGAATATGACACTTTTAGAGAGAGTTAGGTGTATGTTAACTAGTTCTGGCCTTCCAAAACTTTTTTGGGGAGAATATGTCAAGATTGCCTCACATCTTATAAATAAATGTCCTACAAAGTCCCTGAACCATAACACACTTGACCAGGTTTGGAATGGTCAGCTTGCTGACTACTCTAAGCTTAATACTTTTGGCTGTGCTGCCAATGTACATCAAAATGAAGGTAAACTGGAACCTATGTCCATAAAAGGTGTTTTCTTGGGTATGGGGAAGGTATGAAAGGCTATAGGGTTTGGCTAAAGGATTAGGGAGGTTATAGAGTCACTACAAGTAGAAATGTAGTCTTCAATGAATTAGACATGCCCTGCCTTAAAGGTAAAGAGACTGCTCCAACTGAAACTGATCAAAATATAAGTACTATTCAAACAAAACTCTCTCCAGCTAGTTTCAATACTGGAAATGAAGATCAGTTTGAGGTGGAGCATGAAACTGAACAAGAGACCCTTGCACCTGATTTTGAAACTGACCTGATCATCACATAAACCCTTTAGAAGACTATCATTTGGCTAGAGATAGAACCAGAAGGGAAATAAGACCACCTGCTAGGTACAGTGAACCTGATTTTATCACTGCCCTTAATATTCAAGGTCTCTTGGAAGGTGATCCTACCTCTTTTGAAGAGGCTGTTGAAGGAAAAAATGCTACTATGTGGCTTGAAGCCATGCAAGATGAAATGTTGTCCTTAGAAAAGAACAAAACTTAGGTTTTAGTCAATAAACCAAAAGGGGTTAAAATCATTGACTACAAATGGATCTATAAGACCAAGGAAGGTGACCCAAAGAATGGTAATGTTAGATTCAAGGCCACACTGGTTGCTAAGGGGTTTAACTAAAGGGAAGGAATTGACTATAATGAAATTGGTTCTCCGGTAGTCAAATATACCTCCATAAGAATTTTGTTATCAATTGTTTCTCAATTTGATTTTGAATTAGAACAATTAGATGTGAAAACAACTTTCTTGCGTGGAAATTTAGATGAAAAAATTTATATGTTTCAACCAAAAGATTTTGAGAAAAGAGGAAAAGAAAGCTGTGTATGTTTTCTGAAAAAATCACTTTATGATTTAAAATAAGCATCTCGACAATGGTATATCAAATTTTACACTTTTATTAAAACCCTTGATTTTAATAGAAGTGAATATGATCCATGTTTTTACTATAAAGGAATAGGAGGTCCAAATTCTTACTATCTTTTGCTCTATGTGGATGACATGCTGTTTTGGCTGTGATGTTGATGAAATTAATAACATCACACAAAAACTTAAGCAAGAATTTGAAATGAAGGACCTAGGATCTGCTAAGAGGATCCTAGGTATGGAAATTAGAAGAAACAAATCTGATTACACTGTTTCTCACACTACCAGCTTATGTTTTAAAGATGTTAACTAGATTTTCTATGAATGAGGCTAAATGTGTTACTTTACCACTTGCCAGTCACTTTAAATTTTCTGTGAAACAATGCCCTAAATCTGAAATTGAAAGAAGTAGGACGGATAAGGTCCCTTATGCAAATGCTATTGGTTCAGTTATGTATGTTATGGTCTGCACAAGACCTGATCTTGCTTTTGCCATAAGTACCTTAAGTAGATATATGAGTAATTCTGGTGAATATCGTTGGGAAGCATTAATATGGTTGCTGAAATACTTAAAAGGAACTTCTAATCTGGGTTTAATGTTCTGTAAAAGTGAAACTGGAATTCAACTTAAAGGTTTTATTGATTCTGACGTTCCTGGTAATTGTGGCAATAGAAAATCTACTTTTGCCTATGTTTTTACTGTTAATAATACCTGTATAAGCTGAAAATCACAGCTGCAAAAAATTGTAGCTCTTTCTACCACAGAAGTTGAGTATATTGCAGTTTCAGATGCAGTAAAGGAAGGTATTTGGTTGAAAAATTTATTGGATGAAATTGGATTCACTGGTAATGATGCTACTATTTACTCTGATAGTCAATCTGCAATACACCTTAGTAGGAATCCAATTTTTCATGATAGGACAAAATATATAGATGTTAAATTCCGTTTCATAAGAGATATTATAGAAAAGGAAATTATAAAAATTGAGAAGATTTCTACTAAGTATAATCCAGCAAATATGGGAATAAAAATACTTCATTTATATAAATTTAGGGATTGTTTAAATCTTCTAAATGTCATTACTGATTAAAATGTTTTGCAGGTACATGAGCAAATGAAACCAAAGGATGTGTTAACCTCTAATCCATATGAAACTCGAAGATGTCAAGCAATGTGGATATTGTTATTATGTATGCTTAACATATTCAGTTGAAGCCCAATGATGAGGCCCCAAAATTATCAGCCCATTTGTCTGTAATGAGCGTGGCCCGGTTTGGCCCTTTTATGTGTGCATTCTTGCGTTTATGTTATGCGACTTTGGTTCTATTAAACAAACTGGCTGAGATTGTGACACGTGGTTTTGGCTAAACCGTTGGATGCATGATGACTCTACATATTCGAGACTCTTCTATTTTGACCTGAATTCGATTCATTCTAGGGTTAGCTCTCGTTGATATTTTCTCCCTGTAGTTGTTCTCACTTGATGAAAACTTATGGTTTTCATCTGTAATCTTGAGGTTAGATTATCTTGGTGATGTCTAATATAGATTACAGTTCTGATTTTGATTCTCTTGTTCTTGGTGAGCAGAAATCTAGGTTAGGAGAGAAATCGGCTGAGGGTTTGAGTCAAGTGATTCTTTTGGGTCTCTGATCTGTACTTGATAAACTTTTGTTGGTTTCTAGTGGATTAGAGCGATAACCACTATGGTGGATGCTCAACGGGTGATTAACCACTCTGTGGTGAACATCCGGGCATAAGGGCGAAAAATTCTTGTGTTGTGTTGTTCTTACTATTTTTGGTTATCTTTGGGACTGCTTAATTCCAACAAGGTCGATTATGAAACTCAATCATGTTAAGGGATACAAGGTTTGAGTTAGATTTCTTAATGCGTCAAGTGCTCAATCATGGGTGTTGTCAATTTAAATGTTGAGAAAAGAATACAATGAAAAAAAATAATAATAATAAAATCCCATTTGATATCTTCATATGCAAGAATCAACAAATTCGATTGAAGGAATAGCTATTGATCTATCCTTTCCTATTTGATCCTTTTGAATTCCATATTCAAAATTGATGTTGATATTTTAATATAGAATCTCAAGCTTGAGTAAGTCCAAACCAAGGTTACAAGACGATACAATCGATCCAAGATAGTCTTCCGAGAAGACAAAAATGACAAAACCCTTAAAAGTCCTCATCAATCCAAAAAAGTTTTCCACATCTTCAAGGTTTAAGTTTGAATTCTTCCACAAGGTACTAAAGCTTGACCTTTCATAGTTCATTCTCAACGTCTTCGACTAGTGTGACATAACAATCAAATGTCATGCACTGACGCATTATTAGTAATTTAGTATAATGTATAACTCAATCATTTCTTAATAGAAAGTAAAACACCAGATAGGCAAGATCAATCATTGATGATCTCATTACATCTGCTGTGTATGCCTCTTCTGGATTCAGATTACATTATCCACTCCAAAGAAAAAAGAAAAAAGTCAACTCGCAATTAATTGCCAGAACAAATTTGTCACCCCGATTGACATACACTCACAATGGAGTGGGACCCACGTGAGAATTATGTGAATAAAAATTTCCAAAGAGTGCTTCCCTATTGTGAGTGTATTGTTAGGGAGGATGTCAAATCCATAGCAACTTTATACATACGGGAATACATTATTTTGTATGGAAAAGATACATCTGACAGCTTCACAAAGTAAAAGCAGTATACTTACTAGTATATATGTTTCCTTAATTTCCCCGAACAAGTGAAAAAGTGCGCATGAAGCTGTAAGAAAAAAGTGGTTATCTAATAGAGTAACTAAGAAGAAGAAAATTGGGTGAAAGATGGACTATTTTCCAGTCTTCTTCTCATCGAATTCAAGAAGATCCTCTAACAACTTGTCATCAAAGTACTCGAATTCGAACACTTCTTTCGGAATCCCATTATTTTTCTCCACATTCGATGAAGAACAAGTCGATAAAGAAGGATATTCATGGGGGAAGTTAAGAACTGCAAATGAACCTTTCATTGTATAAGCAGCACGATCATATGCTCTTGCAGCTTCTTCTGCAGTGACAAAAGTTCCCAGCCATAATCTGTTTCCATGGTTATTGGAATCCCAAATCTCCGCCGCGAATTTGCCCCACGGCCGCCGCCTAACTCCCCGGTATTTCACTTCTCTACCACCACCTCCGCCACCCTCTTTGTCTTCCATAATCATGTCTGTTGAATTCTTATCCATAGTTTTTCACTCATTACATTACCAGCTACTGCCCTATATTTATATAAACGGTGAGTGGAAAATTTCCATTGAGAAAAGGGGTCAAATGCCAAGGAAGTAAACTAGGTAATTAATGGTTATATGGGGCGGTTAATTCTTAATCAATCTATAATTATAATTATTTAAGTCAGAATTTGAATATTAATAACCTTTTTTAGAAGCAGATTTGTTGTGACGTCATTTGATAACGTCAATCCTTGATTCCTCATTTTGGTTAGAAAATCTTCTACTTGTATTATAAGCAGATGGAGACCCCAAAAAAGGAAAGTGCGTGAATCTTTAAAAATAAAAAATAAAAAAATTAATCTGACGTCTCCTGCATGACATGTTAATCTCTACCGTTTATTGCATGTTTGGCAAAGCTTAAGTTTTAGATAATCTTTAAGTTAGTTTAACATACCCCCACATTTCCTAAAACCACACCCACGTGTTATCCATTCATTCGATAAGACTCACAATTTATAAGGATTAAGACTTGGAGTATGTTTGTCTCTATTTCAGTACGAGATTTATCCTTTAACATACATTCGAAGATGGTTTCTCATTTAAGCAAATTGATCTTGAAATTTGTGTACTCGTTTGACTCTTAATTGGGTAGAATTTCTCATTTGAGCTTAATGGATTCGATACATTATTAAAACTTAGAGTTCTAACTTAAAAGGTCAATCTCGTTAAGTGAAATAACTCAAATCCTTAAAGGCTTAAACATTGGTTTATATTTTGATATTTCGCCGATATGTAATTTATCTCTTAACAATAAGCACTACCAAACAAGCCAGATTTTAATTGCACTATACAAATAAGACCATTAGGGACTGTGCAAAAGACTTCTTGAAGAACAGATCGAGTCTTCTCCAATGTGTATTAGTATTCTAAATGAATCAACAAGCCTAAATTTTAGAAAATCTCCATGAATCAACAAGTTTTTCTTACTTGTTTCATGACATTTATGTATGAATCAATAAAAACTAAAAAATTGTTTGCGAATTTTATGTTTTCACGTTTTCATACACGCTGATAGTCAAGACAAGAACGATGTAACCAATAAAATAATTTAGTTCTCTTTATCTATAAAAAAATAGTTGCAGAATTCTCTTCATACTTTTAACAATGGGTGACAAAAAGAGTAGGCGCTAGGCATGGGTTGGAATGATAGCTAAGCCATAATGGGTGGATAAGAATTTATTGTGCTAATGAGACTCTCCTTCATGAACGAAAATGATCGTGTTTCAACTTTTATGTATTATTAGAGAATGCAATGGCAAACAGGCAAAAAGACAATGAGGAGCAATTCAAGACTTCTACTTGAAGTTTACTTATGCTTCAATATGTATTCTTGGTTTGGCTTCCAATATCTTTTTGACATATAATTTAATTTCTTGCTTGAGATAGCAGAAAATAGGGTAGTATCTATAAATTATTGGGTCTATCAAGTCACAAGAAAATATTAGTCTTCAATTTTACACATAGGGATGACAAAAAAATTCGACAAACTCGATATACGTGGGGCACCGCCCCCGCTTAATCCGGTATTCGGGCCGGAGAATTTTGCCCCGTCCTCACCCCATTAATTTTTTTTTTAGAATTCAATATTTTAAATGAAAAATTTCACGAAATTTCATTAGCTTTAATAGAAAATATAAAATTATTTATTTAAATCTAATGAATATGAGCAATAAAAATAAATTATAAAAAACGTAAAAAAAAAAATAATAGACAAGGTAGTAAACAGGGCAAGGACCTCGCCCCTCCTTGCCTTGTGGGGAATTGCTTGGTAGGGCAGGGGAGGTTGCCCCGACCCCATTGCCATCCCTATTTACAGAGGTATGATATCAATAATATGCTATTATAAAGTAAAATCAGTGTTTATAAAGAGGGAGAACGTTCTCTAAATTATATTGGAAAAATAACTCAAATAGTAGGACTAGACATACTTTCACCTTAGGTAATTGTAATGGTCAAGATAAGGATTAGGAAGATCCTTGAAAATTCGTGAAAAATTAAGAATTCAATATCGTGGATAGGAGGTGGTTTTATCCATATCTTTGCGATTTCGACTAAAATAATTGGATTTGGGCAAGGCGTAGATGTTTCGATATTTACGCTTCATTAAACTATGAAAGGGAAAAAGGACCTATTTAGAGGAAAATATATAATTACACTATTACTATGCGGGTGATATTTACGCTTTATTGAACTATGGGTCCGTTTGAAATCCATTCTCTTTCAATTTTTTTTCTAATGCAAAGTGAACAGTCGTGGGACCCAGTACCTTTTCTGTCATTTGTCTGATGAATTTGTTCCCTAACCCAGTACAAGAAGTGACCTTTCTGTCCGTTAACAATTTTTTATTCCAAAATTGCCCTTCGAAATTAAATATTTCCGTGTACAATTTGAGGGCATAAGCGGACGGAAGATTCAACGGAATAATTCATTTATTGTATTTCTGACACACTTTATTGAATTTGGTGAGATTTGTCTGATGAAACTGTAGGAAAATGAATTTTTCACCCAGAAAAAGGGGCTCAAACGGGGGCTATAAAAGAGAAAAATAACCTATTTAGAGGAATATATATAAGAGGAAGTTACACCCAACCCTACTTTTAAATTACCATTTTCATAAATCCTTATTCAAGTTTCATATTTCAAAAATCAGGTTTTAATTAATAATTTGAAAATATTTTTTGTTTTTATTTTTATATCTATTTACAATAAATTCATTTATATAACTCCCCCAACCCTTTCTACCCCAAACCCTAAATTAGGGGTGTAAGCGGTCTGATTTTTGCGATTTTTGACAAATTTTCAAACCAAACCGTTTTGACCGGTTTGAGAAAAACTCAAATCTAAACCAAACCGTTTTGACCAGTTTGAAAAAAACTCAAACCTAAACCTAACGGTTTGATCCGGTTTTAAACCGCCGATTTCGCGTATATTTTTTTTCCTGTCTAGTATCTACTTTTATGCCATCAATTTAATATATATTTATATCTTACTAGAAATAAATCTAAAACAAACTAAATATATTTACTATAAATTTAAATACCAACAAAATAAAAGTAAAATTACAATAAACTAAAGCATAGTTTTTTATTCTCCCTTTTGACGTTTTAGGATAATACTTTACGATAAAGATACAATACGAGTCCACTAAAATAAATATAAGGTCCAAAAAAATATAATAATGTCCCTTTTCAACTAGCAAAAGGAATAAACGAATTAATTTTGTTACAAAACTCAAGAAACATCAAATTTTGTCATAAAACTCACAGAACTAGCAAAAAGGAAGAAACATTCACATACTCAAGAAGCCACAGAACTCATGATCAATTTTGTTCTTCATACACAAAAAAAAATTTAATTAGCAAATTGGAAAAAAAAAAAAAGAATTAAGACACGAATCCATCTAATAATGGCTTCCAAAAGACAAGCTGCAAATATTTTCTCCCCCATTCCACTATATATACCCACCTTCATCTTCTACAATTTAACACGGAATTATACATATTCTCTCATATGTAAACAAATGTCTTTTGCGCACCTGATAGCCCGAATTTCAACTTTAAGCCTTACTCATGATCAATAAATATGTAAACAAATTTCAACTAGAAAGTGACAAAATTTCAATTTTAAGCCTTACTCACGATCAAATAATATGCAAGAACCTGAAATAGTCTAATAATACCAGCGAACGTACACTACCGACGACTGGGAGGTTCGAGATTTCGAGGGCTTTGACAATTTGGGGGAAACCAGGAGGCGCCGCGGGGAGCGAGGCTGCGACCGGCGAATTGCGAGTGAGAGAAATGGAAATTGGAAGATTAGGGTTGTGACTTGTGAGTATATGGACTTGGGTTGAGCTGTTTAGTGCTACTTCTTTCAAATTTGGGCCCTTTTTTTATATATAATTAGGTTTGGGCGGGTATTAAATCTTAATAATTAATAGGAAATTAGAAATTGACAAAAATACCTACAAAATGACAAAATTATTCAATTTTACAAAATTGAAATTTTGGATAAATTTTGAAAAAAAATTAATTTTTTATATTTTTCGCCGGTCCGGTTTGGTTTCAAACCATAATTAAAATTCTCAAACCTAAACCAAACCGTTTTTGACCGGTTTGGTTTGGTTCAAAACCATTTCGTTGACGGGTCCACGTGGCACCAAACCGCCGGTTTCGAAATTGCGGTTTAGGTTCGATTTTCCGATTTGACTGTTTTTGGTTACAGCCCTACCCTAAATCAATTCTCTCAACCTTTCCACTCAATTCGGCCGCTCGTCTCTCTGCATTACGCCTACGCCGCCGCCGCTGTTGGATCTTCTTCATCTCCTCTCTCTCTTGTATTCACTATTTTCCTGTCTCTTTCCCTAGATTTTCGCAGATCCAACAGTTTCTTTGCTCTACCTCACCGTTCTTCTCTCGCAGATCCAACCTTTTTTTAAACCGCCGCCACGATGTCGAATCGTCTTCCCCTCATCTCGCTCTCGCTTGTCTTCTCCCATCTCTTCAAATCCTCACATTGTCACAAAACAGGCTAACAGGCAGAATCCCAGTTGATATTTTCAGCTTGAGTTCTCTTTTACACCTTGATTTGAGTTATAACGCACTGCCAAGCGTTTCGGGTGTGTAGGTGCAGGCGACGTTCGTGGCTGTGGATCTGTTTTTTTTTTCTCTTTTTTTGTTTAGTTTCGAGTTTGAGGCATTTCGGGTGTGGAGGTGCAGGCGACGTTCGTGGCTAAGGATCTGTTTTTTTTTTTTTAGTTTCGAGTTTGATTTATTGGATGGATATGGTGGTGTGTAGGTGCAGGCGACGTTCGTGGCTATGGATCTGTTTTTTTTTTTTTTTAGTTTCGAGTTTGATTTATTGGATGGATATGGTGGTTGTATGGTTGATGTTTGTCGGTGTTTGCTGTGGTGGTTTTTCAGTCGAAGGGTGGTGTTGGTGGTGGATCGAGCACTGCGAAGTGTAGATTTGAAGTTGGTGGCGATGGTGGTTGTATGTTATGTGTGTGTTTGTTTTGGCTATGCGTGTGGTGATAAGGGTCTGGGGTGGTGATAGTGGTGTTGGGGAGGGTGTGGTGTTGGTTTTTGAGATGTTGATGGTGCCACTGGTGGAGGCGGTGGTGAAGTGGTGGTCACAAATGATTTTGGTGGTGGTCATGATTGGTTGGTTGTTTGTGACCACTAATTTGGTTAGTCGTCGATCAATAAACGATATGTGACCAATGAATTAGATAAAATGTGACCATTACATGATGTGTGATCCAAAAATTATTAATTGCGACCAATAATTTGATAAATTGTAACCTAAATATAATTTATATTCAATTAAAGTGATGTTTGTAACCATAAATAAGTATTGTGCCTTATACATTTTGTGAACTGTAACCGATGAACAAATTGTGATTTTTAAATTTTTAAGTTGTGACCGATAAATAAATTGTGACCTATGAAAATTTTGAATCGTGACCTAAAAAAAAATCTGTGACCAACTAATTTGGAAATCTGTGACTGTGTAACCTATAAATTTTGATCTGTGACCAACTAATTTTGAAATTTCTGACCAATGAATTAATTGTGACCTTCAAAAATTTTGAGCTGTGACCGTAAGTTGTAAATCTGTGATCGAAATAGTCGTTGGAATATTTGTCGGAATTGGAGCAGTCGCCGGAACAGTCGTTGGAGAAGAGTGGTGGTCAGGACGGTCGTCGGAATAGTCCCCGGAGTGGTATGGGTGGGGTATGTGGGGTAGGTTAATTATATGATATTAGAATTAAATATTTAATAATAAATTGATTTAATAATTTATTATTTCATTAAAAAAAAAAAACCTGATTTTTGAATTTTCAAACTATAAACCTCATTTTTGAATTGGTGTAAAGTAAACACCTTATTTATGAATTTTTCCCTATATATAATTAGGGAAGAATACATAAATTAGGGATTTACTTTTACCCATTTCAAAAATACCAAAACATGTTTTGAACTTCAAAAATCAGGTTTCTTTAAATTTTTAATTATGAAACAATAATTATTAAATTAATTTATTATTAATATTTAATTCTACTATAAAATAATTAACCCACCCCACCTCCACCACCCCTACAACTCCGGGGATATTCCGGCGACCGTTTTGATCACCACTATTCTCCGACGACCGTTCCGACGACTTTTCCGACGACTGATCCGATTCCGACGAATATGTTAAGGTCACAGATCTTTACAATTTGGTCACAATTCAAAATTTTCATTGGTCACAATTTGTTTATTGATCACAATTTAGAAATTTAAAAGTCACAATTTGTTCATCGGTCACAGATCCTGAAATTTATAAGTTACAATACTTATTTAGGTCACAATTTATCAATTTATTGATCACATTTAATAATTTTTAGGTCACAAATTAATAATTTTTAGGTCACAGATAACCAAGTACTTGGTCACATACCACCAAATATAACCACTACCATCGCCGCCCTACCACCACCTCACGGCAACCAGTACTAACACCACCGTCGCAATAACCACCACCCCACACAAAACACCACTACCACCACACAAAAACACTACCACCACCAACGCATCCAACCACACAAAAACACTACCACCGCCGCCGGATGGCTATCAACACCACCGCCGCCGGATTTGTGCGTAAAAACCATCAAAAACCACAAAAATACAACGAATCTGTGATAAAAACTATCAAAAACCATAACAACCACTACCGTTCGCGACGGATCTGCTGTGATAAAAACCATACAACGGATCTACTGCGAGATTTGCAGTAGCGGCATCGCAAACGGCAGCATCAACGCTGCCGCGAACTGGGCAGTGTCGACCTTGCCGCTGTTACAAACTGCAGCAACGGCGTCGCGAACGGCAGCTTCGACGCTGTCGTGAACTGGGCAGTGTCAACGCTGCCTTAAACTGCTACGTAGAAAGGAGAAGGCGACGATTGGCAGAAAAGAGGGAGGGGAGGAGACGGCAGCGGCTACTTCACAGAGAAGAGGGAAGAATGGGTGAGAGACGGTGGAGGCGGCGAGGGGTGGAGGTTGCGGTGACGCTGTGTGTGGAGAGAGTGGAGAGACGAAGGTGGCGGTGAAGGAGAAGAACAGTGAGAGAAAATGGACGGATGAAGAAAAATGAATTTTGGAAATTTAGATTTGATTAGGTTTAATATAATTAATATTTAATAAAATAAAATAAAACCTGTTTTTTGAAAAGTTAAAGTAGTGACTTGATTTGTGAAATTGATATTTTAAAAACCTGCATGGGTGTAATTTCCTCGTATAATTACACTATTACTTTGCGGGTCCATTTGACCCAACGGTCCAAAATAAACCTAAAAAGAAAGTGGGCCGTACAACATTCATTTCTAAGAGGAAATTACTCTAGACCTGGTGTTTACTTTTAACTTTCTAAAAATCAGATTTTCGCTTTTTTTAATAAAAAATCAGGTATTAATTTTACAATTAATATTAATAATAATATTTTAAAATTATATTACTCTATATACCCACCCCCACCCCCACCAAATTTCGTAACCCTAGATAATCAATTCTCTCCACTCTCTCACTTCTCTCCAGCACCACCGACCGCCGCCTCCCTCCCCTTTCCCAACTCCCTCCCTTGGCCTCCACGCTGCTGCTGTGGGTGTGCAGCGTCGCGGCGACACCCACAGTAGCGTCGCACGACGTTGCTGTGGTCGCGATCAACCTCTTTGTGTGTTTTGGGGGGGGGGGACTGTAGGTGTGTGTTTCCTCCCTTTCTCCCTCCATCCATAGCAGCCCCTTCTCCCACTTTCTCCTCCTCTACTGCTGCCGTTCAACAGCATCACAGCGATTAAGGTAGAGGCATTGAAGCAGGTCAAGACCCAGCATCTGTGTTTGCTGGAACGTCAACATTTTCCCAACTTAATGTTGTTTTATGTTTGTCTCATCAAGATCACAACTGGAGGGTAGAGTCGAAGTGTTTCGTTTAGTACGCAGGCTATCTGTTCGACGAAATGCAAAGTTCAGTGGAAGAGGTGTAAAAGTAAAAAGGTTCCATCATTTTCTAAACTTTGTATGGATCTATGGTGGTTAGTTTGTGCTCTTGTGGTGATGATAAAATTTGTATGGGTTTGTAGTGGCGGACCGTGTGATGGTGGTGGTCGTCGATTTTTTTTTTTTTTATTGTGACTAATGAAATTAATTGTGACCTTAATAAGATATCCGTGACCTCGGAATCGGAGCATTTATCTGAATTAAGCTAACTGTGACCCTGAAAAGATATCTGTGACCTTATAATTTTTTTGAAGAATAACTTATGAAATTAACTGTGACCTTAATAAAATACTCGTGACCTCGAAATCGGAACAGTTATCTGAATTAAAGCTAACTGTGACCTCGAAATCTGTGAACTACATATTTGAAAATACGTAACTGTGACTAATTAAAAATCTGCGACATATAAATTTTTTTCATTTGTGACTTCAAAATAATCTGTGACTGAATAATTTGATAAGTTGTGACCAAAATTAAAATTTTAACTACTTAATAAGGTATGACCTTGGAATCGGAGCAACGATCAGCGAAAAATAGTCGTCGGAATTAAGCGTGGCCGGAGTAGTCGCCGGAGTAGTCACCGGAGTAATCGCCGGAACGGTGGTGGCGGTGGCCATGGTGGGGTGGGGTGGGTAGGGTGGGGTGGGGTGATCATATTATATTATAGTTAAATATTTAATTTAATAGATTAATTGTAAAATATAATTAATTAATTAATGAAGAAACCTGAGTTTTATAATTTTAAACTTTGGGGCATGATTTTTGATTTCTTGAAAGTAAATCCCTGAACCATGAATTTTTCTCCAAAGAGGAAATTACACTAGACCAGGTGTTTAGTTTTAACTTTCTAAAAATCAGGTTTTCGCTTTTTTAAATAAAAAATCAGGTATTAATTTTACAATTAATATTAATAATAATATTTCAAAATTATATTATTCTATATACCCCCCCACCCCCACCAAATTTCCTAACCATAGATAATCAATTCTCTCCACTCTCTCACTTCTCTCCAGCACCACCGACCGCCGCCTCCTTCCCTTCTCCCCCTTCTTCTCCCCTTTCCCAACTCCCTCCCTTGGCCTCGACGCTGTTTCTATGGGTGTGTATCGTCTTGGCGACACCCACAGCAGCGTCGTGCGACGCTGCTGCGACACCTACGTCACAGCATCTGTGTTTGATGGAACGTCAACATTTTCCCAACTTAGGGTGTGTTTGAGCCACATTATTATGAAAGAATGTATTCTGGAATAGTAAATTGATGGAGAATGTGTGGTTGAAAAAGAAGGAAAAGTTATTGATGTGATAAAAATATTATTTTATTAAAAAATATGTGGTTGAAAATGAGTAGAATAATGAGAATGAGAATTTTAATGTGTACCAAACAGGGCATTAATGTTGTTTTATGTTTGTCTCATCAAGATCACAACTGGAGGGTAGAGTCGAAGTGTTTCGTTTAGTATGCAGGCTATCTGTTCGACGAAATGCAAAGTTCAGTGGAAGAGGTGTAAAAGTAAAAAGGTTCCATCATTTTCTAAACTTTGTATGGATCTGTGGTGGTTAGTTTGTGTTCTTGCGGTGATGATAAAATTTGTATGGGTTTGTAGTGGCGGTTCGTGTGGTGGTGGTCGTCGTCGATTTTTTTTATTGTTGTGACTAATGAAGTTAACTGTGACCTTAATAAGATATCTGTGACCTCGAAATCGGAGCAGTTATCTAAATTAAGCTAACTGTGACCTACTGCATTAAATGACCTCGAAATCGGAGCAGTTATCTAAAGTCTTAGGAAAATGAGATTAGAGGGTCAGGTACATGGACTCGAATACAAGATAACAAAATGCCTGGGGGGTTGACGATTAAGGAAAAGAACGTCAATTAGTTCACGAGTAGGTAAAAGAATCATTCATTGATAATAGACACTGCTGTTACAACCAAGTTCATTCATGGCAATTAATTACAAAAGAAAGTTAAGACGTCTAAACCTCTCGATTATAATTCGCTCCAAGCAGACCTCAGCTGTTCCCAATCCTCGTCTTGCCTTGAAGAAGCGGCGTTTATTTCGGCTACAACTTTGTTATCAACCTCCAATAGTTGGTAACATTCAACCAAAGACTTGGTTCGCTCTATTTCTTGGGAAGCATTACGCTCTTTAACAGCTATCCTAGCCTTACAATCATCCATCCTTGCTTGAAGTTCTTTCATCTCTGCAGCCAAGTTCATCATTAAAGAATCTTCAGCCTTAATTTCAGAGGAGACTTCAATCAATTTAGCCTCGGCTTTGTTAATCTCCTGAAGGAGAGATTCCTTTTCAGAGGAGGCACGAAGATACTGAGTGCTTTTAGCCTTCAACTTAACACTTCTAGCTAGTAGAGAAAGAACTTCAGAGTGAATGACTTTCAACGTCGCCTTGAAGTTAGAAGAAACATTGAGCGACGAAAGCGTAAGTACTTGTGTCAACTTCATGCTCAAAAGATCCAATTTCTCCTTCTGTTTGGCAGCACTGGCCATACGAACATCCATGTCCATGTTTGAGGATTTCCATGTTTGCTTCTGAGGTGTCAAAAAGATGGCTGGAAGAAGGACATGACGTCTTCATCCGTTACCAAGAAGAAAGAAAGTCTTGGATAGAGCGCACAATGGCATTAGTGCACTGAAAGAAAATGCTAGTGTTAAAACTGTCACTACTAAAAGTAAGGCAAAGAACGAAAAAGGAATATGAGCTACCTCATCAGCGACCTTCGAATGTTCAGGATCATCATCAATCGGCCCCACCATCAGCGAAAACTTCCCTTTCTCTAAGTAAGTCGACCTTACCACAATGGGCAGGTCCATGGAAACACCTGATGCACCAAGGGAATAGTAAGTCAAAGACTACTAAATCAATAAATAGAGTGAAAGTGCTCAAAGATGCCCTACATGCTGGTTCAGTACTTGGGGAATGGATGCCCTGGGAAGTCTGCAGTGTCTTAGTAGGTTGGGATGAAGACTCTGGAACTGAAGGTTTCTTTTTTAGTGAAACCCCTTCCTTAGATGATCCGGTTGAAACGGTTATAATAGCGGGAACTGGAGCAGGAGATGCTGAGGTTAAAGCCTTTGAAGGAGAAACCAAAATTCTCTGAAAATTCAATAGAAACGTTAATACATGAAAGACAGCATTTCATGGAATAAACGAATCCAGTTACCTTTTTCTTGTGGATTAGAGGCACATCATCATCATTATCGCCCTCAGCATCGTCTTGCAAAATCGATGAAGCAGTAGTTGGTCTTTTACGGCTGGAGGTACCTTTGGTTGCGGCCGCCTGGGCAGGTGAAAAAGCAGGAGGAAGGCTTGAACGCTTTACACGAATTGAGGACGACGGAGAGGGACTCCTAATAGACAAATGGGTGACAAGAGTGGGAGAAGTGGAAGAGGTTTTTGACCGATCCAATAGGTGAAAAGCATGATGGCATCAACAGTAAACATCATACATTTCACAGATGGCCAGAGTTGATCAAAAATTGGATGTGTAACAATCGTAGAATTGAAAGGAGCAAAAGAGAAGCCGTGGGCTAAGAGCTTATTACCAGCATCGATGCTTTCAGCCTCGATTTTATTTATAAGATGGAAACCCTCTGTCAAGTTCTTAGAATTACAGGGAGGAACATGCCATGTTTGGCCGAATCCAAGCTGATGGATAAAGAATTGGGGGACATATATTTCAACCCCAGCCTTGGCGTTCGTCCCGGTCAAAATATCATGGAACAATTCCCTTCCAACTAGAAATTGAACCCAGACGGGCAAAGACGAACCTACTTCATCCATGGTAGAAGGAGGATGAACAAAAATGGGAATATGATGAGCAGAAAAAGGAATGAATGAAGGGATTGAATTCAAGGTATAAAAAAAAGTGAAAACATCCCTGACAGATATATTTACAGGGCTCAATTGATAAATGAATAACCCACAGCAGGTAACCGACCTAGGAGAAGAGGGTACAGTACTAAATTATGGGAAATACGCCCTTAACCATAATTGGGCTAACTAAAGAGGCCCACTGCCTGTAGGGGAGGCACCACTGTTCAGTTGGAATTGGAGGGAAGCCAGGCCTCCATAAAAGGCAGCCAAAAAGAATGAACATAAATTTAAGGATCGGCCACATGCCATTCGTGTGATATAGGCAGATAGCTCATAGAAGGTTTCAGGCTAGTGACACGAAGGACATATTTACAAAGCCAGACCTGGAGGAAAGCTACACGTGCAGCATGGCTGGGTTCAGAAGCGGAGGTAGCGCAAGGATGTTGCAAGCTCAAATAAGATTCGGTGATCTTCTTATCAAATTTTGGGGCAGTACCAATGACTAAGAGGGAAGGGGAGTGTTACCCAAAGGGAGAAAGTTTACTAAAGTCTCTACATCCCTCAAAGTGACAGACATTAGACCAAGGGGGAAAACAAAAGGTTTACTAAAGTCTCTACATCCCTCAGAGGACCAAAAGCTCAGTGCGATCTTGCACGATCAAAAAGGGCTTTAGTGGGGCCATGTTTCATTAAACATGCATGCCAAAAACAGAAAGTAGAATCAGCTTTAGGCCAAGTATGAATACCTCGTTCTTGGATTGATTTCAATGGCAGTGAGTTCAGGAAGGGAAGGTCCTCAGTATAGGGGAACAGTTGACCTACTGCCATTTTCCCCACCGATTCGGCATCTTTAAACAATGGACCTAGATAGAACTCATTTAAGTCTGGATTGGCTTGAGAAAAATAGGATGGATTTACATATGGTCTAGTGAGGAGGTTTTGGAAGTCCTCAAAACTGAAGAGAGCATCAGGCTGAGTTTGTGAAGTGGCCATTGGATGAGAAAAACAAGTTCGCTGGAGTTTATCTGAGAAGCGTAGCAAAGAAGCAAGAAGGTGAACAGTAAATATAGCGAGGACGAAGCGTGAAATACTGAAATGTGGGTTAATGGTACTACGAAATGGCGTGTCCTTCGGATTTATAAAGGTTTGTAAAGATACACCTTTTCAAGTATAGAAGAAAGTGATGATTGAAATTCTTGGGAATTTCAAATGTTGCTGGACAATACGAAGTGAATATGGCAAAAATTAATTATTGAACATTAATTCTGTCATATTGGGGGATAATTGTTGACACACTAAAAGTGCATCCCATATTAAATTGCCCAAAGAATAAAGACAAGTTGGGAATCCAATATGAAAGCCCAAGCAAAAGGTATTATTGAAGAATGTAAAAGCCCACAAGTAAAGGAACGCTATCGCCCAAGCTTGCAGAACGCCAAGATTTTGAGCGAATAAAATACCCTATGGACGCCCAGAGCGAAGGAGTCGTCCCCCAAATTGTTGGGTCGCCCAGAATCCTAGCGAGGACTGAACCCTGTTGTTATCTAAAATCACGATTTGAGGCGGTTTGAGCACATCACGATTACACCCCACGATTTGAGAAAATTAGTGACAAGCGGTTATGAAGAAAACGTGGTAGGAGTTACAAATGGAAGTTATTGGCCAGTCAGCCACTATGAAAGAAATTGGTAGTTACAAATAGAGTCTAAATGGTTAAGAACTGCTCAAGGAGTATAAAAGGAAGAGGAAAGCAATGAAGAAACCCCCGACAAAATTCACTCTCAAATAGAAAATATGTAATTTACTTTTTCTTAGATTAACTTTAATTAATTCATCTCCTTGTACTTGTGTGCTTGTGCCCTTTGGAGGCATCTTGTTCGTATCTAAACTGTAATCTTCATATTCAATAAACACTCCTTTTTGAGACTTTGTTCTAAGAGATTTGTTCCTTACACAATCGTCTGATTCTCTTTTAATTGTTAGCGAGTAACCATGCGAAACAACTACTACAGAAGCTAAAGGGTAAGAGCTGGTTTAAAGACATGGAATGCCCCCAAGAAACGATGGTTAGTGTTGATTTAATTTCAACAGAGATATTTTGAATATTGGGAAAGATTGAATGATTGATTGACCATTTGAGGGGGACATCTTGAGGGAACAATATCCCTTTTTCTGTAACCTAGATGAATTGATGATCACATTTTTCTGCGCTATTTATGTTATTAGATATTTATTTAGTAATGAATCAAGGAAATCAGCAAATGCTATGTGTTCATGCAATTTGTGTTGGAGAATTTTCAGAATAATGTCCGTGTTTAGACATTGTATGTTGCATTTATGAGCTTTCAAGAGTCGAGGAAATGTTTGGGGAAGGTTTGAAATTTAGAAGGACAATGTGGAGGTGCCCAGGTTAAGCTTGGGGATGGCTGCCCAATGCATTTGGGTGGCTGTAGGGCGGTATGAAGCTATTTTGCATGCCCGCTGGGGTGGCCACCCCTGCACCTGCATGTTTTGTCCAATTTTTTTTAATGTGTTTTCACCTCAATTCCTGTTAACTATAAATATGTGATTCCAATGGACATTGTAACTCGAGAGGAGTTGGGAATGAATCTATAGATTCCTGATTCATGTGATTAAAATCGAAATTGTTTTCTGCATTTTGCATGTTAAACTCTCATTTAATTAATCTAAAAACAAAAAGTATGACTCTCAAATTGTGGCTTCTTTTTTTCTTAGTATTCGAGGTTGTCTCTGTTGGTGCATGATGCAAACATCATATACTGATTCCAATTTATCCTAGAGATGTCTTTGCTAACCCTTGTACATCACCATAATGGTGACGAATATTGTATTAAAGAAAGCGTTAACACGTGCCTTAAAATCTAATGCTGAGTTATTTTCAAGTTATTGCGGAGCATCTTCATCACTATAAGGTGGAAATGACCAAGTTGAGATGAATTTATATTCATGAACAATGCTATCGAGTTATAATAGTGCTATGCACCCGTTTATGTAGCAATAGAGCCTACTTTCTCTATCCACTGCATTAAAATACATTTTAACTCAAATGAACAACGAGCCAATAACTCTATTGTCACTAGAACTTAGCAACTATTTGACCAGGTGGTGCCAGTGTCTCTTTTGTTTTCCATGCATGAAGCCACCTGTTGGGTTCATCTTCACCATATGGCTTAACATCTGCAAAGTCAATAACAGGTGGCTTTCATGCTATAATACTTCCGTTTTCTTTTGTTTATCTATTCATTTTCCATATTCAAATTTCTAAAACCCATCTTCCTCCATTGATGGACCACCTATTTTTCTATGTTCTTCCTATACTCTTCTTATTTCTGTACAACTTGTGCTTATATTTTCTTCACAAGGTTCAAAATCTTCCTCCTACTCCATTTCCATCACTTCCATTTTGTGAGCTTATTGGGCCTATTGTGATGGTTCTCTTTAACACTTATTTGGGCTGGCTTCTATTTGGACCATTGGATTGAGATCAATGGCTGGGATTTGATCTTGCTTGAGATATTTTCTTGGCTTGACTTTTTGATACTCCTTCACGTGGGTTTGGCTTCCCTTATACTCTTCCTCTCTCGCCTTCTTTGAAATAACCCCTCTTCTTCTCAGTTTACAGCTCTCTTCTTCTTCCCACCCCTTGATACTCACTGTAAGCCCATTGTTGAGTAACTCATGTGTATTACCTAGGCGTGAAATAGAGTTGGGTTGTGGAGGTCTCGTGTGAGGCTTAGGTCAGTGCGTTAGGGACGAGTTCTTGGCTGCCTTTGGTAGACCTTTTCGGTCAATGACCTAAGCCAAGTGTGGAGGATTCTTTACCGGTTCTCACCTCTCTCTAGACGGCGGTTTGCTTAGCATGGGAGGCTGTTCCTGACCCTGCATTTCAGCCGAAAAACAGAAAGAAGAACGCTGGTTCGGACGGTAAAAGAGAAGTGAAGCTCTAATGTTTCTGTCCATTTTTATGCTCTGTTTTTCCAGTTTATATGGTTTCCATCTTCGGTTTATATGAGTCCCATATTCTGTAGTTTTCGGTTTCTATATATGCCTATGGTTTGTGTATAATATGTAAATGCTATACTGAGGTTTTGGAGACCGATGATATATGTAAACTTTGAATATATATAGTTTCTGTTTTCTGAGATCGATTATTAGAACTGTCATTGCTGAAAGGGCTGTTGAACTTGTTTTATGCTTTGTATTGATTCCGCATTAGGCTGTTTATTCCCAACATCTGGTATCAGAGCTAGATTTTGGATCTAGGGTTTGACTGCATTCTTAATTTAATCTGCTGATTAGGGTTGATTGTTTTTTGGGCATTCTAGGGTTTTGATTCGATACTGATTATTGTGAATTTGTGTTGTGCATGTTGTTGACCGACTGGTGACTAGTGATTCTGGAAACTTGGATTGGCTGAGGAACTGGTGGTATTTGTACTATTTTTCAAACAGTTGGTTGGTAAGATTATTCCAAACTCTCCGATAGGTTAAGTTTGGTACTTTTACCATTTTATGCTTGGCATGTTTATCTGGATTATATACCTGTGCATTGCTTAAGTTTGAATCACACCTTCACACACATCACATCGAAGTTTAAGTGATCGAATTGATTCGGTGTTGTGTTTCATTTCTTGACATTATTTTTAACTCTGCATTCATATTGTGTGTTGATCATCTGGAAAAGATTTTTTCAAAACCTTTTCTGTTCAGTCCATGAGTACGAGCCACCCTTTTATAGAATCTAGTATGGATTCGAGGGTCGAATTATCGCAATTCGATGGAAAGGGGGACTACTCAATTTGGAAACAGAAAATGAGGGCCATTTTGGTCCAACAGAGAGTTGCTAAAGCTCTCGATGATCCTTTGACTTTTTCTGATGAGTTAAAAGCTAAACCTGATGAAATAGAAGAAATGAATGAAATTGCATATAGTTCCATAATCTTGCATTTATCTGATAACATTGTTAGACAAGTTGATCATGCTAAAGATGCTAGGACGTTATGGACTGCCTTAGATGCCTTATTCTTGGCTAAGACTTTGCCTAACAAGATTTATCTGTTAGAAAAATTGTTTAGTTTTAAGATGGACCGGGGAAGGATGTGGAAAGGAATGTATGTGGTTAAAGGGAATCTTAAAAGAATTGAACTTCATGCATGATACACCTATTATGTTTACGGATAGTCAGAGTGCGTTGTCACTTAGTAAGAACCCTGTTTATCATGTGAGATCCAAACATATAGAGGTGAAGTATCATTTTATACGTGAGAAGCTTTCTCAAGGTGAAGTCGAACTTGTTAAGATTCATATTGATAGGAATCCCTTTGATGTGAGAACAAAAATTCTGCCTGCAGGTAAATTTAAATTATGCTTATCTTTGCTGCATATTGATACTAATTAATTTTTCTTGCAGGTAGTGGGCGATGATGATGAACAGTCCTTCCATGTACAAATTCGCAACCGAGAGAGTGAGTGTGTTACGAGAACTAAGGTGAAGAATGTGAGCTTATTGGGCCTATTGCGATGGTTCTCTTTTAACACTTATTTGGGCTGGCTTCTATTTAGACCATTGGATTAAGATCAATGGCTGGGATTTGATCTTGCTTGAGATATTTTCTTGGCTTGACTTTTTGATACTCTTTCACGTGGGTTTGGCTTCCCTTATACTCTTCCTCTCTCGCCTTCTTTGAAATAACCCCTCTTCTTCTCAGTTGAAAGCTCTCCTCTCCTTCCCACCCCTTGATACTCATTGTAATCCCATTGTTGAGTGACTCCTGTGTATTACCTAGGTGTGAAATAGAGTTGGGTTGTGGAGGTCTCGTGTGAGGCTTAGGTCAGTGCGTTAGGGATGAGTTCTTGGCTGCCTTTGGTAGACCTTTTCGGTCGATGACCTAAGCCAAGTGTGGAGGATTCTTTACCGATTCTCACCTCTCTCTGGACGGCGGTTTGCTTAGCATGGGAGGCTATTCCTGAGCCTGCATTTCAGCCGAAAAACAGGAAGAAGAACGCTGGTTCTGGACGGTAAAAGGGAAGTGAAGCTCTAATGTTTCTGTCCATTTTTATGCTCTGTTTTTCCAGTTTCTATGGTTTCCATCTTCGGTTTATATGAGTCCCATATTCTGTAGTTTTCGGTTTCTATATATGCCTATAGTTTGTGTATAATATGTAAATGCTAGACTGAGGTTTTGGAGACTGATGATATATGTAACCTCTGAATATATATAGTTTCTGATTTTTGGGATCGATTATTAGAACTGTCATTGCTGAAAGGGCTGTTGAACTTGTTTTATGCTTTGTATTGATTCCGCATTAGGTTGTTTATTCCCAACACATTTCTTGGTCACCTCTACTTATTCATTACTAAAAAGCCACTACATCGAGCTTTCTCCAAGCTCTCAAAGAGATAAGGCCCCATGGTTTTTCTCAGGTTAGGCTCCAGACGAGCCCTCGTCGTTTCATCACCAGTGATTGCACAAGAATGCTTCACCAAAAATGATATTATCTTCGCTAATCGGCCCAATCTCCTCAATGGAAAAGTATTTGGGTACAATTACACTAGCCTAGCTTGGTCACCATACAGTGATCACTAGCGAAACCTTCGAAGAATTTCATCTCTTCACCTCTTATCCTCCCCAAGGTACAGATGAGCTCCAACATTCAAGCAGATGAAGCCCGAACCCTTATTCAAAAATTCGTTCAGTTAACCAATGATAATCCGATTAAGGCTGTACAATTCAAATAGGTTTTGTTTGAATTTACGTTTAATGTGATAACAAGGATGATTACTGGGAAAAATTACAAGATTGGTGCAGAGATTTATCAGGAGATAATAAGTGAGATGTCGAGGGTGACAATGGAGGCAAATGTAGTGGATATTTTGCCATTTATGAAATGATTTGGATTTAAGAAAACAGAGAACAAGATGAGATCAATACAGATGAAGAGAGACAACTTTATGCAGAATATAATAGAAGAACATCGTAGGATTGTATTGGAAGATGATAGTGTAAAGGAGAAAAGTACATTACAAATATTACTGGATTTGCAGAGAGAAGAACCAGAATACTATTCTGATGAAACTATCAGAAACCTCCTTTTGGTAAGAACCATCCATTCCAAATCCATTTCTTAGTTAGACCATGTTTGGTTAAGTTTAAAAGAACGTGTAAATAATCCACTTTATTTTGCGTTCTTAATAGGTTCTAGTCCATGGAGCAACGCATACCACATCAGCGAGGGCATTTTCACATTTGCTTGACAATCCTTGCCTTTTAAAAAGAGAACAAGCTGATATCGACACACTCGTGGGAAAAGAACGTCTAATCGTCGAATCAGACATAGCAGAACTTCCCTATCTCCATTGCATTGTGAACGAAACGCTATGCCTCCACCCAGCAGCACCGCTCCTCTCGCCTCACGTATCATCGGGCAAATGCACGGTCGATGGTTTCCGCGTTCCCCGTGGAACCATATTATTTGTAAACACATGGGATATTCAAACCAATGACAAAACATGGGCGGAAGCTGAAAAATTCAAGCCGGAGAGATTCGAAGGTTTCCGAGGAGGGAGAAATGAGTTGAAATTCTTCCCATTTCGATGGGGTAGAAGGGCCTGCCCAGGTGAAAATTTGGCAATGTGTGTACTTGAACTGGCATTGGGGTCTCTAATACAATGTTTTGAATGGGAAAAGATTGGGAAAATTGACATGAGTGAAGATAAAGAAACTGTTACACCAAAGATTCACCCTTTGATTGCTAGATGTAATCCTCGTCCCTTTGTTTACAACCTCATTAACTTTGTACACAAATGAAAGTGTCTTGTGTCAACGTGTCACGGCACCAAAGGGCTATAGATGTAATCCTCGTCCCTTTGTTTACAACCTCATTAACTTTGTACACAAATGAAAGTGTCTTGTGTCAACGTGTCACGGCACAAAAGGGTTCGTGACACTTGCATAAACCGAATGTACTACAACTTTGTTCGTTTCTATTCAATTTCACGTACCAAATGTGTGTTTAAGGTAATTTTCGATTCGTGCATATGAATTGTGTGCCTTAAATTGCTCTATTTCCTAACATCCTACATTCATCATTAGAGGGTTAAGAAACATTGAATTTTTAAATTAATCTAGAGTATATTTTCGATTTTTGTGCGAGATTTAAGTGAACATTCGATGACACATTCATTTATAGGAAGATGTTATTTGTACAACATTATGAAATAGAATGAATAAAATTTCAAAAGTCTTAATAAATACAACCAATTATCACCATCAACATTAATGCAGAAACATGGCTTTCAGGTATAAACATCCAAGAATGCAGCATGTGCACTATAGAATGGAAGAAAATGAACCCCATATAAACCAGAATTCAACCTGATATTTTTTAAGTAAAACCTAATTACAATTTTTAGAATCTAGCCACTTCAGTGTTGGCATTAACTTAAATAGAAATGATTTCAACTCATCATTAACAACTGCATTTCCCATAATATCTAATTATATCAAATTCAAGCCCCGAAAAATAAAAAACGCTTCCCAATGATTTGTCAACTCGACACCTGAATTTGTAAATTCCTCGAAATTCCAATCATTTTCGACTGTGTGTGTCATGGGAGATGAGCATAAATATCTTCTTGTGTCGACAGAGTGAGCACCAATCTCATTGTATGAAATGTCTAATACCTTTAATGATTTCAACATTCTTAAGGGATCCAATGCAGCAAAACTGCAAATTTTATTGTTGCTAAGGTTCAAGCAAGAAAGCAATTGCAGAACCTTCAAACCTGTCAAAGAATCGAATAAAAAGAGAAAAATGACTTCTTCATTTTCCTCACCAGTAGTAACAAGTTAAAAGGTTGGTCATGAGTGGGTAGATGCATAGCAAAAATATCATTACATCATGTAGAAAGGTAAAGAGAGGGAGAGAATGGGAGTATTGAATAACACGAGTCGATGTCTAACTTATTCAGTATACTAGTAGTCCTATTTACATGTAAAACTTCCCATCAAGAACAAAAACTTGCTAGGATAATAAATTAGAAAAAATATATCTTAAAATAACGAAACAAACCGACCCTTAATTTTACAACCAACAAGTCTGTAATTTTGGAATGTGATCTCTCCTTCATTAGGATTGCAATTTTGGTTATGAATGATACCTCTATAATCTAACCTCCTTCGCCTATAAGTCTACAATTATTTAAAATTATAAAGTGAGTTAAATTGAAGTATTTCTTGTCATGCTTTCTCCTAACGCGACAATAGCATTGCTCCATAAATTGGAGGATGATGCACCTCCATGTGTCAAACCTATGATTTCACAAAAAGCATTTTTACTAATACAAGTATTCAAATCTGACATATATGATAATTGTGGTCTTATAACACAACTGAAAATACAGATTGAGAACTATTTGTGATTGGTCTAGTACAATTCAACCTACGACAATAAAATACTGCCTCTTGTCAAAGAATATAGAACATCTGGAAAAGACGCAAGCAGTTCAGGTGAAAACATTTCTTCCCTTTTTTCCTTTGTTAGGTAAATATCTCATATATCAATATAGATATTCACAACCCATGATACAGCTTGTAACTACATAATTCTGCTAAACACATAAGATTGAAAATGATAGATCAATGATCCATGTATTTAAAAGATCAATATATGTGTGTATAACACAATTACCTTCAATTGATCGGATTTTGTTGTGGCTGAGATCTAACATTTGAATCCACAATAATCGCTCGACACTCCCAATTCGCGATAACGAAAGATTATTGAGCCGTAAACATAAACAAGAATACATACTTGGTGAAGTTGCAGTATCTCAGAATAGATTCCATACTCGAAGTCACCTGCAAAACGATCACTCAATTATCTGAAGTTTTAAGCAGAAGTAACTTCTCCATATTGATTGTTGTCCATATAAGACATGCTCTTACGCAACTTACAACCGACAAGAATCTGTAATGTAAAATTGAAAATTATAAAACACAGCAAAACTTTACAGTATAAAAGGACTACATTATTAGACCCAAAATTTTCAAAATAATGGATGAATTCATGATATCTGATTCAAACAGCATGATATCTCCCCACGAACAGGAATATTAGTCTAATCTGGACCGTAAACTGCAAATAATCAATTCTTAAAGTACATCTCTTTCTAACCACAGTTCATGTACCCCCCCTAGCTTCATTCATTGCAAATAGCATGTATAAGCTCAATAATTAAAAAAAAGAGCTGAAATCTCTTCATGGAAATAAATTTGAACTTGAACTTGAATTACATTTAAATTTTATAATAAATGATTGCATGTCAAACAGAAATATATCAAGAGGCTAGTTTGCAAAATATAAAGCTTGGAAATTCCAATGACTATTAATTTATATGTAATGGGTTGTAACTCCTTAGTGCTCAATAAAGACGTTTAACTCAATATCTAATAGCTAGATTATGGTCTCAGATTTAATAAACAAGAAGTACATAACAAACTCTACACAGAACAATATATCTCCATGTGACAGTTGCTTTCCAAGAGTAGCAATGCCAAGAAAACGTGAGTCACCTGTTTTAATAGGACTAAGCTGTACTCATCCTCATAGTAACAAATATGTACAGGGTCCAACTTCATCAAATCATGATACAGTCCAAGAATTTCTTCATAATGGACCTCAATTCCATCATTTGGAATACCATATGAGATCAATTTGTTTTGTGCCATTAGCAGTCTTGCAAGAGTCAGTTTCCCAATTTTACTACAGGAAAAAGAAAAGAAAAATTACCAAACTTACTAAATAAATTATCTTCCCTATAGACCCCATGTTTCTCAAAAAATGGATCCAGCTAACCAGTTTGTTGATGACAATAGTTCCCGACTGTGAATAATTTCATTGGCTATGGTCTTCATACTCCAATCAGAAGCCGCCTTTGATTTACCCTCCTCAGTGATTTTTAATTGATGAACTGAGTGTAGCAAGCTAGCATCCTGAGATTGTATAGCACCTGAGTAAATTTTTTTTATCTTTCCATGAAAATCTAGGTATTGTTTGCCCCTCTGCATGTTCTCGATCATGGGATGGTACACACAGTGAGAACTCTATGTGCGAACTCTGACTACAGGAGAAACCACTTGATGAAACGATACCTGGAAACTGTGCTACGAAAACTTTTACAGGGCAATCCTTTAGAGAGTGCACTTCATCAGGAAAATTTAGGTAAGTTAACCATGCTTGGGAAAAACCAAATTTATTTGCTGAAAGTGGTCTCCAAATAACATCCTCATTAGCATAGTATTCACATTCAATAGTCAGAGTAGAAGAGTTTACACCTTCAACTGGTTCGTTGAAATATAGTACGAGTGGAAACATTCTATCTTTAGACTGGAAATGCATGCCTGGAAATAAATTACGACCGTCTAAGTAATCGACTGATAAATATAGACTAGAGCCATGAGGAGGCCACGAAGAAAGTAGGAAGGGTTCCAGTTTAACCGTTTGATCCAGAAGCCAAAGATGATAAAACCAACCACTTTGATCATCCGGGTCTGTAAATAGAGCATTACGTACAAACTCAAATTCCTCTTCCAAAACGCTCTCTTTGTGACTTTGTCTTTCTCCTCTTTTCTCGAATAGATGAGACAAAAGCACACTGAAAGTTCATTGGTGAAAAAATTTGAAGAGAATGAAAATAAGTATACCATATAAAACAATTAATTGTACTGGAGACTGAAATAATTTTTATGAAAGGAAGTAGTTATTAAATCTACTTACTTTAATGAACAAAAGAGATTCTTTGCATTGATAGGGGTGTCAATCAAGCTTTTTTGAGTTCAAGCTTGGCTTGAAAAATGATCTCAGAGATGAGATTGATCTAGCACAAGCTCACATAAATCGTATAATTTACACCACAACAAATATCATATCTTGATGCTTCAAATTGTGTTTGACTTAATGGCTCAATACATACATGTACGTGGGTGTTCGTAAAATGTGATAAGAAACTAAGAAAGTGAAACAGAGCTACTTAGCAATGGATAATAAACATCCTCTTATCTAGTTCAAATCAAGTCTACTCTTGATCGTGGTATGCTTGAATGTAGATTCAACCCTGAGGCCTGAACCATAAGCTTAAAATTGGGGTTGACTCATACTGATATCAGGCTCAACTTAAAAATTATCCAACGGAGCTTGCAAGCTTTGAGTAGCTTGTTCTATTTGAAAATCCTACACATTGTTATTCAGTTAGTTACAAAATAATGACTTTATACACTTAGTGCCCTATCAATCTCCATAATCAAATAATACAAATATTTATATTACATTTACAACATCTAGCAATACCATAAATTTGACTAAATGTTATTTGTTGGAAAGAAAACACGCATTGTACTATTAGTCCTGGACAAGGACTAAAGTCTAAAACGAATTGCTAGACTTGACTATGAAACAAATGAATTCCAAGGGCGAAGAACAAAAAGATAATATAAAAGAAAGAAAAGAGTGAAGCTATGTGCCGAAGGTCTCCTGCCATCGGTAGCCTGCCACTATAAACTTACAACTTTACTTGGGAGGGGGCACCACACTTCAGTTGAGACTGGAGCATGACTGCTGCACTTGTTCTCTTCTCTATTATCCATTTTATATATTTCTAGTTTACGTTGTTCAACTATATTTAAAGTAGCTCAAAAAATTCTTAAAATGCTCTAACTACAAAATAATCAGCTTAGAAAGTTTAGCATGATAATAAGAAGTCCCAAAAGGTCAGGACAAATGAGTGCACACTTCAGCTGCCCAAAGTCATATGCTTTAAGGCATACGACTCAATTAAGTCATGGCTTAAACCTTGATAAATGACACTGAAAATGTAAGGTTTGAGGCGCTCAAAAGGCATTTATGTGAGACAGGCCATAAGGTGAAAGCTTAAAGTTCTATGTAAAACAATGGCTAATTCTTATTCTCTCCTTCTTGTGTTTTTCTTCCTGACACTTTTGAAGATTAATAATCAAGCAGTCATTCCATGATGCAAAAACTGTAAACATGCAATAAAATAAGTATTTTCCTCTGAGATAAAGAACTAAGGGTCCGTTTGATTCGCGTAGTTTTCCATGTAAGTAGGAATATATTTTCCTACTTTCACTTTTTTGACTGTTTGATATGCGAAATTTTTCACGGAAAGCGTTTTCCTCCATTTTTCTAGGTACAACCATTTGATGCACAAATGGTGGAAAATGTTTTCCCACCTAGGTTTTCCACCTTTTTTTTTGGTGTTTTGCAATAGGAACAAATTTTAGATACAATGGTAAAAAAAAAAATTTCACTTTTATTGACAATTTACATGCAAAACAAAGTCAAACGAAGAATATTCGGTATGGTAATTTTTTTTTTCAATTTTTTTTTTTTTACAATTGGAACACATTTTAGATCCAATGGTAGAAAAAATTATCACTTTAATAGACAAATTTCATAAAAAACGAAGCCAAATGGACACCAAACTTTCAACATTTTCCATGAAAAATTATACCAATCAAACACAATTAATTAGAATTCCCAGTAAAACATTTTCTAAGAAAATCAATTCCCTGTCAAACATTTTCTTTCCACCCATGCAATCAAACGGACCCTAAGGGTGGAAAATTGGTAGAAAGAAAATAAATTTCAGGGAAAGTAATTATCTAAAAATTGTTTTGCAGAGAATTGTTAATTAAGTGTGTTTGATTAGTATAATTTTTCACCCGCAAAATTTTTAAATTTTGGATCTTTTTGTATTCGTTTGACTTTATTTTATATGAAAATTTTCTGATAATTTTTTTCACAATTAGTTATAAAATTTGTTTCCATTGCCAAAAAGTTAAAAAAAAAAATTCCTAAAAAAATCATTTTTTTATCAAAACTTAATGTTCGTTTGTCTTTATTTTACATGCAAATTGTCCATTAAAGTGAAAAAAATTTTTACAACCGGTTATGAAATTTGTTTCCATTGAAAAACACACACAAAAAAAAAAAAAAAGGACAACAGTACTTGGTGGGAAAAGCTTTTCATCAATTGGCAAGAAATCAGGCGTGTGGAGAGGTAAAGAAAACAACGCCAATCAAACAAGTCAAATGGGTGAAAATGGAACATGGAAAATTTAAGTTATCAAACAGGGCCTAAAGTGTGCATTATCCATGGTTTAGAGAGCACATATAAATAAAAATAGAAATCTAACACAAATAGGAGTGATGTATTATTAATACCTTCTGTTATGCCAGGCAGAATAATTGCTAAAATTATCGTATATCATATCCGTAGTGTATTGCAGTTCCTCTTCATCTGATATCTTCTTTAACATCGTTGTGAACCTGAAAAAAGAGCCCAAATAGAATAACATCAACAAATGCAACTATCAATTAACTCCCAAGAAATCAAAATTTCAGTTATTAACCTCCTATAGTTCCAGGCATGGAAATACCGGGAGTCCAACTTCTGAAACTTGCCCAGAAGACGCAATTCCTTGTCTGTGGAAGAATGCCCCTTTCTCAGAACCCATTTGCGATGATACCACGCACCATAAGACTTAAAATTCTTCTTCAATGCATTTTCTACCTAATGAAATTTCACACTAACTGATTAATGGGGAGAACTGTTAGGGAATTATTGAGAGCAATTACCCAAGGCCCAAGCCCACTCCACCAGGCCCAAGTGAGGTTCCATCCCAAAACCAATTGGTAATGGGTGGAGTAGCCCACTTAGGTTATATGGCGGATTTATTTTCTTCCCACAACCGATGTGGGACTTGTTTGCCCCAACAATCCTCCCCTCAAACGAAGGACCACATCATTGTGGCCTCCTCTCAAACGATAATCCATTCGCCAATCATCTTGTACCGCCGTTATTACTGTCGCCCTTGACCAAACGGGACCCGCCGCCTAACCACCAATGTTAGGAAGACTTTCGACACAAGGCACCTCAAACGCGAATAATTTTTTAGCCCGATCGCCACGACGCTTTCTACTACGTTCCTCCGATCCTGGGCTCTGATACCACTGTTAGGGAATTATTGAGAGCAATTACCCAAGGCCCAAGCCCACTCCACCAGGCCCAAGTGAGGTTCCATCCCAAAACCAATTGGTAATGGGTGGAGTAGCCCACTTAGGTTATATGGCGGATTTATTTTCTTCCCACAACCGATGTGGGACTTGTTTGCCCCAACAAGAACAATCAATTTATTTAATGCATTTTATAGTCAGTGAAAATTCATAATAAGTGATTATTGGACTGCACAATGAATTCATAATATAGAAATACATATTCAAACTTAAAAGCAAAGAAAGTATATAAATTAATTTTCCAAGACATACTTGATTCTCATAAAACAACTGAAGTGGAAAGTGGGTGAAAACTTACAACTTTCAATTCCTCATTTAGAACTGAATGGATAGACTCGAAATCAACTTCGATCTCTGACTGGTGATTGAGTAAGTGTTGTACGGCAAGTTTTCGATAATTCCAACCAGTATAATGCTCTGGATTCACTTCTAACAGCTTTGCACTTGTTTCTAAAGCTTCTTTTGTATATTTGCAATTTAGAAAACAAAATCAATCAACCCCTCAAAATTACAGATTATAGATAACAAATACCAAAAAATTGCTGACAATTTATTGTGATGTACGTGAAGGAACTGAGATTGGAGATCACGAAGTTCAGTGGCTTTTAGGGCTGAAGCTTCTTGCTCTTCTTGACTTGGGGTTTTACGCGATATCTCATGCATTTTTCTGTACCCCCTTTCTTCCTTGTTGGACTTCTTGTTTAGATCTAGTCCCTTCCTGGGCAAGAAAAAATGGGAATTGCTACGAAAATTGAAAAATTGTATCCAAATGCCAAAATGGAAACCGAAGTTGCAATCAAATGAATTATCACTCTTCTGTATACTTTCACTTTTGATGTAAAAATCTATGTAGTTAATTTCATTTACAATGGAAAATAGCTTAAAAAGGTGTGAAACCACATTTCCGATAAAAAAGATAAACATTTTCCCCCAAAGGCATTGAATGGTGCGTGAGCTTCTTCAACTTTCATTATTTTCCTAGCTCAAGTTGAGAATCTCGAATTTTCATCTAGATACTCTCAATTATCTTTATCTATATTGTTTATTTTACTATAGTCAAGAAATTATTCTTTTGAGTTTATACTTTTATTTTCTCAATCCAGATAGTGATCTAAATAAAAGGTTTGCATATATTTCTACCTTAAATTATATATTCTATCTCCCCTGAAAATGCTATCGATGACTACCCAATAAGTATTAGATCATATTTCTGGGATTATTCTTAATTAACAAAATTGATCAATGAATGGTGTACTTTATAAAACTCATTGAAATATTACAAAATGTTGTTCATCTTTGTGTTTCTATATAAAAATGGCCAAGAATATTGATCCAAGCAGGCTTGTGCAATTGATCCAACATACATCACTGCGTGTATAGGAGAACAATAAATTGAAAATTAAAAACACTCAACACCAGAATAATCCACATATACCAAAATGAATACTAACTTTTTCCTCAAAAAATTTGGGAACGGCGAATTACCTGAAATGGGAACTCAGAAATGGGCCAAATTGGAAGAACCAAAATACCGAATCAAAGTGTGAAATCTCGAGCAGAAAACTTAAGAGTTAAGCCCCAAAGAACTAAGAGTACATTTGATTGTGTGGGTGAAAAATGGGTGGAAAGAAAATGATTTTCAAGGGAAAATAATTGCCTAAAAAATATTTTGTAGGGAATTGTTAATAAAGTGTGTTTGATTGATATAATTTTTCACCGAAATTTTTTTTAAATTTTCTATTCGTTTGGCTTTGTTTTACATGAAAATTGTCTATTAAAATGATAATTTTTTCCACAATTGGTTATAAAATTTGTTTCCATCGCCAAAAAGTAAAAAAAAAAACTGCTTCCTAAAAATCATTTTTTTAATTAAAATTTAGCGTTCGTTTGATTTTGTTTTACATGGAAATTGTCCATTAAAGTGAAAAAAAAATTTTACCATTGGTTATTACATTTGTTTCCATTGCAAAATAAAAAAAAAAAAAAACAATGTGAAATGAAAAATAAATTTCCACCAAAAGGTGGGAAAATCATTTCCTCCAAAACCAAGAAATCAGGGCGTGAGGTTGTAGGGTGGAAAAAATTTTGCCTAAAAAAAAGGCTATCAAACAAGTCATTTTCGGTGGAAAAGGAAATCATTTTCCATGGAAAATATGCCTGTCAAACACGGCCTAAGTTTCAAATTATAAGCAAAAAGAAAAAAAAATGCAAAAAAAAAACTAAGATTCCAATCAAACACTCAATTTCCCTGGGCCCAAAAAATTAAAAAATAAAATAAAATAAAATCTAAACTATCAATTTCAAGAGAACATCCAACTTAAGATAGCAGGCAAATAAAAATAAAAATTCCAAAAAGAAAGAAATCGGAGGCAGGTGGAATCCTCACCTACTGCGGCTGCCGGCGGGATGAAGTACCGGTGCACTGTCAACTGAACTCTGGATGGCGAGATCGGTGCATCAGTAAATTTGTCAACTAAAATATGGTGTCTGCGGTGACTCGAAAATTTTGATCATTTCATTGGGATCGGATTTCTACCCAATTAAGAAACATTAATGGGCATGCCCAGCCCATTTAGTGTATTTGTTCTCATTGGGCCTTAATGGGCTCCACCCACAATCTAAAGAGCAACCACTTTAACGGTGGGAACTCCTTGATTATGGAGTTTCATATTCTAATTGTACCGGAACAAGGACTCCATGTTTTGGCTATATAAAGTCCCTTGGGTACTTAATTTTCGTGCAAATCATAAAACTTCGTAAGATAGAATAATCCTTATACAGACTTCAACTACTTCGAAGATGACAAATTCTGAATTCTCACAAAATGATACTCATGATATTAAATTGCATGTTATCAATATTCTTCATATCGTAGAAGAATCTACATATAATGTCACGGATGGCACTCCAACCGCGATTGCCACCATCGAAGTAGTAATGGCAAAAGATCAACAAAGGGAGAGTGGCATAGAAACCCTAACACACGACGATATAATTCAACATTCGATACTAGATAATGTCTTCATCATTATATTCAGGATAACTTATGTTGGAAGTATATGAGTCTATTTGTATTGTTGTATTTTGTTCGTCCATTTTCTGTCAGAATGGCTCTATGGAAACAATTGAATCTATTTTTCAAGTCAGATTTCCATTAATTATCCTTAATTTCAGAATGAGTTTGCTAGCAACCATTTTGTGTCTGTCTCATTATCGTCCATTTGAGGTCTTAGGTTGAATAAAAGATTTCTAGTATGAATTTATTTTAACGTTTTCTTATTATTAGTTATTAGTTGTAATTTGTTCCACAATATGCACGTTAATGCTTTAATTATCATTGTCCTTTTTGTAACTGCGTGATTTAATTTTTCCCACAATATGGGGGTGTGTGATTTTTTCTTTTAATTTTTTTTTCCAAATTATCAATGCTCCTATTTTCCACATCGAATCTTCATCAAAGGACGTTTGGAATTGACTAAGCATTTTATTCGAACAAATATAGAATCATATTGAAAGAATTAGGAGATACCAACGAAGAAAAAATTGCAAAAACATAAGTGGTAAAGTTTAAAATTAGATGAATGAATTACGTGGAGCTCGTAAGAGGGGTGGTTTGACTGTCCTAACAATTTTGAATGAGTCCGCTAGCAACCAACAATGGCAAGATGGAAAATTGGAATCTTAACTTGATGTTGAGATTTCTTAGTACAATACTGAATATACAATTACGATGAAAATCATAGCTTTTGATTCTACAAGAAAGAATGAAAAATCGGTAAATGCAACTACACTTGTCCCATTGGGCAGCCTAGATGGAACTCATGTAAACATTGATGTAGATTTGGTAAAACTTATAATTCGTGAAGTTTAGTCAAAATCAAATCACTAGGTTCACAATTTTATAATTTGTGTTTTTTAGTCATTTGGAACCGATCTGCTATTGCTATCATCCCTTACAAGGGCAATAAATACAGAGTGCTTCTTCTTCATCACACTTCTTCGGGATTTCGGATAACCATAGTATATCATCGTAGTTATTTCCAAACACTGCAGAGCACGAGGAGCACTACGTCTAGTAGGTATACACTTGGTATATGTGCTGAAATTTCTAGCCCATCCATAACTTCAGTACTCTATCCCTGCCACCGGATGCTACTTTCTCACCATCAGGACTCCAGTCAACTGCAAAAACCTGAGACCAAAAGTTCTTAATTAGAGCTTCTCGTCCCCCATCACCCCAAGACCCAAGTGGGAAAAAGAAGCGAACATAAGAAAAGGCAGCATATAAGTAGATATGCATGAATGCCCACGGAAAGGGACGTAAGAGGTATTAGGGAAGAGAAACATTACTTCGTCTGCATGGCCTGGAAGTTCTTGTTTCAACTTCTGTGTTCGGATATCCCAAATCTGTGAAAGAAAATTACATTAAGAGTATTATTTGCAAGCTACATCCAACAGAGTCTCTCCTGAAATGATATTCTAGACCACATAATAAATACTTTCAAGAAAACATATGAACCCGTCTATACTTTCAAGCAGTTGAATTATCCATAGATCCCTTGCCTTTAAAGTTGAATCTTTGCTCCCACTCAGAAGCAACCTACTGTCCGCTGACCAGCTGTAGCAAGAAAAATGCTAATTAGCCATACAACCTGTAAATTCATATATAAAAATAGGCAGGATACTAACCTTATTTGATAGACGGGCCCCACATGGCCACGAAATGCAGCTACAAACTTTCCTGTAATACCATTCCATAACTTGACTGATCGACTTGTCAAAGGAGGCACTTGCAATCCATTGCCCATCAGGTGAAAAATAAACATGATTGACAAGCTGCAACGGAACAAGTTATGGGCTCAGCGAGTAAGCATGAAGAAATAATCTCAATCAAGTAGATACTTCTTGCGTCATACCACTAAGAAAATAACAGAATACATATTTCTATTCGACATGCTAATAAGTAATTAACATTTAGAATTATGGTATACTCAAGAATTTTGAACCACTCTAGATTTCTTTATTTGTGGTTGCAGAAAGATATAGAAAGTTAAGCACCGCAAGCCATTAGTTTTCCCATATAGAGGTTATTTTGGTTGGGTCCAATCACAAAATCTTCCACCATCACATATTTTCATAACCCCAATCAACAAATGGCATAATATCATCACTGTCACCTGCAGACATGCAAATTACAACAGGGAAATGATATCCTGGTCTAATGGGGCAAAAGTGTCAGCATCTAGCTAGAACTTTTCTCTTTCACGGCATGATATATCTTCTTATCCTTGTCAATCTTCTTACATACACCCAGACCACATTTTACACTTCTACATTTTTATGGAGGCTAAAATAATTTTTTCATCTAAAATATTTTTGATTACGTGGTAAAAGAACAAGACGACACTAATAACCAATCAACCATTTGGAGTTCCACCCAAATAAAAGAGCTATTAGGGAACAATAATCATGCATTGCCAAAACCAGACAAGTACAACAGTAATAAATGTGATACATGTTGATGACTGGTCAAATGAGTTTTGTAGTGTTTGCTGACATTAGGTTCCCATAAGAACATGGTAAAATCATCTGAACCTGAGACCAAACGTTCGGGAGCATTGCCCTTCATTTTTCTTGTACCTTTCTAAAGCCACCTAGCGCCACAAGAGAAGTTTTAAAAATAATAGCAAGAAAATGAGAAATGCAAAAATTTAATAGAAAAGGCAATAAGTTGATGAAATCTAGCAGACAAGAAGGCAGTAAAAGTTAATCAGCTCAAGATGAAATTTACTCAACCGTTAGCTTCATTGATAGAGATTATTCTTTATATAATACAAGGCTATTGATACAAAGAAGGATCTAGAATAAATCACAGCTGTTAGATTGTTCCTTAAATCAAGGATCATGTTGGAATCTTTAAATAACAAAATGTGGTCCAGCAACAGCAAGGCAGAAAACGGCTGGACAGCAAGGCTAATGGTTTGTTAAATTGGATTGCTGATGTGGAAAGGGTATGAGCTGATATTAATTCTCAACACCCTCCTTCAAGCTGGACGATGCACAAGTGACGCCAAGCTTGTCCTTCAAGAATAGAAATCTGGAATGGCTCAGTCCCTTTGTCAACAAATCTGCAATTTGATCTGAAGTGGGTATATATTTAACTTCAAGTTTTCTCGTCAACACTTTATCTCTGATGAAGTGGATGTCTAGTTCAATGTGTTTTGTCCTGGCGTGGTAGACTGGATTGGCAGCAAGTGCCCCTGTACTCATGTTGTCACACCACAGGATTGGAATTCCTACCAGGGAAATTTCAAGTTCTTGAAATAGCGATTGAATCCATGAGACTTCAGAAGCTGTGGAAGCAAGTGCTCTATATTCCGACTCGGTACTTGAGCGAGCAACTACATGCTGCTTTTTGGAAGACCAGGATATCAGATTGTCACCTAAGTAGATACAATATCCCGTTGTGGATCTTCTATCGTTAGGGCAAGAAGCCCAGTCAGCATCTGAGTAGCCAATTAGATTTAATTGATCACTTCTTTGGATCCACAGGCCATGATTTATAGTTCCTTTGAGGTACCTTAGTACTCTCTTCAGAGCCTGCCAGTGAGTAGAGGTTGGCGTTTGCAGGAATTGGCTTAGCTTGTTAACAGTGAAGGTAATATCTGGTCTTCTATGGGAGAGGTATTGTAAAGCCCCAACTGCACTTCTGTAAGTTGATGGTTCTGCCAGTGCTTCACCATCAGTCTTGGAAAGAGTTCTTCCAGCAGGGATAGGTGTAGGACAAGGCTTCACGTTTTCAAGCTCAAATCTTTTGAGTAAATCAGTGATGTATCTAGATTGAGTAAGGTGAATGCCAGATTCGTGCCATACAACTTCAAATCCAAGGAAATGATGCAATCTTCCCATGTCTTTTAGGGCAAATTCTTTGTTGAGTGAATTTATAAGGCTTTGTATCAGATTTTTGTCATTGCCAGTTATGGCAATGTCATCTACGTAAATAAGAGCAAAAATCACCTGTGTTTCTGTCTTGAAATAAAACAAGGAAGTGTCTGCTACAGATTGTTTGAACTTCCAGCCCAAGAATGTAAATTTCAGCTTGTCATACCATGCCCTGGGAGCCTGCTTCAGTCCGTAGAGGGCCTTTTCGAGTTTGCATACATGGTTTGGCTTTGATTCATCCACAAAGCGTTCAGGTTGATTCATATAGACAGTTTCTTCAAGTTCGCCATTGAGAAAAGCGTTGTTAATATCAATCTATCTGATATTCCAGTCCTTAGCTACTGCCAGAGTAAGAATGATTCTCAGAGTGGAAGGTTTGATCACTGGACTGAAAGTTTCATAGTAGTCAATTCCAGGAGCTTAATGGAAACCTTTCGCAATTAGCATGGCTTTGTATCTCTGAATTGAATCATCAGCATTTCGTTTTATCCTGAAAACCTATTTATTTCCTACTATGTTGTAAGTAGGTAGTGGAGGAACAAGTTTCCAAGTTTTTGTCCTGGCTAATGCATTTAATTCTTCTTCCATGGCTCGTTTCCAGTTGATATTCATCATTGCTTCTCTTGCATTCTTGGGTTCTGATAGATTTAGGAGATTTCCATTTGATTTTATTAGATATGCCTTCGGCTTGAAAATTCCCGCTTTTCCTCTAGTCACCATGGGATGCTGATTTTGAATTTTTTGTTTATCTTGAGTCGGATTTCTCTGTGACTAATCTACTTCTGCTTGCTGAGTATTTTGATCCATTTCAAGATCCTGCAGGACTCCAATTTCTGTTTCAGCATATTCTGGTTCACTACTCCCTTCAACTTTAGTTTTATCAGACTCATTAATAATGTCATTAGGAAAATCATCAGCTTGTTGATTGTTACCTGAGTCAGAAGTCAGGAGGTGCTGACTAAAGGCTACTCTAGATTGAGCTGTATCTATTGGACTTGTGGTGTTGGTGCTTTGATCAGATAGCAAGTAAGAGTAGGGAACAATTACTTCAGGGTTCTCAGACTGGGATTGTGTTTTAAATAGGGACTTGAAGGGAAACTCAAGTTCATTGAAGACAACGTGTCTAGAAATGTACAATCTTCCTGAAGAGTTTAGACATTTGTAGCCTTTATGAACATCACTATATCCTAGGAAGAGACATTTTGCTGAATGAAAACCAAACTTGTGTTTTTGATATGGCCTCAGACATGGGTAGCAGGAACATCCAAAGGTTTTTAATGCTTTGTAGTTTGGTTCTCCTTTGTAAAGAGTTTGAAAGGGGGATTGCTGATTTAGAGTAGGAGTAGGTAGTCTATTTTTGAGGTATGTTGCAGTGTGAAAAGAATCCCACCAATATTTCAGAGGTAGCTGAGCTTGAGCCAATAAGGTTAGACCAGTCTCAGTTATGTGCCTGTGTTTCCTCTCTATTCGGCCATTTTGTGCTGATGTATAAAGGCATAGATGCCTAAACTCTATTCCCTCTTGTGCTAGAAAGTTTGTGAAGACTCTGAATTCCCCCCCCCCCCCCCCCCAATCAGTTTGTAAGGCCTTTATTTTGTGATTCAATTTGTTCTCAACAAGTTTTTTGAACTGGCAAAAGACCTTCAGTGCTTCAGATTTTAATTTTAGGGGGTAGATCCAGGTGAATCTACTATAATCATCTAGAAAGGTTATGTAATATTCGAATCCAGAAGTTGATAGTACTGGAGCAGGTCCCCATATGTCAGTGAAAACCAATTCTAATGGTGTTTTAGCATGTGATAAAGACAGAGGAAAAGGCAGCAAGTGAGATTTTCGAAGTTGGCATGCATTGCAAAACGATTTGATGGTATTTTCTTCAACTTTCAGGTTACAAATTTTGAAGACTTGTCTCATTACTGGACTGGACGGATGACCAAGTCTTTTGTGCCATACATCAACACTAAGAGACTCTAGACTCGAATAGACAACAGAATTAGAAAAAAGATTTTTGACCGGTAGATGAAATGTTGCAGTAGTGTTTATTTGGGAAGCTTGATTTATGGTGCATTTGCTTGATACTTTGATGAGGGAACTCCAGTCGATACAGCCCATCTTTAAGCCTCCCTTGCAGCATCACCTCCTTCGTTGAAAAATCCTTAACAAAACAACAAGAGGGGTGAAATTCCATGAAGGCATTATTATCAGAAGTAAGCTGTGATACACTGATTAGATTCTTTTTAATCTCAGGTACATGTAGCAATTTGTTTAGCACCAATGTTTTATCATTCAAGGTAGGAATATGTGTTGAACCAAAATGTGAAATGCTTAACTTACTTCCATTTCCCACTACAACTTTCTCCTTACCAGTGTATTCGCTTGCAGTGGCAATATTTCCTTTTTCTGATGTAATGTGGTTGTTGGCACCCGTATCTGCGAACCAGGCTGGGTCACCAACTGTGTTAGGAGAGGCTATGAATGCTGCAGATGGTGGATTGATCCTTTGATTTGGTGAGGTTCCAAAGTACCTTTCATCATACCTGAAATGGCAGATGTTTGCCTTGTGACCTATTTTTCCACAGACTTGGCAAATAGGTCTATCTCCTCCAAAGGAGTTTGCTCCTCTTTCTCTACATCTTCTTCCACTTCTGTAGTGGTTAAAATTGGTGAATCTTCCTCCTGAACTTGGCCTGTTGGACCTGAAGTTGTTATGACCAAAACTAGATCTCTGAGAGAGGTTAGCTGAAGTTTGATCAATATTTAATCCTGTCATCTCGTTTTTGATTGAATTGAGATGCTCCAGCCTACTTTCATAGGTCATTAATGTGGATTGAAGCTCTCCCCAAGACATGTTATCTCTGCTATTTAGTTGGACAATGATTGGTGTATAGTCTTCATCCAATCCAGCCAATATTTGGGTGATTAGATCTGTGAGAGTGGTAGCTTTTCCAGCAATCTCTAAATTATCAGACAGTTGTTTCACCTTGTTGAGGTATTGATCTATGCTCATACTTCCTTTTCTGCATTTTTGAAGTTTACCAGTGAGGAATATTATTCTTGATTGATTTTGAACTCCATAGCTTTCTTCAATGCAGTCCACAGTTCTCTTGAGTTGGCTGCACTCATCACTCTCATTGCTATGTCTGAAGTTATTGAGGAATAAAGCAATCCCATCAACAGCTGATCTGTTGACATCCATTGGCAGAACTCAAGATTTTTTACCATTTCAATGCTGGTGCCTGTTTCACCAGTAACCTGAATGCCTGTGAATTCTTGAGGACACCTCTTTGTCCCAAGGATGTAACCTTCGAGGTTGTGTCCTCTGATGATTGGAAGAATCATATTCTTCCATAGTAGGTAGTTGTTCTTATCCAACTTTACAGACACGGTTTGAGTCAGATTAACACCAAATGGTGAGAGCTGATTACTTCCGGCCAATGGTGCAGCTGTACTGCTGGAGAGGAAAGCAGGAGTTGTGGCTGGGTTGGCATTTTGAGGTGTAGAACTGGCGTCTGCCATTTTGGCTCAATACCAAGTAAAAGTTAATCAGCTCAAGATGAAATTTACTCAACCGTTAGCTTCATTGATAGAGATTATTCTTTATATAATACAAGGCTATTGATACAAAGAAGGATCTAGAATAAATCACAGCTGTTAGATTGTTCCTTAAATCAAGGATCATGTTGGAATCTTTAAATAACAAAATGTGGTCCAGCAACAGCAAGGCAGAAAACGGCTGGACAGCAAGGCTAATGGTTTGTTAAATTGGATTGCTGGTGTGGAAAGGGTATGAGCTGATATTAATTCTCAACAAAGGCCGCTTTCTTAATTTGAGCCAAAGGGATGGGGACAACTGAGTAAGGGCAGAGAACAACTAGAGATAGGCATGCCAATTCTCCACTTACATTTAAAAATTATGGACCGCCTGAAATTTATGCACTACCCTAAGCTGTTCGTAAAAGGAATAAGAATAATAATGACACTTTTACATCACTAAAGGAAATCTGTGTGAAAGGAAGATACCTACAAGGTTAGAAAGTCAGTTCTTCAGTACCATGATTAAAGTGGCTATGCTTTATGGCTAATGGCATTGAGGGGCTGTTAAAGAACAAAAAATCTATATGATGAAAGTAGAAAAAGGAAAATACTAAGCCTATATTTGAGCTCCATTTTTCCCAAAACTCATTTTTCAACCCCACATTCTCCCATAAAATAATTTTACACATAAACCCAAAACTTTTCCTACAAAAACTAGTGGATGTAGCACCAATTTAGGATAAATTAAGAAAATGATGACTTGGGTGGTTTGGACATATCATGAATCATGCCTAGACTTAAACATGCTCTCATTCATAAGAATAATGTAATATCAATAGAACCGGTTAGGAGATGGAGAGATAGATCAAGACTATCTGTAGAGGACCTGAGGTTGCTAAGAATCTAGTTTGTGTTCCAATAGATGTAGCAACACAATATGGAGTAGCGAAAAAGATTCATGTAGCTAAGCCCAAATCGATTGGGGATAAGGCTCATTCGTTATATAATTTGTAGAAAAGGAAATGAATAAACAGGAAAATCATTAAATAAAATAAAATAAAATGGATAAAGTCATTTCATCTATCATTTCTTTGCTTTTAAGATTCCAAAGATCAAGCGATTACCTTCTTCATTTCCTTTGGAGATGAATACTGTTTACAAGTGTGATCATAGGCACCAGTCCTAAGAACGTATTCTGTGCCCAATGCCAGACTATTAACCCAATGCCCATGGCCCTGTATTCAACGTGAAGAATCATAAATTATGCAGTAACAGATGTGGGCTAGTTGAGGAAGAGAAAATAGCCAAAACATCGAAGTCACGTGGATTGAGGTCTAAATTTTTAACCAATGATGAAGTATACAGATAGACAATATATCCTACAGCAATACTTTTACAGGAATGTGAACTTGCAAAGTTGAGAAAAGATAATTAATCCAGAAAACTGATCACGGCATTCTAGATTGACACTCAGCTCTTCGTTTACGAAGGTTCGAACTAAAAGGGAGTTTAAAAAGGAAACAAAAAATTAAGAACTTCATGAACAAATTAATTAAAACATTTTGGCATGCACCTTCAACTCACGTATTAGCTTCCCTTGTGAAGTTTCCCACATTTTAATCGTACAATCCTGAGATCTGCAAATGTAAAATGAAAATAGTTTAGATACTGAATTCTTCTCAACATATCGCAAATCAAGTACTTCAGCCCCTCTTTATATACTTTGGAATAGGAGAAGGGAAAGGGAGAGGAACCAGAGAAAAAAGAGCGGGAGAAGAAAATATTCCTTCGATGATCAATTCCATAGAGTTATGCTAAATATATGTTTAACATTTTTGAATTTATTCCTATTTTCCTATAGCCTATTTCGGGATTGCCTTAGAAATTAGTTCTAGACAGACACATGGTGTGCATTTCTTTCTTTCTATATACATTTTGAAGACCTCAACTTATAACAAGAAAAATATGCAATACTCAGTATGTCTTAATTGAACATATGAGATTCCAGGAATAAAGACTAGTGGTTTATCTTTATCTTTCGTCACACAATGTTGTCAAAGCAATAGCAGAGGATTTTCAAGCAAGTATAATGAGTTTTCAAGCGGGTATAATGACCACATCTGAAGAACAAATCAAAGTGGCATCATATTCACAAAGAAAGAACTTACATTTGTAGTATATTATGTTTTCTTGAAGAGAAAAATTAAGATAGGTTGATATGGCATCCGCATTTTTTCAGTGACTAAACACTCAGATTAGTTTATTGATACACAGTATGAAAACTTGTTTCGCAAGCAATTACTTATAAATTGTAATCATGCAGAACATACCCGGTATATATCGCTCCATCTCCACCCCATTTAACACAGGTTATAGCAAGTGTGTGTCCTGCAAGACACACAACTCATTTCCTCAATGAAACATCCCATATTCTTGCATCACCATCTTTACTTGCAATCGCCCATTTAACACAGGTTATAGCAAGTGTGTGTCCTGCAAGACACACAACTCATTTCCTCAATGAAACATCCCATATTCTTGCATCACCATCTTTACTTGCAGTCGCCCATTTAACACAGGTTATAGCAAGTGTGTGTCCTGCAAGACACACAACTCATTTCCTCAATGAAACATCCCATATTCTTGCATCACCATCTTTACTTGCAGTCGCAAAGCGACAGCATGGAGCATTTAGATGCAATGGCTCCCATGAAATCCTAGTTATCCATTTCTTGTGGCCTTGAGACATGAATCATGTCATTAGGTCCAAGGTGAAATTTTCAAGAGACATGAAGAAACAAGATATAGAGAAAAAGGAATAACGACATCCCAAAATACAGTTAGAAAATATAGGGACTTATACATTCAATTAACGAGAATAAGTGATAAATTCTGGTGCAAGAGAAATAGTATTATGATTAGATAATTTTAAATAAAGTTTCAGTTTATCATCTTTCCTTTAGTCTGTAAGTATGGGTAACAACTTTGCCATTATAAACTATATTGCTTACTAGGAAAAAAAAATGAGAATGTAAATATTTGAATACACACACTCTTTTCTTAGGGATAACTAAAATGTTTTCAGAATGTAATGCTCTTTTAGCACTGGGTAAGATTGTGATGAATAATGAGGTATAGCAGTTCAAGTATGAGAGATTAAAAAATATATATTGGTATGAGGTTATGAGGATAACATTTAGAACATTGAAATAATATTTTACTGAAAAATTATTATATGAGCTCACGATAAGTGGATTTCCAGATGCCATCCAATCCGTGGATCCCAACATTGAAGTTCTCCAGCCTTGTTTCCACTAACAAGATGTTTACTATCGGGTGACCATGCAATACAAAGTACCCAGTTCTTGTGGCCTGAAGAAAAGGAGAAGTATAACACCACCAAAAGCATTTCTCTGTACTAACTTATAGCAAAAATATACAGAAGAAAGGAAAGCAAGGACCATAATTGAAACTTGAAACAACAGAACAAGGATATGAATAACTCTACAGCCACAAGCAACAAAGAACAGAACATATAATAAGGATGTTCAATTTGAAAAGTAGAAGGCAGAATCACAGGATGTGGGAAGATATTTTTGTGCATTCATGTATTCAAGAGTGCTTGCGTAAACTTGCAAATGCTCTATAATTTGGAAGCTTCCATCTGTGAAAGTAAAAAGTGATCACCATCGAAACATAGAGATACTTTTACAACATATTTGTTGGTTGAAAAGGTTCACAGGTTCAAAGTCCAGATTACAGAACCACTCGAGACGGCTACTCTTGAAGGTATTATTCAAGCAATGAGGAACAAAAGAGTTAATATGGAACTTGAACATGTACAAACAACATCAGTTAGGTGAGCAGAATGCATGGTGCACGAAGTTCACAGAAAATCATTAATTTGTACACAATACAGTAAGTCATCACTGACAAGTAAAATTTCACATTTTCAATATTAGTCCATGGTAAATTGTAGAAGAAAATTTGACGACTACTACCGCTAAATAAGGCTACAGCTCTATAGAGAGTACAAAAGGATGACTAAATTCATAGAACTGGAAACTAGCAAAAGGACCTGATTCCTAGGATCTGATTGAATATTCTATAGCCATACAATCTATACATGGAAGCTAATATACAAGACAACTAAATTACAAATCTTTCAACAATCCAGAAAAATAATAAAATTGATATGGGATTTGATGCCTACTAATTTACCTGAACTTAGGTTTCAAACAAAAGTACTACACAAATTGTATACTTTCATTGGATAGCTTGGAAACGAAAAGTAAATGTGTAGGGCAATAACTCATACACAAGAAAATGAATTCTAACATTTACATGTGAATAATGGAGTCTGGGTATTTAGATCCCATAAACGAACAATTGTATCACCTAATCCACTTGCCAACTATCGTACATCAGGACTAAAGGCAACAGAAAGTACAGCCTCAGTATGACCTGCAATCACAAACCCATAACACATGTTCAAAAGAAGTAACCAAAAATATAGTGCTTGATATGACAGCAGTTGAACTAATATGTCTCAACAGAAAATGTACAGATGCTTATATGTATCAAAAAATATGTAATACGGACAAGGTCATCAATTGAAAGACAAAAAAATTCATTGCAATTGGATAAGTTGGTAAAAGCATAATGGAGATTAATAATATGCTATATGATTGAGTAAAAGTGCTATTAGCCCACCCAAAAGTTCCATCAAACAATAATATAACTATTATTCTTCCTTTGTTTCCTTCCATGTAAAAACCCATAAGCTATCTCCATAACTCCTCAAACTGTTTGAAGGTAGATACAGCACAAGAGAACTCTATTGGCCCATACAAGATGATGTCAGCCAGAGCAATATATTAATACGCCAATGCTTTAAATGGTACTTGCAAAAAAAAAACTACGCAAACCGATTATATATAGATATTATTGTTCCAATACTGAACAAAGACATCAAGGACAAGAGAAAGCATTGTCATGGTAAGACATAATAACATTTAGAGGAATGCATATCAATTAGTGATTGACAAACAAACTATGCAAAGCACTAGCAATAGGGCATTCTTCCTCTATAAATCAAATTTTCTTTTCCGGAAAATATTGTGAACATAAATCTAGAGATATGTAGCTTGCTTCATTTACACCTTGCTTTCTAAAGTATAAATAGGCAACTTTCCAAACAATAGAACTGCTAAAATTAAGATGCAAAAACATACCAACATAAAAAGAACAGAACTGATTTTGTACAAAAGAAATCTGAATAAAGAAAGATTGTATTTGTGGTTTAGTCAATTATGTATCTTGTCCGACATGGAGCATAAGGCAGAAGGAAAAAACATATTTTTATTCAATCCCTGTAGTTTCACTTCATTTTCCTTTATTCAGCCATAGATTATCAAGCTTTCCAATCTCCCCAGTTCATTATCTTGCTTCCTCCATAATCCCTTCTCCTCTAAAACTGATTTTCCTAGCCACTATCATTTCCTATCTTCAAGCCCACTTCAAGTCACAAAACTGGGACATCCTAAAACTTTCAAAATCACATGAAAAAAGATTATTCACTTTATCAGGTTATGATAATGTTTATTTGATTGATACAATTGCTTCTTTTAATGAATCCTTGCATGTAAGTACTAAAGGTGTAAAGCGAAAATTAACCTGTGAGAATTCAGCCTCTTTATAGCACAAGAGATTAGGTCACATCTCCAAGAGGAGAATTGAGAGACTTGTGTCTAAAAAAATTCTCGATCCCCTTGACTTTACATATTATGATGTGTGTGTTAACTGTATAAAGGGAAAACAAACCAACAAAAGGAGATTTCAACCCAACAGAACTTCGGACGTCTTAGAACTTATACATACGGACATTTGTATACCATTCCCTACGACTTCTTGGAATGGTCAACAATACTTTATAACGTTCATATAAGACTTTTCAAGATATGGCTATATATATCTCATTCATGAAAAATCACAATCACTGGACGTGTTCAAAAACTATAAAGCTAAAGTTGAAAACCAATTTAGCAAAAGGATTAAAAGCATCAGATCTGATCGTGGTGGTGAATACTATGGCAGATATGATGGTTCAGGTGAACAACGCCCAGGACCATTTGCTAAATTCCTAGAGGAATGCGGTATCGTCCCACAGTACACTATGTCGGGTTCGCCCACTATGAATGGTGTTGCTGAAAGATGAAATAGAACGCTTAAGGACATGGTGAGGAGTATGATTACTCATTCTACCTTGTCAGAATCACTCTGGGGTGAAACATTAAAGACCGCAGCATATATACTCAATAGAATTCCAACTAAGGCTACTGATAAAACCTCTTATGAGCTTTGGATGGGTAAAATGCCTAGTTTGAAGCACTTACACATTTGGGGATGTCCAACTGAGGCAAGGCCCTATAGGCCAAATGAAAAGAAACTGGACGCAAGGACTATCAGTTATTATTTTATTAAATATTGTGAAAGGTCCAGGGGTTACAAGTTTTATGATCCCACAACTAAGGCAATTTTCGAGACAGGAAATGCATGGTTCTTTGAGGATGTTGAGTTTGTGGGGGAGAAAGGGTTACAGACTTTGTCTTTGATGAGGAATATGTTGAAATTCCTCTAATTGCCATTGACAATGATCGGGGTCAGATTTCTATTCCTGACATTGATCAAGAAGCAACTCTGGATCAAGACAATGTCATTGTATCTCCATCTGAAAGTCAACAACTTGTTCCAAAAGAACAAACTCTACAGCATCAAGAACTAATGCCATTAAGAAGGTCCACTAGAGAGAGGAGAAGTGCGGTTCTAGCTGATTACTTCGTATTTCTCCAAGAACATGAAGTTGACATTGGAGTGGTGGAAGATGATCCGATCAACTTCCGTCATGCCATGGAAAGTTCTAACTCTCAAAAGTGGCTCGATGCCATGAATGAAGAGATAAAGTCCATGAAGGACAATGGCGTATGGGACCTCATTCCATTGTCTGAAAGTCCGAAACCCATTGGTTGCAAATGAATATTTAAGACCAAAAGGGATTCGAAAGGTAATGTGGAGAGGTATAAAGCTCGTCTTATCGCAAAAGGCTTTACACAGAAATAAGGCATCGATTATAAAGAGACTTTCTCTCCGATTTTCTCAAAAGACTCTTTCAGGATTATAATGGCATTGGTGGTGCATTTCGATCTTGAGTTACATCAGATGGATGTTAAGACAGTGTTTCTCAATGGTGACATTGATGAAACAATCTATATGGTACAACCAGAAAACTTTGTGTCGAATGATGCAAAGTAAATGGTTTGTAAACTAAAGAAATCCATCTAATGACTCAAACAGGCCTCTCGTCAATAGTATTACACAAGTTTCATCAAGTGATCATCTCGTATGGTTTTGAAATGAATTTGGTAGATGACTGTATATACCACAAGTTCAGTGGGAGTAAGTATATTTTTTTTGGTTTTATATGTGGATGACATATTGTTTGCCAGCAACGATATAGATTTACTGCACGAAACCAAGAGATTTCTAGCAAAGAATTTTGAGATGAAAGATTTTGGTGACGCCTCTTTTGTATTAGGAATTCAGATATACCGGGATCATTCTCGGAGTATTCTAGGATTATCACAAAAGAGTTATATCGAAAAGGTACTTAAAAGATATGGCATGCAAGATTGTAAACCAGGTGACACCCATGTGGCAAAAGGAGACAAGTTCAGTTTAAGTCAATGCCCCAAAATGATTTGGAAATTAAAGAAATGCAGAAGATTCATTATTCTTCAGTTGTAGGGAGTCTGATGTATGCTCAACTTTGTACGCGTCCGGATATAGCGTACATTGTTGGGATGTTAGGGAGATATTTAAATAACTCGGGAATGGATCATTGGAAAGCAGCCAAACAGGTCATGCTGTATTTACAAAGAACAAAGGACTACATGCTCACATACAGGAGCTCGGATCAGTTGAAGATCATCGGTTATTCTGATTCCGATTTTGTGGGATGCCAAGATAGTAGGAGATCCACTTCAGGCTATATCTTCATGCTTGCTAGAGGTGCTATATCCTGGAAGAGTGCTAAGCAGACACTCATATCTACTCCCACCATGGCAGCGGAGTTTGTAGCATGTTATGAGGTATCAAATCATGGAATATGGATGCGAAATTTTGTCACTGGGCTGCACATTGTGGATAATATAGAAAGACCACTCAAGTTATTTTGTGACAATAAATCAGCAGTACTGTATTCCAATAACAACAAGAGCTCAACGAAGTCAAAGCATATAGAGATCAAGTTCCTAGCTGTTAAAGAAAGAGTTCAGAGTAGATAGGTGTCAATAGAGCATATCGGGACAAACTCTATGATTGCGGATCCGCTTACTAAGGGATTGATACCCAAGGTCTTTCGTGAGCATACTGCTCATATGGGTGTAATATCTCTTGAAGATATCTAGTTTCAGTGGGAGTTTGTATTTCTGTGCTTTTCATATTAGACACATATACTGTCATTTTGGATATGGTTTATGGTTAAAGTTATTTCCAGTTATAAAGTTTTTGGTTTATTATCTCTGAACTCGTTTGAAAATGATCTCACTAAGGTATTAAAGTGGACCAGTTGAAAATAGGCATGTTAAGATCACATCACATGAAATTTCCATGCTACACATCCATGCTTGATCCATGTCATTTAGTTATGTCAATATACGTGATCATTGATGGGTTTAGTTACGATACAAGTAGCGAAAGCCGCTTTGATCATATGTTGATATGATTGATGGACCGGATTGTCTGGGGATGCATTCAGTAATGATAGTAAAATTTTGAGTACTCATAAGGTTATATTTAATGCACAAATATAAGGTAGCACATATAGTTTAAGTGGGAGATTGTAAGGATTTTTAATCAAACATGTGGGCTCATATGTGAAATATTAAATTAAAGGCTATCAATTTCGGTTAAACCCATTTAAAGTGATCTAATAAGGTTTCGGTATTTTGGGTTTTAAAGCATCTAATTAAAGCATGGGCTCATATGTGTAGAGACCGGGCCTATTCCCAATTCCATGATGGGCCGAATTAGGTCAATGGGCAATCAGTATAAATATACGGTTATGGTTCTCGGATCACACGTTCTATTCATTCTATTCCGATTCCCATCTTCAGAGAGAAACTAAAGAACAACGTGTTGATCTGGAAGACTAAAACCGCAGGACTTATTCATTGCGATAATCATGTCTGATCCAGGTACGCTTCCGCTTTTGGTTAATCAGTTCTTGATAATCCAACATGAACGATCTTATGACGGTAAACATTATTGTTTTAATCCTACAATACGTATATAGGAGCCCAATCATTTTGTCGTGGACATTTGGGACACTGTTACATAGACATGAGAAGTGCTACACGAGCATATTCAGTTTGTGTAGGTAAAGAGTATCTTTTTGTTGAGGACAAAGACATTGAACTCTTGTTTGGTTTAGCTAAAAATAAAATATTCAGCCCATATTTGGTCTGGATTAAAATCTTTTAATCCAAGTCAAAGTAAAAAAATCAATATTAACCAAATCTTTCATGAGTCCCACAACTTTTCAACCACACATTTCAAAAACTTCTATTATAATCTACTAAAAATCTAATTTTAATCCCAACCAAACACCATCTCAGTAGATTTGGATAAAAGTTCATGAAATATGTGTTTGAAAAGTTAATAAAAATTGTCAACTATATTAAATACGTGCTTAAAAATAATTTTAAGAATAATAAATTTTAGAAATAAGGGTCAAACATGGACTAAATCTAGTTCTAAGAACTAGCAGCTGCATGCGAATTCTTTCAAGACAAGGAGAAGCTAAGTTATAAATATTTAACCCATCTGAACATCTACAATAATTGAACAATGAGTTAAAAATATAAAAGATAATTGAAATTACTTTAATTTATTAATAATATTGTAAATTTTCTATATTTACTTAAGTTGAGAAAAATCAGTCTGATCGCCAGATTAAATCCATGTTTGATGGCCATTATTTAGAAAAAAATAATGTTGTGAATAGTGATTTTTAGAAGAATGTGTGATTAAAAAGTAAGGAAAATTTTTAGGTTTTCATATAAAATATTATGTGAATGTGTGATTAAAAATGAATATACATACATATATATATAATTATTTAAAAATAGCTATTAAACATGGGCTAAATTCGAAATGAATATTATTTTCAACGAGTACTTCACACTTTAAAATCTTTTGTTTACTTTTAAAAATGGAGTTTTAATAAATGATCAAGATGGAACCATTTTAAAATAAAAGATATATAAATGTATCTAATTTTAAATTATGATGTTTAAAAAAAGAAAATTAAAGGGGCAACCCAAAGAATGAAAATGAACGTGCAAAATTTCCAAAAGTTGGGGACTACTGTGAAAAAAATCCTGAAAGCTGCGTAAGGGTAGAAAAATTGAAGACAATCCACAGGGAGCAAGAAAATGTTGTGAAGAGATATGTAATGATTAAAATCAAATTTTAATTAAAATTAAATTCAAACAATCAATATTAATCCTACAATTTTTCAATCACACATTCTATGAACTTTTATTAAAATCTACCAAAAATATAATTTTAATCTCCATCAAACAACTATAATTTTCCTAACTCAGCGATCCATTGTCGTGACGGCACATCAGAAATGGCTTCTAGAACTGCCCAAAGAGGTATACTTTCAAGTTTCATCAACCCCACATGGAAATTTAAAAAAAGACTGTAAATCATGCTCAGAAATCAACACCAGTGATGTATTAACCTCCTTTCATAATATGCTCAAAATGAAACCCTCGCCACACATCTCGTCATTTAACCAATTGATGGGTGTCGTTGCCAAAACCAAGAATTATCAAGATGTGGTTTTTATATATCGTAGGATGGTTGAAGCAGATATATTTCCAAATTCCAATATTTTTCTCAATTCTTATGGTAGCTTGAAAAGGGTTTTTCTTAGTTCTGCTGTTATGGGCTTGATTTTCAAGAGGGTTATAGTCCTGATATTGTTACTTTATCTTCATTGATTAAAGGGTTCTGTTTGGAAGAGAAGACTCATGAAGCAGTTGTATTGTTGAATTAAATTATTGGATTGGGTTTTCAACCAGATGTTACAACTTGGAACACATTGATAAATGGGTTATGTAGGAGCGGAAACGCTGAGGTTGCTCTTCGGTTTTATAGAGAAGTGGGGAACAGTAAGGGGAGGTCTGATTTGAGATTCAAGCCTGACTTAATTTTTTATTCCGCACTTACTCATGGTTTTTGTAAAGAGGGATTGCTGGACAAGGGTAAACAATTATTTTTGGAGATGAAGGGTAGGGGAATTATGCCAAACATGGTTACATTTATTGGTTTAATTCATGGTTTGTGTGAGGGCGGTGATTGGGAGGGGGCAAAGCGATTCCTTATTGAAATAGTGGATCGTGGCATTCGTCCTAATGTAACATTGTTTACTATCTTAATACATGTACTTTGTAATGAGGGGAAGATTGACGAAGCATTGGGGTTGCTGGACTTGATGATTCAAAGGGGTGAAGAGCCCAATTATATTACATTTAGTGCATTAATGAATGGGCTCTGCTTAGATAGTAGGATTGAAGAGGCAAGGGAGTTATTTGATTTGATGGAGGCTAAAGGCCACAAGCGAAATGTTGTAAGCTACACCGTGTTAATTAATGGGTATTGCAAGTGTCAGAAAGTGGAAGAGGCCATGAGGCTTTTCAAAGAAATGGTAAGCAGAGAATGCAAGCCAAATGTAATTACATTCACCGTTCTGTTGGCTGGCCTATTTCAAGTACGTAAAGTTGAGGATGCACGGACAATTTTCGCTGAGATGAAAGTCCATGAAGTGACTTCGAATTCTGTTACTTATGATACATTATTGGGTGGACCTTTTAAAAATAATTGCGTTACAGAGGCAATGAAGCGGTTTCACACCCTAGAAAGATGTAGCTTTAATCTTGTCATTGATACCTATAATTGTGTCCTTGATTGATTGTGTAAAGTAGGAGAGCTCAATTTAGCCATTGAGCTATTTGCAAAGTTGCCTCATAAGGGCTTGGAATCAACAGCTTTTACGTATAACATCATGATCCATGGATTTTGTAAAAAACAGAGAAATGGAGAAGACAAATAATTTGTTACTCAACATGGAAAATGAAGGTTGTGCACCCGATTTGGTTTCTTTTAATATGCTTATGCAAGGATTTTGCTATTATAATAAGGCATCAAAAGTTATTGAACTTCTTGTGAAAATGAAAGAGAGAAATATCACCCCAGATGAATTCGCAGTGTCTATAGTTCTAGATATTTGTCCAAAGATGCAAACTATTTGGAATATCTAGGCTCGATTCCAAAATTTTCTTCCTACTTTAAATCAAAGATGAAATGATGTGGTCATGAACTTTTAGCTTTTCAGCCCCCCCACTCATTTCAAAGATGTATCAAGCTCACATTGTTGACAAAAGCTGGGAATGCACTTATCTATTGGCCTCAGAACATTGGATTATCCTCGGGCAATATTATAAAACTTACTAGTTTGAGAGTTCAAAACTTCCTATCCACAAATTTATTATCTGGGCAATGAGCCTGACATGTCAAATTAACTAAAGTTGTTCGTGTTGATCATGCAGGTTAGTTAACAACATGAGCTATTTTATTTAAATTCAGTTAAGATTAACAGGTTATTTAAAATGATAGATGAATTTCAAATTTGGCCCATTACAAGTTCTATTATGCTAGTGCAGAGGACTAGGCAACTCATACAGCTTCTCATTGTTGACGATGCTTGCGATTTATGAGCATGTGAATCTCACTTTATGATGCTTTCTATAACTTTTAAGCTACAATGCCTGAAAAATCTTCTGCAGTCAACTGATACTTCTACAGCAATCAATATCCTTTATCAAGTATTTTGAAGACATAAATCTTTAGGAACAGTTGGTATCGAAATAAGTTCATGTGAACTTTAATACTGTATGATGAATCCACAGTGGCCTTTTTTCAGTTCACATTGGTACAGATGAAGCTGTTTGATAGTTTCTAACTCATGGGATTGAAACCATAAGGAAATTCGAAGAGACGTAGGAGGTGTTATCTTCATCTGTTCCTTGGCTTGTGAATTAGTGCATTAAAGATTCCATCGCTGTAGTGAGACTAAATAGTCGACACGATTTTAGATTAAGACCTTAAGTCATCTCCTAAAAGGTGCAACAGCTTCTTTCCTTTATGCTTCAAGGAAGTCATTCAAGGAGATGGATCCAACCTGATATAGTTTTTGCAACTGGATACGACGCCCTTCGTCTTTTTCTACCATAATAGTGGTAATGCAGGTCAGTCTGTGATTTGAACGTTCAAACCTTAAATTTTTCGTTTGAACGCTTAGTTCATCCATTATTCATTTTATGATGCAAGATGACAGTTCCAAGATCAATTTACATCTTTTTACTGATGCAGGATTATATAATACCGAGTGTTGCTGCATTTAATGAGATTGATGTATGAAATTCTTGAACCTGAATGGTAAATTATTACCTGCTTTCAGCAAAAAACTGGAAAGTTGTCATGGCTCAATCGGGTGTAATAGAAGCCACATGAAATTTCTGGAAGGGAAACTGCTTTTGGAGCTAATTTATTGATTGGTGGTTAGTTCTTTTTTCTTAAAAATATGAAGTGGGTTGTAACCCAGTGGGAGGTGGGAAGAATTATTTTTAACACCATCTGCAATTTCTAGCAATAAATTCTTCTGGTCTTTTTGGGCGTTATACTTTAATCTCAATTTCTAGAGAATCAGTTAAAGTGATGATAATTCGTGTCTATTCTATCTCGATTTCATCTACTCGATCTTGCAGAGTTAGCTGTTTAAAGACATCTTGGCAATTTAGCTATAAGTCCATAATACACCATTTTTTCGGCATAAGATTCTGAGGTAATCAGATACCCAAGTCATTATGGACCAATTTATTTTATTTAAAATTTACTTGAATGTGCAAAAAATTGATTCCGTCCTCTCAACCATACCGATTGACAAAACATTCCATCCTATCTCTTTTAAGTGTGTGAGGTATAATTTTGGGGAGAAGGAAATGCGGCTGGGATAATGTTTTTTTATTCCAGAATTTAGTATTAAGGTATGCTTTTTAAATCTAAAATGTAGACTTAACTGGTGCTGATAGAGAGAAATACAGAGTGAAGGTGATCACCAGTACAAGTCCAAACCAAGCCCTGATATCATGCATATAGAGCGAGGAGCATTATTTATTTTTATCTTCAATAGTAACTATAAAATTCAACTTCATATCTGGATTCTTGTACTTGATATTTTTAGATTATGTTTTTATTTTAACATTGCAGTTACTAATGCTCCTGTATTCTTCTGTCTTTTTTAATCAAGTGCAATGGCAGACTTAATGGACTGTAGATTGATTTTGACCATGATTAAAAGAACACTGGGGAAGTGATAAGCTAGACCATTATTTTCCGAAATTGTGGGGAGGTTACAGTGTATTCCTCTATGAGTCAGCGACTGTGATCGTTAAGAACCAAATCTAATAACTTGAAATTGCACTTCGTGTTACCGATGGGGAGCCTCGACTTGTATTCTTATGTCGGTAAATGAATTGATCTTTGAGACTTGTTCTTTTTAGTTGATTTTGAAGACTTAATTTTCTCACTGTCATATTTTTCCTTGTGAGTGATGAGGTAGACCTGGAGGTTTGGGGTTCTACTGTGAAAGATTGACCCACCGAAAATGCTGTTCACAATCTGTGAGATGCTGGAATTTTTTATTGCAAAATTTATGGATCTCTGTTCAAAAATACATCTCTTTAACCCAAATGAATATTGTTTACATATGTTTATAGCTAGAAAGTTGGTTTGGTCATTGAAGACAGACCTTGAATGCATCACTTGTATATGAAATTCATTAACAAAGAGACCAAGAGACTTGTCGGAATAATGGCAAGTTAGTTTTCGGGAAATACCATCTATGAGGAACAGTCTGCTGCTTTTTCTCAATTATAGAAGCTACCTGCAAGAAATTGCCTGTGTCTTTCTTTCGCCTTATTTTGCAAGTAGTGACGAATTGCTTTTTTGACTCGTGAGAATGTATATTTTGATTTTCTTACAAGTGGCAAATTGCCTTTCGTCTATTCTATATTTTGAAGCACGGTGAACCTAACCCGGGAATTTCCTTATAATTACGCAGAGAACTGATGGAGGAGGTTCCCATGGTTTTAAGTGCTCGAACTTACGTTCCTGCAGGCGCGAGTTCTGGTCTTGTAAACCCGATAACATTGAAGACAAAGAAGCCGAGGCTTTGTTTGTACCAAAAAACCAAATGTGCCAAGTCTGGGAACTGGGATTGAGCTCCTATAGTAATGACATTTTCTTTGTCAATTATTTGTTTATGAGTAAAAAGGTGAGTTTTGTGGTGATTGTCACTATTTTCTTTGAGGGTAATTATTAATGTATTGATACAGATGAGTCACTGATGTCGACCTTGATGAAAGGCAACTATAGCAATTATTGGCTTCATCGAGTACTACTAGCAAAAGCAAGAAAGTACATTTAGGTTCATTGCTCTTTTTACCAAAGTGTAGTTGACTGATCTTTCATCTACTTTTAGTAATGTTCAACTCGTTTATATTGTATTCTTGAATATCAAGGTATCACAAGCAGTACTTTCTCATACTGTATTAGAAGCAATTGTTCGAATTCCTTTGCTATCGGCAAGATTCGAATGTAAGGATTTTTCTTATTTTATTGGAGGGGTTTGAATTAGTCCCTACCAATTGTAATTTTCTTAAGATGAAAAGAAAAGAGAGGCGGTTTGTCTTTTTAGAGTTGTCCCAACAAAACAATATGGCTATGCTCGGAAACATAGTAAAATCACCTTTCCTATTCTTTCTTGTGACCCTGTTACTATGCTATTTTTGGTGTAGTTTAAAAAGTTGATATAAATTTAATTAGGTTAACGTAAACAATTAATTTTAACCACACACAAAACTATGATTCATAAAGTTTATTATTATTTTTTTTACATTAAAAATTACCAAAAATATGATTTTTAGCTACACCAAATAGGGTTTAGTTCTCAAAGTTTTGTCAAAATGCAGATAAAAATTGTGAATTCTAAAGAATGTGTGGTTAAAGATGATGTTTGATCAATTTAAAATCACTTAAAAGCTTTGCCAAACATCACTAAGAATTGAGATGTAATATTTAGATATATAACCTGAAAAATTGTTCAATGGCAAGAATGTCATAGTTTAGTCAGGAAAATACAAAATATTCCTATAAAATAAACATCTTTGGTCATTGTGGGGCTTAAATTTTTGAAAAATGCCAAATGTTTACAAGGAAGAAAACTTGTTCAAAATGAAAACCTACAGCTTGATGCATCATACAAATGAAGACAAATTTAAAGGGGAAACATTCCCTATTACGAAACGGCTGCATGTTGCCTTATGGTCAAATAAAATTTGTCTTGCATGTTCTTGGCACTTTCTTTCTTTTTCTTCGGAACTATATTTTCTAGAGCAAGCATGTAAGTTCATAAAGATTTATAAGTAAATTAAGTTGTAGTTGAAGTTTGTGTGGACATAAATATGTGATCGATTTATAGTAATAACCATGATTAACAAGATTGAGAGAATCAAATGACTCTGTGCCAAGTATGTTGACGATCTTATCTCTATGAGAATATGTAAATTCATAGATCTTTTAATATACAGGTTTTCGATGAAGCTTACATGGATACCAAGCGAAACACACTTGCTAAGTGTATAGTCGAGTCAAAATAACTCATAATTAGACTACTTAGCTTCAAAGCTCTAACATTCCAAGTCCAAGTCTCTTAGTGAACATGAACAAAAACATCCCTATCCAAAGGTGGACGCAGACCATAAAAATTAGGGGGGCGCAATCGAACTTGCAAAAAAATTGAGAGAAATTTTACAATCGAAAATTTACGTTCAAAAAAATCATACCCCATGTAATTTTACATCCGAAAATTTACATGGGATATGATTTTTTCGGATGTAAAATTTTGAAAAATTTTGATGTCATATTCCATATAAATTTTCTAATAAAATGATGAAAATTACATTGAAAAATTTGTATCGCAAAACTAATAAATGTTAATGAAATAATTGAGTTTTTTTAAAAATACGAGTTAGACGTCTTTTTTTAAGGCTCGCTTTAACGTATTTTTAACTATTTTCGATATTTGTTTGGACTATTCGATATGTCCATAACATAGTTCTCGAAATGAGTTTTGAGATGACATAAGCAATTCGTAGATTCGATTAGCGTACGATCATCGGAGAAATTTTAAAATTAGCATGTTATCGAAATTCAAATTTATTGTGATTTTCCCCCTATTTGGTGGCGATTAAAATCAAATTTTTAGTAAATTTTGATAAAAGTTAAATATTTATGGATTCCATGAAATATGTTATTAAAATTAATTGTTAATTTTGATTTAGATTAAAATTTAGATTTCAATCGATAACAAACACGATTTTATAAAAAAAAAATTCTCAAAAGTTGGGGGGAGGGCACTTGCCCCCCCAGCCCCCCTAGGTCCACCCATGTCCCTATCACCATGGTTTATTACTCTTCTTGAAATGACATCTTCATTGCCCCTATTTTCTGGCTTGGACTTTGAAGAATTGGCTCATTTTCAAACTATATCTTAACTTTGTTTGAATATTTCGTTGAAATTTAGAAAAATCATCTTGCACTCTATTGAAAATGAAGGGCCCTATTTTTGTCTTTCAATCATCAAATGGCTTTTTCTTCATTGTCATTGCAATGATTCAATAATTTTGTAAGTTCTAAGGAATAATGTAGCCACGGATAATTTAAAAAAAAAAAACTTGTATGACGACCAATTATCCCAAAAGTTAGCTAATAGGAGATGTACAATAAAACTTTTTATGATTCAAAACCAGATCGAGAATTTAGTCCAAACACTATTCATTTTGGATGAAGAAATGCATTTCTTGATAGATAATAATTAGATACAATGGGCAATCATCTACACACGTGCAGTGGCCCCACGTGCAACCACTATGTCTGCTTGACCAGTCGTATGTCCGCATCATTCACGAACACCACCTTCCACTCTTCAAAACCCTACTATTTATGAGTTAATTAAGAAATTAATATTTATGCTTGCCCTGATCAATGATTAATTATTAATTGTTTGGTTGGAAGCATCTAATTAATATAATAAATAATAAAATTATATATTTTAAATGCAATTTGAAATAATTTTCTTCTAACAAAAGAATAGACAGCAGTTATTTTTTAAAGGTGTTTTAACTTTTTCTTTTCCTTACATTCTATCACAAGAGGAATATCCCATCAACCATCTAGTAATTAATGTATGTGATGAGAGATGAAGAATTATTAATTATATTCAAGATATAATAATTATTTATTCTTATATTAAAATAAAAGTACTATTTTCTCTCGCGAAGAAATTCTAGAATCTCCTCAAATATTGTTGCCATAAACAAGTTTTTCTGAAAAAATATTAACTGTTAAACATTATAATTGTAATTTAAAAATAGAATAATCGATAAAATTCTTCCATTTTTTAATTATTGCAAATTATTAGCTAATAATGTGTGAATTTTAAAAGGGTTTTGATTAATTTTCTACGTACGTAGTTAGGAAATTGATATATTCCTACCTTTTTATACTCAAGGACGGTGTAATAGATATTTGAATTAATTGTATTTTAGAGAAATATTTAATAAATGAGCCTGAATAAGATGAAATAATTATTTTGTTTATATGAAATGTTCAAACGTTTGTTATCAAAATTGAAAAATATAGAAAAAAAATATTATTTAAAAAATAAAAAAAGTTAGTACAATTATTCAATATGGTGAAAAATAAAGCTGTCTTAATATATTTCAATAATTATATGAATTTTCAATTTGTAACTAATGGTATGGGACAAACACGACAGAGGTTTTATATTAAAAAATATATATATTTAAAATTTCTATATCTTCGCTTATGACCAGGGGCGGAGCTAGGGAGGTCCTTGGGGGCCCTGGACCCCCCCGCCCCCCTCCCCAAAAATTTTTGACAATTTTTTTTGTTCTTTTTGTATTACCATTACCATTTTATCCTCAAATTGAATAAAAATTTTAAACCCTACCAATTTCATTTTTCATTTCCGTCTTCAAAGTCTGAACTCGAAAGGAACGCTTGTAATAAGGTATGATTTTTCCAAATTAAATATTGATACTTTTTTTAATGTTTTTTAATTTTTTTTGTTAATAAGGTATTCAAAATAAATAAATAAATTCGTGGGCGCTGCCCCCGAATCCCCTTAGCCCTACACCCCTTCATCTCTATATCTTCAATTATGGGACCCCCGCAATTTCAAGCGGCTGGCTCGCCCCTGCTTATGACAATTGATATTTTTATCTTGTGTAGGTATATGTCCCTCAATAATGTATATGTTACTTTTTTCCTTTGTACTGCATTGTGAAGACCTGCCTACTTCCATTTAATCAATTTTTTTTAATTTTAAGCATTTTAAATAAGCATTTTTTTCTTGTATTTTTCCTCTCAAGAAAAAAAGTAAAATTACTTTTTAGAAAATTAACATATGCAACTTTTGGACTTAAAGAAGAAAACTTTTATTTCTTCAATAGTTAAAAGAAACTTCTCCCCACAAATATATATATATATATAAATGATCTAATGAGCACCGGTGCTCATCTTATCCTAAACACCAATGAGTTGACACATTAATTCATTGGTGGATTGGAACTCACAAAATCTTTATCCACCAATGAATCAATGTGCCAACTCATTGGTGTTTAGGATAAGATGAGCACCGGTGCTCATTAGATCATATATATATATATATATATATATATATATATATATATATAGATATATATATATATATATAAATTTCTATTATTTAAAATTATCGATAAGAGAAGTTAATACGCATTTACTAGATGTTACTGTATTTATAAATTTTCTTATCATTTTGACAAATAATAAATAGGAAAACATCCCTAAAAGCTGCATGTATGATTAACAAACGGTTGCTAAGAATGAACCTATCTTATCGACGTAAAATTTTTATTAGGAGGAAAAAAAAAAGAAAAAGATGAAGTAGAAGACAAACCCTAAATCAAAAGTGGCTCGGAAGCTAGACAACAAAGAGTTGTACAAAGTGTCATTCTTAAAAGAGATAATTGTAGCAAAAGTTTCGAACCTTTGAAATATTTGCAGATTTTCTCCAAATATTTGATTTGTTACAGCTGTCACCCCTAACACTTCCTAATGTTGCATGTAAAACCCTTTTGGACATTTTCCGTCCATAATTCTGTTAGTTGACCAAAAATTTAACTTTGACCACATTTTGAATATATTAAAAAGGTGCAAAAGAGTAATTTTCCATTTATCACATTAAATAATTAAATAAAAAAAAAAGAAACAGACACTTGTCCTCTTCTTCTCAACCCTCACCCACCCCCACCCCCACCTCCACCTCCACCTCAAACCAAAATTCTTAATTTTTTATTTAATTGTTTAATGTGATAAATAAAAAATTACTTTTTTGCCCCTTTTAAAATATTGAAAATGTGGTCAAAGTTAATTTTTTGGCCAACTAACAGGACTATGGATGGAAATTGTCCAAAATGGCTTCACCTGTAACATTTGAAAATGTTAGGGGTGACGATTGCAACAAATCAAATGTTTGTGAAAAGTCTGCTAATATTTCAAAAGTTTGAGGCTTTTGCTGCAATTATCCCTTATTAAAATTTTAAGCTGTATTTTTAAAAGTTTGAACAGGATATTAAATAGATATGTCCATATGCTTATGCCCTTTTAAAAGTTGGACATTATTGGCTAAAGTTGATTATTTTAAAGGTCCCATTTAGTTAACACGCCTTGTTGTATTCAAGATCATTCTTCGCTTTCTTGCTTAAGTGGCCAACAAGCACACATGACACAAATCCGTTCACCCATTAATTCACAAACTAATACCAATAATGGCTGCCAGAAGGGAGATTCCATGCACACGAACGTCTTACTGTGTTGTACTTCTTGCATTTAAAAAATTAGGGACCATGTGACAAAGATTTTAATATAAGTTTTAGCAATTTTTGATAAATAAAAAATAAAAAAATGAATCACATGATCGAAAAGTTGATTAAAATTGTGAGTTTTAGGAAATATGCGATTAAATTGAAATTTGGCTGGTAAAAAAGTTATAAAACTTTAGCAAACGAGCATTTAATCTATACAGCATTGCATTTGCTTGAGGCTGCCGTGGCAAGGATTCGAATCTTGAAATATGAATTTGGTCATTGGGTAAGTGTAAGTGTACAAGCAGCCTTTCACCATGTACCATGAAGGCATAACTTGCGATTTACCTCCTTCACCAAGGTCGAGGACAGGGCAAGTGAGGGCTGTTAAGGATGCGGCTCATCCTTTTTTATATATATACATTGCATTTGAATTTGTGCACGGAAAGAATGTGGGAACACTCAAAATAATTGCTTGAAAAAAGGGAAAAAAAAGATACTTTCGGCGACTTCATAAACGGTGAAGAATTTTCCCTAAGAGCGTAAGTTTTGTCAAGAGAATTCATTTGTTTATATATGTAGGATGACAAGGACTTAAACTACAATCTTTTGCATATTATGATATCAGCACAATAAAAATTTTCTTGAAAATTCAAGAAAAAATACAAAACTATATTCATGATTTGATCCATGAGAAGAGATTATACATTAGGGTTTGATTGACTCTTATTTATATTAAAGATATATTTAGAATAATGTTATCTATAGTGAAAATTGTCGGTAGTCGCTCTACGGGGCATACACATAACCGCTTGTTATTTGATACATTAATGTGGTAATTTTTTACTGTTTCATGTATCAAAAAACAAACTGTCATGTGTATACCATGTAAAACGACTATCGAAAAATGTAAATGTCTGAAAGGAAAAATTTAGTTGTGGTGTCAATATTAGGGTTTGTAAGTGGGGTCTTAATGCAAAATGGGGTTAGGGGTCTTAATGCAAAATGGGTTTAAGGGTCTACATGTTGGTGCCTATTTGTGACAAAAGAAAGTGATAATTAATACTAATCTATACTTAAATCATTTTCTTTCGTTTATTGCTAGACATGCTGTGACCTCCAACACTTAAACAAATCAACTAGCAAAAGAGAGAACTCTCTCTCTCCTCTCTCTCTCTCTCTCTGACACACAGACACACGCGTGTACGTTTTTCCAACTCAGGTGGTTCTATATTATTAGTGTCACTCTCTTTTGTTTCATTCTATATTGGAATATGTTCTTTTTTAGCTGTCTGTTCTAATTATTTAGTTTTAAGATAATTTCATCAAATAATAGTTCTAATTAATATTTGAAAAGAAAATTTAATTGTATCACGAAATTCCACAGTCGGTCTCCAATTAGGGAAACTTCTAATTTATTGATTCTGATACTCTTGTGCAAGTATGGTTCACTTAAAAATTTCAAAGCCCCCTTCTAAATCAATGGGAAAAACTTTAGTTCATAAAATTAATCAAATAAAGGTCACAAGATCATTAAACACCATAGATTCATACTATTTTCATCATTAGAGACTCATTCTCGAACTATATTATAGTTATTCATTTTCTACCACATATTTAAAAAAAAATATATATATACTGCACATTCTATAGATTCTATAACTTTTTTTTTTTACTGCACATTCTTAAAAAAAAAAAAAATTATTTTCACAGGAGTACTTGTTTAATTTACCTTGAGTATCAAAAAGCAAAGAAGCGCATAGGTTAAAATACTAAAATTTAGGATAAAGAGCTTGTCTTATTACTGAATAATTCATGAATCATTGTATGCATTGGTGTTTGTGTTCATTAAAGACATCGAAATGATAAACTCACTAGAAAAGTAAAGAGAAACCTAAAACCATATATGCTAATAATCTATATAAATGAGCAACGAGGGGGGGGGATTGATTTACCTCTTTTCTGCATTTGTGTTTATGGATAAGAATGACAAGATGGTGAATAAAAATAAAACGCACATGACTTGATCGAGTAGATGTTTGGCAACATATACAAATGCACATTAAGTTCTTATCAGTAGGTCAAATCTTGTAGAGGAAGTCTTTGTACCACATTTACCAAGAAAGAATGCTTTAACGATGAAAATTAAAAATAATACCTTTTTCGTCACAAGTACCATTCATTTTGAAAAAGTGATTTTTTTTGTTTTTAATAAAGGAACCCAAGTCTTAACTCTTAACACATAGTACACGAGTCAAATATGCATTTTTTGATTGATCCTTTTGTATTAGTCAAGTCTTATTCAAATGGCAATCAATGCTAATTCTGTCCTACGAATGTTCTTAATTTGTTTAGGATCAAGACAGAGAATAAAAATCATGTCCATACATGAAAAGACCCCAAGCCAAATGGCCATGTGAAAAATGAGCATCAAAATAATTTTGCCTTCTGGTAGAAATCCCCAGAAAGTAAGCCCTAGCAATCTGACAACGGAAATCCATCTGGTAAAATTTCTGACAATGGAAACTCGTCTTGTAAAATTTCTGACAATGGAAAGATGAATAAAGTAAAATTCAATCATAGATCAAACAGAAAGGGTTTGGTTCTTGTTAGCTTTTTTGTCCTTTAAGAATACTAAATGGAATCTTGATCAGAGAATAAAATTTAGGACAGACATTTTAGGAAAAAATAATGAAATATGTAGCCCAACAAGGAAACCTTACATAATTAAATATATATTAAAATATGATCCACCTGCCTCCCCCTCTTCTGTTTATATACACGGCGAATAATTAGTACTTGCACTAAACAATCAAGAACAGATTGTCTCTGAAAATTTAACAAGATCAGTAAATTAATCAAGAATGAAAGGCTCTGGTTCCCCTTGTGGTGCCTGCAAATTCTTGAGAAGAAAATGTGTGAGAGGTTGTGTTTTTGCCCCTTATTTCAGCCATGAACAAGGTGCTACTCATTTTGCAGCAATCCACAAGGTTTTTGGGGCCAGCAACGTGTCGAAACTGCTTTCTCATCTTCCGGTGAGTGATCGGTGTGAGGCTTCTGTCACGATCTCGTATGAAGCTCAGGCTAGGGTTCAAGATCCGATTTATGGTTGTGTTTCGCATATTATTGCCCTCCAACAGCAGGTTTTTTCCTCTACCCATGAACTTAAATTCAACCCTAATTCTTATTTCTTTTAATCAAGAGTCCTGTGCTTGTGTGGGGATTTAGCTTTGACCATATACCTAGTCTGTTCATAGGAAAAACTAGAACAAAACAGGACAACATAGGGAGGATAAGAAAAGATTTCTCAAACCTAGTTCTTGTTGTTGGGACAAACAAGTCTCATATCGGTTGTGCGAAGAAAATAAATCCACCATATAACCCAAGTGGGCTACTCCACCCATTACCAATTGGTTTTGGGATGGAACCTCACTTGGGCCTGGTTGAGTGGGCTTGGGCCTTGGGAAATTGCTCTCAATAATTCCCCAACAGTGGTATCAGAGCCCAGGGTTGGAGGAACGCAGTTGAAAGCGTGGTGGCGATCGGGCTAAAAATCATTCGCGTTTGAGATGCCTTGTGTCGAAAGTCTTCTTGACATTAGTGGTCAGGCGGCGGGTCCCGTTTGGTCGAGGGTGACGGTAATAACGGCGGTACAAGATGATTGGCGAATGGATTATTGTTTGAGGGAAGGCCACAATGATGTGGTCCTTCGTTTGAGGGGAGGATTGTTGGGACAAACAAGTCCTATATCGGTTGTGGGAAGAAAATAAATCCACCATATAATCCAAGTGGACTACTCCACCCATTACCAATTGGTTTTGGGATGGAACCTCACTTGGGCCTGGTGGAGTGGGCTTGGGCCTTGGGAAATTGCTCTCAATAACCACCTAACACTTGTTATTAGTTTCTTTAAAAAAAATTTGTTTGTTTTTTGCAGGTTGTCGATCTTCAAGCCCAACTAGCTTCCCTCAAAGAACAAGCAGCTCAATCCATCCTAAATAGCTCCAAAAATGGTAACCCTAATGAAAAATTCTACTGTGGAACCAATTCCTTCTCTCGAGATGTTAGAAGTTGGTTTCAGTCCTCTCAAAATCAAGTACTGGTGCCTCAATTCGATGCAAAGTCGAGCAGTACTAATATCAGAGAGATGGCATCGTCTTACGAAAACAGTACCATGAACGATCTGAACCCTGTTGGAAATTATGAAAACTCAGCCCTCCTTGAGGAAAATACCTCATTTAGTAGCATGGATTCACTTGAAATGCAATCGAATGCAACAGAATGGCCCTTTCAAGATGATGGATATGACCTTCAATCAGTAACCTTCAGATACATTCAGCGTTCTTGAGGAATTAGGGCTTCAGATTATTCAATCAATTTTTGTATTTGCATTTCTGCTGCTACTGGTGAGAGCTGGAAACCCTAGAAATGTTCTTGCTGTCAGAAGCCTGTTCTACGCCCTGTGATTGATTTCTCAAATTATGTGTACTTGGAGATAACTAATCATAAGTTGAAAATATATATAGCATACTTTATATTATAAATCTGTTTTGGCACAAGTTCGCTTTCAGAAAAGACCTAGCAATTATGACCTAATTAAGATTTTAAACCTACTTTATTCTGTTTTACTTCCCCTTTGTTAAGCTAAGAAGTTGATTCTCTAGCATCATGTTACTTTTCAGAGGTCTACTCTTGATTGCAATGTGAAAACGACGCACATTGGAGAATTAACATATATATAAGCAGAAAGCTTCATCCTTTGTGTTGAATGGTATCAGTTAAACATTTGTGTTTGCTGTGTACAAACCCATTTTAATTAGTCAAAGTCAAGGGTTGAATTGTCAAAGTCTTAGTCAAAGGGGACTTTCGTGAAGCAAGTTAATTTTCTTGGGACTTATTTCATAATGGATATTATATGAGGGTTGAGATTAATTATATTTGGAGTGGAGGATCTACTTATATTATCTTGGGAAGTCAAGGGGCTTCTTTTGCAATAAGCCCATTGCCTTACCAATTGGAGACCCATTTCTCAATTTGTGCTTCACACCAACACGCAGAAGCTGGACGTGACGGGCAGAGAGGAAAGAAAGGAAGAAAAGGAAGAAAAAGGAGGAACAAGAAGAAGAAAAGGAAGGAAAAAAGGAAGAAAAAGGGGTAAGTGTTGATTTCTCAATTGTAAGTTTGATTTATCTTAATTTTTTTCAAGGGATATAGAATTATATATTGTCAATTTTCTAGGGTTTTAACTTGGCTTGAAATTTCAAATGTAGGTAAAAGATCATGATTTTTAGTTCAAGTTTCTTGATGGTTAGCTTCTATTTACATTTAAGGTAAGGAACCCTATTTTTGGGTAAACCCTAGAATTTCTAATTGGATTCTTAAGTAAGGATTTTTGTGGAAAATGATTGTGATGATGAAAATTTACTTGGAAGTATATATTTATGGAAGAAAAGGAAAATTTAATGGGATGAATTATGATTACTAGTTGTCATTAGATTGAAGTGGGTATTTGTATATATACTCGGATTGAAGGTTTTGTTGATGAGTTGGTTATTAGTTAATGGACTAGAAAGTGATATTAGCTCCAATGGATTAAATGAATAATTTGGGAAATTTATTCAAGTATGGAGGAATTAAGTGCTAAAAGCTTGTATTTTTATATTAAGACTACTTATTATGATGGTTGTTAAATTGATTATTCATATCGTATTTCAGATGGTGATGATGAGATTGAAAACGTCTATCAGCCAGTCTAACTTGTAGCTCGTATTTTGTTAGTGAAAAATCTTATTTTTCAAAAATAAATAATTATTAAATTTATACTATATCAGAAAGTTAATTATTACATATATTTGATTTGACAGCATGATTTTCAAAATCAAATGGATTTTGTAGTCAGTTTTCTTTTAAAAATTAAATGTAGTTCATTGAAATTATTTCTCTAGCATGTTATATTCATATTATATATTTCAGCATATTTATAGTTATTTTAAAACCATCAGAAAGTACCCGGGTGATTTTACCTGCTCTGCATTGATGTGAATGTGTTTCCACGGTGTATGACCAGATTATTAGAGGTCTTTGGGACCCACTCTCGTGCACACATAGGCTTTGGACCGTGTACTATGGTGATTAGCTTTTGGGGCAGCTCTGCGTACGTATGACCAGATCATCAGATTTGAATGGTTTTGCCTTGTACATCAAGATTACTCTATACATGAGTAAGGCTATTCATTGGGTACTTCTTGGTGTGATTATTTAGTATATCATTTATGTATATTCAGTTGTAGATTCACAGAATTTCAAATATCAAATAATAGTTCATTTTAGCATATAGAATTCAGCTTATTCAGTTACAGAAATACAATTTTAACTTACAGAAATGACAACTTTATACAAATTTATGTTGATACCAGATTGTCTATATTTGACATATTTTTACAGTTGGTTATTCAGAATTAAGCGTATGAATTTTATGATTTTAGCATGTTTCTGTTATAAAAGAAGTTATCAGAATTTTTTAAAAACTGTAAGAATTATAAATCAGATTTTTCAGTAAAAATGTATAGATAAAAAAAGTATATGTTATTGCGAACTATCCACTCACTGAGTTACAAGTTCATATATTTTGTCATATTTTTCCTATCAGGAGGCCACTGAATTTGAGATACCTAGAAAGCCTGTTGAAATCCAGAGCCTGACTATCCATCATTAGGTTGCATGATCTTAACCATATCGTAGCATTTAAATGTTTAGTTGGGGACTTATGTTCACAATATACTTGGTCTGATATTTTGTTTAATGTTCACTTCATCGATGGTTGTTCAATTGTTGTAATACATGCATGCAAATATGGTGTTTTGAAATAGAAGTGTTCAGTCAAGTTTAGTTTCATATTGATTTAATTGTGGTGGTATTGGTGGAATTGGTGGTTCCTAAATATTTGATATTGATTATTGTATAGGGTCTTTTGTAAATTTTCAGGTTGGTTTTGTTCTATTTTCAGGGGAAACTCTGCCAAAATTTTTACAAAAATATTATCTTCAGAAAATAGTCAAATAGTCGTAGAACAGTCTATGTGGCATTGGTGGTGGGTCCAGCATCTAGCTGGAACTCATCATCGGCGCACGTCTGGGTCCACTAGGGTGACTCGAGACGGGGTCGTGTCATGCTGTGTATCAGTTGTAAATTTGTACATTCTTCACATTAAAAGTTTAAAAAGTATATTAGGCTTTTCATCAAATAGCAGTTAAACTTCCATTTTTAAGAATGAAGCAGAAATAACCAGCTGATAACTAAGAGCATCTCCAATAGACTCTCTATTTTTAAAGAGCACATTCTATTATTTGAAGAACATCTATAAATTTAGAGAGTTAAAATTTTGAAATACTCTAACAACCCTTGATGATATGTTTGATACAAATTAGGATTAGACGCGATAACTGACAATGTCACATACCTTTTTATTCAACCAAGAGCCGTCTAGGGACTGGATGATTGAATGGAGCTTGCTTGTCAAAGAAAAACAAAGCACAGCTCGAAAGTAGTGCTATTTGGGGGACTGGACTCTACCAAAAGGTTCTTTCCCTCGTGAAATTTCACCCGCCACTTTCATTTTCATGCCGGAGGAAATAGGATTTGAACCCATGATACAATTTTTTTGTATGTTACAACTATGGAAGGAGGAGATCCTTCATTCATAAAAATAATTGCAGACTATGGATTCTTGGATTTGATATATCCAGGAAAAAGTTTTATGGAAATATCAAAATTTGATGACATGTTTATGAAAGAAGTATCAAAATTTGCTGAAGGAAGAAGAATATATTTAAAATTCTACTCAATAAGTCCTGAATATGATGGAATTGTCTATTATCCAATTGAACACATAATATCAATTGAATATGTAACAGCTAATTTCCAAATAGATGTCATGGAAAATTACAAAAAGCTCCAAAAGTGATCAAGTCATGAATCAAGCATAGAAGAGCACTTGGAATTAAGGCCATATATAATATTTCCAAAACAAATTCTCATGTTTGTGCTAGTATAATAATTGGATGTTAGTCACAAATGGAAGATACGGAAAATCTAAAATTTTGAAGGAATACATTACAAGATTCGATATATATCAATTTCCAAGATGCCCTACCACTATCAAGGAATCTTGCCAGCTAAAAGATTACCCCAGCTACATGTGAAGATATATAATGTAGGACCAACAAGACAATAATAGAAGGGCAGGTGTACCTTTCATGAAAAAGTGGAAATTATTGATGTAAGGAATAAGAGGTTTAAATAATTGTATCTCATGTATAAATAGGGGCCTTGGGGTTTAATAAAAGGCAGAATGAATTGAGCACTCAATCTGTGAGATAGTCAAATCCTTCTGTTCTTTTTGCTAATCTTGTATCAATATTGAATAGATCAATAATATTCGAATCATTTCAGAAAAATATGAGTTTCTAAACTTTTCTTCCCATAGATTCTTGAAAGATCTAATAGGAAATTTCTTTTTTCACTTTAGCAACAAAGAGAGTTTTTCTTTAATCAAAGTCTAGAATTTTAATCTTTAGAAATAATACAGTGAGAGCACGAAGCTGATACAGCAAAGATCCCGTAAAGGCAAGAGGCCATTGAATGGAATTCTTTGTAGATGCAGAGCTCGAAGGTCACTTGATTCTAAGGTTAAAGATCCAAATCAAAACTAAGATAAAACTATTATTTTTTGCCAAATTTAAAAATAATTCTCCTAAGACCTTAGAGAATCGCAGGGATTATTTGTCATAATGTTTGCATTAATATTTATAATTTGATATATAGGATGACATGATATACAATTAAAGGATTAGATACTTTATTAGAAAGATTGTTAGAAGAAATAAAAAATATTACTTTTCAACTAGAAAATATAAATATATTATCTGAAAAATATAATAAACTCAAAGAAAAATATGAACATGCTACAGGCTATTCTAATTTATTAGATCATAGAATGAATTTATATATTGAAGTTCAAAATAGAAGAAATACAAGATAAAACTAGTTTTAGAACTATTCTGAAAAGAAAAGGATATATTTTGTAATATAAAAGAATTCATTTATTAAAGGTAATATAGACATTTTATGAATAACTTAAAAAGCATAATTGACCAAGCTAATTACATAAATCCCCCGAAGAACTCAGTGTCCAAATTGGAAAATCAAAACCCTTCCCTAGTTCTCTTTCCTTGGAAAATAAAAACTCATTCTATTCAATTTTAGCCTTCTTCTTCTACTTTTTTCTTCAGTTGATTTTGATATATTTGAATGTTGATGAGTGAACTTGTATGGTAGTCTCGGCTTACCAAATGCGAGGGATGTGATTGAAGATCATCACCGCCTTACATTGAAGCTTCCAAATTATTGAAATTCTATATCCATAAGCAATTATTGTAGGAAAATTCTGGAGAATTTTCTTAGATGCTGCCACTGCCATTCTAGAGTCTTTCATGAAAGTTCGTTATAATCAACTTATGGAATTATCTAGAATTTTGATCCACTCTTCCACCGACATAGCCTACTATAAATATGGGTTTAGTTGTGTGTATAGTGTATGTATCATGTACAAAGAAAGAGAGTGAGAAAAACAGAGAGAGAAAAGAAATGGGGACGTGTTGTGTGGAGGGAGGGAGGGGGGATAGTCATAGACACAACCGTGTGTGTTTTCTGGTAGAAGGAAAATGCTTTACATACGGGGAATTCATCACAGAATTGTTGGAAAAATTGGTCACAATCATAATGATCATTTATGTTGGACCATCAAGAATTCATGGATCAAAAGGAAGTGTACCTGAATCAGACATGGTTAATGCAATGAATGAGTCTTGCAATTTTAGTTTTCCAAATCAACACGTAATTCTTTGTTTTTCTCTGATGATGAGAGTCAAAATAAAATAAACAAATTACTTGTGATCCAGGGACTACGATCGTGTATATATGGGGTACTTTTCAATTTGGGCAAGTCAAATTACCACTTTCCACTTTGACCAAAAAAAAAAATTTAACATTCACCACAATGGCTTAAATATGCGTAAAAGATAAAATTATCCTTAAACTGTTATACAATTATAAAAATATGGTATTATTCAAAAGACAACAATACCATTTTTAAGTTATAAAGAATTCCAAACATTCCCAATTAAAATTTCAAAACCAAATCACTTTCTTTATCTGTTTACTCCAATACCGATAAAAACTGTTTCATTTTTCATCCGCTTTAAACTGGAAAATAGATAAATTTATTAAACACTCAACAAGAAAATATTATTCACAGCTATCAGTGGAATTGGTAAGTATATTTACATATTTTTAAATTCTCTTAGGTTAAATTAGTACATTATTTAAATCTTATTTCGACATAGGTATATGAAAATTTTATGATCTTAAGTAGATCTATAATCATTTTCAACAAAAAGGAGAAAAAAATCATCTACATGTATAATTTAAGATAAATTTACGACCATCTAAAAGATGTTACACATACGAATGGATCTAGAAAGCCTGGTCATCTGGGTCATTCGATCCAGACAGCCCGAACGTCCGGGGCGTCCAGATGGGTCCATCCGGACGGACCCCAGACGGGTCTGGGCGGCTCGGATGGGCGTGGACGGCTGGGCCTGGTTATTCGGGCCTGTACAGCAGTCCGGCCTCGACGTCCTTGCCATACGAGCCCAGATGACCCGGACGATTTTTTCTCCTTAATTATATAATTTTGAATCCGTTCGGACGACCAGTCATGCATTTTTCCCTTAATTGTAATATTTTAACAAATTATGTTCCTAATACATATATGGGATTGCCTGCAATCCCAGTACTTTACTTTGGTGAATTTGAAGTGAATAAAAATGGTCGATATGTCAGGAAATGGACAGGTGAAATACATGGTACAATTGCAATTGTGATGACATCGAGTACATCATATGTAGAAATGTACCGTGAGATACAGAAAATGCTCAATGTCGATCCCTTTTAGTACGACATGGAATTGAGATTTCTATTCAACAACGAGCATACATCCATTCTAATTCCACTTGTAAAGGTTATTTCTGAAAATGAAATCAAGGTTTTAATTGAATTGAATCAAGTTTGCACGACTTCTCCTATTTGCGTAACTTTAGATAAAAAGAATGTCCCCAATAGTGAACACAAAGATCTAGATGGAGGGGATCGTAATGTGAATGATTTTTGGAATATAGTAGATATAGCTCGTGAGGATGATGTGTTTATTCCTAGTACAGTTGTTTCTCACCATGATTTCATCGATACGCACAGAATTTCCTCGATAGCTCAAGACAACGAGAATGAAAATAAATTTACAAATGAGGATTTGATTGCTTTATCTCGTCGGAGACATGGGTCGGGTTCACAAGTTGGGACTAGTACACGGACCTCTAATTGTTCTCGTATAGTTCCCGATGATGAAGATTTATATATCGAGCAACTGTTCGAAACAAATAAAGATTTGCAGGAAGTTGTGCACCGGATTGTTTTGAAACATACTTTCGAGTTTAAAGTGAAAAAATCGAACAAGTCGACGTACACAACATACTGTTTTCAAAAAACAGCGGCAGATTTTTATTTTTTATGTTATTTGCTGTAATTTGAACATGAATGGATGCATCTAGGTGAGATTAAGTGACTTGTGTAGTGTAATTAACATGGGCGTCCATGGATTAGGTCGAAATTGGAAGAAAACCGTGCATAAAGGCTTTTTTGGCCGACTAGTTTTGGTGCGTGTTCATCCAATTCGATCAAATTTGCTGGAGTTAGGGCTTTTTTAGCCGACTAGTTTTGGTGCGTGTTCATCTGATTCGATCAAATCTGTTGGAGTTGGGGCTAGTGGTTGGGTGGGTTGTGAAGAGGGCAATGAGGGCTTCCAGGTGGTTTGTTGGTCATGCGGCGAAGGTGATCGGAGGTTGGGGAATTTGCCTTCAAAGGTGGTGACTTAGGGGGTGATGATTTTTTCATGTTTGTGATTGATTTGCACATTTTTAAAAGTTTGGACCCATAATTGCAATTTATTTTGTATTTTTCTTTTCTTTTGTTTTGTTTTATTTTAATAGAAGGGTAAAATGGTCAAAAAAGATGAAAATGATGTTTTGCGCAAAAAATGGTAAAGGTATGGATGTTCTGCGTCAAAAAATGAAATGTATGGATGTTTTCCACAAAAATTGTCAAACGTAGGCACGTTTTGTAACAATTACCCTTAGAAAAATATGCAAATTTAGAGTAGATAATACGGTGGTGATAGGAAATGAGAGCACAAAAATTTAAGGATTAATAGCAGAAAATCTCCCTAAAAACATTTCAAAATGCGATATACCTTCATACCTATTGAAAATCACAGAAAACCCCATATTTGAAACATTTTGTGCGAAAAACCATCATACTGTCAAGATCCGTCAAATTTGCCATTTAAAACAGTAAAAAATATATCAAAATTAAAAAGGAATAATCGTAATTTCAGTACCCAAACTGCTTATTCTTTTGCAAATCATACCCAAATTTTTTATATATTCAACTCAATCCCAAACCTTTAAAAATTTATTTTCCACCCCACCTCCACCGCATCTTCTTCTCCAAAATTTTATTATTTTGTTTAATCCTTTTCAAAACCCTCCTAAATTCTTCATTTTTTTAGTGTTCTAAAAGGCGTAATGCGTGGCGATACGTGGAGGCCAAGCCCAGTGCTAGGCGAGCTTAGGTGAGGCATATGTGTAAAAAAGCGTAAAAAGACTTTTTCTTATTTTAATATTATTTTTATTTTTAATCAATTAAAAATAATACTTACTAAACATTTAAAACAGATTTTTAGGAATTTTATACATTTTTTCAAAGTTTCAAGCAAAAATATAAGTTTCAAATTTAAATACAACATAGTAATTAAATAGCATAGGAACTTAAATTTTATCTAACCTTTATCGGACTCCAATTCAATAACATCTTCTTCATCTAATTCATCATCCGTGTCTTCCGATACAAAATCCTCTTCGAGAGTGTGCATTTTTATTTTTGAGCTTTGGTTCAAATTCGATAAGTAAATAATTTTTATTTTAATAACTCAAGTGTCTTAAAAAATTATCTACCATAAATAAAATTCGTTGGTCACTTGACTTTTGGGTTCAAATGGTTGTTTTAATTTTAAATTAGGGCAAACTGAAAAAATTAGCATTTAATAATTTTTAATTTCAAAAGAATTGTAAAAAAAAAAAAATCGCGCCTAGGCTCGCATAATTGCGTCTATGCGCGCATTAGCGATCAACAACTGTCGTTGACCGCCAAATAAGACGTTAACCCATTAGGCTCGGCGTTTTGGCCTCGCCTCACGTCTAGACAACTGCCTATGCGCGCCTTTTAGAACACTGTTTTTTTTCTCATTCCCAAGATCACAGTCCTCCTCCATCAAGAAATCATACACCTGAATGTTAGAAAAAATATGATCAAGGATCTAAATGTTAGAAAAACAAAATTGATGATCTAGGATTTAACTGTTATAAAATTGATAACAGGGACTTAAATGTTAGAAAAAATTAAATGAGAGTTACACCTGAAAGTTTCATGGATTTGAGACTGGTTCGTTGACTCCTGAAGGGGACTTTTTGGTTTTCACCAATTGAAACTTGCCCCAATTTCAATTTCTATTTCATCAGATTTCCCAATTCCTTTTCAACACCAGGAAAATCAAATTTCGTTTCTCTACCAAACGGGTGAATGAATATAAAACCCTCAGCAACTCAATTCCCTACACGTGGGAAAATAATATCACTTTTCTGGTAGCTGATCAGAAATGGATTTCCCGGGAAATACGAATTGGTTGTAAGACTATGAGTTCGAGGATATCCCTGCTCCTATGAGTTTGTTTGCACTGATTACTAGATAAACAACTAAAATAAGAAATGGTTAGAGCAAAATAAAAGCATACTGCCAATAGATGCCCAACGATTGGGAAGCGAGTTCGCATTTAGAGTAGGAGAATCAATCATAGTTTTAGAATTTGTGGATTCAGGATTAGGAAAAGAGGTTTTAAAGTGTAATCTCGTGGATGAGAAAAAGAAATGAAGAATTTGGGGTGAAAGATTTATGAGGGTTTTGAAAATGATTAAATAAAATAATAAAGTTTTGAGGAGGAAGATGAGGTGGGGGGTAGGGTGGAAAATAAAGTTTTAAAGGTTTTGAATTGTGAGTGGCTTATATAAATTTTTTTGATATGATTTGGAAAAGAAAAAAAAAAGTTTGGGTACTGAAATTACAATCATTCTTTTTTAGTTTTGACATTTTTTATTGTTTTAAACGGCAAGTTTGACGGATCTTGACTGTATGAAGTTTTTCGCACAAAATGTTTCAAACATGGAAGTTTTTTGCGATTTCCAATAGTTAGAGTGGTATATCGCATTTGAAAACGTTACTAGGGAAATTTTCTGCTATTAACACAAAATTTAATATTAAAAATGATTTGTGGATACATTCAGGTCGTGTTTCGAGAAATATGGAGCGAGTCATAGAAAAGAGTAAAACATTACCAAGACGATTCATTTTTTGCTTTTATCTGGATTAAGAAAAATATTCATAACAAGATTTTTTTCACTCATATATATCACAAAAAAAAACTTTGCATAGTTAACTTATGCACAACTAAGAGCATCTTCAATGGTGCTCTAAATTAATTCTAAATTTTGATTTAGATATCCTCAAAGTGATCGGAATCCTTCTCAGCGAAGAGATGCAAAGAAAATGTGAAGTGCACTTTTGATAGAAATGTAAAATAAAAAATGCAAATTTACATTTTTTTTAGATCTATCGTTGGGATCCACAAGAGGAAAAAGCTATCAAACCACTTGTGGCCAATTTTTTTTAGATCTTCCCATGCAAAATTTTGATTTAAATCCTTCAAAATGTAAATGAAGATGCAAAAGTGATTTTAAAGATGTCAATTTACACTCAATTTCACATCACCATTAGAAATGCACTAATTCAAAGTTTTGGTAGTATAACGACACTTTAAGCCCTGTTTGACTCTCTTTGTTTCAAAACTCTTTATTTCTCATACTTATTTTCAATCACACATTAACGTAATAAAATATTTTACGAGTAAATTTAATTTTTTTTCCTACTTTTTAACTGCATATCCTCCAAAGAATCACTATTCAAAATATTATTTTTCCTCAAATTCTTTTTATAATGTCCGTACAACAGGGTCTAAAAGTAGGGATGTCGATGGATTTGATTTTGATCCAAATTCGATGAAATTAATGGGAGATGAATTTAGGGTTTTAGTCTGATAATTTGTTAACTAAATGAATCAAATGTGATTATAGGTCAATCCGATCTGATAACAACTCGATCCGATTTGTTATAAATAGTTGAGTCGGTTAAATATTTTTATTGTATGTTATCTGTCTTTAAAATAAATAAATGAGAAAATAAAAAAATTTAGAATAAAAAAAGTCATCAAATTCAAAACATAAAAAAAAAAAATAAGAAAGTCAATTCACGTCTACATAGTGTTCCAAAAAGTGTTATGCGTAGCAAGACGTTGATGTTTCGGATTAGGTGAATCTAGACGAAGCCTAAGCGTAAAAAAAAATTTTTTTTCTTATTTTAATATTATTTTAAATTTTTAATCAATCTAAAAATGATTTAATAATGCATATAAATTATAGTACCAAAAGCAATTTTAAGAACTTTAACAAAATAAATATATTTGATAAACAAGATATAGTATAATAGTGCTAATTGAAACATTTGGAGAATTTTGAATTTTTATTAATTAGTAAAAGATACGATAAATGATTAATTTAATAAAATATAAATAACTATTTATATAATTGTACAATACACAACATAGAAACCAAACGCACAATGTATTACAATCAAATCAAAGGTACAATGTACTACAGTCAAAACAGATGGATTTATCCCATATCGAAAGTTTATAACAAAATGTTTTGATATGTCCTTTATAAATAAGTGAGTCAATAAATGGGTAAGCATTTTTTTGTGCCTTTCAATTCAATTGGCTAAAAGTTAAAAAAGTTGAAAAATTTATAATGATTAAGCCCGTTTAAGAGTTGGAAAATTTGGGGAAAAAAAATTTAATTTCAACATTATTTTTATTTTCCTAATATTTTTAATTTCGGATAGGATATCCGATAATATAAAAAATCGGATATGAATTTAACAATATCTGTTGAATTATCAAATCGAATGGAATATTTATTCTTATCTGATCGAATCATATCATATACGGACATATTTGGTCTACAATCATGTTACACTACCATCCTGATTGACATCCTGATTGACATTATCTAATAAAAAGAAATAAATATCATTCATCTACTCTTTAGTTAAGTTAAGGTTCTCTATTCCTGATATGTGATAGATTTGGTTTATTTCTCCTAATAAATAAAAAAATCAATTATACTCGTATTTATCTATATATCTTCTATCAAAACAATCGTTTAATGTTTTAATTTTATTTTCTAATTTATTAATTTTTTTATTAATTCTGACTATATTTTCTATCCAAAATAAAAGCACAGGTGTATTTCTACTATTTTTTAGAAAATAATCAAGTACAGTATAAAATGATTCAATTTCTTCTCTCTTTTTTTTCGCAGTCAATTTCTAAGCTTTGAATAATAATACCTAAAACTTCATAAATAGCAGGAGTGCAAATATTAATGCAAGTATTTTGACATAAATAAGAAAGATCTTACAGTATTGAAGCAGAAAGTAAATGCAAATTAATATCAATGAGATTTCCCTTGAACTTGCACCCATATGTTAGTATACTCAGATATAAGTGATCGGTGGTATTTGAATTTTAAGAAAGTGGGTTATGGTCCAACACGACTTCCGCACATTTATTAGTTTTTTCTCTGACTCTTTTGCATATCTTACAATGGATTATACGGAATCATAGTTTTCCTTTCAACTTCTTGTTAAAACATCACCTTGAATGGTAACAGGGTTCTCATGGCTTCCTCTAACAACGCCTACACACGACAACACGGAAACTAGATACTTGCACTAACTGTCAAGGTTTTCACCGTTGGCGTATAAGTAAGATAAGAGTTTTTGAGAAAATAATAAGAATGAAAAGACAGTATTTTCAAACAACTTTAATTTCATAAACCCATCACATTAATATCTCTTACATAAGAGAATACATACATATTTAGGTTGCACTCTTGGTACTTCTCTAAAGAAATTAGAACTCCATAGAGATTACCTTATTACACGCTTCACTTAAAAGAAATAACACTAAATTGTTACAAGATTTTGAATACTAGGTAGAAAGATAATATTTTGCTTAGAAATTGTTGCCATTCTTCTGAGAATTAGTCTTCAATTTATAGACTAGAAAGGTTCCACAGTTGTCCTTCATTATTGTTGCTTTAATTGTGTAAGATATTGGGTATCTTACTGCTGCCTAAAGTTTTCTTGTCGCAATATGGAAAATTATTGAGGTAAACCCACATTTTTTCTTTATCAAAGTGATTTTGATAAAACAGTGATAAAGGGGTCCATTACTTTTCCATATGTTCGGAAATTCCGTTGGATCAAGGGAGATTGGTAAGATATCACCTTCAGTGCTACAGCCTGCGCATTTGTGATTAGGATAACGCCAAAACTGCTTGCACAACTCATCTTTTGTTTTTGTGTTCCACTGGCGTGTCCTTCAAAAATATGATCACAACATGTATCGAGATAGTGTCAATCTTCTTGTTTATTGGATGCCACAACCTTGCTGTAAATCATGTGCTCTTGTGACTCATACCAAATTTTCTGATTTTCTTCAATAACCTTCTAGATATGCTCGAACTGCTCCTTGTATCCTTTGGCTCTACGGAAGGCTATCATATTGATGACATCTTCTGGTGTAGTTTCATGGATTTCACTCTTCTTAGGCTGGAGCTGCTTAGAAGTAGTGGCAATTCTTATGACATGGCTAACTGGCAGCAGCATATCTGCTTCATTATCCCATCCAGGACTTGCGGAGAAAAACCTATTATATATGTTCTTCTATTTAAGAACTTGACAATATCGTTCAATAACTCAGACTACGTCCTTAGGCAACATAGAAATTTCTTTTAACGATTCCGATGAGTAAATATAGATTATATTTTCCATTTCAAAAAGAGTACGAACCAAATTTGCTGGGGCTTCTGGATATAGATTAACTTTGTTATAAGTTCCATACGTTAGAGTTTTCATCCATCCTCCTATATTGGTGAACCAGTAGCAGGTAAGATTAAACAATATGTATGCCAAAATGAAATCGTTTTTATTTTTTATATCCATAACACCAGGGGTATTACAAGTTTTGATAATATTTGAGCAATTAAGCTCTGATATACAGATACTGTCATTTGTAGGTTTTTTCTCCTATGAGGGAGACAAAGTTGTTGACTGATAGTTTATGAAGATTCAATACTTCTTGTTCAATACTGGCACTATGGCCTTCAGATTTATTGGTACTAGGGCCTTTAGATAATATAGTATTGCTGGCTTTCTCAGATATTAGCTTAGCAGCATCCATTTCCATCGGTGTTATTTTGGATTCTATCGCAGCTATCTTTACATTCATCTTGAACTTCAATGTTTCGAGCTCCTTCTAGATTTGCTCCGTTCTTGGTTAAGAAATCTGGAATAAGATTGTCTTTTCCTTTAATATGAACAATATCAAATTTAAATGGCGCAATCCACATTTGCATTCTAATAAATGGCCATTCAACTACACTTGTTCCAAGTTTATTTATTAACAATGTTTTTACCTGAGTATTATCTATTCTAATAAAAAGCTTCTTAGGTAGCAAGTAAGGTTCAAATTTTGCTACTCCCTTTTTGACAGCTAAACATTCTTTGCGATTAATATCATATCTGGTTTCTGCATCTTTGAAAGTACCTGAAGTATAAGGAACAAACACTTCTGGGCATTTACACAATGGATTACAAATAAATTCTTTATAATTTTCTTTTCTTTTGAGGATTGCTCATCAATGTAATAGAGATGCATCAGTTTCAAGTACATAGAAATCATCATCATTATGAATATTTAGAGGGTATTTGACACCCATTTTTTTGAAGAATAGAATTTTTGGAATAGTGATTGATGTGAGAATGTGTGGTAGAAAAGTTATAGATTTGTGTGTAATATTATTTTATTAGGAGAATGTGTGGTTGAAATGAAGAAAGAGAAAAAAATTAGAATGAGAATGAGATGAGTATGGATGCCAAACATGGGCTTAGTTCAGGTAAATTTTCACATATTTTCTTTATTTTATTTATATTTCGATATCTTCTTGTGTCTATTCCCATACAACTCATTTTTTAAGTTTTTTGATAAAGTGGATTTTATATTTTGCACAATTTTTGATAAATTTTTCAGAATAATTTAATAATCCTATAAAACCTTGTAACTATTTCTTATCTCTAATTACTTCTGGAAATTCGATAACCTTTTTTCTAATATGAGGTTGTTGGAATATTTTTTTCTTCTGTAAAAATATGTCCTAAGAGTTCAATTTCAATTTTAACTATTTTTGCTTTTCTTTCTGATAAGGCTAATCCATATTTTCTAGCAATATAATTGAATTTTTTAAGGTGTTCAATATTTTCTTTTAAATTTCTGCTATGAATAAGGATATCATTTACATAAACAATACATAAGTTTTTTATAGGTCTGAGAATTTTATCCATTCTTTGTTGAAATATTGCTGGAGCATTTATTAATCCAAATGGCATAACATTCCATTCGAATTGTTATAATGGATCAGGGGTAGTAAAACTAGTTAAATGTTTTGATACTTCATCTAGTTTTATTTGCCAATATCTAGATTTACAATCAAATTTAGAATATATTTTACTTCATTTTATTTGTTTTATTAATAGATCTTTTATTGGTAGTTTATAACTATTTTATATTGTTTAAAATTTAGATCTCTATAATCAATTACCATTCTAGTATTTTCTCTTTTGATTTCACTGTGATTTCTGACCATAAATGCTGGAATATTATATAGATTGGTTGATTCTCTTAAAACTCCTAATTGTAAGAGTTCTTTAACTTGGATTTCAATTTTCTTCGCTATAAGAGAATTGTTTCCTGATATCTTAGCATCTGGGTCTTTTAGTTCAATGGTTGCAATATGTTTATCTTTATCCCATTTGGCTAAGGGATGTTCATAGTAATATTTTCTAATTCTTCTTCTAAATTTTCAATTCTTAATACTGGAATTTTTTGTTTTTGATTAATTTCTGTATAACATCCACCACGATTACCTATATAACTCTGATGTCTAGGTTTATGGTGAATTGGTTGATGTGCAATTCCAATGGCTTTTAAAAATTTTGATGTTTTAATTTTGTGATTACAGAGTGTAGTAAATTCAAAACTATCTTTACATTGTATAAATAGACTATATGCATAGATAAAATTTTCTCCTAAAAGGATATCACATCCAATTTTATTTGTTACATATATTCGTGGAATAAAACATTCTCTATTTCCTATAATGATAGGAACATTTTGTACAAAATCTCTATAGATTTCAACAATATCAATGGCTGTTTGATCATAAGTTGTTTTCTTATAGTCTCTTTTATAATAGTGTTTTGGGAATACATTTCTTTTACATAGGCAAATTCATGATCCAGTATCAAGTATAGCATGAAATTTTATCCTAGAGTAGTCTGGTAATTAAGAGTTATCTCAATATATGGACTAAATATTCTAGTTTTGATTGATTTGATTCCTTGTATCATATAAATTGGTTCCTTGTTTTTATTAACTCTAGGAAGCATTTTTTTGTTTTCCTTCTATAGGTATTTGCATAATATTCTTTTGAATATAAAATGGTGACATTGTTTCAAGAAAGTTCATTCCAAGTAATATTGGACGGGTATCTTTTCATTTTCTATAATCTTTATGGATTTTAAGATTTAGTTTAAATTGTTCTCCTTCTATGTCTGTAAAACTTAGTTCAAGATTAACAAATGTTCTAATTTCATATTTAATTCTATGATAATTTGTAAGAGTTATTCCTTGTGGTAAATCTTCTTCTAATAAATGGTTAACTAAGTCCACTCTAATATGACTGATACTAGCTCATGTATTAACAAGGGCTATAATTTCTTCAAAGTTATTTTGATCATTGATATACTCTGTTAAGATAAGGAAATTATCTTTCTCACATGTTCTAAGGTCAATATCAATGCTATTTTTAGCTATGGTTGAGTTGTTTCTACTTGTAGATGGTCTACTAGAGCTTGAGAGTTCTCTAGTGCTGATATTTCTTTCTATTCTTCTACTAGACATTCTGCCTATGAGTTGTCCAGAGGTATTCAAGGTAACCAATCCTTGATTTCCTACATTATTGTCTGTTCTTTTAGATTGTTAATGAAAATCAAGCAATATATTTTGTGATAAAGAAATGTTATGATTACTTAACATTCTTGGCGGAGTGAATTGTGCTAGGTCTATAAAGTCTTCATGAATTTGTATGAAGTCTCCTGAGATTTTATTGATTTCTTTTTGGTCCATAGTAGTAAAGGTATATAACACTTTACAATGTAAGGTTACAGCTTTACTTCTTGGTGGCATAATTAATCTATCAATTTTATAATATAAATTTAGTCTTAGGCTTAAGTTTTCATTTAACAAAGACATAGCAAATCCAAGTCTTATAGTAAATATAATTTTCTTAAATACAAGATTTCTAGAGACGACTCCTAATAGAGCATCCATAAGATCATGAAATATTATGTTATCCATTAAGTACATTTGTATATGAATATTCATTCTTTCTCTAAAATGTCATTTAGCTATTATTTGAATCCCTCCGATAACTATATTTTTCAGTCTTTCTCTAATGGGTCTTTTTATGTTTGCTAATTCTCTATTAACCCATTCTCTGGATATTAGAGGTATAGTAATGTTACCTTTAACATTTTCGATATTAATAGGTACTTCATCAGTTTTTTATAATGTATATGGTTTTGTTAAACCAATGTATTATTGGTCTTACAAAAACACCTTTATCTTTTAAAGATATTTATTTTTCTTTTATGACTCCATATCTTTCTTCATCAAACATGACTGTTTGTGAAGTTCCTTCTTCATTAACTAAAGTATTCTCAATAGCGTCCATAATTTCTTGATTCATATAAATCTGTTCAAATTCTGGTTCTTCAATTTCTTCTATATCTAGCTCATAGATTGAGTCTATTTCAAGTAATTCATCTAAGTCTTCCATTATCTCATAGTCTGAGTCGGATTCTATTTCTTCCATTAATCTATTGGTTTTAACATTTTCTCCTTTACTTCTGTTAGGACAGTTGGGAGGTATATGTCATATTTCATTATATGTAAAGCATTTGCATTTTTTTATAAAATTCTTCTTTAGATTTCTTCTGAGATTTCTTATGTTAATTATATTCCTAAATCCAAGGTTTTTTCTTCTTAAAATATTTATTGACTCTTAAATCCTTTATTTTTCTTTCAAAGTTTAAGATATTTCTTAAATTTCTTTTTATAATATGGTTTCTTAGATGGATGGTGACAACTAAATTGTGGTAATGCTACTATTTCTCCATAACAATATAAACTTACTTTCTTACCATGTTTTCTAAATAGGTATTGGTACATAGATTTTCTGCACCATTCAGATATTTTTCTTTTAACGAATGAAGTTCTCATTCCTCATGTATCAGATTTGTGGTTAAGATCTTCCAACTTTATTTTCTTCCAGTAAATTTGGTAATTTTCAAATAATTTCTGATCCCATGGCCAGGGTAGTTTAAGAAAATATCTATTTAGTAATTTTTTATCTTCTTCTGATAGATTTCATTCTTTTATGGATTTAGATACTTTGATATATATCTTTTCAAATTTCTTAGTATACACACATATCACAGATTTTTAATAGTTCAATTTTTCTTTCTGCTTGTAAGGCTTCTTGAGCGATTATGTTTATTTTAGTTTCTGGTATAACTTCTCATAAGAGTAAGTGTCTAAAGAAAATTTCCATTCTTTTTAAAACTTTCTTAAAATTTTCATCATCTAAACTTTCATTGCTATCCATAATAGTTGTATATTTTCTCCATATTTAATTAGATTTTTTGTTTTTTCAGAAGTTTTTCTCCAGATATCTGAAATAATTCCTCTAAAGGTGTGGATTATAAAATTATATGCTTGAGTAATATTCCATTCATGAAAAGCAATAGCTAAATTAGTAGCTTTTGCCCACGAGTTAATAATTTCACTTTTATTATTGCTATCATCAATATCTTACCATATTCCTGTTGTAGGAATTGGTTCAGTAAATAGTTTAATTGGATTATTATCCCTAAGGTGTATAGGCTTGGTTGAAATAGTTTTAAGTCCTTTTCCAAAATTGTAATTTTCTCGTTCTTCTGTTATTTCATGTTCTTTCATCCATTCAAAATTTCAGTCATCAGATTCGACTTGGGTCCAATCTGTATTAGTTCTACTAGTTTCTCCAACAAACGGTTGATTTTCAACTTGTTGATTTAAAAGTGGAGTATTAATTTCAGTAGTTTCTTCTTTGGGTGAAGGATCATTCACATATATATATATATATATATATATATATATATATATATATATATATATATATATATATATATATATATATATATTCACACTTTGAATAGCTAATTGTTCTAAGCTTTGTTTATAAACCTTTAATTCTTCTCCAGTAGTTTCAAAGAATTTTGTTTCTAATTCTTATATAACATATAACGGTAAGGGTGTTTCAATTGATATATAAAAATCATTTTTAAGTTTTGATTCTTTAAATTTTGAATCAATTTGTTTAAATAAGATTTTTGGTCCTATTTTAATATTGTCATTTACAATTTCTAAATTAGATTCAATATTTTTTATATGAGTTATAACATCTTGACTTATAATATCTATTTTCCTAAAAGTTGAGCATAATTATCATATAGTTCTAAGAATTGATTTATTATAATATCCTATTCTACATATTTGAGAGATTTGTCTACCAAAATTTGTAATACTTTATTTTTAATTTCAATTAATTGTTGAGAATTATTTGTTTGTTTTATCTCTTCGCTTAGAGATTTATATTTGGTACTTATATTTGTTGTTAATTCTTGTAATTTAATACGATTAGTATTAGTTAATATACCAATATTTTGTAATTTTGCTAAAATCATTTTATCTTTTCTATCCATTCTATAATATATTTCTAACAATTTTTTTCAATTTCGTTACTAGGCTCTGATACCAATTTTGGGAAGTAAGTGTATAATGGACAATACATATTGTTAAGTCGCGAACCCGTGACCTGATGATATGTGCTTCCAATAAATCATTACTAAAATCGTATTTCTGGAAATGACACTTTTATTATTATGTGACAATGGCTGGATTGTTGACACTTGGCACGCCATTTACCATTGGATGAGATTCTAGAGTCTTCGACTCTCTATCTTCGGTGAAACGCTTCCTTTTGGATCATTATTGTCTCTCTCTCTTCTCTGGCTCTTCGTTTTTGCTCTCTTGTCTGTGTGAGAGAATAATCTCATTCTAGGATTTACATTCTTGAGTGAATAATCATGTAAACTGTATATTCTCTTAGATCTTCTTCTCTTTGGTGTGAAGTGAGGATTCTTTGAATGTTTGGAGTGCTGAATCTTTTGTGATTCAGGTAGTGAATGAGATGTTAGGCAGAACTTTGTGATCTGGCCTATTTTATGCTTGAGGGAAGGTCGATCTAAAGGCTTTTGTAAAGATAAGTGTTTATAGCCTGTTATCTTGTGTTCTTGAACAGATTTTGTAACTGCTGTTGCCATATTTTTGGCTTGTTAGTACAACCGAGCAATATCTATTATTTGGATGCTCAACGGGGGATGTAGGCGTTAGATCTGGTTGCCGAACCTCCGGGGCTTAGGCCAAAAACATATCTTGTGTTCATTTTAATTTTTTGCAACTTTTACTTTCGATTGGGATCGATTCTTTTGTATCTTGTTTTAATATTGTCTGGTTCTGGCCTTTTCAGTGGTATCCGAGCCTGGAATTGAAAGGAAGAAGATAATTGGATCTTCGAGGAAAGGTTCGATCTATTGTAGATCAAAAAAATTTTGGAATTGTTGAAAAGCAAGTTAAAGAATTCGAGTTTATATTAACTCGGTGGGTGTGATCATTCTTCTCTATTTTCTATAAAAGTCTTTCAATACTTTTAGGGTTTCTTGATCATACCCTTGATTTATCAAAATACCGTTGAAACCCCCTTGAGACTAATCTTTGTCCAGTGGCTCCTGCGAGACCCCTGAAATCTGAGATAAATCAAGTTTGGGTGTGTTTTCTGGAGAATCTTGCTGGAGTGATCTGTGAAACATAGAATGTGATCTCTGTGTGTTCTTTAATTGAGCTTGTTCTGTATGGTTTAGTAATCTCTTTGATTGTTACCTGATATCTTGTATTACTAAGTGTTATACTGTGATTCTTAAGTTGCTGAAGTTGTAATAAGTCTCTGATTATTTTTCATTATCTTGAATTTCTACTTAAGCATCATACCTGTTTGAAACATGGCTTCTGCTAAGTTTGATGTCCACAATTTGATGGTAAATGTGACTTTAATATATGGTGCCAAAAGATGAAAGCTATCTTAATACAAATGAGAGTAGCTAGAGCTCTTGATAATAGTTGGCCTGCAGACTTATTACCTGCTAAGAAAACTGAACTTGAAGAGGTTGCATGGAGTACTATTTTCTTGTACTTGTCTGATAATGTTGTAAGAGAAATTGGTGAAACCAAAACTGCTTCTGAACTGTGGGCTAAACTTCAATCAAAATATGTGACTAAGATATCCCAAATAAATGTTTTCTGTTGAAACAACTTTTTTCTTTTAAAATGGATCCCTCTGTTGACTTGGATGAAAACTTGAACAGGTTTACTAAACTGACGATTGACTTAGCCAAATGTTATAAAAAACTTTCAAAAGATCAGTTGGCTGTAGTTTTGTTGAACTCCATTAGTGACAAATATAGAGATATCAAGGTTGCTCTTGAATATGATAGGGCTGAGATCACTACTAATAATATTATTAGTGATTTAAGGAATAAAGCCCTAGAGATTAAGTCAGAAAATAGGAGTCACAATGGAGAAAACTTACTTGCTAAGGGTAAAGGGTTTAGTAGACCTAATTTTCACACCAAATCTTTGAATGAAAACAGGACCAAATGGAATGACAAAAATAAGTCCAAGAATAAGACAAAAGGTAAGAAATGTTTTCATTGTGGTAAATTGGGTCATTTCATTAAAGATTGTTACAAGAAAAAGAATGAAGCAAAAGATAAAAGCTTCACTGATGGGAATGCTGCCTTAGCCTATAATAAGATTGACTCCGAAGATGGTTTAGTCCTTGTTCATAATAAGAAAAAGTTGAGTGATGAGTGGATACTGGACTCTGGTTGTTCCTTTCATATATGTCCAAATAAAAACTATTTTCTTGATTTTGAAGCCACTTTTGGGGAGCAGGTTATTATGGAAAATAATATGACCTGTAAAGTAAAAGGAATAGGAACTATTAAATTGCTTCTTGAAATTAGGAAGGTCCTCTTCTTAAAGGGAACCAGATATGTGCCTGATTTAGAGAGAAACCTGGTGTCTCTAGGAATGTTGGATGACATGGAGTTTAACATAAAATTGGGTCAAGGACATATTGAAATTCTTAGGGGTTCTGACTTGGTCATAAGCACCACTAAGAGACATGGTCTTTATTTCTTGAATGCAAAACCTTTACTTGGTTTAACTGCTGCTGCCTTATCTGACAATTTTATTCTATCCAAACTATGGCATAAAAGACTTGGCCAAATTGGCTAGAAAAGTTTGAAATCTTTACAAAATAAAGGAGTTTTTGGAAAACAAAATCTTGTTGATTTTGGTGCTTGTGAACAATGTGTCATTGGAAAGCAAGTTAAATTACCTTTTCTACTTGGAACTCATAAATCCAAACAAATACTTGAATATCTTCATATTGATTTGTGGGGTCCTGCATCTGTGTGCGCCTTATCTGGTTTTAGATATTATCTTTTGATCATTGATGATTTTTCTAGAAAAATCTGGGTTTTCTTATTAAAATCAAAAGATGAAACTTTTTCTGTTTACAAGAATTGGAAAACACAAATAGAAAACCAAACTGATCATAAGATAAAGACCCTAAGAACAGATAACGGTTTAGAATTTTGCAACTATGAGTTTGATAATTTCTGTAAAGAATATGGCATTTTGAGACACAAAACAATAATTTACACTCCACAGCAGAATGGCATAGTTGAAAGAATGAACAGGACTTTATTAAATATGGTAAGATGCATGCTCCTAAGTTCTGGTTTGCCTAAACTGTTTTGGGGGGGAAGCTGTAAAAACTACTGCATATCTTGTGAATAGAACACCTACTAGTGCCTTAAATTTCGATGTCCTTGAAACTATGTGGTCTGAAAATCATGTTAACTATTCTCATTTAAAAATATTTGGTTGTGCTGCATATGCTCATCAAAATATTGGAAAATTAGAACCTAGATCACTTAAATGTGTTTTCTTGGGTTATGGAGAAAATGTTAAGGGTTATAGACTTTGGGTTAAAAATGAAAAAAGTTATAGGGTGATTGTTAGAAGAGATGTTATCTTCAATGAAACTATTATGCCATGTCTAGAAGGTAAGGAAAATAATTTGAATGAAAATGATGTTCAAATTGAGGTGGAGTCTCCTGTTATTAATGATGCACCACCTGCACTTGCTGCTGATGATTCTGTTCTTGATGATAATAATCTGCCTGTTGAAATTGATAATATTTTTGAATCTGAAGAACAATTTGATTTACCTGACCCACCCCTTGATGAGTATCAACTTACAAGAGATAGAGAAAGAAGGCAGATTAGACCACCTATTAGATTTGATAATGATGATTTTGTTTCACTATTTACTTATCAAGATATCTGAAAAATGAACCTGACTCCTATAATGATGCTATAAACTGTAAAGATTCTGTGTGTTGGAAGGTTGCTATGGATGATGAGATGAATTCCCTTCTTAAAAATAAAACTTGGGAATTGGTTAAAAGAACTAAAGGCCAAAAGATTATTGACTACAAGTGGATTTTCAAAATAAAAGAAGGTGAAGGAGGTAATAACGATGTAAGGTATAAAGCTAGACTAGTAGCAAAATGTTTTACCCAGAAAGAAGGTGTTGAATACACTGAAATATTTTCTCCTATTGTTAAATATACCACCATTAGATGCATACTTGCCCTTGTTGTTCAATTTAAATGGGAACTTGATCAATTAGATGTTAAAACTGCTTTTCTCTATGGTGATTTAGATGAAAAGATATATATGAGACAGCCTGTTGGTTTTGTTAATGGTAATCCTGAAATTGATGTTTGCATGTTAAAGAAATCTCTCTATGGGCTCAAACTAGCCCCCAGGCAGTGGTATAAAAGGTTTGACACTTTTGTTTTGAAATATGGTTTTCAAAGAAGCAATTATGATGTATGTCTGTACTATAAAGGTAATGGAGGTAAGAATTCTCTATACTTAGTACTATTTGTTGATGACATGTTGCTTGCTAGCTGTAATAAGGCTGAAATTGATGATATCAAAAGTATGTTAAAATCTAAATTTGATATGAAGGATCTTGGACAAGCCAAGAAGATCCTTGGCATGCAAATTTTGAGAAATAGAGATAAGGACATGTTATTTTTGCATCAACATGATTATATGGTTAAACTTTTGAAAAGATTTAGCATGTTTGAATGTAAACATGTGACCCTGTCTCTTTCTAATCATTTTAAACTGTCATCTGATTTCTGTCCTAAAACTGATGAAGAATTTGATAGAATGTCAAAAGTTCCATATGCAAATGTTATTGGTTCTGTGATGTATCTTATGGTTTGTACCCGACCTGCCCTAGCATATGGTATTAGCATACTTTATAGGTTTATGGATAACCCTGGTGAAGAACACTGGAATGCTTTGAAATGGGTTTTAAGATACCTCAAATGAACTTTAAATTTAGGACTTGTGTTTAAGTTTGATCAAAGAGGAATTATGTTAAAGGGCTTTACTGATTCTGACTTTGCTGGGGATAGGGACAATAGGAAGTCCACTTCTACTTATTTCTTTACTTTGTGTGATACTGCCATAAGCTGGAAATCCCAACTGCAAAAGGTTGTTGCCCTATCTTCTACTGAAGCAGAGTACATAGCTGCTTCAGATGCTGTTAAAGAAGGAATATGGCTTAGTAGTTAGTAGACTATTAAATGAACTTGGATTTGTTGATGAAAATGCTATTTTGTATTCTGATAATCAAAGTGCAATACACCTAAGTAAAAATCCCTTGTTCCATGATAGAACTAAGCATATAGACATTAAATATCATTTTATTAGAAATATCATATCAAAAAAAATTATGAAAATTGGTAAAATTCCTACACAAGTTAATCCCTCAGATATTGGAATGAAGATAATACCTTTAAATAAGTTTGTTAACTGTTTGAAATTATTATCTATTGATGCTATGTAATTGCACAGATACTTGGAGCAAATGAAAAATGATCTGTGACGTTGCTCTTGACTGCACTAACTAAATTGTTGAAAGCAAGGTGGAGATTGTTAAGTTTCGAACCCGTGACCTGGCTGATGATATGTGCTTCCAACAATTCATTACTAAAATCGTGTTTCTGGAAATGACACTTTTATTATTATGTGACAATGGCTGGATTGTTGACACTTGGCACGCCACTTACCATTGGATGAGATTCTAGAGTCTTCGACTCTCTATCTTCGGTGAAACGCTTCCTTTTGAATCATTATTGGCTCTCTCTCTTCTCTGACTCTTCGTTTTTGCTCTTTTGTCTGTGTGAGAGAATAATCTCATTCTAGGGTTTACATTCTTGAGTGAATAATCGTGTAAACTGTATATTCTCTTAGATCTTCTTCTGTTTGGTGTGAAGTGAGGATTCTTTGAGTGTTTGGAGTGCTGAATCTTTTGTGATTCAGGCAGTGAATGAGATTTTACGCAGAACTTTGTGATCTGGCCTATTTTATTCTTGAGGGAAGGTCGATCTAAAGGCTTTTGTAAAGATAAGTGTCTGTAGCCTTTTATCTTGTGTTCTTGAACAGATTTTGTAACTGTTGTTACCATATTTTTGGCTTGTTAGTGCAACCGAGCAATATCCATTATTTGGATGCTCAACGGGGGATGTAAGCGTTAGATCTGGTCGCCGAACCTCCGAGGCCTAGGCCAAAAACATATCTTGTGTTCATTTTAATTTTCTGCAACTTTTACTTTCGATTGGGATCGATTCTTTTGTATCTTGTTTTAATATTGTGTGGTTCTGGCCTTTTCACATATATAAAAAGACAAATTTCTGCCAAAAAATGTAATGGGTAATGTACAAACAACTTATTCCTTTGGTCTATGCAAGTAATGAAATTAGAATAAAGCTTCTTGTACATTAGTTGGCTGACATGCAGTTTGACATGCCATATATTTTCAAATGCAAATGGGCGGAAAAGTGTATTTTATTTTAAAACTGTCCATTCATGTCACAACACGTGGCACAATGTCAAACTTGATGCCAAATGAAATGTACACATAGCATGATTGATATGATCGATGTAACTAACACCCCCACATTGAAACTCAAATTATACTTTTACTTTGAGAAGTGTTTCTCATTTCTTATTTTTGCTTACGGGCTGTCGCTGTCGGCGCACAAAGTCTTTGGAGTTCCAAGAAATTTCTTTTGTTGATCCCGCCTTTGCATTTTTTCTTTCAACAGACGCAAACCGTTCCTCCAAATGCAGCAATGTTCCCTGTTGATTAATTGCTTTGCTCTAATGGCTATTGGGACATTTGAATTGAGGTTCGTTGCTGTAAATTTCATTCGCTTTCTATGCTTTTCTTGCATATTTACTGCAACTTTGAGTTTAATAGGAACAGCCGAACAGGCTGACATTTTTTTCACCATATTCAATTTTTCAGACAGGAAATATTTTACCAATTATACCCTTACAGTTCAAAAGTTTAGAGAAGCATAGACTAGGATGTAAAATATAGAAGCCCATTTTGATTGTGGCATCTTCACAGTAATTTTGGTGGTCAATCAACAATGTGATAAGAAACAGTCAGATGAATGTGTAAGAATATTTGATTGAAAGACCGAATATGAACATGAAATTTTTTACTCATGTGGATGACAAAAAAATTGAAATCAAACTACATTCAGATAATTATAATTTCTCAACATTGTACTGTGTGTTCTCTTGAATAAGTATATAAATGAACAAAAAACTGCTTTATGGATATGGTAATAGAAAAAAAATATTTCTATGATTTTGGCCATCTATTGGTGTCCCGGAGGGAGTCTGTTTGGCATTAATCGCTGTTGTTGGTTGAAAACCCACAACAGCTATCCCGCTTATTGGAGTTCTTTTATGACCATTTTTGTGTAGATTTTCCGCACTTTGATGAAATAGATGCTTCTTTGGGATGTTTCACTTTGCAGTCATTCCACTCCATTTGCATTCCTAATGGAAAAGAATGCATTGTGATAGTTTGTTAATGCGTTGCTTATTCGTTATCTAAGGCTACATGCTATCATCATCAGAACTAATATCACGCCGTATGTTGTATCGGCTGAGTACTGGAAGCGATGCATTTACAGGAACTCTGAATGATCTACCAGCTCCCACGGTTGTTTGTACCTTCATCCTCCCGACATCTTTGCACACGTTATCCAATATGGAGAGGAAATCTCGTACAATCATGAAAATTCTCAAAGGATGGGCCTCCTCTTTTGCAGTGTCTCCATGGAAATACTCCGTCGCTTCTTTCACCAAGGCTAAGGCCTTTCTTTCTTCTGCCTTAATCCTGGTGATTTCTTCTTCAGCCTCTTTAAGAAACATTTTCATAGAATCGAAAAAGTTACTTTGTGTACTTTGCTTTTCATTTTGCGGAATCAACCTGACTTTCTCAAGACCCATTTCAAGCTTGGAGACATAGCTACTCAAGACATCTGAGTCCATTCCTGCTGCCTTTTTGACACTGCCAAGCTCTTTGCTTAACCCTGCTACAACTTGCAATCCTTGCTTCATAAACTCCTCATCTTTAAATCTGAAATCTGTTTCATGCGGGAGGCTTTTGATTATAGGATCAGAACTTGCTCCTTCGGACCTGATGATCTCTTGGACTACAAAATGAAGTAAGGTTGTCTTACCATCTGTTCCCTTTATGTCCACTAATTTCAACAAAGTATCCAGTTTAAAAGCTCTGGCATCCCCACGGTTTGTACCAACATTCATACGGTTTCCTGTCCTTAGAACAGCTTCAAGGAGTCTAAGAAACAGGCGACTATTTTTCAATTCTTCGCTCGCTTCCTGTATTATGTGACAATCTATGTGTAAGAAAATTCATGCAATGAAAGGTTAACCGAGATTTCCAGGTGCACTAGAATAAAAGAAATTAACAAAATCATTCTATCAATTATCAAAGACTTATCACAATAGTAGCCATGTTGAAACAGTTGACAATACCTTTAGTGTTTGAAAGGAATTTCTCAAGTATTTTACTTCTGTAGTGAAGTTTGCTCTATATAGCATAGCCTCCACTCTTTTAAAAGCAAATGGAATGTCTAGTATTGCCTTGAGGAACCGCTCTGCTGTCCCTAACTTAGAGCTGTCACCACTGTAGTCTTTAAGTTTTATTTCTTCCTCCTTGGTTGGTGCCATCTTCACTAAAGTCTCCAGAAGCTCAGAACCCAATCCTTCTGGATTTCCTGCAACACCAAAACATGTGATAGAAAAAAAGTTATGTCACAAAGGAGTAATAACTAGTGATCAACTCAATAACAGGCAGAAGTATTTCAGCGGCTTTTGCATCATATACTGACATTCTAAGAGCATGCTTGGTACGCAGTGCTGAAAGAACTAAACAATATAAGAAACGAGATTCTAACTTCTTTTTCTTCCTTAATATTCTCCAGTATTATTCTATCATTCCTACAAATCATACCATAGGTGGAATCACATGCATGTCTATTATGCATTACACATCTGAGTATGCTGAAGTGGCATGGCTATCACTTGACTCATTTGTTGAACTAGTTGTGCAAGAGGATGAAGTATGCTTCTGAAGTTGATTTCAAGAGCTAGTTATATTTCACAATCAAGACACAAAGTTTTACCAGTATTGGGTATCAAATAAATATATGCCCAAATTCTGCAGTTATCCTTGATTGCCTCCGAACAAAAATGGAATAGAATCAAACCCACCCTCATTCATGCACAGGAGCCTTCTCTGTCATTTTTGAACCATTATTTATAATTATTGTAAACCACTAACTTGAATTAGAAAATTATCAGCTGCCTTTTGACTTGCACTTGCAGTGTCAGATTATTTTATTGTTCTGACTCCACAACCTCACTGTAAATTTTAAGGGGGACAGAGTATACTAGTTTGTTTCCGTAATCTTAATTTGCCGATTAATGAAATATTTGCCTATCACTTTGTATAATTTGCCAGCTAATCTGTAATGAAGAACCTTCCTCTAAAGAATTAAACCTTGGGGGATTTCTTTTGGGTGGGCAAGGAAAGAGGTAATATCATAGCGATAAATTATATTGGAGAATTGGTGCGGAAGCTTTTATGAAATTCTTGTAATAAGAATTGAAAATCAGACTTAAATTGGAATAATCTTGCTTTGCATGATTCCTTGTGTTGAAAAGTGTACAATGCATTTATATTTATAGAAAAAATTATTCCCTAATTCTATTAATAAAAGAAAACTAAAATAAGGAAACTAATAAAATCCTAATCTAATTAAAAATTCTATTCTAATCAATAAATAAAAGAAATCATATTTTAAACAAGAAATAAGAATAAAAAAATAAAACCTATTAGAAAAGGTAAACACAACTAGAAAAGATAAATCACAATTGTAGAAGGAAACTACTAATCATGATTTTGTACTACATCAACCCCCTCCACTAAGATAAAATTCGTCCTTGAGTTTTCTTGAAGAAAAAAATCAATCAATTGGGAGGAAAATACTAAAAAATTTATGCAAATATCGATATTGAAAAAATGACAATTTCTTGATGAGCTCAATAAACGCCATTATATTCTTCGATTGCATTCTTCAAAATCAACTGTGTTCCTATTATGCTTGTTATATTTTCTTCATAAATAATTTGCAAATTATATTCCTTCATGATTTCTCATCATTAAGTTCGCTCTCGACAAAGGTCACTGGTGCTATTTTCAATTCTTCGTGCTTCTCACCTTTGCTGTAATGTTTAGTATTGTTTTCTTCAACACAAAAGAATTGGTACGCGGACTCAAATCCTCATCGTCCACGTTTTTCTTATTTTTATGTAATTCTTTGACACTAAAGCTGTAGAAAAGGTCAACAAAATTTTTATTCTCAATTTGACAATCTTCATCTTTTACTTCTTCGTGATTGCAAAATTTAATTTTTTCTTTTGTTGGACACTTCTGATCCTCAACTTGTGCATCTTTGGAGTGCGGCTCGATCTTGAAGTTTTCAATTATAGTTTCCATATACAAGGAATCAACAGGTCTCGGATTTTAAACTTGCACATGCTTTTCTTTTTCTGTTTTAGTACCATGGTTGGTAACATCTTGATTATCTTGAATTACTTTTTTTTTTTTGCCGCATCATCTGCCTTATAAGCCATTTTCTCTTTGTTATCTTGAATTACTTTGTTGGTATATATACAAATGACTAGTACTATATTGAGATAGAAATTAGGGCTAACTCTATTTACTAGACTATTTTAGGAAATAATCTCTAACACTCCCCCTCAAGGTGGAGCATAGATATTTATCATGCTCATTTTGTTACAAAGATAATTCACCCGAACTCCATTTAGAGCCTTTGTGAAGATATCTCCCAATTGTTCTCCTGTTTTCACATACCCTGTAGAAACCAAATATTGCTAATCTTCTCACGAATGAAATGACAATCAATCTCAATATGTTTCGTTCATTCGTGAAAGACTGGATTAAATGTAATATGAAGTGCAGCTTAGTTATCACACCATAACTTAGCTGGTATTGAGGTCTTGAGGCCCACTTCGGTGAGGAGCTGATGTATCCACATTATCTCACACACGGATTTAGACATTGCCCTATATTCTGGTTTTGCACTCGACCGTGAAACTACACTTTGCTTCTTGCCTTTCCATGAAACCAAATTTCCTCCAACAAATACACAGTAGCCGAATGTAGATCTTCGATCTTCCTTAAATCCTGCCCAATCAGCATCTGAAAAACATTCAATCCTGGTATGACCATTTTTTCCATACAGAATTCCTCTCCCAGGTGTTCCTTTCAAGTAGCATAAAATTTGTTCTACAGCTCTCCAATGATCGATAGTTGGGGAAGACATATACTGACTTACCACACTAACTGAATAGACAATGTCTCGACGAGTAACAGTAAGATAGTTCAACTTCCCAACCAAATTTCCATATTGTTCAGGGTCTTTAAATAGTTCACCATCTTTTGTGAGTTGCAAATTTGGAATCATTGGAGTGCTATATGGTTTAACCCCCAATTTTTCAGTTTCAGTCAACAAGTCAAGTACATACTTTCTCTGAGATAAGAGGATCCCTTTCTTACTTCTCGTCACCTCAACCCCCAAGAAATACTTTAGTGTTCCTAAATCTTTTGTGTGAAACTGACCGTGGAGAAAAGATTTGAGAGATGAAATACTGCCATAATCACTCCCAGATAATGTCATCAACATAGACGACTAATAGGATGATACCAGCTGCAGACTGTTTATAGAAAACAGAATAATCGGACTTACTCTTCTTCATGCCAAACTTTTCAATAGCCTGACTGAACTTCCCAAACCAAGCCCGGAGACTTTGTTTCAAGCCATACAAGGATTTACGAAGATGACACACTTTCCCATACTCCCCCTGAGCAACAAGGCTAGGTGGTTGCTCCATTTACACTTCCTCCTGAAGATCACCATGAAGGAATGCATTCTTAATGTCTAACTGATGCAGAGGCCAATGATACGTGGCTGCCATAGAAATAAATAACCTGATCGATGTGAGTTTAGCGACAGGAGAGAATGTTTTAGAGTAATCCACTCCATATGTTTAAGCATACCCCTGAGCAACAAGCCGAGCTTTTAATCTAGCAACAGTCCCATCAGGATTGACTTTCACTGCAAAAATCCATTTACATCCAATAACTTTTTTACCTGTAGGTAAGTGTACCAAGGTCCAAGTACCATTGTCATCTAAAATATTCATCTCCTCAACCATAGCACTACGCCATCCAGGATGAGACAAAGCATCATGAACAATTTTAGGAATAGTGACAGAATTAAAAGATGCAACAAAAGAACAAGACGATGGTGATAAATGGTTATATGACACAAAAGAAGAGAATGGATAAGTACATTGACGTTTACCTTTACGAAGTGCAATAGGAAGATTATCGCTTGAACTGGGACTTAGATCTGATGATGAAGGAACCGGTGCAGGACATGAAACAGGAGGTGGAGGAACAGGAGCAGGGTCAGGAGTCGTAGCTTGTTGGCGGCGAGAGTAAACCTGTGTTATAGGAGGTTTAGCAGTAGCAGATGAAGGAAGATTAGAACTAGGGGATGTACAAGTGTAGATTAATAGATCATCATCATCCCACAGACTCATAGATTTTGAGGATGAAGCAAATGGTGTTTGTTCCAGGAATGTGACATCAGCAGACACAAGGTACCGTTAAGATTGGGACAGTAACATCGATACCCTTTTTGTACACGAGAATAGCCAAGAAATATACACTTTAGAGATTTGGGATCAAGTTTTGTAACATGAGGTCGAACATTCCAAACAAAAAAAGTACAACCAAACGTCCTAGGTTCAATAGGAAATAAGGACTTGTGAGGAAAAAGGATATGAAAGGGAGTCTCACCAGATAGGATGGATGAGGGCTTGCTGTTAATCAGAAAACAGGCAGTAGAAACGGCATCAACCTAAAAATATTTAGGGACCTGCATTTGAAATAACAGAGCTCTGGCCATTTCAAGAAGATGTCTATTTTTCCTTTCAGCCACTCCATTCTGAGATGGTGTATCAACACAAGAAGTTTGATGAATTATTTGGAGTTTGTGTACTCTGGCAAGGGGAATATCAAACACACCTATGAGGTGTGCCAAGCTTTTTATCGTGCAGAAAAGGGTGATAGATCTTTTACTGACTACTTTATGGACTTTAAAAAGACTCATGAGGAGCTTAATATGCTAATCTCATTCAGTACTGATATAAAAGTTCAGCAAGCTCAGAGAGAGAAAAGATGGCGGTTATGAGCTTCTTAGCTGGTCTTCCTTCTGAATTTGAGACAACTAAATCTTAAATTCTTTCTAGTCCTAAGATATCCTCCTTAGAAGAAGTTTTTAGTAGGGTACTCCACACAGAATATTCAGTCTCTACTCAACCTAATAGTGCTCTTGTCAATCGCACTTTTGAATCTGGGATACGGCCATTTAGAAGTGGCAATAAAGGGGAAAACTCAAGTAACTATGATCGAAATCTTAATATTCGAGGAAAGGATTCGGGAGGTGTTGTATGTTACTATTTTCATAAGCCAGGACATGTGAAGAGAGATTGTAGAAAGTTGCAGCGCAAAAATCAGTCGAGCCAGTCAGCCCATATGGCCTCTACTAATGATACCTCTGAGCCTATTCTAATATCTGCAGATGAGTATGCCAAATTCTCACAATATCAGGAATCTTTACAGTCTTCATCTAATCCATCACAGCCATCGCTGATTCAGGTAAAATGAACACATGTCTTGTTTCTTCATCTTCCAAATGGGTCATTGATTCTGGTGCTATAGATCACATGACAGGTAATTCTAATTTATTCTCTTCTTTTCAGTCACATGCCTCTAGTTCTACAGTTACTTTAGCAAATGGGTCTACATTTCATGTTCTGGGGTCCAGCACAATTACTCCAACACCCTCAATTCCTTTACAATCTGTTTTAAGCCTACCAAACTTGTCCTTTAATTTAGTCTCTGTCAGTAAGCTCACTCGTTCTCTTAATTGTTGTGTCTCATTCTATCCTAATTTTTGTCTGTTTCAGCATCTTATGATGAAGAAAATTATTGGTAAAGGACATGAGTCTGAAAACCTCTACATTCTCGATACACAAATACCAAAGTCTGTTGCACGTTCTAGAGTTGTGACCCCTTTTGAAGCACATTGTCGAATCGGTCATCCTTCTTTGTCGATGTTAAAGAAACTTTATCCTCAGTTTTCTAATATATCTTCGTTAGATTGTGAGTCTTGTCAGTTTGCCAAACATCATCGTTTGAGCTCTAGTCCCAGAGTCAATAAAAGAGCTCATGCTCCTTTTGAGTTAGTTCACTTCGATGTTTGGGGTCCATATCCCGTTGTGTCAAAATCTGGATTTAAATATTTTATTACCTTTGTTGACGATTATTCTCGAATGACATGGTTATTTTTAATGAAAAATCGTTCAGAATTGTTCTCTCACTTTACAACCTTTTGTTGTGAAATCAAAACTCAATTTAATGTTCCTATCAAAACTTTGAGAACTGATGACGCTAAGGAATATGTGTCACAACAATTCCATAATTATATGGTTCAACATGGAATTATCCATCAAACTTCTCTATTTACTAGGAAGCTTGTTGATATATACACAAATGACTAGTACTATATTGAGATAGAAATTAGGGCTAACTATATTTATAAGACTATTTTAGGAAATAATCTCAAACATTGTTCATAAATTGCTCGTCAAATGACGCTAGGGATGGCAAAAAAGCTCGTCGGCTTGGCTCGGCTCGGCTCGTAAAAAGCTCGAGCCGGGCCCGGCTCGGGCTCTCGGTTACACCGAGCCAACCTCATTTTTTTGGCCAAACTTTGCTCGACTCGGCTCAGGCCCAAAAAAGCTCGGCCCAAAAAGCTCGAGTCGAACCCAAACTTTTTTCTTTAATCTATAGTACGTATAAACCGTACAAATTTTGAATTTTTTAAGTAAAAATGTAGATTTGACATTTAAAAGAAAAAACCCCCAAAAGGCTCGATGCGGGCTCGGCTCAGCCTGCTAAAGCTCAAGCCGAAAGCTCAGGCTGAGCCTCATTTTTTTTTGCCGAGTTTAGCTCGGCTCGGCTCGGGGCCCAAAAAAGCTCGAGCCGAGCCCGAGCTTTTTTTTTTGACTCGGCTCGACTCGTTGACATAGCTAAATGACGCCAAGACAATCTTTTTATCGTACCATCTAAACACATATCTATTATCTCGATGTATGTAAGTGATATCTACATCATAGTACCATGGTTGTCCCCAAAGTACATGACAATCGTACATCTCTACCACGTTAACATATAATCTCATCTTTATAATACTTTCTAAGAGAAAGTGAAATTTTACATACCTCTATATTTTGAATTTCTTGTCCATGTGAAGCTTGATAGCAAGATGAGTATTTTCTAGGCTTCAAATTTAAAGCTTTCATCAATGTTTTGAACAACGAGTTCTGACTACTCTTATGATTTATTATCACTTTGCATACTTTGTTGTTGATGGTGCATCATGTTTTAAAAATTTGTATTGGGCTTCAAATTGGATTTTTTTCTATTTTCTCGATAGACTTTCGTAGAATCCTTGATAATTTGTGTGTATTCAAATTTAGCTGGGACGTAAGGAAACTCTCTAGCCACCTGTTGCCGTATTTTAATCTTATTGAAGCAACTAACATTCATAGCAGTTAAAGTCTGCAAATTCTTGTTAGCTTGCTTCTTCATGGGCTCTTAATTCCTTTTAAAATTCAACGTTGTCAACATGTGGGTGATGTTATGAAGGGTTTTATCAATCCTCTCGATTCGTTGTTCAAGTTTGTCGAGCCTCTGTTTATCATTGATAGTTCGACTGCCACCACGACCATAGTCGGCCATCAGATTGAGACAATTTCCTTGCTCTGATACCAATTTTGGTGCGGAAACGTTTATGAAATTCTTGTAATAAGAATTATATTTGAATAATCTTGCTTTGTATTGATATATGATTAATTTTGTTGAAAATTGTACAATGTCTTTGTATTTATAGACAAAAGTATTCCCTAATCTTATTAATAAAAAGAAACTAAAACAAGGAAACTAATAAAATCCTAATCTAATTAAAAATCATATTATAAACAAGAAATGAGAATAAAAACATAAGACCTATTAGAAAAGATAAACACAACTAAAAAAGATAAATCACAAATGTAGTAGGAAACTACTAATCATGATTATGTACTATATCAATCCCCTCTACTTGTAGAAAAGATAAATCACAATTGTAGTAGAAAACTACTAATCATGATTATGTACTACATCAAGAACTCCAAGTAAAAAGTCGAGAGGCTAGGCATGAAGCAGATTGTTTTGCGCCAAGTAGAAAGTCATAGAATATAAATACTTTGCATGCATCCACCCGTTTCCCTTTTGTGAATAGTCTTTTATGTACTACTTAATCAAATGGATATTATTCATAATTTTGTCCCTCAATTCCTAATTAATTGTCTATAAAATTTATCGCCTATGCATATGCCTTTGTATAGAGAAAACAAATTAGACTAGTTTCTACTGAAATTCTAGAATAACTTGAATTCACTTTTCACTTGCAGGAAATGATGAGAAGGTTTACATACCATCTAAAAGTGATTCAACAACCTCGTCTCTTGTGACATTCAATGCTCGTAACATTATAGCAATGTTCTGTGACTTCTTTGGATCTAGTACTCTGTTCTGTTCTAAAGGAGGAAGGACTGACTTCCTAGTTGATTCTTTAGTTACTGAATTTGCAGAATTGCATCCAAAAAGTGACTCCATGGCATCCTCATTTAACCTGCAAGATAAGAATTACTTAATAAAAATTTGGACAACATCATTACTAAAGAATGTATAGCATTTTACTTACTGGAAGGAGCTTGACTTTATGCGGTCCCAAACCGTGGCTCGGTCTGAGGTCGCTCTTACTTTGTCCCAATGCAAAGGCTTCAACTTGGGTTTTGATCCATCCTTATCATCATCATCATCATCAAATTTCCTCGACGTACTTTCACCTTTATTAACTTCTTTAACTGGGCTTCTCCTTTCAGTCCCTGGGCTTGACTTTGGGCTATAACTTTTTGATTGTGGTCTAACTTGTGGTTTAGAAACAGGTGGTATGTTTGTTTCCACAGTCCCCAATTTTCTTGGTGTCGGCAAAGGCGGAGGAGGCGGTGGCGGTGGAGGTGGCATTGTGAACTTAGATGCTCGCTGCTCTTCATCATTCATTGATTGAAGCCGTGCCATATTTGGTGGTGGAGGTGGCGCTGAAAACTTGGCCCGTTTAGGAATATTAGGCAGTGCTGGTCTACTAGCCTGCAGTGGCCCTAAAGGACTAGTTGCAGTTGGTGCTGGAGGAGAAGGCATTGTCGATTGTTTGATTGGTGGTATGATTGGATATTTACTATCAGGAGACGAGGCAGAAAGGCGAGATTTCGGTGAAGTTCTCTTGGAATGGGGGACAGAAGAAGCAACACGACTATCCAGCTTGGCCTGGTTCATCTGGCCAGTATTGTTGCTTGAGTAGAAATGACGTGAACTTGGGGACTCATTGCTCATAGATGACCCTTGCGGAGTGTAAAAGTTTGTTTCATGGCTCTCATCGTCCGAGGATGACATGGGGGGCGGTGAATTTATGCTAGGAGGCAGTGGGGGTTTGGTAAGTGGTGGCAGTGGCTGAAGGTCGGGGCTTGGCCTATATCGATCCGATATTTTTCCTGAATTCAATTTTCTATACGGTGAACCATTGACACCATTGCTATCAGTACTCACTGCTGTACCTCTGGTGGATGGCTCCACAGTCCCAATGTACAAAAAGGTGGATGGTGGAATTCTTGATTCTTCATTAGTCCTTTGTGAATTGCTGCCAACAAGTTTTTGGGACTCATCAGAGTGTCTTACTCTGTGCTTGTACAAATAGAACGCTAAAGCTGACAACATTCCTAATGCGACAGTTCCAACTGATATTGCAATTGCCACTTTCTTGATTGGCTTAGTTGCTGCCTGCTGCTGCTGATTGGTAACTGGATTTGCCACAGGTATGCCATTGGCTGGCGCAGGAGGAGACTGCTGGACCTGATCTGGCGTCGGCCCAGTTTCGTGGAAGAAAGGCTGGTCTTGGTCCGGTGTGGCTGGCAGTGATGGAGGTGGTAGAGGCGGCGATGGTGGCGGCAAGATTTCAGATTGAGGAGGTGGTGGTGCTGAACTATCTGGAAACAATGGCTGATGCAGAATTCTCCTGTTATCACCAAGTGAATCTTGAATTCTGGGCTCCTTACCTATTGCAATTTCAAGCCTGGAAGATGTAGCCAATGATAGGATCAAGAAAATGCTAAAAATATGAGTCCTCATTGCGCTGTTTTCTTGGTAGGTTCTCTTATGTTCCTTTCTTTCAGGCTATTCATCTCTGTAATCAAGATTTAGAGAGAGAGAGAGAGAGAGGGGGGCTGTAAAGAGAAGCTTCTGTGAGCTGCAAGATCTAGATGCTCTGAATAGACGATCCTCGAGCAGTAGCTAGCTTCACTTTTTCATTTAATATTATTCCTAAAAATTTTTACATACAACTTTTCTTTATAAAATTAATAGTTTTTTAAAAGATAAATTGTGTAAATACTTATAAGAAAGATTGTTCAGACTTTACTACCATTTTTCACATGGAAAATTGCTCCATTAGTCATCAATCTATGAATTTTGTTGCAATTTCATCCTCAACTTATTTTTTTGGCACTGGATTCTCCAAGCAATCCCTTTATTGAATGCCACTGACATTAAAATTTTAGTTACTTTATTGTTAAGATGATTATAATCCACTGTAGTTATTATTAGTAAGTTATTATTAGTATGTTTGATGGATATTATTGAGGAAAAAATGTATTTTAAGTAGTGATATGATGAAAATATGTAGTTAAAAAGTAAGGAAAAGTTATTAATTTGATTGAAAATATTATTTTATTGAAAAATGTGTGGCTGAAAATGAGTTTTGAAATAATGTATTTTGAAATAATTTGTACCAAACATGGGCTATATATAAAAATGGAAAAAAAATCACAAAACCCGACCCCTAGTTGCTATTACCTTGACCTCCTTTGTTGTCCTTGCATAAACCCATGTGTTGTCGAATTGGCGAATTTTCATCGTTTCATTGTGTATGGAAGACCGGAAGTTTGGTGCTGGACGCAATAAAACTATTATGTTGAGGCAGTGACATCAAAAATAAGTTAAAAGGACAAAACAATAATATAATCAATAGACTGGGGACTAGTAATGCAATTTTCCCATTTTACTATCGTGTTGTGAGGTTCATTTTTCAGTAAGGACAGAATGTGAAATAATTGGACGTAGTTGTCGGGATAAAAAGACCACGTTAGTCTTTGAAAAACAAAGCTTTTTGAGGTTGCAAGGGACGGTGGGTCACATATTCCTTTGTTTTGTTATTGCTGCCAATCAATTAAATTCTCTCCTCTCTCTCTCTCTCTCTCTCTCTCTCTCTCTCTCTCTCTCTCTCTCTCTCTTTTTTTAAAATCAGAAATCACGTTTGTATCACTTCAAACACTTCACATTTTAGATAAACTCTGCGACTTTAATGTACATGATTTTTTACGTAACGATCTAGTTGTATCTCATATTGGTCACGAATCGTGAAAATTCTGTCTTGTTGATTTGTAAGCACTTATCCTTCAACACAAGCTAATTTAAAGGGCAAATTCTACTCAAAATGGTTATTATAATTTGCCCGCATTGCGAATGGGTAACCTGAAAAAGGGCTTCTTTTGATGGCAGATTGGTTCTGCAGAGTTACCAGTCGAGAAAAATAGGTCATTATAAATGTCAATAAAATGTAATGAGCAAATTGTATCTCGTATTATTCGTGAATTATCTGTCTTGTTACTTTATAATAAACACTTCGAAAATCCTCTTAAGATGATCTGATAAAATCGATTTCTACCTTGCAAAATATTTTATTGGAACACCAAACCTCGAAAAGCATATGCTTTTAGCTTTTGATTTCTTTTTGAGTATCAATATTCATTCTAGTGGAATGACTCCACACACCAAAAGACACTGATATCCTTTTCAATACTTTATTTAAAGATAAAAAAAGATTTCTCTAGATCTACACATCATATATATTCTTCATTAATATTAAAAATTCATGTCCAAATCTTGAGCAAGTTTAACATATGTAAAATGGAATATTCTCCTTTATTTTTTTCTAATAAAAAAGCAATTCATATAAACTAATTTAAGTATCATCTAGATGTGCAACTTTGGCCATGTCACCTAATTATTCTTTACGCGTTTTTTACATCTAGGCCAACTTATGCTCATAAAAGTTTGAACCTTGATCGTGTCGCCTAATTATATTTTACGCATTTTTAAACACTGTTTAGAGTAATGAAACGATAAAATTAGTTTCAGTTCACTCGATTTTGTGGCTGAGCCCTCGATCTGATTTTTTCACAAATAGTCAGAATGGATTTTGGGCCGATCCTTAGAGTTCGCAACCAATCCAATCCAGTTCGTATAACGGATTAACCTTGCCTTTTAGAAGATGATTATCCGTAACGAACACCATTAACACAAAGAGAATCATTATTCTTCTGTTATATTTCGATTCGTGATAATCCCTCTACGTTTATACCAAACTTTGGTCACTTAATTATACATTCATTCACTGGATTATAATTATTTTTGCCAAAAATAATGATACATTTCGGTGTGTTGTTGATAGAGTGGAAATGAATTTCTTTATAAGTTAATCCTAATTAATCATTAACAAGTTATTATCCTTTTTTTACAAGTAAAGTTTTGTTGACACTTGAATATGAATCATTTGGGGGTATATTTGGTAATATGATCTCGACAATGCTCGACGAAGTCAATAAAAAAATAAATTAAAATTTTATTTATTATATTGTCTAATTTTTGTAAATATAGTCTCATTATCCATGAATAAAAGACTTACCCTTTATGCTTGAAAAGCTAAGAAATATTCCATTTTCATGTGGCACGGCAAGCACAACCACCACCACCCCTCCCTACGTTCCTCCTTCACTCACCCCACCCTCTTGCTTCAATGTGATGAATTCGGACAATCTTAGACAAAAACAAAAGGGCCTTTCGTGCTTGCTAAGAAATCAAGTTTCATTTTAAAAGTCGATCGAGTAGTATAAATTCGCATATATTGTATATTTATCATTAAAATGTCCTTGTAAAATAGTGGCTCGCTTGAAAATATAGTTATTAAAATTCAATTGTTCTTTGAGCTTTATATAGATCATTTGCAAGATTGAGTTCGATTGGATTCTGATACTGTATTAAGCCACTGTTTGGTTCAATTAGAAAAACGATTAAAATTTAAGTCAAAGTTAATAATTAACTTTAACCATACAACTTTTCAACCACACATTCTATCAACTTTTATCAAAGTCAGTTACTAAAAAACCAAATAGGGACTAAGACTCGAATATCCATCTTCAATGATCAACCTTGTTAAGAAAATTAATACGAACCTTATTTATTTCATCTTTATTTTACGTGAAAATTTACGTAAATATATAACATTTGAATTAAGCATTTTGATTTTACGTCTTTTATTGCACGACTCATGCTTTTATCGCCTCCGACTCTCAAGAATTATATGATTATTGTTGTTCGAAAAAGTGGATAAATTCAAATGTTACCGTTCCTAAAACGATAGATGTACCTAGTATTCACCATTTTAGTTTGAAGTGGGCAACACGAATGATTGTTGTCTTGTACGTAGGACACTTTTGCCTCCTTAATATTCTATGATATCCAACGCATGTTTTTTTGCTACGTAACTTCTCCAACCCAAAAGCAATGGGTGTTCAATGTCTTGTATATATGTTTCATTCAACGCCATCATTATTCCATTTTTTTTTCTTATTTTTTTGGCCAAAATTATAATACTAATTTAAATTGGCTTAACCTCTTAAGAGATCGTGTACCTGACTTTCTGAAAAGCAAAATCTGCTTCTTACAGAAAGTAAAAATAAAAGCAGGAGTCCCGATAAATATGCCTTATATGATCTATCGAGTTATTATTATTATTATTATTATTATTATTATTATTATTATTAGATCGTGTACCTGACTTTCTGAAAAGCAAAATCTACTTCTTACAGAAAGTAAAAATAAAAGCAGGAGTCCCGATAAATATGCCTTATATGATCCATCGAGTTATTATTATTATTATTATTATTATTATTATTATTATTATTATTATTATTATTATTATTATCATCGTCGCTCGTGAATACAAAAAAAACATTTATAAGTCACAAATTATTTCACGATCACAAATAAAAAAAATTATAGGTCACAAATCTATCAAATTAATAAGCCACATATTATTCGTTGGCCACAAGTCAAATTTTTATATATAACAAATTATTTTACGGGAACGGGGCAAGGGTCATTGCCTCGAATCGGGTATGGAGCGGGTACGAGAATCATAGTCCCCGCCTCGTTACCCATCCCCGTTTAAAGTTAATTTTAAATTTAAGTTTTTTAGCGAACAAAAATAATAGATTTATGATATTTTTAAAGAGAATATAAGTTATTTCTAACAAATTGATAAAAAAGTAATAATATTTACTAAGTAAAGATATAAAAAATAAATAAATAAAAATAAAAAGAAAAAATAAATGAGGCGATAAATGCCTGCCATGCCCCGCCTCTATTCCGTCCCGAACCTGCCCCGTCCCGTTTTAAACGAGAATGAGGATGAGCCAAGATAACAAAAATACTCGATGAAACGGGGGTGGGAATGGTCAACCCGTCTCATACCCGCCCCGTTGCCATCCATAGGCAGCGGCATGCAGCCATCTTCAGTGAGAAGGGAAAATGTGTGCGACGGCGAACACACCCACCATCACCACACCGTACCATTACCGCTACAACGTAAACCATCGGCCACCACAAACTGCAGACAATTTCATATCGTCGTACGAACGTTACTACCTGCCATCTTCTGTGAGAAGGGAAAATGAGTACGACGGTGTAAAAACCCACCATCTCCGTTAGTGCGTGAACCACCGACTGACACAAATCGAAGAATAATCTAATCTACTTGTAGACCAAAGCCACAAAACCAGATCTCTACAAAACACCATCACCACCCGTGGACCGGAGAAGAAGAAGCCACATAACCCATATTTTCAATGCATGTGCACTCACTTCCAAAAGTAAAAGCCATAGATACCGAAGTGAGCCACTGAGCACCGCTCACTGTTGAAGAAGAAGCCACATTGGCGATCTGGCCAACGTCCACGCGGAAGTAGTAATCTGGCACTGCGCACGACGACACTCAGTTCGCCGCTGATGCTGATGCTGCTTTCGCCAGTGAAAAGGAAAATGGGAAAAATAAAATTCATCTGATCGTGGAGAAATTTGGGGTTTAGGGATAGTTGGAGTGGGGTTTGAGTAATTAATATCTGATTTAGAGAGAAGATAGATGAAAAATGTGAATTAATATCTGATTTTTGAGGGTAAGAGTGGCGTCGCCTGTGAGAAGACGGAGAGAATAGAGATTGAGAAGAGAGAATGAGTAGGAAAATTCTAGGGTTTGCCGGTTTGGAATGAAATTGATTATGGTTTGGGATGAAAATTGTATAATTAATATTTAATATTTAAAAATGAAATATCTGATTTTCGAAAAGTGAAACCTTATATCTAAAATTTGAAATTGAATCTTGAAAACTCTGTTTTGTATAATTTTCACTTAATTAATTGGATTAATTAAATATTAGACCGACTTATGTTTCAGAGAAGGGCTAAGCCCATTCAGACTTTTATTAATAGGTGGTAGGGTTTGAAAATTCATAACGGAATAAAATTCATTATCTTATTAGCACAAGAAAAGAAAAATCTCAATCTCTCATTTTTGTTCTCTGTGTGGATTTTCATTGGAGGTTAGACAATTGAACGATTATGAATTGCAGATCGTGATTGTTCGTATTCTAAGATTAATAAATGAGTTTGTAAAATCTACGAAATGTATAATTCCTATCACAGTTTCTATATAAACACAAAGTAGATCAGTTGTGGGAATTGAAATTATTTTATTTTTCACTTGCATAATTAAGTAAATTCTCAACAGTGGTATCGAAGCCTACTTTTTGTTTCTTTGAAACTGTTTTGCTTGTTAAGTTGATTGTTCTTATTTATTTATTTATTTATTTTTTGAATATAGCAATTTACAAAATTATTTTTCATCTTTAAAAAATTGTTTTTAAAGAAAATTTATTTTTTTGTCAAGAAACTAGATCAGAAAAACGCAGGGATAGCTGCGAAATCTCCGCCGACACGTTGGTAGCACGCGCTGACAACATGTTCGCCACCCAGCGCAAGCGATGGCAACATGCTGCTGCTACGGCATCGCGACTGTTGCTTCAGTAGTGCATGATAGCATCATTTTTCGCGCTGCTACAGGTTGCAGGTGCCGCTGCGGAGCAGAAGAAGTTTGCAACATCGATAATAGGAAAAAGGGAAAGGTTTTAGGGTTTTCAAGTGGAGGCGGAGGCCTCACATACAATTTGTGAAATTGGGAGCCCCTATCTGCAATATTTTATTTTGGGGTCATATTGCAATTTTAAAGTAAGGACCCACTTTGTAATTTTCGAATATGAGGGGTCTGTTTATAAATTTGAAAATGGGTTAGAATTGATTTTGAAAAGGGTTTGACCTATATTATCAATTTTGACCAAAATTAAATTTTTATTAAAATTGACTACTTTTTATATTATCGTTAAATTTTATTTTAACTTATATATATAAAACTTTGACCATAAATTGAATTTTATTTTACTTAGAAGTTTTTATCATAAATTAAAATATTAATTCAATTGGAATTAGAATTGGATTCTAATTTGGTATTCAATTAGAATTTGATTTTAATTAATAATTTTGGAATTAGAGTTTGACTATAATTTAATATTTAATTAAAATTTGATTTTAATTAAATAAATTTGCCCTATAATTGTGGAATTGAAGTTGGACTCTAATTCGGTATTTACTTAAAATTTGATTTTAATTAAATTAATTGATTAATTAATTAATTATTTCGATCTATTTGTCTAAATTAGTTTAGATGACCATAATTGCTAGAAATTTGAAACATATATGTACATGAGAAAATGAGGAGACCATAAAGATAAAGTATTGTATGAGTTAGAGTAATATCCCCTATGAACTGACCAACTAGCATTTCTTATGGTTCGAAAAGCTGGATAGAATAAGTTCATAATCGTCCACACTATTATATGTATGTTTATTTGCATGTTACATGTATAATAAAAAATATATAATTATTACGATGAGATATTTACATGATAAATCCATCGCTAAAATATTAAATTAATTTATTATTCGCATTCTATCATTATAGTGAAAAATCAGAGTTCTCAATCGATCTCAACTTGTTGAGTACATTCAAGGCTAGTCTATTATGAATATGTTTGCCACTATGAAATATTAGATATTTTTGAATGGTGTGTTTGACTTAATTAAAATTTATATTTTGTTAAATACACTCAAGGAGATAAATTCTAGATGCATATTAAGCTAATACATAAGATGTATGAAGACAAATAGTTGTCAGCTTAATGATCTGAGAGTTGTATGGAGATACAATTAATAACAATATCTACTCAAATATTTTATTAAGATTCGTTGAGTACATTCAAGGTTTTAATATAACAAATATGATCCCAACCCATTGGGAGTCAAGTATGGATTCCATAAATTTATGTGAAATGATCATAAATTTGAGTTAAACAGTGGGAGTATAATTAATTTAACAAAAGACAATGTTAAACTAATTAATACATTTTTATATATTATCCTTTTACTTTTCGTCATTTATATTTATTGAATTATGAGTAACAATATGTATTAGAGAGGCACACCGGATGCCAACAATCAAACCAGATTTTCTTGATTGGCACCGTAATCTGAAAATTGTTCTCAGACATGAGAAAATTGGTTGTGTCATTGCATGGCACTTTCCGGAGACGCCTACTAATGACTCAACTAAGGAATAAGTGACTGCTATAATAAATACAGTAATGATGATAGTATTGCAACATATGTGATGCTTACAGCTATATCACCTGAGTTATAAATGCAACATGTAGGTATAAATACTAACACATTAATTTTTCATCTCAAGGAGTTGAATGATGAACAATTACGAATGAAAATATAAGAGATTTCCTAACAACTATACTAATGCAAATTGACAAAAATATCTTTAGTCAATGCTAATTAGGTTCAGTCATGGACTATGAAATAAATATAAACTTGGTTTTACAATTTATGCCAAAAAGCTATTCATAACTAATTATGAATTTTTAATACAAGTAAACTCAAGTTCATGCTCTCTGAGTTGCTAACATGCTTAAAACTGTTAAGCCCAACATCAAAACTAGTAGCGGGCAAGTCTGGTCATTGATTCCTCTAACGGCACTGAGAGAAAGTCTAAAAGATGTTTTGAGATCTAAGATGGTTGAGACAGTTAAAGTAAAGAACGAGAACACCAAATCTAATGACCCTTGTTATCATTTCAGAATGAGAGGTCATTAGAAAATGAACTGCAAGGTTTATATCTACTTTATTAGCTTCTAAATCACTACAAAAGGGAGAAGTTGACCAGCATATTGAAAATGAGCAAATGTTGCTCTGTTGCCCGTAGAAGCATACTTCTTGTCATTGCCTTTAGGGTTAATATTAGAATTAGAGAAATGTTATTCTATTATCACCATTACCAAGAACATTATTTGAATTTTATGTTTGGATATGAATTATTTTAATGTTAAGGACAATTGTTGTTCCTGTTTATCTTGATAAGATTTTAATAGTTATGGTAAATTACAAAATGACATTTATATTGCAAATATTGAGTATTCTATAATAAGTATAGAAATTGAAAGGCATTAAAGTGATAATTTAAATAACACCTATATATGGCATTACAAACTTGGTTACAAGATTGAAAATGCAATTCCGAATTACATAGAGATGTATATTTGGGCTCAACTGATTTTGAATCATTTGACAAATATGAATCATGCTTGTTAGGCACAATGAACAAACATCCTTTTACTTGAAAAGGAGAAAGAGTTGCATAATTACTGGGCAAGATACATAGTGATGTATGTGGACCCATCTCAATTGCTGCTAGATAGGGTTTCTCTTATCTCATCATATTTACTGACGATTATTTCAGAAATGATCATATATACATGATAAGATTCTAGCATGAAGTTTTTTGAAAAATTCAAGGGATTCAAGTTAGAAGTAGAAAATAATTTAGTAAATATATTCTCGCACTGAGATCTGATCAATGTAGAGAATGTCTTAAATTGTTAATTTTATATTATCTAAAAGAGAATGAGATTCTCTCGTAGTGGACTCCGCCATAGACACCACAACATAATGGTGCATATGAAAAGATGAATATACACTATTAGATATAGTGTGATTAATGATGAGCCATGCAAATCTTTCAAAATCATTTTGGGGTCATGTACTAATTGTTGCCTGCTACACATTAAATAGTGTCCCATTTAAATTGGGTGATAAAACTGTATACGAGTTATGGAAATGCAGAAGAACTAACTTGTCTCATATTAAAGTTGGGGCTGTGACGCTTATATGAAGGGCATTGAATTAGATAAACTTGAGGCTAAATCCGATAAAACATATTTGGGGGATATCCAAAAGAGATGATCTGATATCAATTCTATAATCCTCTTGAGAATAAGGTGTTCATCCTAAAACATGTCATAATCCTAAAAAAAGAGTTTATTTTATGAGATGATAGTAGGAGCAAAATAGATCTTGAAGGAGTTCAAGAATTCACAGATATAGTTGATCAAGTAGATGAATCTGAATCTGATCCCACACCTACTGAGTGACATACTCTTGATCAGGAAGTAGAGACTTCTGATGACACATTAGCTCCGTGTAAATCTTGTAGGATCATTCGACCTCCAAGAATGTACGAATCCACGATTACTAATCATGGGTGATGAACCTACTAGTTAAGTAGAAACAAAGTTAAATGTTGACTCAAAGAGATTGTAAGAGGCCATGGAATTCGAGATGAACTCGATATATGTGAACAGGATTTGGACCTTGATCGATCAGCTTAATAGGATAAAATCCATAGGTAGCAAAAGGGTTTACATGAAAAGGTCAACATGGATGAAAACATCCATAGATACAAAGTAAGGCCAGTAACAAAAGGATTACAAACAAATATAAAGAGTTGACTTTGATGAAACATTTTCAATTATAGTCATATTTAAGTTCATTCGGATTTCTCTTGTAATAGTTACATACCATGACTGTGGGTTATAGTAAATGGATTTCAAAAATGCATTCCTTAACATGAACTTGCAAGATGAAGTGTACATGACACAACTCGAAGGTTTTGAATCCAAATATTCTTGCAAGGTATACAAGCTTGACTAATCCATATATGGATTGAAACAAGTCTCCTGAAGCTAGAATCTTCAATTTCATGAGAAAGTCAAAATGTTTAATTTTATAAAAAATGAAGACAATCCACGTGTTTACAAGAAGATAGTGTGAGCATTGTAATATCGCAATATCATATGTAGATAACATATTAATAGGAAACGACATCCCTATGTTTCAATCGTTGAAATTGTGGTTGTTAAATAATATCTCCATGAAAGACATGTAAGAAGCAACTTAATATATAGAATTAGATTTAGAAGATTGCTAGCTTATCCTAATCTACATAGATAAAATCTTGAAAAGATTTAATTTGGAGAAAATGAATTGAGAGTTCATGGACACATTAATGCTAATTTCTAGTCAAAGTAGAATGATAGCAAATCTCAATCAGGATATTGGTTTACTCTTAAGATGTGTGTTGGAAAGATTCCAAACAGGAAACAATCGTTGATTCAATAGCAGAAACCTTATACATTATTGCTTTAGAAGTAACAAATGTTGTAGTTTGGATCAGGAAGTTCATCAATGAATCTGGAGTAGTTCCTAACATTGTTGATCACATACTTCTGCATTGTGATAACAATGGAGTCATTGTGCAAGCGAATGAACTAAGATCTCATCAATAATTCAAACATGTGTTAAACCGATATCATCTCATTGGAAAGATAATACAACAAAATGACTTAAAGAAAGAACGAATTTTCACAAGTTATTAAATTTTAGATCCATTGACAAAGAGTTGTCACATCATAAACATGATTGCAATATAGACTCATATGATATTAGATACATAAGTGATTGGATCTAGTGCAAGTTGGAGTTTTTAAGTGTTATACCCTATGTTCAATCAACTTTAGATATAAACACTTTTAATATATAACTTATGTATTTCATGGCTTATCTATTATTTAATTGAATTAATATTCAAATAAATTAAATAATAGAATCCATAGATTCAAGTGTTGATAATTTGTTAATCACAATGAGTTGTGATCGTGAGATACTAATTACATATGATTGAATTTTAAATTATCCGTGGTCATAAGTAGTTATTACAGATAGACCATCACGTGTGATATTTCTTACTTGTGACGTAAGTAATTGATCTCACAAGCTAAAGTGTGGTGACACTTAAATGAACACGTGTATATTTTGTTATAGAACAAAACCTTGGAAGCCCGTTGAGAAGATTCCACTTGGATAACTATATGAGTGTTGGTAATTAATCTCTAACGTTTGGTAATGGAATTGGTTATTCGACTTGAGGTCATCATAGTGCCTTATATGAGAACAATCACACATTGGTGATATTGGATGTTTATCTGCCAATGATCGCTAATCCGGCATCGTTCGGGTATGTCATGAATTATATGACGGTTGTGAATGATCAATAAATGATTCGTCACTCTTAAATAGTAAGAAATTATAATTTACATTTCATTTAGTTAAGTTGATAACAAAATTCTTGGTCAATGTGTACTCATAAGTCGAAAATGAGCTTTCAACCTACATTGACTTAATAGTTTGATGAAAGATATGATTGATAATTGAGATTGACATATATCTATATATCATAATTGATCAGATCATATTGACGAAATTATTATAGTTTCATGGTAAACGAACAAGTTTGGCATTGTTCGACACATTTTCTGTTACATGTATTGTTCGACACATTGATAGATGTCAATTTGGGACGACATATTTGAATTGATGATAAATTAAAATGGGGTATTTTAATTTATTGATTTTAATTGGATCAAAATAATAATTCATGTCGTTAAGGATTGTGATTGGAAATCTAATGAGTTACACACAAAAAGAGAATTAGAAGAATGAAATTCACCAATAAATTAATTAACAAGTGTTGGACAATTAATTAATTGAGTTGCTTGTTAATATACTAGAATTAATTAATTGGATTAATTAAATATTGGATCATATTAAATTTAAGAGACGGGCTGAGCCCATAGGCGGTTAGGGTTTGAAAATTCATAGCATAATGCAATTCATTATCTTGCTCGCATAAGAGAAGAGAAACCATAATTCCTCATTTTTGTTCCCTATATAGATCTTCATTGGAGGTTGGATAATTGTACAGTTATAGATTGTAGATTATGATTGTTCGTGTTTCAAGATCAGTAAAGAAGTTTGCAGAATCCACTAAAGGTATAGTTCCTATCACAGTTTCTATCGAAACACAAATCAGATCAACGGTGTAATTTGAAATTATTTTATTTTCCGATTTGCAGATTAAGTAAATTCCCAACAATGACAACATTTGGTAAGAATTCAATTCAAATATTTTGTTTACCAAACAATCTCCTCTAAGAGCTTAATTTGATAAAAATAGATTATGGGCCCGTTTTGCATGAATTTTGAGAATTTAAAACTATTTTGAACCAATTGAACTAATTTTATAAATATGTTTCTTCTAGTTAGAAAAGTTTCTATAAGAAACTTGTTTATTGTGGTTTCCTTTAAAATCTCTTCTGAAAGATGACTCTCTTTTAGAAATTTGTTTTCATACACTATTAAGAAAGTTTCCCTATAAAATTCGAAGTAAAAGCAAAAGTCATGCCAAACGAATCTACATATATTCATTTAAATTGTCATCCAGAGAACTTGTGGGAGATTTCTTTGTAATTTATAGTTTATATAAGCCTTTCTAGTCCCTTGTTTACTTTACTTTAATTTATTTCTCATATTTATTTTCAACTACACATTCACATAATAAAATATTATATACGTAAATCCTAATTTTTTTTTTCTTATGTTTTAATCACGTATTCTCAAAAAAATATTATTCAAAACTATGTTTTTTAAATTTTAAGGTCACCAAACAGCGGCTAAGTTTTAACTTCGAGGGTTAAATTGGCTGGCTATGGATCTCAATAAATCCCTAACTTGATAGGTTAAACTTGCTAAAAGAAAAGCCATTAACCAAAAAAGTAAGCCTACAGTTAAGAAGAATTTATGAACTATTTAATTTATAAATAGATATAAATGAATTATTGATACGTGGGTCCATTAGTATGTGTTGACTGTTGTAGAAAATGAAGTTTGATTATTTATAAATTAAATTTATATTTATTAATCAATAGGTTATGGATCACGTCTATGCAAAAAATTTCTATTCATGCATGGTTTTAGCCCGTTTGAAGATCTCCCCACATGAAAATGCATCGTTAAGCATGGAATTTTGGTCAGAAAATCCAGCACCTGATCAACTCCAAATAAATTGTTTCTATGCATGGAAACTAGGGGCTAAACCTAGTTAGGTTGTCTATGCCATTTCTCATATCAGGGGAGGGCAAATCGTTCGAGCAGCGCCCAAACTCGCAAGCTTAGCTCGATCCTTAAGTTACTTAGATTCGTATTAAGACAGGTCATGGGTCGATTCGAGCTTAATCTTTTTCAAGAGCTAACTCGACTCGATTCATTGTCATCCCTACCTCAAACTCCCAAGTGGTTGTTGACTTAAAATTGTAATTTAATATTTAACCTTTGTTTGATGGTCATTATTTGGGAAAAAAAAAAACAATGTTTTGAATGGTAATTTTTAGGAAGATTTGTGATTAAAAAGTGGGGAAAAGTTTTTAATTTATTTACAGAGTATTTTATTATGTTAGTGTGTGATTAAAAATGAGTGTGCAAAAAAGAGTTTTGAAATAATGATTGTCGATTTAGTTTATGTCGCATACATTATGAAACATGGTGAAATATAAGACCAGCAAAACCTAATAAGATGTGTCAAAAATTCTTTGCAAAAGCTTCCTTCTCATAAGCATTTTTTATCATCAAATTCTAATTTTAATTACATATTTTACTATTCACATTTAATATCCACTTATCCATAAATCATTACTATCACATTATAATTTCAATAACTTAAAATGAGACCCAAACAAGCACATAGATTTCAATCCCCGTTTGGCCCCATTTATTATCCATTAAATTATAATTCATTTTTCTCCATCTTCTTATCAACTATACATTTTTCAATAAAATAATATTACATGTAAATGGAAAAAACATGTCCTTATTTTTTAACCACACATTCTCTAAAAAAAATATTATTCATCTCATTATAATATAGAATAATGGGATCAAACGGGCGCTAAAAGGATAAATTCCACAAGGTATTCTAACTTCAACAAGTGTAGTATTCACGTATCCAACCTCCTATATGTTGCATCCATGTTCTCGACTTTTTAAAACTATAATATTCAATCTCCTGCTGTTGATATACAAAAATGAGGCTCAATTAAATGGTCCAAGAGATGAAGCCCAGTTAAGGAAATTGAGGGATATGCCCAAATGAGACCATTGTAAAATATAGTAGAGGCTCATAAACGGAAGACTATTATCGCCCAAGTCTGCAGGACGTCCAGGGTCTAAGTGAATGAAATACCTTATTGTCGACGACGGTCTCATTCTCGCTCGAACCTTCGAGACGCTCAAAATCTGAGCTAATACATCGTCTTGTTGTTATTTAAAGCGGCGGTTATTGAAACAGTTATTGAGCAGTCTTATCGCGTTCAACGATCCAAGAATCTCGGTTGTAAGCAGTTAAAAGAGGGGAGTAATAGCAGCAGTTTAAAAATGACGGTTCCTTGACACGTCAGCTATTATAAAGCAAGTGGATAGTTATACAGCGACAGCAGTTTTCAAACGATTTTACAAGGAAAATTGGCAAATGAGTATAAAAGGAAAAAGAAGACATGGAAGAAAGACCCCGAATCAATCACTTTTAAATATAGAATTATGTAATTTCATTTCATTTAGTTCTTATTGTTAACTTTCAAATTACTTTGTGTGCTTGTACTTTTTGGAAGCGTTTTATTTCTTCCTAATTGTAATCTTTATAAATAAAGCACCACTCGTTAGGACTTTATCTCAAGATGTTTGTTCCTTACACAATCGTCTGAACCGTTTTTTAATTGTTAGCGAAACTCGATAATCCCCGCGAAACACCTGCTAATGAAAATCATTTATTTGAACGTTAAATAAATACGTGAAACTCCCATTATCATTCGACATTGCGCGTCACGTTGTTCAAATAAACGTTTTCGTGAAACATATCCTCATTAAAAGGGACCGAATTTACAAGTCGGCCAAAAATTCAATGAACCGAAACGAACCTACCCCACATTTATCTTTCACATGGGAGGAGTTCCCCGTGTCAACATCTTGAAAATGGTAGCGGAGAAAGAAGGAAACTTGGAACCCCATAGCATTAATATACTAGGGCTCAATTGTACTAATAATCCTATAAAATCTTCACTGAATCACACTGAAAAAGATTGAATTCAAAGATTCCGCAAAATGGATGAGGTTAGGTCAACATCTGCTTGGGTCGCCACTCACGCATCTCACGTTATCGTCGATTCTTAAGTTTTTTTTTTTCCTTTACTGTATGTGTAAATTGGTTTGAAATTTTGTTGTAAATGTGATTTTTTTTAAGTAATTCTCTGTGTATTAGAAAATGGAAGTGATAGTGTTATGTATGTGGGCATTGAGAAGGTAGCAGAAAGTGTGGAAGACTCGACACCCAAAGTGGATTGGGATTTCGAAGGGATTCAATATTTTGATAATGGCCTTCTTACTGTTCAGTACTTGTTTGTGTTGGAAGCTTTGAATTTTTTGTTTCTGGCCAGGTATTTTGCTGAGCTTCTGTTAATGATATATATTTTATTAAAAAATGATGGAGTTAGACATACAATTAGCTATATTTGATTGATAAATCCATTGCTTCATTCTATATACATTGTGGCATTATTCCAATGATGGAATGTTAGGTATACATTGGGGAATCAACTGGACGGTAGAGTAGACAAATTTATTGTTTAATCCAACTCACCGAATTTGCCATTAAAGTTTAAAATTCCAATTTTGCTCGGTTGAATGATGAGCTCGATTTCTGTGCGTATGTGTTTTATATTAAAATGTGAATGCTGATTCTTCATCACTGAAATGTTAAACTCTTTATTGAATAATTCTGGTGGCAGATAAGGACTTGAGTTATGACCATTTGGCTTCAGGATTGAAGGACCCTCATCAAAATGACAAGTCTGCATTTGATGCAGATAAACTGCAGAAGTACACTGTTAGTGATTTTGACTTATTTTTCCTTCTTTCTGCTTTCCTTGTGCTTGGTTCTTGTATAACTTTGTTATGTCTAGAGCTCTATCTCTGATTCTCTATATGGAAACAAATACTCACATGGGAAAAGCGAAGATTTGTGAAATTAGACACTCAATTGATTGCAATGATCGCTCCATTCTTTGATTTCCACAAACTGTGCCGAAATCATCTTTCCTGCATATAGTTTTATCAGTGTCTAAGTAGAGCTATAAATAGGGTAGAGCATCTAAGAATGAGCTTAGGTTTTGCTTGTTTAGACCTCATTTCGGCACAAAAGAAACAGATGACTAGCTTGAGTAAGTTTTTAACATTTAGAAACTTTCAGGATTGGCTTGCAAAATTACATCTAATTTTTAGGTTATTTATGATACCTAGATAAGTTAAGCAACCTAAAGTTCGGCCAGAATAGGCTCATTTATTTCTTTATTTATAGTGATGAATTTACTTGACTTCATATGCCTTTCAGCCCTAATTGTCAATATATGTAATGCTAAAAGCTATATATTTGTAAATTATACGCTATAGCTCTAAAATAAACTTTAACTTCAAATGCTCTCATGAGATCTCGAAGTCTAGGAATATTACTTTATAAATCATTTTAGGCTTATCGACAAGTAGAAGATTTTGGCTCTAGTGGTATAGTTATCCTTCAAGATGCAATAATTTTGAACATCTTGGTTAATAGGTCCTGAACTACGTAAACTGTTGAAGTGGAAAAGGGCGCTACCTTTGGAGAATGAACGGGTGCGCTTAATACATGAGGTGCTAGTTTTTTTTTTTTCCCAGTTCTTGGCTCGATTTCTCTTCTAATCTAGTAACTTTTAAGCCACTTCTCAATGCAATGGCTAGGTTGGACTTGAGCTGGAGAGATCGTTTCAGGGTAAAGCATCAAAACTGGTCGAGTCTTGTGATAATTCAGCTTCAAAGCTCATAGCTCTAATCACGAGTCACTTTCCTGGTATCTTGATCCAGTATATTTCTTAAAATAAAAGGAAATAGTTCATAAATCTAGTGAAGTAGATGGCCTAATGAACTTCTCACAATTCTGCAGGATTCTCCCCCATACACTCCATATCTCTCCCCTGACAATATGTTATATTTCTTCTTTATTTTTCATATTCTAGGAATCCGTACTTTCTCATACACATCATGCTTAGAATTAGGCAACAAATTAAATGGAACAATGCCTGCCACATTTTCTTTTCATAAAACCAATAATTGTTGATGTCTGATAGTTCTTAGAAGACCTTGAAGGTATTCCCATGACCTATGAAGTCTGGGTTTCACAAAATCCTCGAATAAATTAAGGACATTCGAATGCTGACCTATAGTTATATTGATTGATTGTGCCATCTGATCTCAAAGCAGATTGAACTTCAGTACGATTTCAAACATGATAGATTTTCCTCGTGCATAACTAATAGGAGATGACTGCTGCAAACCGGCGAGGTAATATTGAACTCTGTTGAAGTTTAATCCACACCACATAATAATACTTCCCCTTTGTTTACTTCGTCATTGCATTTTAAATGTCTGTTTCTCCTACCATATTGAGCACTGTTGAAGTTTTATCCACACATCACTTAATAATACTTCCCCTTTGTTTACTTTGTCATTGCATCTTAAATGCCTCTTTCTCCTACCATATGAACTCTTTCTGGTGGTTTAATTAGATATGTGTTTGTAAGTGGCTGAACAGTTATATAAACAATTTTGTCAATTGCGACCGCAGATGTACTGTATAATAAGTTGTCAATTTAGTTACTAGAACCTATCATCATTCTAAATGGCTCTTGCTTGGAGTTGATACATGACTATCTCCATATTTTTTCATCGGCTTTGTTGTTGATGATGATATATTTGTCGTTAAATTCTATGTATGACAGTCAAGAACAATTGCAGACTTTTCATGTTATCCAAAAAACTTCACTTAACCATCAGGGTAGATTGCTTTCTCTGATTGTTGAGTGTGCTAGAATCTACAGTGTGATTGACCCATTGATAGTAGATAAAATAAGTACAGCTATTTTGTTAATTTGCCTACAAATATTAATATCTTTAAATAGTGTTTCGCTACCACAATACTGTTGAGAACATATGATTCATGAAAGGTTTCATTTAATAGATATGGTGCTGGAATTTCCAATTGGTCCTGTCTTTCTCATTTAGGATCTTCTAAATTCTGTTACTGTGCTTAGCATTTTACACAAGTTTGAGGCGGATTTATTCTTATCCAGGTTTTGAGTGCGGAATTGGATATCTGGTTATAGTCCATTGGCGTTCAATATCCGACTCTTCAACACCATCGTACACTATATATTATTGAGCGTACCATATGCTGTTTCAACTTAGAGCCAGAGAATTTTATTTAGGAACAAATGGTTGAATGGATTAAAGAAGAATTGGATTGAAAAGGGAAAAATGTAATAATGCAGGTGTGGCATTCGAGCTCCGGTTTGGGCCCATAATATCATTCCGAAAAGAGAACGACGAGACGAGTAGAACCCATAGCTTGCTTTGCTATAATGTACGATGGATTTTGGCCATCTGAGCCCGTTTAGGACTTGAAAACTGTTTTTAAAGTTTTAATGGTACTTTTATCATTTAATTTATTTCGAATTTTTTGCAATTTCAGTTTGTTTAAACTAAATTTTCGTGTAAACCCTTATAAATAAAGGGTTAATTCATCGTTTTTTATCATCTTACATGAATAAAAAAATTTGAGTTTATTTCTTCATAATTTGGTGGATTTCAAAAAAATTGTGTTCTTAAGATTTTCACTTGAATTCTTTGTTTCGCAATGCCTCACTTTGTTCAACAATTGTGTAGTTATACTTGATATCATTTATGCTACTATTTATTTATTAAGAATAATTTTCTCTTGCTTCCAATTGCTTAGTTTTGTTACTAATATTTTATGCCATGCAACCATCTGATGAAAAGCTCAAAATAGAGAGACCTTCACGCTTGATATCTTCAACAGTGTATTCGTGTGATGTCATCTACCATCTCAGCCTAGAATATTTCTCCAGTTCTTACCTCTTCGAAGGATCTATATGTCGGGGTGCCATGTGTTGTGAAAGGGGAAGCTTTTGCTCACACTACTTCATCTCGAAAACCTCAATTGCTTTGCACCACCAGATCATATTTTGATGGACCAAAAGGGCTGATTCTACTTTTGGCACACTTTTCTTTTCTCTAATAGTATGTTCCCAAGACTTCCTCAAAATCTACCCTCTCCTAACACAGTATTCCTGTATATGGCTTAGCAAAAATCAACCCAAACCGTTCAAGCTGACCAACCCAATCCAAATAGACCAGTTCGGGTTGGTTTTTAAGTTCAATTGGGTTGAAAAATCAATGGGAAAACTCGACTGTGCCCAACCCAATCCGACAAATTTTAAAATTAATACCTAAAACGGAAAAACCTTAATAGACACAATAGTAGAGACAAGAAAATGACATAAAATGTATAAACGTCCTTCTTTTATATATGCTATCATGAATACCATGTATAAATGAAAATTACTTGACGATAAACTAAAAATAAAGACGTGGCAATGAAATGAATGAATTCCAAAAAAATTGGAAAAAAGAAAATGCTCCATGATTCCAATCTTATTTATATATTATTTCTTAGAAAGAATTCCTTAAATATATATATATAGATTAGAAATAGATGAAATTTTTAGGTGATTTCAAACATTAAATTTTTTTCCAAATTCAACAAATAACTAACTGGTTTTAACTTGAATTGGGCCCAAGCCCAAAATAACCAACCCAGTCCAACACAAATCGACCCAAGCTTGATCAGTTTGGGTTAGTTGTAACTCCCCGAGTTCCTTGAACCCGGATTGCCACGTTATCTTTATTTGTAACTGAATTAACTAAAAAGATTTGTGAAAAATAACTAAATTTTAAATATCACATTTAAAACGGTACAACATCGTCGGCAACAAAACTCATTTGATTAACTTAAGAAATTTGATTAAACTTTAAATCCCGAGTTTTTGAAATAACTAAAATGACAAAGTACGTTAATAATATTCAAATACGTAATTTTTCAAATGTAAATAACTTTATCCATTAAATCGTTGCCACCACTGTCCATCAAACCCGACCGTCTTCAAAATCTGCAAATGTCTTTAAAATAACGGAATGAGTATTTCGAAAAAATATTCAGTAGACTCATCGCCGATAATTAATTTACAGAATAATTGAACACATAACTATGTAATATATATACAGTGACATCATCATCATCATCATTGGTTCATTTTCTTGAAAATCATAGGCTCTTTAAAATCATAAGGTGTGGGTAGTCTTGTCTCATAAATTTAAGCACATAAGTTATGCATAACATTCTCATTTTATCTCATAAAAAATACTCGTCTCTTCTTATGCATTAAAACATATAAGTTATGACAAGTATAACAATATCATATATCTCATATGACATATTCTCATCTCATGCATTTAAGCATATAAATCACGTAAATCCACATAATACATGCAATTATAATTTAAACTAATTAATGGGGGCGAGTCTACCTCAATTTATCTCAAGTCACGTGAAAAGTGGAGCGGGAAGTAACCTCAATCTCTTAATCGTCCGTATATTTCGTCTGTCCAATATAGAAAATAAGTTTTAAATTAGTATTCCGAAAATTAAAAGTTTTAAAGGGATAAAATAAAGTTTAGGGACTTCATTGAAAATTATTGAAACTGGAAATAAAAGTTTAAGGGTTGAAATTAAACTTTTAGGAATTAGGGACTAAATTGGAAATTTATTGAAACTGAAATTAAGAGTTTGATGACTGAAATAAACTTTTTTGAATCAGTGGACTGACTGTGAGAAAATAGAAACTCCATGGGTTGTTTCATTAAAAACGGAACTCTATGGGCTGAAATAAATACTTTTAAAACCTGGGGGCTAGGGGATAATTTCTAAAAGTAAAAGCAAAATCAAAATATAAAAAAAATATATCTATCACTCTTACTCCCTCTCTCTCATTCGATTTAAACGAGCAGAGAGAGGGAGAGAGCAGCGACGGGGGGAGGGAAAGGGGCTCAGCCCCTTCTCCAATTCTGCCACCGGAGGCGATCGGCGTCGGCGCCACCGCGTGTGTGTGGGTGGAAGTAGCAGGGAATTTTTCGGTGTATGGTGCGAAGTCAACAGAGGCTTTGGAGGTTTGATTTCGAGTTTCTTGGTGGAACCCAGTTGAAAAATGGGTTGGGGATTAATGTATGTTCATGGGTTTTTGGTTTATCTTGGTTTTTGAAGCTGTTTGAGGTGGATTTTTGGGTGAAGATGGCTGTCGGTTTGGGTTTGGGTTCGGGTTGTGTGTGTTTTGTGATTGGTGTTGGCTTCGAATGGTTGGAGTTAGGTGTTGGGGGGCTGCAGCTTGGGTGGTGAGGTGACTGTGCAGTGATGGCTTGGTGATGGAACGGTGTTAGTGGTTCTGCAGTTTGGTGGTTTTGTGGCTGGTGTCGAGTTGTGTGAAAAACATCCTGGTAATGATGCTAGAAATTGATGTTCTAGCATCATTTGGAGTTTTCAAATCTCAAGGGATTGCTGTTGGTGCTAAAAATTGATTTTAGCATTAACAGGAGATTCCACATTGGATTGAGGGAAAAACTTGAGGAAGGTGAAATTTTCTTACCAAATTTCTTTGGTTGCGCGAATGTGAGGAGGGAGAGGAAATGAGGGTAAATAAAATAGTAAATTTTTAGGACACAAATTCCTAGGAGATTAAATGGGCCAGAAAGTTGGGCTATAGGGATTTTTAAATTGGGTTTAGGTGAAATTGGACCTAAACATCCAAGACTTGGACTAATAAGTAATAAGGGATTGAATACTTTAAAGGGAAATGCCGGATGTACCGAATGGGGGGTACCGAATGGTGTACCCCCCTCACAATGTGTACGGGGCTCGTGTGTGTTTAAAAAATGGCAACTCGTGGTCCCCACCTCTTAATGTGAGTGAGGTGTAAAAGATTATGTAAAAAATTATGTACATGTAGCATAACTCTACTTTAAAATTAGGGAACAATACATAAATAAGGTATTTAACTATCACCATTTCAAAATTAAGGTTTGAAGTTTTAAATTTCAAAAATCAGGTTTTCATTAAAATTTATTTATTATTTATTTAATTAATTATATATTTAATTAATAAATATATAAAGGTCACAGATCTATACAATTTGGTCACAATTCAAAATTTTGAAGGTCGCAATTCAAAATTTTTATTAGTCACAGTTCGTTCATCGGTCACAAATTAAAAATTTAAAAGTCACAATTGTTCATCGGTCACAAATCACAAAATTTATAAGTCACACAACTTATTTTATGGTCACAAAACATCAAATTATAGGTCACATATTACTTTTATTAGTCACAAATTAATAAATTTGTAGGTCACACAATATTTATTGGTCACACCAACCAATTTATTGGTCACAATTCAACCAAATAATTGGTCACAAATACTACCCCACCCCCGCCACAACACCACCCAAACCACCACCGTTACAATACCACCACCACCACAACAATAACAACAAAAAACAACCACACCAATCGCCGCCTGCACCGCAACACCAACAAAACCACCACTACCGCCGTTCACCCAGCTACAACACCGCCACAACCAAATAATTAGTGACAAACGCCCCCATACCACTCACCCACCCACGCACCCACCACCGCCACAACCGTCGCCTCTGCTACGTTCAGATCAACCAACACTGCCTAATCCACCACTGCCAGCTCTATATCCACCAACAGCAAAGGCAATATAACCAAACCATGGCACCACCAACACCACCCCAACACAAACAAAAACCAAGCAAATTTGGCGTGACAGCCATCCTTCACGCCCAAAAATCATCTCAAAATAAACCATAAACAAAAAGTCACAACCCATCAACGTTGCTCGTCCACAGATCGATACTAATCACAAATCATGGCGGCACAACGCCACTGCGAGCGACGACATAACACCTTCTGCACTGGTTTGGAGCGGTGGCCCTCGCATTGTCGATGAATGAGGGATATCTGCGCTGCAGTGCCTCTTCGAGGGAGGAGAGGGACATCGTGTAAGGCTACCAGTTAGGGAGGAGAGCGGCGTCGCCGGATTAGAGAGGGGCGGCGGTTGGAGAAAGGGGGAAGAGAGTGAATTCGTTTTTAAGGTAGAGAGAGAGGGTAAAGAAAATGATTAATTTGAACTTATAATATAATTATTAATATTAATTATTTTAATTATAACCTGATTTTTGAATAAATAAACTTTGAACATGATTTTTGAAATTGGATCTTAAAATATAGGGCTGGCTGTAATTTCCTCTTAAAATTATTCGGGATTGGACTTGAGTTGAATAGTTTTAAATTGATTTTTATAACGGCTAGACGATCACGTTTTCAATTTAAAATTCGGAATTAAAACTTAGCGACACATTTTTCAAGAAAAACAATTTTATAATATTTAAAGTTTCTCGGTCGCTACATATTATGTTGGGTTTAGACCAATAATTGGGTTAAGTTAGTTTGATTTTAGATCAAACCAACAATTGGATAAAAAATTGATTCAACTCAACCTAATTCATGCCTAGAGGTGTCAATCCGGGTGGGCCGGTCGGGTCGGCCGGCCAACATATGAGCCCGATAACGGCTCGCATGAAAAAAGGCTGCCCGCTACGGGTTCCGGGCGGCCCACAAATTTTGGATTACAACCCAAGCCCGCCAGCAGACCCATCCGGGTCGCGGTTCGCGGGTAACAAGTCACGGGTCGCTGGTTGTTCCAATAATTTTTTATATTGATAGCAAACTTTTTTTTTTTAAATGTAAACTAAGAATTGAACAAAATGATAAATTCATATTTATACCAAGAAATGTTTACATGGAATTCAAATTTAATATTGAAATTTAACAACTAAATGCATTTCTAATTACGTGAAGGTATATATTTATAGCAAAGTACATCCCAACTAGGTTGGCACATACTTTTACTATAATTTATAATTTAAGTACATCTCAACTAGCTTGTCACCTACTTAAGTCTTAACTATTAACTATAATTTAGTTGTTGAAAAATTATATATTTGTTTCTCAATCAATCTCTATGAACTGTAAGATTTTTGAAATTTTCAGCAATATCATCATTAATTTTATCTTGCATCTTTCGATCCGTGAATATCCAATCTTTCACGCATATGAGAACTTCCAAAATATCTTCTTTAAGTCTAGATCTTCGTTCGTCCAATACCCTGTTACCTGCACTAAAAACAGACTTGAATGCCACTATTGAGACTGGAACTGTTAGTATATCTCGTGCCATTTTAGATAATATAGGGTATGACTGCTCATTTAATTTCCACAATTGTAAAATATCTAACTTATCCACTTCATCTTCAAGTATTAAACTATAATGATTAAATTGATAATATCTTTCTAATTCAGCAGGTGTGGTATGTGGATTTACAGTTGAAGTTAAAGTAATAGATGAAGAATCAAGAACATTACATTTTTTAGCTATTATGGAGAAAAAAAAAGATTTGCCTTTAGAAGTTGTATTAGAGATTGAAGAAGAAGACATATTTTTATTGTTATTAGGGATGGACAAAAAACCCGAAAAACCGACCAAACCGACTCGGGTCGGTTTGACATAGTTATTGGTTTGGTTTGGTTTTATTTTAAATAAAATCACGGTGGTTCGGTTTGGTCATGGTTTAAAGCCTTAAACCACTGGTTAACCGACCCAACTCACTTATACATGTTTCTTTTCTTTTTCTTTTTTTTTTTTTTGAAAAAAAAAAGTCAAAATCAAAACTTTTGGAATTTGGATTTTACTTTCCTGGATATTTATTTTCCTAAAATCTAGACATTGTGCTTGAGTTTCTTTCTTGTAACATAAATTTTATTTTCTTACTCTTGAATTTGGATTATGCTTAGTTCTGGTTATTTTCTTAGTCTTGGTTTTGGATTATGCTTAGTTCTGGTTATTTTCAATTCTGATCATATCCTGCCTTCTATTGAGATGGAAGAAAGAAATAATTGTGATATGTTTAGCAGTTCATATTTAATTAAGTGCAGTAAACGTAATTTGGCATCTCTTTTATTCTTATGGATATCCACCACATATCCAGGTTGATGAAGATGAACTATTGGGATGGAAAAAAAAGCTTGATGAAGATTCGGTTTTGTTATGATTATGTGTTGGTTCTTGGTTGCGTCGGTGTGAGTAGTTAAATTGAATGACATACATTATTTTTTGCATGATTTTTCATTTTTTATGATGTAATATTATTTAAAAGTCTAAACCGACTAACCGAACCAAACCAAACCAAACCTATGGGTTGGTTCGGTTTAAGAGCTAGAGTGGGTCGGTTTAGGTCGAAATTTTTCCAAACCGACTAATTTGGTTTTGATTTCGGGTTGGGGTCGAAACCAATCCAAACCGAACCGTGCCCACCCCTAATTGTTACCATATTTAAAATTTGTTTTTTTAAAAAAAATTTTTTTACGGGTAGCGGGTTAACCGCGGCCCGTGGGGGTGAACCCGTAAAGCCCGCGGGTTACACCTCTTTGGCCCGTGAACCTCCCGCACGGGTCACAGGTCAGCCCGCAGTCTCGATTTTCACAGGTCTGACCGGCCCGTCCGTCTTGACACCTCTATTCACGCCCAATCCTAAATCCTGTCCTTTACTGAATCAATACAATTTATGTAGAGAATTCAAATTTGAGAATGAGTTGCCCTTGTTTGATGGCCATTATTTTGAGTAAATAAAGTTTTGAATATTGAATTTTTGGAGAATTTGTGGTTAAAAATTAAGGTAAATTTTTTAATTTACATGCAAAATATTTTATTATGTAAATATGTGATTGAAAATGAATAAGATAATTAAATAGTTTTGAAATAATGAGCCCAGACTTTTGATTATGTCGTCGATTCTCTTCTCATTATGGACCCTCGACACACTTTTATCTCGAAGTTGATTACCTATTTGGAATGCACAATCAATTGTTAAGAGTATCATATAATTAAATAATGTAAACTATTGTTAGTTTTCATGGTGGTAGGTGGTCGCACTTGTTACTAAAGTTGATGTCATAATCTCTACTCTTAGCAAGTATTAGGCGTTCTTGTACTTGTATAGTTGAAAAAAAATAGACACTAGAACGTTATTTAATAATTTAATAACTTTATTAGTGGTCATTTTCGTACGTGTAATATATTATTTTACAATTTTGACAAACTATCTTATTGATAAGTTAAAACTGAAATTAATTAATTAATCCTAATTGCCAATAGCAATTATTTCGTTGTCAATCAATCTTAGATTTCCTTCTCATTACGCAACTAGTAATGATCTTACGTTGTCTTATCTTATGTGGTTTCAAAAATTTATAATTACACTCCATTTAGTGTCAAGCTTTAACGTACATCGATCGAACCCCTTTTTATTTTCAGTGCAAAAATTATTTGAAACTTGACTTATTAAATTAATAATATATTATTACAATCAAGAAAATAAGTTGCGAGATAATTCTATGTAGTAATTATGTTTAGGGTACTAGACAACGTCGTTGCTTTATCAAAGGTGATCACACACTTGACACGAAATGATGATAAAATGTACGGATAATTGAATCAAAAGTCTCAAGCCTTTAAAACACTGACATATTTACTTCAAACATTTGATTTGTTGCAGCCGTCACCCCTAAACTTTTGAAACGTTGCAAGTGAGGTCCTTTTGGACGGTTTCCATCCAAAATACCGCTAATTGATTAAAAAAAATTTGATTTTGACCACATTCTAATCAATTTTAAAAGGGCAAAATGGTAACTATCTATTAATCACATTAAATAAATAAATAATAAACAAAAAAAAGAAATAAAAAAAGTCAACCCCATGCCAAACGAAACCCCAAACCAAAACTACTTGTTTTCTTCTCTTACATCCAAGCATTAAACTCCAGAGGCAGTAACATAGGACTTCTTCTTCAGTTATTTATCGCCAACGCGCTACCTTCGTCAACCTTCAGACCCCATTCTTGGTCTTGTTGTGCCGCGCCACCCTGTTGACCTATGGTTGACGTCTCGTTTTGATTATCACAAACAAATTATGTCTATTACTAACAAATTGATCTTAAATGTCCATAGTGATTAACGCACATGAATATACTTGATGACACAAAGTTTGAGGCCAAGCAATTTGCATATAATGGCCAATGTGAAAATAAAATTAATCGAGGCGATAAAGAATGATATTGTAAAAATGGCAAAAATATGCCTCAACGAAAATCGAGACAAAAGTCAAAGTACAGTCAAGAAGCGCAAGCCAAGATGTTCAAAACAAAGTACTTAGACTTATCACATGTAAAGGTAAAACGTTTCAATACTTGGTAATGAATTGTGACGAGCTCAAAATTTTGAATTTAAGATCGAAAAATCCGACAAAATATTATACTCAAGAATTATGTTTTCAAAGGTCGAAACATGTATGCTCTAAATATAACATATACCTTGAAAAATATTTTAAAACGTCCTTAGAATACCTACATTTGATAAAAACAAGAAACAAGGACGTTCCGAGCCAAAAATGGTGTAACGGACATCCGGTACGCATATCGGACGTCCGGTATCCCAAATTCTGGCTCCAACGGTCATTTTTGTAATGTTCAAATTTTTTGACAAAAAACAACAGATATTTGACCGTCCGGTATTTACTTGACGTCCGTATGGTACGTTCGATAAGACAGATTTTTGGACCGTTTGAATACTATAAATACCTCATTCTTCCTCCACTTGCAACAGCTTTTTTTGAGCATAAAAGTGAGGCTTTTATCGATCATTACTACCCTATTTCTCCATCTTTAAGAAGATCGAAAGTATTAAACTCTTGAAAAACTTTTGAGTGATTAATTTTGTGAAAATCTTTAGTTTCTTCAAGAAGGTTTTCACATCAACACTTTGAGCTATACTCATTGCCATCTATTGAAGTGTTTGCCCATTTTCTTCTTGTTATCAATCTTGATTCTATCATTCAATAAGAAGAGAAGATTTTACTTGTAAAATCATCTTGAAATTGTGAGTCGTGTTGAGATCTCGAAAAGCTCAACATTATAAAAGTATCGATACTCATTGGTTGTAAGTCACCGCAAGCTTCGTAAAGGGTTGGATTGTACCACAAGTCAATCAACATAGTAAAAAAGACCTTCCTCGTGACGTAGATCATTGCATTGGATTGAACCTCCATAACATATCGTTGCACTCTCTAACTCTTTACTTAACGTTTTACTTTGTGCAAGCTATCATTCCATCTACGTGGTTATTTTTCGTTTAGTTTATCTATCTATCATTTGTGTTAACATTAGTTTAAAATCTTGTAGTAAAGTTTTAAAAATCAATTCACCTCCCTCTTTGTTAGCCAATTTTGGGCTTTCACACCCGTCCTAGGCAGCCTTCACCACCGTCGAAAACTGGGCCAAATTCTAGGACAGATCCGTCTTCAGGTGCCCTTTTTGCTTGGTATTTTCATTCTAACAATTAATTTGACCGATCTCATTATTGCAATTTAATTCTTACATGGAAAAAGTTGTTTATTCATTTCTAAGTAGCTGAATAATTGAAAAATAAATGATACACGGGGAGGTGGTTTTGGTTTGGCGGTGGGCTTGACTTTTTTTTTTAATTTCTTTTAATTTATTTAATTATTTACTATGATTAATAGATAGTTATCATTTTGCCCTTTTAAAATTGATTAAAATATGGTCAAAATTAATTTTTTGGGTCAACTGAAGGTATTTTGGATGGAAACCGTCCAAAATGACTTCACCTGCAACGTTTCAAAAGGTTATGTGTGTCGACTGCAACAAATTAAATGTTTGGGGAAAGTCTGACAGTGCTATAAAGGTTTGGGATTTTTCCTGCAATTATCCCTAAAATCTATTAAAGGAAGCCTAAAAATGATTTTTACACTTTTTTCGTTTAGAATTCGTTGTTCACGTTACTCAAAAAAATGATTGAGCGAAAGAAGAGAAAAGTAAATTTGTAGGTTATCAAGAGCCACAAAACTGAAAGAAATCCAACGGTTGATAGACACCCTCCGCGGAAACATGCAGCCGCTATTGCCCAATACTTTGGAATCTTTATATATGCACCCTTCATTTCTCCATTACAAGTTCTCTCTCTCCACTGGGCTGTAGTTTCTGTTTCTTGGAACCAGATTATCGTTTTTTTTCATCTTAATTTCACCTAAAAATTTTCGAGTTGATCCCAAAAAATACAGATACACTGCAAAAAAAAAAAAAAACAAAAGAGAGAGATGAGTTGCAATGGATGCCGGGTTCTGCGAAAGGGATGTAGTGAGAACTGTATTTTGAGACCTTGTTTGCAGTGGATTGAAAGCTCTGAAGCCCAAGCCCACGCCACTGTCTTTGTGGCCAAGTTCTTCGGCCGTGCTGGCCTCATGTGCTTCATCTCCGCCGTGCCGGAAAACCAAAGACCCTGTAATATAACACAAAATTTTATTTATTTAAATTATGTCATGGAATTTGAACTAACTGAAGCGTGTGTGTATATGTGCAGCTGTGTTCCGGTCCTTGTTATTTGAAGCAGCCGGAAGAACGGTGAACCCTGTGAATGGGGCGGTGGGGCTTTTATGGACAGGGAATTGGCACGTTTGCCAGGAGGCGGTGGAGACCGTCCTCTGTGGTGGTGCGTTGAGGCCAATCCCGGAGTTTACCAGCAGTGATTCAGTGGCTGATGATGCCGATCCATGCCTGTATTCAAGATCCAAGCATCTAAAACGCCATCATTTTCCAGATGAACCTGCCAAGACAACTCAATTAGCTGATCTTGATATTAGTTTAACACCTTGTATACAGAGTAAGAAAGATAGCCCTCTGCCGGAGAAGCGGCGGCTCGGAAGTCCGATGAATTCTGAAGAATCAGTGACCACTTTTTGTGGAGATCAGCTGGCAAGTGAACCAAAGCTTCTTAACTTGTTCAAGTAGGTTTAGTTTTTTGTGTTTTGAAATTTTGACGCCGCTTAGTACTATCTATCGAGTCTACCAAACATGTCACGATTTTTCTCTGGATCTGATTCCAGCAAGTTTTGGAGATCATTCGCACATGATATCACTTTGTTTCTTCTTGATAATATGTATGGAATGAAAAGGAGGGGAACATGAAAATTTGCTAGTGTTTTCTTTGATGGTGTGACATGTTGAAATATTGCAAATAAAGAGTAGTTTTTCCATTGAGCAAAAAGTATTCTACCCAATGACAATGTATAAAATCGACTACATAAATATTTTTCCGTCATCTCGTCGCTTTAGTTCTTTGCTGTAGAAAGATTCAAAACAACTCAAATTCTGGCACTTACAAATTATGTAGATTTTTTAGAATAAATTTTGTGAAAATTGATTATTTTGGAGAACGTATGGTTAAAAATGAGCTTTAGAAAAATCTGTTGGCATCTCAATACAAAAAGTTCGACAAAATAAAAAGTATTATAGTACGTCGTCCTTCATGAACCCGTCTAAACAATATTCTAGTCATGGGAACAAGGTATTTCGATTGGAGGGATCGATCTTGGTAGGCTTTTGATATTTTGCATGCTTGGCAATTCATAGTTATCCAAATGAGCAAGAAAATTATTGGACGTTTCTTGAAAACACTATCAATCCCCTGCCCTTTCTTCTTCTCTTAAAAAAAATTACGTCATGGTAATTCTTTAACCAAGTTGGGTTTTGGGGTCCTTGTTTGGTCTTTGATAATGTTATTTTGGAACCTTTGGGAAGAGAGAGAGAGAGAGAGAGAGAGGTGGCTTTTGAAGGAATTAAAAGGTATGACTAGAAACCAATTTGGTCTTTAAATAATGAATTATTGACCAGTGCATTTTACTTTCAACAATTATGGGAAAAATGAATTTTTTTTTGTGGGAATCCGGACTCATCAAATGTAAACGCTTGAATCATGATATGAAATAAGTCGATAAATCCCACAAGGGGCTTTGTAAGTCGATAAATCCCACAAGGGGCTTTTTTTTTTTTTTTTCTCAAAAAAATGCAGTTGCAGTATTCAGAAATTGAGATACTCAAGGATCTATGCTACTAAAGGGCTTCTATTGTTGCATCCGAGTTATTGAAATTCTTGCCCATTTACTGTCTTTGATTAGTCAGTTTTTTCATGAGAGAATCCACTCAGAATGCCAATGGATCGTGTCAAGACTTACTGTTGTAATTCTTAGCAAATATACCAAGTTGACACGTATCAAAAATAATTCTGTAACAAAATTTGTGGTAATGAATTTTGCATTTGGAAATAGGGGGAAAAAAGTCACTTATAATAGTATTCACTCACTTATTTAATTCTCTAGGTGGACAAAATCTTTGTATATGATTCTGATGTTAGATTGCAGAAAGAAATGGGTCACTAATTGAAAAACAAAGACACATAGATGTGAAGTGGAATACGTAATCGATGGGGCCGTACAATATATATATAGTTTAATGTACTAATAAAAAAAAAAAAGGTTGAACCCCAACCTTGAGGGTCCCCACCGACCCTGCCCTGGACCATTGTGGAGGAGGTAAATCGCAGGATGTGCCTCCCAGGAGCTAGGGTGGAGAGCTTATGTATAGGCCTGGGCTATTAACCCTATGGTAACTCCCGCTTGCAACAAAGCCAATTCCACCTTGCGGGGAATCGAACTCTGCACACTACCGCGCTGAGCCCTAACCGCCCTCCCCTTTACCACTGGGAGATATGCCCTGGGGGCTAGTTTAATGTACTAATATGCTGTACACTTTTTCGAGATCAGGAGCGGGAGCTATCGAGGCGGAAATTTTAGGTGTTATAGGAATATTTTGAAAAATTCGAACATTTATTAGATTATCAAGGGTATTAGGGCGACATTCAATTTGGTGAATAATTGTTGAGAGAAAATAGAGAGAGATGTGAGCTCAAAACATAATTTAATTATGTTCTTCGATGTAGTACAATTTCGACCCACGATATGGTGCAATAGCTTTCACATTGAGGATGAAGCACGTTGTGTCGTGTGTTATTCTTTCTTTCGTTTTCTTGTTTCGTGTTTTTAATTAATTTTTATAATACACACTATTCTTTTAATCCATATATTTATGTTATGTATACATACATGCATGCTTGGAAATTGTGTGTGTATGTGTTCGATGGCGCACATACATTCCAAGCTTCTTGGATCTACATAGAGCATTAAATGACGCCCAGTTTGTGTTTCAACACAAATCTATATGGGTCTACTTTTTTAACTATTAACTCATCTTGTTAAATTGTAATGTTTGGCCGATTCAACTCTGACAATCATAGTATATTTGTATATGGAGATGATGACATAAAACTCAAGTATAAATTAAGAATTTTGATAACCTAAAATGATCCTATCTTAAGATGTAGATGTAGATGGTTACTATCCCTGATGTTTTATCTCATTTTTCCCATTTGTTGAAAAGAAAAAAATTGAAAAAAAAAGATTTTAGGGGAAAATAAGTTGTTTTATGTTGTAAAACAAACAAAATATGAGAATATTTCTGATACCACTTGTTGTGAAATTAACCACCAGATTGAGATATTGAAGTTATATGGCACAATAATGAAGTATTTTATCAAGTAAAAGAATAATAAAAACAAGAAATATGATGATGAATTAAAAGATTTTATTGACTCAAAAATAATGGAGAAAAGAGAAAATTACAATAAATCATATAATTCTAATAATCTATTCTCTCACACCTATAAAATTGTGTAGAAAAACCTAATATTTATAGGGAATATATAGAGGATGTTCAAACCTTCTTGATAGAGTTGTTGATGAAGTAGAATGAAAAAAAAAAAAAAAGAGTCCAAAAAGAAGTAGGAGAAGAAAACGCGGAAAAATCGAAAATAGATCAGGTGGGTGCAGAGGCGCTCACCTCCGAGCGTCACATCGCCGGACATCTTGAATTTTTTTTTTTTCAAATTATTTTCTCCATCTCAAATTCTTTTTCAAGTCTAATACAAATTTTCAACTCCCAATGTGCTTCCAAAATATAACTTCAACTTGACATATAACCCCAATAGCATTCCAAACTGAATTCTCCTTGACGTGCACTTTAATTAGAATTATTCAATTACTTCAAGTAGGAATTCGAGTCACATCCAAATTCTAACAATCTCCATCTTGACATGAATTTCACCAAAGAATGAATTGACTATTTAATAATATCAAAAAATGATTTCTCCAACCAAACACAAAATATTCTACATCTTCCAATGAATCCAAACACTACCCTACAGAATTATCTCAAATTCTCAAAAATTCTAATAATTTTATAATTTACCAAAATGGGCTGTAACACATCCCAAAACAGAATCAATACCAAATGCTTTTACAGAAGGCCATTTGTTAGATTGTACACCTTCTACTCCACTTAAAGCATGCTCAATAAAATCAATATTCACATACCCTTTTCCATTGGGTCCGTCTCTGGCAATTGAATACAATGGTACCGCAAGTGATGGTGGCAAAGTGACATTATTAATATCTCCTGAACTCCACTGAGCAGTATTCTTCAAATCCGACCATTTAAGAGCTCCTAAAGGTATTGTACCAAACTGAATGTCTACCACGGTATCGAACCTGTGCTGATTGACTCTTCTAGGTTCTGCACGACCATACAAGATGTGTAATTGAGACATTTTCTGTCCTTCCAATACAACCTGGGCACCCTTACAAACCTTCAAAACTCAACCCCTATAAAGAACTCATAACCTTTTGAACCAATGATAGACAACGAGATGTGATTCTTCAAATCTGGAACATGTCGAACCTGGTCAAGTGTTCTAATTGTCTCATCCAAAAGTTTCAATCTGATTGTACCAATTTCAGTAACTCGACAAGATGCGTTGTTTCTCATAACCACGACACATCTGAAAACAGTTTCATATGTACTAAACAAGTCCTTATTAGGACACATGTGAAACACACATGTTGAATCAAGAATCCAATCATCTTCCAGTTTAGACTCAATGTCAGAAATAGTTTCGCCTGAAGTATCTGAATATCTACTTGCAGCAATTCTTTCTTTATTTTTCAATTTGTAGCAATCATTCTTCAAGTGTCAATTTTTCCTACAGTAGTTACAATTCTAATTACTGAACTTCGACTTCGATCTGCACCTTCCAGAACCACCATGATCAACCAGGTCTTCTCCATCTCTAGCCTTAGAAATTAGATGATTCATCTTCTCTTTTGAATACAAAACATCATACACCCATTTATGGTGAGAGTATCACGACTATACAAGATCGTGTCTCTAAATGAAGAAAACAAAGCGGGCAACGAACACAATATAGGATCAATGCCAAATCTTCTTCATCTTACTCTACTTTCAAAGTTTTTGAATCAGAGACGATCTCTTTAAATACAGTCAGGTGATCTTCCAATGATCCCCATTATGTCATTCGATGAAAGTGTAAACGCTGCTTGATGTTCAACTTGCTTGTTATATTTTTAGTCATGCACAATTGCTCCAACTTCAACCATAAAGCAATTGCTAGATTCTCTTTCAAAATGTCCTGAAGAATAGTATCTGATGGATGAAAATGAATGTGAGAAATTGCCTTCTTATCATTTTGTAATTTTTCCTCCGCAGTCAAAGTTGCTAACATCTTGTCAATTCCCAGCAACGCATCATCCAAATCCAGGTGTGAGTACTAAACGCATCTTAACCTTCCATAGTGAAAATCTAGTGCTCCGATCCAAAAGTGGAACGTCATACTACATGGAAGTCATCACGAACAAAAAATTTCGAACAAATTAAACCCTGGGCTCTTGCGGAACTGCTGAACCTAAGCTCTGATACCACTTGTTGTAAAACAAACAAGATATCAGAATAGCTCTGATACCATTTGTTGTGAAACTTAGGGGTGTCCAAAAGTTCCGAACCGGACCGGACCGAACCGAACCCGAACCGAACGAAACCGAACCGAGCGGTTCTTCATAAATTAAATACCCGAACGGGTACCCGAATCGAGAATCGATGTGTTTGGATCGGGTCTCGGGTCTAGACCAAGAACCGAAGAACCGAACAAGAACCGAAACTAAATAATTTTTTTATTTTTTATATTGAATTAATTAAATTATTTTATTTTTTTCCTATACAAATTAGCAAATTAATTGAATAAATTAGATTATTTCATAATTTTAATTTTTAAGCCCAAATCATTTTAAAATCCATTAGCCCATTTTAATTTGAAGCAAATGAATATACTTTATGTAGTTTTGCTGTAATATTAATATCTACTTTTTGGTATTTGTATGCATTGAATTAATCTTATTGGACGGCTAGTTTTGTATATTTTTTTGAATTGGGCTACGTTAATTTGTAAAAGTTACGAATGAAATGTTATTAATTGTATTTAAGTAGTGTTGCTGAAAATATTTAAAAATTTAATTATGGTACGGAATCGAACCGACCCGAACGGAACCGAACCCGAACGGTTCCATAATTATATTTGGACCCGACGGGTCCATTTATTAAATACCCGAAAGTTTTGGGTTGATTCGAATATCTTCAGAATCGAACCGAACCGACCCATGGACAGCCCTAGTGAAACTAACCACCGAATTGAGATGTTGAAGTTATATGGCACAATAATAAAGTATTTTATCAAGCAAGAGAATAATAAAGACAAAAAATATAATAGAAGAATTAAAAAATTTTATTGATTCAAGAATAATGGATAAGAGAGAAAATTACAATGGATCATATAATTCTAGTAATCTATTTTCTCACACCTATAATTGTATAGAAGAGCCTAATATTTATAGAAAACATGTAGGGACGTCCAAACCTTCTTGATAGAGTTGTTGATGAAATAGAATGCCAAAAAATTAAGTCAAAAAATGAAGTAAGAGAAGAATATGTGGAAAAATCGAAAACAGATCAGGTGGGCGCCGTGGCACTCACCTCCGGGCGCGATGGAGCAGGAACAGCGCCAGACGTTGTGAAAATAAGTTTTTTTGTAAAAACATTTTTCTCCATCCCAAATTCTTTTTCAAGTTCAATACCAATTTCCAACTCACAATGGGCTTCCAAAATAGAATTTCAACTTGACATAGTACTCCAATAGAATTCCAAATTGAATTCTCCTTGACGTGTACTTCAATTAGAATTCTTCAATTATTTCAATAAGGAATTCAGATGACGCCCAAATTCTAACAATTTACAAAAAAGAATTATGCCGGAAAGAGAAATTCATTTTTATTAGTTTTACAATGTTGCGTAATGTAAGCTCGATCAAATCTGTGGTGAATGAGTAACTAAATTTCTATCTTGATAGGAGTCGATTAGATGAGAATGAGTGGCGAATTTGAGTAACTTGGATGGGGCCTAAAGTTTATGGGGGAAGATAGGAAGAATGGGAGAGAAAGGAAAGATTTAACGGAAATGGAAAATAAGATGATTGTGATGTAGTGTAGTATTTTTATTTTTATTTTCTTTCAATTAAGGCTGTGTTTATAAAATAAAAAATAAAAAGACGTGTTTTGATTGGTGTGTTATAACAATAAAAATCTGGTGACAATATAACAACTTTTTGCTTTTCGTTATTCTAATTTTGCCCCTAAAGAAATATGACATGTGAAATTAACTCACGGAACTTTGGACGGTTATGATCCATCGAGGATCGAGGTGCACAAAAATAATAGGTTGAGGATTTAAATTTCAAAATAAATAGAATGAGGTCCTTTTTACTACTAATTGTATAGATTTGGAGTGATGCTTCATCTTATAGACGATGATCCATGGATTGCCAGAGTTGATTCACTCATATCCAAAACTATTGGGCTTCAGTCTCCGAAAAACACTACTCTACTAATTAATACCTCATAGCTCTGATCTATTACAATCTTGTTATATGTACATTAAATTTGACACTGTTATAAGGTGAGAGTTTTTTATCATTAATTTTAACAATACTTTAAACAACTAATTGTAAGCTCAAGATAGTCTAACCAAAAGTGGAGTGAATTGGTTTTTAAAACGTTTTCGTTAACTACTATGAAATTTTAAATAAATGATAACACAAATGATAAACAGATAAATTAAATGAAAATAACCATGTAGATGGTATAATATAAGCTTGCACAAAGTAAAACGTTAAGTAGAGAGTTAGAGAGTGTAAACGATATGTTATGGACGTTCGATCCAACCCAACAATCTACGTCCCCCGTTACAAAGCTTTTCGTCACTAGTAAGACCTTTTTCACTATGTTGATTGACTTGTGGTGCAATCCAACCCTTTACAACGATTCCAGTGACTTACAACCATGGAGCACCGATCCTTTTACAATGTTGACCTTTTCCGGAACCTCAACACGACCCACAATTCAAAATGAATTTACAAATGAAATCTCATCTTCTTATTGAATGATAGAATCAAGATTGATAACAAGAGGAGAAGAGGCAAACACTTTAATAGATGGTAATGAGTTTAGCTCTCAAAGTGTTGAGATGAAAAACTTCTTGAAGAACTAAAGATTTTCACAAAATTAAATGACTCAAAAGTTTTCCAAGAGTTTGATGCTTTTAATCTTCTTAAAGATGGATAAAAAGGTAGTTGTGAACAATAAAAAGTCTCACTTAATGCTCAAGAAGGGTTGATACAAATGAAGGAATAGTGAGGTATTTATAGCATACAAATGGTCAAAAACTCTGTCGTACCGGACGCACTTTACCGGATGTCCGGTAAAATACCGGATGGTTAACTATCCGTTATTTTTTGTCAGAAAATTAGACCGTTGGAAAAATGACCGTTGAAGCATTTTTGATTATATCGGATGTCCGGTACAGCAAAAAATGCTCGAAACGTCCTCGTTTTTAAATTTTGTCAAATGTAAATGCTGGAGGGACGTTTAAGATGTTTTTCAAAATTTTTGTCATATTTAGAAATATGTGTTACGATTGTTTTACTTTTGAAAGACATAATTTTCAAGTAAAATATTTTTGTCGTGAAGTTTGTAAAATCAAAACTTTGAGTTTGTCACGATGCATTACCAAGTATTAATGCGTTTTACCTTTACATATAAGTGTGAAACGTCTAAATGCTTAGTTTAAACATTTGACACGCATTGCTTGACGGTACTTCGACCTGTGTCTCGATTTTCTTTGAGGCAACTTTTTGCGGGATTTGTAAAATCATTTTTCATGGCTTCGATTGTTTGATCATATTTCCACGTTGGCCATTGTGTGCAAATATCTTGGTCTTGAACTTTGTGATATCGAATATACTTATGTGCAATAATCACTAGGACACTTAAATCAATTTGTTAGCAATAAATATAATTTGTTTGTAATAATCAAAATGAGAAGTCAACCATAAGTCAACACTAATAATTCTGGTCTACACATAATGGAGTGTCAAACTTGTTGTACACTAAGAGTGTACAACAAGTTTAATTTGATCTATTAAGTGCATGTCATGCTAAGCTTCAAAAAAGTAAAGGGAAGAAGTACATAATTATAAAAGTTTTAGAAGATAAGTTCACAAATAAAAAATGTGTGATTTTCTTTTTTTCAAAAATCAGATCGTCACATCTTATGACTTGTGATAAAAATTTGTAACCTATAATTTAATTAAACAAGTCATGGTCACAATAACGTATAATTCATGATCACAATCACGTACTAATTACAAATTATACAAGATCACAATCACATAGACACAATTTGTTAGTCACAACCCTTATTTTAATCACAAGCCACATATTTAATATGTCATGTATTATATATTACTCACAAATTATTCAATTAATTGGTTACAATCAATCTTCATCCCACCCACCCCACCCCACCCCACCCTACCCTACCCCACTCCACTCCACTCAACCACCACTAGCACCACCCAAATTGTCGTCATCACCTCACCACCACCACCTTTAACACCTCCTGTTCATGACCATCACCACAACCACATGCACTAGGTCACAAATTGAACAAGAATTGGTCACAGTCGTTACTTTTCTCACCCCACCGTTGTCGAACCTATCCTTCCTCGACTGCAGATAGAAATATTGCTCGAGTAATGCTTTATGAATCAAAGATGAATTAGTGGAACACTGAATCACTCCTAAGTCCACCCTCTGCATGAAGTTCGATCTAATCACGCCTTCAACTATCGAACTAAAGCCACTATTAGATTTCACATTCAGATCAACATTCACTTTTAGAATATGAAGTAGAAAAACATCGATTAAGAACTATTTTAATCACAAACTTTGATTGGCGTAAGCCGTCTCCTGTATGACGAGATCAATGGAATAAGATGGGTGGCGAAGAGTGAAGTTGGAAGACACTTTTTCGAATCTGAAAATTTAAGAAAAAATGGACTAAATGATATGGTGGGGTGGTGTAATGTGATGTGATGTGATTTAAGGTGGGGTGTAAGATGGCCGGATTGGTGGTGATCGAAGTTGGTTTGGCCGGAAGAGGTTGGGGTGGGGTTGAGAGAGAGAGAGAGAGAGAGGCAAATTGTATATAATTGTGTTTGTATATATAGATAGATTATGTTTGTACATGATAGATATCCTGCCCATAGTGGGCAGAAGATATCTTGTCTCTCGGTAAGGCGGTAGAACGGTAGGGTCTAAAGTACTAGTGACGTGGCAAGATCATAGGTGTGAGTGCAATTTCTTCAAAAATAAATATATAATCTATTACAGGCGATAATGTTACCAACAAATATTTAAATTTACACATCATATTTTGCCTAATAATTATGTCACCGGTAAAATGATGAAAAAATATTCCATCCCACTTATATAAACGTCGTCATTTTTTGCTAATTTATAGATACAAGGGACAAATAAGTGTGTTTACTCTTTAAAGAAAGTTTTGGACTGATGTCGTCGTTACTATGCGATGAAAAAAGCTAGGAAATATGATTGTGACAACGAATAACGATTAAACGCCTCTCATTCAATTAAAATGTGTTGCTTTTATAGAAGAATAAATATAGTGTAAATACAGCTCGCCTTCTAAAAATTGCTTTTTAGTGTAAGCGGGTTACAAAATTGACTTGGACATTAATTCAAAAAGTGAAGCTTCAATGAAAATTGAACCGAGAGATTTTAAGAAAAAACATCTTTAATTGCTTGGCTCAGCTTTCTAAGAACAGTTTTTTCAATTATATTTTCAAATCAGTATATAAGTTGATCGATTGGTTCGATCTTCAGAATATTATATTTAGTCCCCGTTTGGTTTGAATAAAACTTCATTTTTAACAAATTTTGATTAAAGTTGGTGAATTATGTGATTTGAAAAGTTGTTAAAAATTATGAATACTATGAAATGTATGATTAAAAATGAATTTGAGAAAAAAATCAAATTATGAGAACCACCCAAACATGGAATTAGTAGTCGTTCGGGACAAGTCCTGCTTGGTAGTTGGTAACAAACTGCCATAATGAGTGGAAAGCCAACCAAAGCCAAAAGCTTTCTCCTCGTACACAACACAAAAACACAAGTTGATCGTCACAAAATTTTGCCATTAGTCAGCTGTCAGGGATTCCCGCACACTTGTAAAATTTACGCACGTGCCTTTTGACTCATCTATGACTTGAGAAGGAGACCCTTCCAAACATGCCCTAATCACTTTCTCTATCCTACTTTCTCTCTCTAACAACCCTGAACTTCGATCATTTCTGCTCTCAAAATCAATTCAATCCCTTCAATTTTCTAACTGGGTTTGCTTAATTGAATGAGGTTAGTGTTTTATTTTCATTATTTTGTTACTTGTTTATTTGATTAGCTTCATTGGATTTTCTTGTTTCTTGATTGAGATTTTACAAAAAGGCTGAATGCATAAGCTGAAAAATTCACTTGAAATCCAATGAAGTTTTCTTCTTGGCATTTCTTTTATAATTCGCGAAGGTTCCTTGGGTAATTTTATTGTAATTTAAGCTTATGGTGTGTTTAATTTGTTTTGTCTTTGATGTATAGAATTTGGAATCTAAATTAACTAATTAAGTAATTCAAATTGTTTCGAAGCTTGATTTGTACATGGGTTTTTGCTATTTTTTCAGAATTTAGTTATCTGTCTCGTATCAGCAGCTGTGCTCATCGAGGTTGACTTTTTGATGGAAGTGGACAAGAATTAGGGTTTGGGATCGAGAAAAGAAGTATCAAGTTTTTGGAGTTTGTGGATTTTCTTGTTTTCCCCAATTACTTTGGATTTTGATGGTAGCTATGAATTCAGAACCGGAAATGCCAGTAGATCGGCATTGTTTCCGAATAGATACTTCAAAGTTAAAACTTCAGATTGAGAGGAAGCTTGGCCGGCAGAAGTCGGAGAAATATTTTAATCTGTTGAATAGGTTTTTAAGTCTCAGACTCAGCAAAAGAGAATTTGATAAGCTATGTATTGAGTTGTTGGGGAGAGAAAATATCTCTCTTCATAATGGTCTTATTCAAGCAATTCTCAAGAATGCGAGTGTTGCCAAGAGTCCTCCACCTAAATGCCGCAAAGCCCAAGCTCCTCCAAATATTAAAGTTCCGAATGGGTATCAAAGAAGTAGTCTTCAATCGATCTGTAGAGACACGTTTCCTCAATCTCCTAGGAAGGGGAGAACTCCGGGCTCTCGAGATCGCAAGTTCAAGGACAGTCCGAGCCCACTCGGGCCACTCGGGAAGGTTCAAGAGCAGCAGAGTGCTACTGAGTTGCTATCTTTGGGTAGCCGACCTCCGGTTGAGGTTACTTCTGTGGAAGATGGTGAAGAGGTGGAACAGTGTGCAGGAAGCCCTGGAATTTATAGTAGAAGCCCTCTTAGAGCTCCTCTTGGTATCTCTCTTAATGCAGGAGGTACAAGGAAGGTATTGCTTAATGAATCACCACCTTACGAGAACTGCTGTTCAACTGGGGAGTTGCCTGATACCAGTTCTTTGAGGAAGAGGTTGGAACAGAAGTTTAAGACAGAGGGTATGAATGTCTCGACCGATTGTGCGGGCTTGTTAAACAATGGACTGGATGTGTTTTTGAAGAGGTTAATAAAACCCTGCCTGGATTTATCTGCTTCAAGGTCTGAACCCCAGCTGGATGATAAAGTTCACCATCAAGATATGTCTGTTAAAAATAAGATGGGGTCCACTTATGTAAAGAAGCCCAATAGATCATTTTCTGTGTCAATTCTGGATTTTCAAGTTGCGATGGAGTCGAATCCCCGGATACTTGGAGAAGATTGGCCAGTACAACTTGAGAATGTTTCCTTTCGTGCATCAGATTATTACATGGCAGAATAGTTTGTGATACTTGTTATTGTAACACTAGAAACTCTTCTAACGGTGCTGTTGACGGAATTCATACGATCGATAAGTGGTCTAAAGCTATGAATTTTTTTGGAGGAAGTTGATTAGATTGTATATACATCACAAAGCTGATTATTTCTAATGTGGGTCATCTTACCTCATAAAGTAAAAGGATATCGATACTAGTAAGATTGTAGTGATGACATATAGTCCGATAGCTTTCTTTTCATAATATAATATCTTGTTATGTCATTGGCCTTTTATTTGTTAATAAATATTATTTTTTCTTGTTGAGCTTCTTAAGTATGATTTCATTCAGGATGATATCCTCTTATTTTCTATTTAACTCGCATTCTGTTTGTTAGTTTGTAGAATTATCTCATCTGGATGTCCTCTCTGAAAATCAAGTATCGGTGTATATTTCTTTTAACTTTGTGCCGGCTCGAGTTCATACAACTTCAGGTGTAAGCTGTCTACAAATGCTTTACAAGTTTTGAGTAATGCTATTGGAACTCTATCAAAGAGACTATCACAGGGGGTGTCAATGGAAAAAATCATTTTCACAATCAGGCTACTTCATGAAAATTGTATGTTCCGTCAGATCAACTCTGTCACTAATGACAATTCCCTATGATCATACATTGTTTCAAGATAGGTGTGTCTGTCTCAGGGTACGCTTGACAGGTAAATCTTCGACTACTTCCTGCAGTACATACCCACGTTAATCTCGTTACTCGTGGCTACAACCAGACATTGCTGCTGTAACTAGCAGATCAATAGATTTGGCATCAAGATGCCATATTTAGCTTTGCTTATACATTTTGTTTAACATGAATCTTGTAGCGTACCATATAGGGGTTGCTTTTGGTAGGATTATTGAGGTTGTGCAGTTTTTGCTCTCCTCTTTTTGTCTATAGAGAGTGACATGATTTTGGACAATTCATCCACCAGTCCAGAAGCTTGAATTGGCAGAAAAAACTGAGGTGGATGAGAGAAAAGTCTAACTTCTTGAATCTGTGCCAAGTGTCCTTTTAAGAGGGGTGCAAGCGTGGCATATAAAATAGCACAATATATTCAAGAACCTCACTTTTCGAGTTCTTGCCATGTTCCCTTGTTCTGATATGGAGTTGGGACCTGATATTACTTCTTCCATGGAGAGAGGCAGTGAAAATAACCTGATCGCTGTTTAGAGGTGTAAAACGGTCTGCAATGTCCAATAGCTCAGCGTGGTCCATGCCTGGCCGCCTTGGGCTTGGGTGGCCCGATCCAGATTTGCACCCTTAGTCATGGCCATCGAAAAGTTGGCATTAAGTTCTGGGCTGATCTTCCAGATCTCAATCTGTCCTAGATCAGTATCTACTGATTCCCCACTGTTGCAAACTGTCATGGCTTGTACAGAATGTAGTTCTATGTGCCAATCAACATTACAATTACATTTGCTACTTTGCAGGGTTTTAGAGTAGGTTGCCCTGTTAAAGATTGATTTGGTGATTACATTTAAAAAGACAGTGCATAAAACAGTGTAAACTGTTATATTTCTCATTCAATACCATAGAATCCATTTTTTTTCCTAAAAAGTTTTTCTTTGATTTTTACCCTTGTGAGTTTGGACTTCACTGATTCATGATTTTTTTTCAAGTTTACACATGATTCTTGCTCATTACGCAATGACTCGGTTTATTTTGTGGAAATTGAAGTTAAGTGAGAAGGATCCCTTAAAGAAATCTATCCATATCAACAGAGTCAGAGTCGATACAGTGAAAGCCCGTGTCTGCAGCTGGCTTCGAATGTGTTAAACGTCCTCCACAGTCCGGTACCCTCCCCGGGTATTTGTAGAACCGCCCTTTCCCTTTCAAAGAAGCTGTATCAACCTGATTAATGACTATGTATGTTAAAGTTAAATTCTTTTAACCTCGAAGATGTCGCAATTTATTATGCGTTAAGGGAAGTTTTAGGTGAGGCATGTTTGGCAACAAATTAATTGCTTTTTTTAGCAATTTATTAGTTAACTGTTTCATTGCTGGTATAAAACAGTCGTATTTTCAAATAATCTACAGATTTGTACAATCACGATCAGTTGGAGTCGTATTGGGTGTTCGAGGCTTCAAGCTCGATAAGACATTGCTTGCTCAATCCGTCCTTGGCCAATGCATGCCTTATGGTCGACTTGCTTTGGCAAATTTCGGACCTCTATACTTGGTCACTCCCTCAAAACTTCTCTCGAATTTTTGCTAAATAGAAAACCTGATCTTCGTTTATCTATCCATTTCAACAATTTAAATACCGCATCTTCATAGGACACACACAGCAACATAAATTATATTTTTCATATAATTTCGTCTTGTCTAATATAACGTACTAAACATAAGGCACACACTTGTCCATCTCGACAGAGAGAGCCCACTTGTATACGGTGAAGATCCAATTATGGGAGGGTCAGGTGATGTCATTTTCGCGTCTCCTTGCAAAACCCCCAAACAATTTCTTTGATTTCTGTGTGTAAAACATAATTTTAAACCTGGTGACAGATTTGTTTAACAAAATGTACTGATATGGCAGGAACTGATATCCCGACTCCACATGCTGTACAACTTCTATCTTTCTTGAGCCTACGTCTTCATCGCCAACCAAGATAGTGATTAATGACCCTCTTAATGGAGTCGAAGTCTTTCCAATAGGAAAGTGAATAATGCCTCCATATAAAATATAGGAAGGTTTAAATGTGGGAAAAATAAGAAAGATATTACAAAAAATTAGGTGCATTCTAACAGTCATGTCCTCATCAGCTTCATATTTTCTTGGTATGTTGAAAGTGTAGAGTTAACTTGAAGCTGACATTAGGCCTGAAAAGCTATAATGGAAGGAGAGAGGCTGGTGAAACACTACTGCCATCAGATTCTGGACTGAATTTTTCTTCTTCTGAGTCTTCTGATTCTGAAGAATGAGGGGAAAAGAATAGGTCGAGAAAGATCCCTTTTTTTCTCGACATGGTGTCGCAAGTCCATGACTCATTTGCTAGCCTCAAGGGTAAATTACATTACTGTCAGTAGAAAGATCACGAAGTTTTTTCCGAGCTCTCTCTCCAAGGCAAGAGTGAGTACATGTGTGATTAAATCCTAGTCTTCAAGGTGGAAGCATGAGCTTTTCTATTAATAAAGACTCCATTATTTGATTATATGCTTTTGACATGGACATGAGACCGCTTGTAGACTGTCCCTTATGTGCATATTTTGGCCTTCCCTTTAGCTTTATATCTAAAAAATCAGTCACTGGAAAAAGGCTCCAACTGTTGCAGCAATATTGAATTACGAAAACATGGTGAGTTCAAGTTACGTCGCTATTTGTGTAGAAAATCTGGAAACATGTTGAAGTCTTTGATGAAAAATTGATCTCACCTGCACTTGGATATACGTTTTGAAGAGTAATTTTTTGTATAAAAAAAACCTTTGATTAAACTTGGTTCATAAGTTTTGCAGAAGATCAAATCATGAACCCGCCTACAGATTCAAGTGAGTTGAAAAAAGTGCCGCATCTGAAGGGGATGACACCCTGGCAGAGCGGTAATGAGCAAGAATATCTCGTTCAAGCCGCTGGTCGGCTCGTACGAGTTGGCTCCAAGCCGCGCAAGCTAGCTCACTCACGAGCTCATCGGCTTGTGCAAACCAGCTTGTTATAATGAGTGAAATATACCATTTTCAGTAAAATTAAAAAATGAGAAATTTACGAGCAGCGAGGTGAGCCACACTTCAGATAGGCGAGCACTAGCTGAGCCCGGCTGTTGCTCGGACACAATCATCATCATATTCGAAGTGCTTTTCCTTATTTCAATCAACATGTACTTACACAATGATTTACATATATATCACTCAGGAAGAAAAATAAGTATACAGAGAGAAAAAGAAAGACAGAATCGAAGTCCTCTTCCTAAGCCCACTACACAATGAAGGTGTCATATACTCGTATTTTTTCATTTGAGCACTCAATTGAAATGGAATATAATCCTATTTATCATGATATAGAGTGCCTCCAATTTTTGCTTGGTTTATTTCGACCTTTGTTGTTCTGCGGCATAATGGCATCAGCTCGAAGAATCTTGCCAAGTGTCTTCGAAACAGAGCTCATCAATGATTTTCGAGGCAAAGGAGGTTTTCCAGATGATTGATGAGTGATTCCTAAGGGACTATTAACGGCTGATTTATCAGCAGATTTCTCCAGTTCTTTCAATCTCATTTTCATTTTCACCAACTCTAGTTTCAGGTCCTGGTTTTCTCTGCGTAGATTTGAGAGCTCGTCCGATACTGGATGGATGTCAATGGTGTTCTGATTCACTTTGTCCGGAAGTGCAGGGGAATCACTGAGACTGCTATCCATAACTTCCCGTATGCGCTGTTGTTCGTAATAAAGCACCTGAACAACGGTTTGGACAGGGAGTCTGTCGTTCTGTGCAGCGTGGGCACAGGCTTCCCGGGAGAGCTTCTGACAGTCCATCACGCTGCAAACTTTCTTTCTCTCCATGTCACTCAATGCAGGATGAGCCTATAGAAAACATGAAAAAGTGTTGTCTTGCCATAATCTGGATTAAGCCATTAACCTATTTACAAGAGAGAATATAAAATTGAAAAATAAGCTACACGCACACGCATATTATATGGTTTAGGAAGAGGATCAAGATTTAAGTGACGTAACTGATCAGAATATAGATAAGGAATTCACAAACCTTCAAGAAGATATCAATGGCCCTATACATTCCATCTTCTGTTATTCTAAACTGTTCGGGGATAAGTTCTGCTAGATCGATGAACTTTGAAACAGATAAATTGCGATCAGAAGATATTTCAACAAGGTAATTCTCCATTAACCTCGTCACTCGCTCCTTGCCAGTTGGTGAAGGGGAAATATACTCTTCATCTGCATCACAGCCAAATTTAGTACCCTCCATTTCATACTCAATGTAATTCATCATGATTCGTTGCACAGTTTCAACATCAAACAATGTTTCCCCTGTGAAGGAATAAGAAGGAATTAATAGATCATCTAACACGGCCTGTCCAAGTTGCGAAGCCATCCTCTTCTCCAAGTCAAGCCTGCACGCAACTGTCGTTTCTAGATATATTGCAGCTCGAAGAAGCATGGAGAGAAAGCTAACTGACATCGAGTTCTTCTCTTGTGGCAGAAGACTAACTATTGTTTCTAAAACAACCCTCTTCTCGTGTTCTTGTCTTGGCTCGATTTTTTTCCTACCCTTTCCAAATATTTCCTGTAATGGAATGAAAAATAAGTTATTTATGAACCTCATGCAGTTGATAATCCAAATTTATGGGTGAGATCTCACCAAGCCACGAAGAGATTTCTGTGCATAAAGCATTAATGATGGACCAAGAGCATATTGTTTGTATCCCCTTACAGTCATTGCAATTAGAACCCTTTGGAAGAAATCAATTCGAAGGACTGTTAAATCTTCAGCCCACCAATCAACAAGGGGCTTTGCGTTGGGAGCAGTTGATGAAATTAAATCATTTATGCCGCCCTCTGCCCTCCTCGGGGTGCAAAATTCGCTATCCTTCCAGGCGACAAACGCTATTGTGTCTATACACCGGCTTACCAATTTCACTTCTTCGGCTATAGGAAGAAGGTTTTCACAAGAATGCAAAACGGACACTGCCCCTGAAAGACTTTTTAACGCGACTTCGTTCACATATGCCTCAGTTCTGCCAACTAAATTTTCAACAGCATAATCCTCCGTCATCTCAAGATACTCTGCTACACATCTAAGCATGGCAACGTTGTCTGTAGTAATTTCGAAATTTATTCCATAGCAAAATTTTGCTGCAAGTTCAAATGCATCTGCCCCTCCAGGAATATCAGGGATTTCAACGACAGAAAGATCAGAATCATCGGATTCCAACACGAACTTCCTTAAGTATCCACATTTTGAAATCAAGGGGAACTGTATGGGATTTCAAAAAACACTTCTTTTTTATGAGGTAGCTCGACAAAGACCATGTTGATTATCAAAAAGGAATAAAATAATAGTACTTCACCAGAAGTACTAAACCAAATTGTTCAAATACTATAGATATGCAGCTTCGATTATAGATATATTGTACCTTGTGCAAAGAAAAGGAAGTTCCTCCAGCATTAACAGTTACATCACTCGGGATTTCTTGGGAAAAGATCCTGTTAAATATTGAAAATAAAACTCAATTTCTTCCAATTTTTCACTGAAAAAGAATTCAGCGCAAGTATTGAAACCGAATTCTTTCATAATTACTTATAAGCACCCGGTAAAATAATAAATAGACGAGAAAGAGAGCAAACCATTCGTTAGTCCTCTTCATGGCAATGGAAAGAAGCTCCTTTTTCTTGTTGGCCATAATTGTATCAGTGGATGTTGTAAACTGCTCCTGGTTAAGATCCATCATGACAATTATTTAAAGGGTAAGCCAAATTCATGTGTTCATCAAACTAAGTCCTTCGACAGCGTGAATCTGTTCTCGCCATCCTGTTTAGTTCATTGGTACACGTGATCAAGTACTAAATAACTACCATGCCCCATTGAATTCCGAAACAACCGAGTCTCCGGTCTCGGTTCTGTAATGATCTGATAATAATTACCAGCCTCTGATTACAAGCCATTATCTCCAAAGCAAAATTCCCATAATAGACATCATTTTCACAAGGGGTTAAAACAAATGTATTGAATTATATCAGAGTGGAAACCTAGTTGTGTTTTTCGGAAAATATAAGGATAAGACGGGCATATTACAGAAATGAGAAGGAAACAGATTTGGTTCAATAGTGTGTGGTTGAGACAGCAATGGAATTACCTTTTGAGATTTATTTCCATCCACAAAAGTATCAATCTTGTCTGTTTATTCCTACGAAAAGATTACAGTTTCGTTTAGGCAAAACTGAACTCCACTAGCATACATCTTAGAGCCATGTTGTGGGATGGCCCAGCTTTTAAGGAGTTTGCTTCTGAAGCTCGCAATACATGTGCTGAGCCACGAAAAAAATTTACACGTCTAGTCAAGACAATTGCAATCCGACGTAGCCAGGGGCGGAGCCAGCCCATCAAAGTAGGGGGGTCCGAGAGTTGAAGGGGTGGGGGTTTACGGGGGTTCGGGGGCAGCGCCCTTAAAAAATTTTTTTTGAAACATTATCTATTAAAATGAGGGAAGTTAGTACTTTGTGATGGAGAAAGGAAACCAAAGAACATAAATTAATGTACATTATTAACAAAAAAATCAAGAAACATATAAATTATCAGAAGTTACATACTCGAATTTGAGCTCAAGCTTACTTAGATCGGATCTTCCTCAGTAGCCTTGAACTCATCAAGCTTGCACTCAAACAATAAGACGACATATAAACTCAATAAAACCCCAAATTAAAATATGTGGAAGACCCAATTTAATTTTCATGGTCAAAATTCTACATTAATGGTACTTGTATACTACGATACAAATTATTATCATGGACGAATACAGGAAGATCAGTGCAAGAACGTAAATACTGCAATTAAAATATGAAACATTTTCAAGTGAAGCAATCATATTACTCAACTTCATACAACATAATGTATAATAACTAATGGAGTACAAAAAGCTATTGAAGCAATTTTAGACTAAACTAAAATATGCCTTATCAAATAAAATATATCTTTGTTCTAATTAAATTATTTATACACAAAAAAAAATTTAAAAAAAAAATTGTCAAAAATTGAGGGGGGTCCAGGACCTCCCCGCCCCCCCCCCCATCTCCGCCCCTGGATGTAGCACAACGTCTTCGAGCATGCACACGATATTCGTACGCTAAGTTGAATATAATTGCGAGTGTTCAACCCTTACAAAAGATGTCTTAAATATTAAATTAAACGGTAATCAGCACATAACGTCCTTACCTTTCACTATTACTGTGGAAAACGTTCTTATCTTTCATTTTTTGATATTTTCACTCTTATTCCCATATTTCTTGCGCAAAAGGTTATTTTCATCCATTTTTTCAATTAAAAACTATGAAATGACGAATATACCCTTTTATATACATAAAACAAAAAGAAAAGAAAATAACTAATTGCTATCATAGTACAAAATTTTAAAAAACAGTGCAAATGAGTCTCAAATAAATTATTAAAATGGTAATTAGCACATAATGTCCCTATCTTTCACTATTTTGTGAAAAAATCCCTACTTTTTATTTTTTTGGCATTTTCACCCTTAATTACACATTTGATTGTGTAAACAACCATTTCTATCCATTTTCATCCAATTTCTCAATAAAATGTTGTGAAATGACGAATATACTCTTCTATTTAAATAAAAAATTAATTTTTTTATTTTTTAATAATAATTTGGAACTCGTTTGTACTTTTAAAAAGGATTAATTTCTCATTTTTTAATAATTTATTTCAGATTCGTTTGCACTTTTTTTTTTAAAATTAACTGTGGTTGCAATTAATTCTTTACTTTTTTATTTAAATATGAGGATATATTCATCATTTCATAGTTTTTTTTATTGAGAAATTGGATGAAAAAGGATAGAAATGATGGTTTGCACAATCAAATGTGTAATTCATGGTGAAAATGTTAAAAAATAAAAAGTATTGACGGTTTTTACAATAATAGTGAAAGGTAGAGATATTATGTGCTAATTATCTTTTTAATAATTTATTTAGGACTCTTCGTACTTTTTTTAAAAAAATTGGGACTATGATTGCAATTAGTTACTTCTTTTTCTTTTGTTTTATTTAAACAGAAGGGTATATTCGTCATTTCATGATTTTTAATTGAGATAATGAATGAAAATAACCTTTCGCTCATTCAAAGTGCAAATAAAGATGAAAATGCCAAATAATGAAAGGTAATGACGTTATGTGCTAATTACCCCTAAATTAACCTTTAGACTGAGAGGATAATTATGCAGTTTCAGTACTTCCCATCGCTTGATGTTGCAAATTCAATCATGCTACATGTACTATTTTTTATATCATTCTTTACATTATGCCACGTGACAACATCATATTAGATAGTTTTAAAAAACACATACTTTTCCGTCAACAATTTTTTTGAAAATAATGGAGTGTCAAAAATAATGTCAAATTTTGAGTGTACATTTAAAATATTCTTCTTGCAAATTTGGCATCCCTAGACTACATATTTTTTTTTCTTTATTATGAGCCCACCAAAGACCAAACTTTCACTAAAGTTAAAACTAATAAATATGGACTAATCTGGCCTGGAGATCCGACTCCCCAACCCAATTTGAATTAGACTATCCTGAAAGAGATGTGACTGTCCCTGCCCTGACCTACTAATCTAAGGAGGCAACACAAACTAGAAAAAATAATTTCAATGAGTGAATTTCCAAGCTTTAAGTGTAAATTCTAGGAGTGTTAAACTGGACGAACCGAGCCGCTCAACCAAAATATGAATGCTCCCTTTAAAAACTGATGTTTCTGCCCAAGTGAATGCAACACGTTATCTATATCATTCAAGTTTCAACAGCACATCCATACATATTGTTGGGCTCCATCAATTCACCAGTTCACGTCAAAGTTATTTGAGAAGCGATCTGTGTATCCCTCCTTTTCATTTTGGTGATCCGTAACCCCACACCATGTTCAGCGATCATTATTAGAAACCCTTTTGGGAATATGGTTCTTAGATCATGGTTTTCGGTCCACTTTAATATGAATCAATAGTTCATATTAGATTATCAGATAAGTCTCATCGACAGTATTAAGAAAAAAGATGTTACATTACATAGGATTGTGATAGAATTATGATTAATTAATGTATAAAATCTATGCCGAAAATGAATGAACTGGTGTGATGAGTGACTCATGGTTATGGATCGAATTTCCTTTTTTTTTTTTTTTGGCTCAAATCATATCATTTCTGCCTTGAAATTTGCACAGATGAGCAAGGTTTCCTATATTTTCAAGACAGTTGATATCTCCAAAGTTTCAAATTTTCATGGATATTGGCTAGATTCGGTATCCGCCACATGATCCTTATCTATCACTATACTTATTTTATATTGCTCAAACTGCACATGTATATAAAGAAATATACAAGAATTCCTTTCGGACAAAGATACGACACAAGGTTACATATCGTGGATATAAATATCAATTTTGCTAAACTTACATCTTGGTTGACAGTTTTGTTAACATTCCATGTTGTGGTACACAGTTTTGCCAACACCGGTTCAAATAAATGGCATCGATTTTTATACATCAAACACTGTCAAACTAGTTGTGCAAAATGGATATACAACTAGTTTAATTCTATAAATATATATTAGTCTTTCTAAACACATGCAAAAGTACACATACAAACGTGCTCCATAATATGTTTCCAACTATTTTAACTATTGAATTCAAGAGTACACTTATATGCACACCAACATGCATCCCCGATCCCCCTTTTCCTGCAAAATTTATAATTCTCAAATAAATTCACTTCTTAAGGTGAGGGAATCAAGTATAGAGATCGGACTTGGGATGCTTTGCTTTGACATGTTCCTTGCATTTGACCTCAGTCTTAGCGCACATGAATGTCTGCATACACACCTTGCACTGCACCCACAAAGGGGTACTTTTCAGTTTGCCCAAGTCATAGATACTATTTTCCACTTTGCCCAAATTTTTTTACCATTCACCACAATAGCCTTCCAAGGCTGAAAAGACTAAATTACCCTTAAAATATTATATAAATTACAAAAAATGGTATTGTTTAAAAGACAATAATACCCTTTTTAAGTTATAAAAAATTCCAACACTTCTCACTTAAAATTTCGAAACCACTTTCTTTATCTGTTTACTCCAACACAGATAAAAATTGTTTCATTTTTCCTCTACTTCAAACTTGAAAATAGATGAATTTATCAAACGCTTAATAAAGAAATATTATTCACAGTCATCAGTGAAATCGGTAATTATATTTACGTATTTTAATTTTCGTTCGGTAAAATTAGTACAGTATTTTAATCTTTAAATCTTATTTCGACATAGGTATATGAAAATTTTACGATCTTAAATGAATCTATAATCATTTTTAACAAAAACGATAAAAAAATTCATCTGCATATATAATTTCAGACAAATTTACGATCGGTTGTAAAATGGTCAACCAGACATCCGGACCGACCCGAACGGCCGGGCAATCTGGGCCCTGGTGGCCCGGACGTTCGGGCAGTCTGGACCGGTCCGGGTCCAGACGGGCGGGTCGTCTGGGCCTGTCTGGATCCGGCGCACCTTGCAATATTTTTGGGTCATAACTTTCTCTCCTAATGTCCGATTGAGGTGATTCAAGATGCGTTGAAAAGCTAACTCAAATGGCTACAACTTTGCTTCAGATACCATTTTCGAATTCGATCATTTTCCATGTCCAAAATTGGTCTCAATATGAGACTGAAAATCGATACAAAATTTTTCAACTTGAAAGTTAATATGCGATAATGTTTTGGCTATATTTCATCAATTTGACTCATTTTTCGTCCAATTGACCTCCAACACTCTCGAATCTTCATCACAAGAATAGAAACAAATTTAGAATATTTGTACTTTAATCAATGAACTATCACTTTCCTCAATTTTGATAATTTTCCCTCTTTTCTTCTAATTTCCATCGTATTCGTTCATTTGTAACCTAAACCAAAATGCAAGTGTACTTAGAATATTTAGGTGCCAATAAATCATGAAAATGCAATTATTAGTGGATGAAAAAAGTGATAATTGCACTATTATCACCGCATATTCTTTTTTGTTTCACCTTCTCTTCGAGTCCAATTTTTATGATCACGCACGGCTTCATCTAAGGCTTCAAAATACGTCATTTTCTCCAATGTATTTAAACTACAAAATGACATGAACACACATATCAAAACGCTCAAAAGTGCTCAATAACAAGTTAAAAACTACGATTTAAAGGTATTTGTTTAATGAGTTAATTGCACTCATCAGTATATTATTAATTATAATGTGTATGTTGCATAATTATTATCGTTAAATATTCAATTATAATTAAATTGCTTATTTTAATTGTTTATATAATATTTAATTATAATTAATAGAATATTAAATAAACAATTGAAATACAAAATTTAAATAAACAATTCAAATAAACAATTAATATTTCATTTATTGTGTATATAATATTTAATTATAATTAATAGAATATTAAATAAACAATCGAACATTTAATATTTTATTATTTATAACTAAATAATATTTTATTATTTATTATTTTAATTGTTAAACGATTATTTCATTATTTCATATTTTAATAGTGAATTCAATATTTTATTTATTGTTTATAATTAATTTAATTATAATTAATAGATTATTAAATAAACAATAGAATATTTCATATTTTATTATTTATAACTAAATAAATTTTTTTTATTTTTTATTTTAATTGTTAATTGATTATTTCATCATTTCTTATTTTAATTGTCAATTCAATATTTCATTTATTGTGTATATAATATTTAATTATAATTAATAGAATATTAAATAAATAATCGAATACGTAATATTTTATTATTTATAACTAAATTATATTTTATTTTATTGTTAACTGATTATTTCATTATTTCATTATTTTAATTGTTAATTGAATATTTTATTTATTGTTTATAATTAATTTAATTATAATCAATAGAATATTAAATAAATAATCGAATAATTAATATTTTATTATTTATAACTAAATTATATTTTATTATATTATATTTTAATTGTTAACTGATTATTTCATTATTTCTTATTTTAATTGTTAATTGATTATTTTATTTATTGTTTATAATTAATTTAATTATAATTTATAGAATATTAAATAAACAATCAAATATTTCATATTTTATTATTTATAACTAAATAATATTTTATTATTTATTATTTTAATTGTTAATCGATTATTTCATTATTTCTTATTTTAATTGTTAATTGAATATTTTATTTATTGTTTATAATTAATTTAATTGTAATTAATAGAATATTAAATAAACAATCGAATATTTATTATTTTATTATTTATAACTAAATAATATTTTATTGTTTTTTATTTTAATTGTTAACCGATTATTTCCTTATTTTAATTATTAATTGAATATTGTATTTATTGTTTATAATTAATTTAATTAGAATTTATATAATATTAAATAAACAATCGAATATTTCATATTTTGTTATTTATAACTAAATAATATTTTATTATTTTAATTGTTAATTGATTATTTCATTATTTCTTATTTTAATTGTTAATTGAATATTTTATTTATTGTTTATAATTAATTTAATTTATAATTAAAAGAATATTAAATAAACAATTGAACATTTAATATTTTATTATTTATAACTAAATAATATTTTATTATATTTTATTATTTATAAACTCTTCTTTCGTGAATTTTTCAAGTTGTTTAACAATAAACATTAATTGTGTTATGCAATATTTATATTAATTGTTTATTTAGATTTTTTATTTCAATTGTTAATTGAATATTTCATTATTTATTTAAATTGTTTATTCAATATTAATTTGTTTATTTAACATTTCATTGTTTTTGTATTTGTTTACTTTAATTTTTAATTATTTATTTCAATTAAATATTAACTAAAGAACTAAAATAATTAATTTAAGATTGAATAAAGAATTAATAAAATATTTATTTAATATTCAAAATCAAATGTTCATTAAACAGTTAAATAACTAATTTGGAGGGGGGGTTGTCCGAGCCATCTGACAGTGGCCCAGTAAACTTAGCACGCTCTCGGGGATAAGTCTAATCGCATCATCTAAATGGTAATCCATCCTACAATATTTCAAATGTTAGAATCTTGTGCAAGATATAATAGATAAAACATAATATTATTTCAATTATTTGCTTTAACTATTTAATGCTTTAGAAACAAATTATAATTGTTTATATAATATTTAATTATAATTAATAAAATATTAAATAAACAATCAAATATTTCAAGAAGAATTTATAATTAAATTCCTTATTTTAATTGTTTATATAATATTTAATTATAATTATTAGAATATTAAATAAACAATTCAAAGAAACAATTTATTTTGTTTATTTAGTTTTTTATTATTTATAACTAAACAATTAAATGAAATAATTTATTTTAAATTGTTTATTTAATGTCTTTTGAACAATTTCAATAAGTAATTTAAAATAAATATTTTACTTGTTCACTTAATATTTCGTTGTAAAAGAAGAATTTATAATTAAATTCATTATTTTAATAGTGTATATAATATTTAATTATTATTAATTAATAAAATATTAAATAAACAATCGAAATATAAAATTTAAATAAACAATTTATTTTGTTTATTTAATATTTTATTATTTGTAATTAAATAATATTTCAAATTTAAATAAACTCTTTTTTGTAACTAAATATTAGACAAACTATTAAAATATAGAAATTAAATGAAATAATTTATTTTAAATTGTTTATAAACAATTTATTTATAAACAATTTCAATAAGTAGTTTAAAATATATATTTTAAATCGATTATTTTTATTCTTTGTAATCAAATTAAATTAGTAATTTAAAATAATTTTTTTAATAGTTTACTTAATAATTTATAATTTTAATTATAGTTAATAGAATATTAAATAAACAAACGAATATTTAATAGTTTATTATTTATAACTAAATAATATTTTATATTTTATAAACTCTTTTTTCGTGAATTTTACTTAAATAAGTTAATTATTTATTTAAATTAAATATTAAATAAATAATTAAAAATTCAAGACAAAATTAAACTATAATTAATATTAAATAATAAAATTAGAAATTAATTTTAAATTAAATATTAAATGAAAAAAAATCAACTGGGCCTAGAAGTCGGGGCCCAGAAGCCCAGACTTCTGGACAGATGCCCAGAAGTCTGGGCCCAGAAGCCCAGACCAGTCTGGGCTTTTCTCTTCCCACTGATAGATTCGCCCGAAAAAGTCATTTCCGACGATCTCCGCCCCCCAAATCTCACCCAAATCACATTTCATCCATTAATAATAGATTCTACAACAATTTCTTCGAAAATAATCAACAAAAATTTGAAAATATGCATTTTTTTTTCTCTCTCTCTCCCAACTCTCTTCCAAGTCACGTATGAGGGTAGAAATGGAAAAATGCTGGACTTTTAAGTTTTTTTTAATTTTTCCTTTTTTTTTTTACTTGGTCAACGACTATTGTGAAAAAGTGGCCGGGTCAACCGGGTATTTTCCACTATTTCCTCACCCAAAGGTAGATGAAACAATCAACTACATCGTAACCGGAGTTCAAATTTTTATTACAAAAATCCATAATTCGGATAAAGGAGAGATAGGCAGGTTTGTCTTACACAGGACACCAACACTTTTAGCCTAAAGCAATTGTTCTAGGCCTCACATGGAAATATTACAAAAATTTATTGTACCACAAATCCACACAGCAGAAATAACACCAAAAACAATGCCTCAATGTAGCATCAGATGATGATGATGCACCAGAAGTATTAAAATTTAGACAAAAATTTTCATTTTTTAGCTAAGAGGGAGGAAACCGTCTGAGAATTTGCTTTGTCAAAGAAATCTATATTTACAAAAAAAAAAATGCCAACGAAGAAAAGAAAAAAAGAAAAAAGTTCAAAAAATGAGTTTTTGGTTCCACTCCGGCAACATAGAATTCTTTTTAAAGCAGAATACATAAAATGTCAATTTAATAGCACAGAAAAGTAGGTACAAAGGTGACTTCCACAACAATGATACAAAATTTTCAAGGCCCACGAATTAAACCTTATCCCCAATAAATTCGAGATAAACTGTTTTGAGCCTTTTTTTCACCACAGATCCAATGAGCTGAAAACCAATAAGGACTTAAAAGTATTCCATTGGAGATGGACAATAATACATGTATATATTTATATTATGTGTACTTAAATTCATCCTTAAATTCGAATTCACGTATCAATTATCAACTTCAACAAGGTTATTCACATGCAAATCCTAATCGAATTCTTAAGGAGCTCAAAGAGACTATTACAGTCCATCTCCAATGGAATACTTTTAAGTCCTTACAGGCTTTTGGTGGGGGTGGGGGGCTGAAGACTTGCAGCTCCCACCAAATACTATAACATGAGAAAATTTAGGATAGTCTATATGATGCTACGAGGAATTCAGAAGACAACATAAAAAGCCCTTAAACATTCATCTAAAACTCCAAGTCTAGTGCATTTTCCGTTCTGATAAAATTCCTTCAAGCAAAAGATCCACAGGCATTCAAGAGGATTTCCCTAATCCTCCCTTCCTGAAAGGTCAAAAGGAGGAGCGTGAAATTCTTTTTCCTTTCCGTAGGGACCAGGAGATTGGATCTAACCGTAAGAAAAATGCTAGACGTATATAATGCAGTTTGAGTAGTAAAGCCTTGTGCTATGAATGCGTAAGCAGGTAAAGAGTAACGTGTTAGCTACTAAGGAAGTAATAAAAATTCAAACTAAAATTCCATTCAAAATCGACAAATTTACTGTACCTATTAGCAAACTAATTCCCTTCACAAAACACGTTCTACAATGTCACAAAAACACTTATATGCTTATAGAATCAACAAATTTACAGCTCATCTATTCAATCAAACAAATTCCTTCCACTATCCATTTTATGCAAATCATATAAAGATATGTTGGAATTTGATGTCATTTGTGACATTGATTTCTAACACTTTGGGCTATGATGAAAAGGAAAAGGGCAGCCCATTGCTGAATAAGTTTCAGCCATTGCCCAATAACACAATCAAGATTCAGGCCCAAAACCCAAGCCCAAGCCTTAACCAAGTGTGCTGCTCTGGACCGTTGGATAAGGATCAGATCTACGGTTGTTGGTTTGTCCATATATACCAGCTTGACCGTCCATTTGAGTCATGATTCTCATTCCTCTCCTTGCTATGTGCGAGAAAAGGCTTCTGGGGTTTTCTGCCTTTTCGATTCTGCTCGTTTCTTCCTTCTCTATTTTGGTCTTTGTGATAGGATTAGAACACCTGGTTTTAATCATTGTTCTTTGTGATATTATCTCTGTGATTGAGGGGGAGTTTCGACTTGTAGATTGATGTGTTCGATCGAGTCCATTGTAGTAGCTGCTTGGGGTTATTGTCTTAGGGTTTGGGGCTTTTGTGGTCGATTCTATATTGTACAGACGATTACAATGTTCTATTTCTTAGTCTAAAGAAAATAGATGATACTTTGTGTATATTGTTCGATTTTCTTGGTGAATACTTGACTGCTTCCGCTTGATTCTTGAGGCTCATTCTCGTACAAGTGGTATCAGAGCGTTGTTGAGGGTGTGAGGAGCCTTCGATCGAGATTCGTCACTGAAAAATTAAGTTTTCTATTCGACATTCATTTTCTCGATCTTACTGTATAAACCCTAATTTTCCCCCTTTTTGTTTTGGCTACTAATTTTCTTTCTCTGTTTTGTGTTTCTTGCGAGGACCTTGATTCTTGGTGAACCTGGTTTGATTGGCGAACTTCAAGTCGTCTGTCATTGGTTGCTGGAACCTGCTTAGTGCTTGATTCTTCAAACCAGCTTGGTGAAATACTTCTTAACCCCCTGCATTCATTGATTCTTGATTGTGTTATTACTACATCTTGAATTTTGTAATTTTCCCTGTGAATTGTGTTCCCTGGTGTTAGGATTAAGCCTTGACCTGAGGTCTTGAGCCTCATGGAATCTTGTTGAATCCTAATACCTGTAGTTCTATCTTTTAGATTATAATCAGTTTGAGATACAGTAGCATTATTCTTTGTGAATCCCTGTGAATGTTAGCCTGTTTAATCTCGTTGTTAATCTTTTGTTGGATTCACTGAGTCTATTAAACTGATATCCTCACTGTCAATTTTGTTGTTCCCTAGTTGATAGTCTGTTTTACAGTTTGATGTATTTTTCATTCATGTTTTGTTTACACTATGATTTGTGTGACTTTTAAATTGGTCGTTTGAAATATCTGGTTACTATTTTTCTGTGGAACTGTGACCTCAAAAATTCTGTGTTGATTAAAAACTTCAAATGACAATGACAACATTTGAACTTGGAGTTTTTAATGAAAAATGGGATTTCCCCATTTGGCAGCAAAAAATGAGAGGAGTTTTAGTTCAACAGAAAGTTTCTAAGGCTATAACTGGTGAATTTCCTGCTACTATGACTGATGATCAAAAACTTGAATATGATGAACTTGCTTATACTTCTATAATTCTTCATTTGTCTAATCAAGTGTTAATGAAAGTTGGTAAACTTGATAATGCTAAGGTTTTGTGGGATAAGTTAGAAGAGCGACACATGTCTAAGAGTCTACCTAATAAACTCTTCCTTTTAGAGAGGTTCTTTAACTTTAAAATTGATATGTCTAAAGACTTAGATGATAATCTTGATACTTTTAATAAATTAGTTCAAGATATCGCTAATACTGGGGAGAAGGTGTCTGATGAATATAAAGTTGTTATCCTGTTGAATGCTATACATGATGTGTATAAAGATGTTAAGTTTGCTATTAAGTATGGTAGAGATACCTTGACTCCCGATATAGTGATCAATTCTTTGAGGAGTAAAGAATTAGAGTTTAAGGTTGATAAAACCGGGAAGAATTTTGAGAGTTTGTCTGCGAGAGGTAGACCTATGATTAGGCAAGTCAGTGGTCAAAGTTATCAAGGGAATCATAACAATTCTAAGAAGAAGGTGATATGGGGACCTAGATCCAAGTCTAGGAGTGGGATTAGGAAGTGTTATGTGTGTGGTAAGACAGGACATTTTATAAAGGATTGTTATAAGAAGAAGAATGAACAGAGAGAGAAAAGAGTAGATAAGGGGAATGTTGTTGAACCCCTAGATGAGAAGACTGTTGATGTGTATGTGGTGACAGAACCCATTTCTGATTTGAATACTGTCAATTATGTGGATGACAGTGGTCAGGATAGTGAGTAGATTATGGATTCGGGGTGTACATTCCATATGACCTCTAGAAGACCTTGGTTAGAGAACTTTAATGATCTTGATGGTGGAGAGGTGGTTATGGGTAACAATGTAGCCTGCAGCATTAAAGGAATTGGTAGTGTGACTTTGAAGTTTGATAATGGATATAACTTTACTTTAGAAAGAGTAAGGTATATTCCAGATTTGAATAGGAACTTGATTTCTATAAGTAATCTAGATGACATAGGCCTGCAAGGTCGGATGGGTAATGGTTCTTTGCAAATAAGTAAGGGTTCCTTAATTATTTTCAAAGGTACTAAGAGGAATGGTATATATGTCACTAGAGCCAGTTTTGTTCAGAGTCACATTGCTGAGTCCTCTAGTGCTGAGATTGATGCTACCCTGAAGTGGCATAATAGGCTAGCTTATGTGAGTGAAAAGGGGATGTACATTTTGAATAAGATAGGGGGATTTGGTAAGGATGTGATTTCTAAGGTTCCATTTTGTGAGCATTGTACTTTAGGAAAACAACACAGGCTTCATTTTAATACTAGTCAACATAGGACTGCATCTATCCTTGAGTATATTCATTCTGACCTGTGGGGCCCATCATCTACTACCACTCAAGGTGGCAACAAATATTTTTTATCACTGATTGATGATTTTTCAAGAAAATTTTGGATTTACCTTTTGAAACAAAAATCAGATACTTTTGAAAAGTTTAAAAACTGGAAAACTTTAATTGAAAATCATATAGATAAAAAGATCAAAGTTTTAAGAACAGACAATCGTCTGGAGTTTTGTAATACTGAATTTGATCAACTCTGTAGAGATGATGGGATCCTCAGGCACAAAACTGTACCTTATACTCCTCAGCAAAATGGAGTTGCTGAAAGAATGAATAGGACTATATTGGATAAGGTTAGATGCATGATGATTAGTTCGGGAGTTCCTAAAGTTCTTTGGGGTGAGGCTGTGATGACAGCGGTGTATATTGTGAATAAAACTCCTTCTAGTGTTTTAGATGGTAAGACACCTGAAGAGGTATGGTCAGGGAGATTGTCTGATTATACTATTTTGAGGACCTTTGGATATTCTGCTTATTCTCACCAAAGTATAGGTAAGTTGGAGCCTAGATCTCATAAATGTGTTTTCATGGGGTATCCTGAGGGAGTGAAAGGATACAGACTTTGGGCAAGAGATGAGAAGGGTTTTAAGATGATAACCAGTAGAAATGTGACCTTTAATGAAACTAATATGTCTTGTTTGAGTAAGAGAGTCTCTAGTGATGATCCTAAGAGTGATGAGGATGAGGAGACTAGAATGCAAGTGAGAGTAGGTAACTCCCCTGGACTTGTTGAGGAGGAACAAGTTGAGATTGAAGGTGGTGAACATGACTTAGTAGGTGATGTAGTTGATCCTCTAGGTGATTATCAACTTGCTCGTGATAGAGTTAGGAGAGAGATCAGGAAACCTGCTAGGATGGGTGATTATCATTCCTTTGCTGTTTTGTCATATCAAGACTTAGTTTTCAAGGAGCCTAAATCTTATGAAGAGGCTTTGAGTTGTCAACAATCTAAAGAGTGGCTAGGTGCTATGGAAGAAGAGATGAAGTCTCTTGTGAAGAATGATACATGAAAGTTAGTTCCTAAACCTAAGGACAAGTCTTTGGTAGGCTGTAAGTGGGTTTATAGTATTAAGGAGGGTAGTTCTTCTAAAGAGCCTCTTAGGTTTAAGGCTAGACTTGTTGCAAAGGGATTTACACAGAAACCTGGTATTGATTATAATGAAATTTTCTCTCTTGTTGTGAAATATACTACTATAAGAGTCATGCTTGCTTTAGTTGCTCAATATGATTTAGAGCTTGAACAAATGGATGTTAAAACTGCTTTCTTGCATGGTGACTTGGATGAAATGATTTATATGGTGCAACCTCAAGGTTTTATTGATTTGAAAATGCTAAATCATGTTTGTTTGCTTAATAGATCTTTGTATGATTTGAAACAATCACCTAGGCAATGGTATATTAGATTTGACAATTATGTACCTTCTATTGGCTTTGTGCGAAGTGCCTTTAATCATTGTCTTTATTTCAAAAGAAATGATAAGAATGATGTGACTGTTTACTTACTTTTGTATGTTGATGATATACTATTGGTTGGACATAAAATGAGTGATATAAATGACATCAAAAAGGCTTTAAGTACTGAATTTGAAATGAAAGACCTAGGACATGTTAGGAGAATTTTAGGGATGTATATTAAAAGAGATAGATCACAACAATCTCTTCTTTTAACCCAATATGACTATGTGAAAATGTGTTATCTAAATTTGCTATGCATGATTCTAAGCATGTTACTTTGCCTCTTGCTTGTTATTTTAAATTGAGTAAAGAGTAATGTCCACATGATAAGTCTGATATTAAATACATGCAAAAGGTGCCTTATGCTAATGCGGTTGGATCAGTTATGTATACTATGGTATGTACTAGATCGGATGTTGCACATGCTATTAACATTTTGAGTAGATTTATGGCAAACCCGGGTCCGAAACATTGGACCGCTTTAAAATGGCTTTTAAGAAACTTAAAAGGTTCTGCAGATTTAGGATTGCATTTTAAATTTTGTAAAGAGGGAGTTGTGTTGAAAGGATATGTGGATTCTGATTATGCTAGTAATAAGGACAATAGAAAATCAACAACTGCATATATGTTTACTTTGTGTGGTGCTTGCATTAGTTGGAAGTTTTAATTGCAGTCTGTTGTTGCCTTATCTACTATTGAAGCTGAATATGTAGCTGCTACTGAAGCTATAAAAGAGTCTTTGTGGCTTAAAGAATTGTTATGTGAACTAAATCAATTGCATGATCTTGTTGTGGTTTATTGTGATATTCAGAGTGCTATTTATTTATGTAAAAATCTTGTTTTTCATGACAGAACTAAACATATAGATATTAGGATGCATTTCATTAGAGATATAGTTCATAAAGAATCTATTTTACTTGAGAAAATCCCTACACAATTTAATCCCGCGGATATGGGAACAAAGGTACTTCCTCTTTCCAAGTTTAAATCTTGCTTACAAATTCTAAGAATTGATTTTGGGTAAATTTTGTTTTTCTGCAGGTGGTAACCTTCTTGATGTTGATGTTATGAAACACTAATGTGTTTGGTGGATTATGGCATTGGCATTAAGGGGGAGATTTGTTGGAATTTGATGCCATTTGTGACATTGGTTTCTAACACTTTGGGCTATGATGAAAAGGAAAAGGGCTCAGCCCATTGCTGAATAAGTTTCAGCCATTGCCCAATAACACAATCAAGATTCAGGCCCAAAACCCAAGCCCAAGCCTTAACCAAGTGTGCTGCTCTGGACCATTGGATGAGGATCAGATCTACGGTTGTTGGTTTGTCCATATATACCAGCTTGACCGTCCATTTGAGTCATGATTCTCATTCTTCTCCTTGTTGTGTGCTAGAAAATGCTTATGGGGTTTTCTGCCTTTGCGATTCAGCTCGTTTCTTCCTCTCTATTTTGGTCTTTGTGATAGGATTAGAACACGTGGTTTTAATTATTGTTCTTTGTGATATTATCTCTGTGATTGAAGGGGAGTTTCGACTTGTAGATTGATGTGTTCGATAGAGTCCATTGTAGTAGCTGCTTGGGGTTATTGTCTTAGGGTTTGGGGCTTTTGTGGTCGATTCTATATTGTACAGACGGGTACAATGTTCTATTTCTGGGCCTAAAGAAAATAGATGATACTTTGTGTATATTGTTCGATTTTCTCGTTGAATGCTTGACTGCTTCCGCTTAATTCTTGAGGCTCATTCCCTGACAAGATCAATAATTTACTTGAATATTCATGGCTTTTTGTTGGAATCAAGCTGGCTTCCTGTACAGATTAAAAAAAAATTAATACAGTTAACACCAAAAACAAGCAAAAAAAATTAACACAGGAATTACGAAACCTTTGGCTTCTTTCATTTTCTCCAAATTCCTTTCATTCATCTTTGCTTTCTGACCATTGCCACCACCTATTTTTTCGATTTTTTGTGTTTTTAGGATGGTTATCAAAAAAATGTGGAGATTTTCGAAACCCTAGAAATTTGATTGTCTTTTTCCCAACTTGACTGGGGATTAAAATGGAGAAATTACACAAAACCAGATTTTTAAACTTTCAATTTCAAATTTCAGATATAAACTTTATTTATACAAAAATCAGATGAAATAATTACCCAAACCCTAAAAATCAAAAATCATTTCACATATTCATTCTCTCTCTAACCTCTCCTTCTCTATCATCTGGTCGTCTCTCTCATCTCTCGCCTCTCTCTCCTTCCTCTCTCTCTATCGCCTCTCTCTTCTTCCCGCCGCCGTCGTCGCAAGGCCGTCGTCGCAAAGTCAGTCGTGTGCGGTGGTTTGGGTAGCGTCGCGATCTGTGCGGTGGAGGTTTGAGATCTGTACGGTGGTGGTTCGAGATCTGTGTGGTGGTGGTTCGTCTTTTTTTTTTCTTTGATGAGGTGTGCTGCGGTTTGGATACGGTGGTAGGGGTTGGGTGCGGTGGTTTCCGATCTAGAGTCGGTGAAGGCGGCAGAGATGATGATAGGGTTGGAGATTTTTTTAAAGTTGTAGGATGGGGGTGGTGGTGAGGTCATGTTGTTTTGGTGGTGGTGTAGATGTTGGGTGCAGCACGTTGTGGTCGAGACGGTAGTTTAGATACTGGTCATGGTGGTGGTGATGAATTTGAGGAAGTGATGGTCGTGTTGGCAGGGGTGATGTGGGCAGTGTTGGTGAGGTTATTGGTGAGGTTGTGGAGTGGTGCGAGGTGGTGGTGGTGACGACCGCGATGGGTTTGTCACGATGGTGGTGGAATGACGTGACAATGTAGTGATATTTTTCTACGATGTGTTGATTAGTTTGAAGTGGTTGTATTGTTGTCGGAAGGTGGTGGTGGTAGTTTTGACGACGATAGTGGCGGTGGTACTGCTGGAGGGAGTGGTGCGGTGGTGGTCACAAATTATTTGGTTGATTGTGACCATTAAATTGGTTAATCTATGACCAATAAACAATACGTGACCAATGAAAAAGATAAATTGTGACCAAAAAATAATGCGTGATCTAAATTTTTTTTAATTTGTGACCAATAATTTAACAATTTGTGACTATCTACTAAGTTGTGACTTATAATATTTGTAATTTGTGACCGATAAATAAATTGTAAAGAGTAATTTTTTTATTTGTGAACGATGATTAAATTGTGACCTATAAAATTTCTGAATTGTGACTGTAAAATAATTTGTAATACATAAAAATTTTGTTTGTGACCGTAAAATAATTTGTGACTTATAAAATTTCTAATTTGTAACAGATGAACAAATTGTGACCTATAAAAATTTTGAATTGTGACGTATGAAAATTGTGATTTTTGATCAATTATATGAAATTTGTGATCAAATCATATGAAATTGTGAGCTTGATATATTTTTAACATATTAAAAAAGCAACACGTATTATCGAGTTCCTTTTCTTTTAAATTACAACACCGCCAAAGCTTAGGTGAGATTTCTAGATCTTTCACCTAGGCTCAATGGAGAAATTTAGATTCTTCGACCCTATCTTATTAATAAATGATAATACACATAACATTGATGTTCAACCTAACCGAAACATGAGGTATATGTATAGATTATATGTAAAAATTGAACCAGCGGAAAAGCATAAAATGAATAGATTTGATTGGAACATAGTGAAAAACAAGATTGTCATAAGATGGGCATGTCACAGAAGTTTCAATAGTTAGTGTTATAAAATTTATTATTTTATAAATAAAAAATTTGAAATGAATTTAATAGATTTCTTATATTGCTATATGTATGCGTACCCCCAAATGCATAGAGTTTTGTTGCGTACAGAAATCGTGCACACAGAAAACTGTTAGAATGCACACTACATGGGTGGGGCCCTCATTTTTGGCAATATTTAATTTCACGTGGGGCCCACCTCCATGTGAGTTTTCTGTTGAACTTCTGTAGGGATTTTTTTGTACAAATGAAAAAAGAGGAAATTACACCCAACCCTAGTTTTAGATTTCCATTTTCATAAATCTCATCCCAAGTTTAACTTTTCAAAAATCAGGTTTCTTATATTTAATTTAATATTAATTATATATTTTTCATCCCAATTAAAAAACTCAAATCAACCCTAAAATTCATTCTACCTACTCTCCCATCCTCTCCCTTCCTACCCATTCTCTCTCCCGTTTCTTACAGAAACCGTCGCTGCCGACACTGCAGTCCACCGCCGTCGCCGACGCTCACTCTCTCGTCTTCACTCTCCCTCTCGTCTCTTTCGTCTGGACTTCTCCTCTCTCCGTCAGTCTTCTCTCTTCCCCGCCGCCTAAAGGAGCTCTGACGCTGCATCCCCTCGCCACTGCCGCCGACGATTGTTCCCCCTCATCTCTCTGTTGCTCTTCACTCCTTCACTTTTCTCTCTGTCTGGATCCATGGTATACCCGCCGCCTCCACCGCATTTCAATTCACAAACCCTAATCACACACCATCTTTCATACTTCTATCTATTTCGCTGGATTTCTGCTTATGGTAAAATTAGGTCACTTCACAAACCCTAATCACACACCATCTCTCTCACATGAGTGCCAACGGTGCGGATCCAGTGGTTTCGGTACGGATTCGTTCTGGCGTTGTAGATCCAGTGTTGGCTGTGGTTCCGGTGTTTTGCGGTGGTTAGGTGTGTGTGTTTGTGCGGCGGTGGTGGTGATCGTGTGGTTTGGGTATGTTTCTTGTTGCGTGCGATGGTGCGTTTCTGTGTGATGGTTGTGCTGTTTTCTGTGCAATCGTTGCGGTGTTACTGTGTGATGGTTGGATGTGTGGCGTGTGGCGGGTGTGGTCTTGCTACACGCGATGGTGGTAAAGATGTGTCAACGATGGTGGCGCCGCTGGTAGAGTCAGTGGCGAAGTGGTGGTCACAAATAATTTGGTGATGGTCACAAATGATTTGATTGTTTGTGACCAATAAGTTGGCCGGTTTGTGACCAATGAATTCGATAAATTGTGACGAGTACAAGATGTGTGACCTAAAAAATACTAATTTGTGACCTAAAAATTATTAATTTGTAACCAATAAATTGATGTTTGTGACCATAAAATAAGTAACGTGACTTTTAAATTTTGTGATTGTGACCGATGAACAAATTGTGACGTATGAAAATTTTGAATTGTGACCTAAAAAATGGCGTAACGGTCATTGGAATATTCGTCGGAATCTGAACAGTCGCCGGAAAAAAGTGGTGATCGGAAAGTCGGTCGGGGTGTTGGAGGTGGGGTGGGGTAATTATATTAAATTAGAATTAAATATTGAATAATAAATTGATTTAATAATTCATTAATTATTAATTAAAATTTTAAAAACCCTGATTTGTGAATTTTCAGACTTGTTTTTTGTATTTTTGAAAAGGTGTAAAGTAAATACCTTAGAAATGTATTGTTCCCATGGAAAAATCCAAATACATGTAGGGTTTGAAACAATTAAACACTGTGCTTGGTATTTATTGGGGTTATATGTAGGTAAAAATGAGTAACGGATAAGTTGTAATACTGTTGAAATTTATGGATTAACAATCGATATGTGGGAATTTAAATAAATATCCAATGGACATGTTGATTGAGTACAAATCTTCAAGTGCAGTGGGGGGTGCATAATGAAGAGTGATGAATTCGGATTGGATGCAATCTCAACTACCAGGTTATGTTCCATTCTAAAATGATGTTATGTAATGGTCCGAAAGAATTTATTTCGAAAGATGCGACCATTCAAAATAGATATTGAAATCTATAGATTAGATCCTCCTAATTCCAACACTCTTAAGTCAATTCCAAAATAATTGATTTCTAAATTCCTTCTCTCCTTTATAAATTCTGCCAAAATAGTTTTTTATATTATTTTTTAGCTATTCAATATCTTTCGGTCTAGAAGAATACGGTCAAGTCTCAACTCACACGACTAATTAATATTGGACAATATTAATTTTTATAGAAGGGTTGTAAACATACGCCCCTTTTATCCTGTTTAACACAGTGCGAGACGAAATCTGGTTTAGAAGTTTTGCAATGTCGTACATCCTTCATTTTGTTTCTTTATAATGTTTGCATTTTCAACGTTTCAATAAGTCAAAACTATATCTAATTTTTTGCACGTAAAAAGTTAATAGTCGAACTATCATTTATGCACCAATTTTTACTTACAAATACTTATGAATCCTACAAAATGTATGGGTAAAAAATAATTTAACCGATTATAAACAATAGCTAAATAAGGGATAAATTAATCTATTTTATTCACTTAAAATCAACTCATGTACCAACTGTAAATCTTTTTGGAGACAATGTCAAAGACATCATCTGAACTTTATAATAGTATTATAGACACTCCTTCACGTTTATAAAATCACACTAACCTCCCATATTTTCTAAGTTTATGGATCACATTCACATCTTGACCACTTTTTGAGCCATGTCTCATATAAAATTGATTGAAATACCCAAAATGCCATTGCGAAGAAAATAAATGTTTGGCTATTAATTATAATTTAATTTCTTCCTTTTAATAATAGGATAAAAGACTTCGTGATACACAATTATTTGAGTGTGCATACTAGTAGTAGTTGGAGAATGTTGAAATAAATTTAAAGTTTTTTTAATTAATTATATATTATGTGTACACAATTTAAATTTTAACAAATGCAAACTTACTAATAAAATAACATAATTATAAATGCATAAACTAGATGTTAAACATACGTCCTTGCTTTACACTATTAGGGTCCGTTTGATTGTAAAAATGGAAAATTGGTGGAAAGAAAATGTTTTATAGGAAATTGAATTGCCTAGAAACTATTTTATTGGGAATAGTAATTAATTGTATTTGATTGATATAATTTTCCATCTGAAAAATGTTGAAAGTTTGGTGACCGTTTGACTTTATTTTTTTATGGAAATTGTCCATGAAAGTGATAATTTTTTCTACCATTGGGTCTAGAATTTGTTCCAATTGCAAAAAAAAAAAAATTAAACAAAATTAGCATACGGAATACCACTCGTTTGACTTTGTTTTGTATGGAAATTGTCAATAAAAGTGATAAATTTTTTTACTATTGTGTCTAGAATTTTTTTCAATTGCCCAAAAAAAAAGCAAAAAAAAAAAATGTGGAAAATCAATTTCCACCAAAACCAAAAGAAAACAAGGAAAAGTAGGCGCGTGGATGAATATGTGGAAAATGTTTTCTTGGTCACTTTTTGCACATCAAACAAGGAAATCTTGGGGAAATTGAAAACTTTTTTCCATTTTCTTTGGAAAATGCCCCTAATCAATCAGGGCCTTGGAGTAAAATTTAGTTACAAAATAGTAGAGGCTCGTTCGACAAAACATTGTACACCCTCAAAATTTATTATTAAACAATGATCTGTTGAAACTTTATTAAAACTTAAACATTATGAACTTATCAAGATCTTCATGTCAAATCATCAAGAAACTGAATTAATGCCGAACATACCTTAATCAATTGATTTCTGATTTGAATAATGAATATTGAATCTTGATCTGTAAATCTTTAATTTGGTTACTTCAAACTTCCATCTTAATTCTTGATTGTGGGTTTATGAATTTTCATCTTCATATGCTTTCTATTGTATTCTTGTGTTGATGGAATGGCACAAAGAATGAGAAAATCACACATGAATTGGGGACCATAACCCTTTATGTATTTCCATATGTATTCGGCTCATCGTCAAATACAAACCCTAATGAATCCGGTCTCTACACATATAGTCCGGCCCACACTTTATTTAGATGCTTAAAACCCAATTAATTAATTCCTTATTAGATCATTTTAATTTTGGACTTAACTTTAAGATAGCATTTATACACAATTAATTACATATGTCGGCCTATCATGGCAAATTAAATAATTTCCCAAAAATATCCCACTTGGGCCACATATGTTATCTTATAAATGTATATAACCTTATGAGTTCAAAAATTTTGCTATCATAACCAAAAGCATCTCCAAACAATCTCATCCATTGATTATATCAACATAGGATCAAAGCGGTTTTCGTTATAAATATCATAACTAAACCCATCAATGGTCACATACATCATTACAATCAAATGACATAAATCAAGTGTGGATGTGTAGCATGGAAATTACATGTAATGTGATCTAAACATGCCTATTTTCAACTGGTCCTACTTTATTCCTTAATACCTTATGAGATCAACCATAAACTTTAATAAGAGTGGAACTGAATTGAATACTTTATTTCTGAAATGAACTGAATGTGCATAACCAAAATTATGTGTCAAAAAGACAACATCCAAAATACAAACTCTCACTAAACTGGCATATCATCAAAAGATGCAACACTCATATGAGTATCATGCTTATGAAAGACATTGGGTGGTAGCCATTTAGTAAATGGATCCATGATTATAGAGTTTGTCCTTATATGTTTTATAGAAAGCTAACCACTCTGAATTCTTTTCTTGACACTAGGAACTTAATGTCTATAAACTTTGACATCGTCATGTTCCTGTTGGAATAAAAGACTGTTATTGTCACAAAATAACTTAAGTGGTCTTTCATTTCCATCCAAAATATGCAGCCTAGTGACAATATTTTACAGTCAAATTCCATAATAAAAATCAGAATACCCAACGATCTCCAATTGATCTGATTTTCCTGAATGTGATCATGTAATCATTTGTTCTCTGTAGATACCAAATAACCTGATGGCTGCTTTCCAAATTTTCATCGCAAAGTTAATTAAATATCTGCCCAGCATTCCAACAATGAATGCTATATCCGGATGTGTGCAAACCTGAGTATACATTAAATTCTCAATCACTAAAGTATAGGGAATTTGATGTATATCATTTTCCTTTAAATTTATCCTTGGGGCATTAATTGAGACTAAAGTTGTCTCCCTTAATTGTAGGGGTATCACTTGATTTTCATATTTGCATTTCAAAACTTTTAAGAACCTTATCGATACAACTCTTTTGTGGTAATCCAAAAATACACCAAGAACAATTTTTGTGTATCTATATCCTTAATACAAAAGAGGTGTCACTAAGATTTGCTTACTCCCACTGAACTTGTGATATCTACAATCATCAACTGAATGCATCTCGAAACCAAATGAGATAATTATTTGATAAAATTGTGATACCATTTCGGGAAACCAGTTTAAGCCCATATATGGATTTCTTTAATTTGTAAACCATTTAATGCAATTTAAAATCAAAATATGTCACAGATGCCATAATTATCCTAAAAGAGTTTTCATAGAAATCGAAGAAAAATCTCTTTATGCATGGCATCAATCCACTCTTTAGAATTATTCATTTGCATGGTTTGATGAAAGTTGATTGATAAGTTCTTCTTTCGTCAATCCATGTCATCCTTATTTTCTTGGAGAAAGACTATAAAGTTATCCAGAATTGTCTTTCTTCTTTTATAGTGGATTTCCTTAATGACATTTGTTTTTGAGGTTGTTGAGTTTGCTTTTCTGGAACAATTTCTTGATTGTGTATGGGGAATTTTGTAATATTGTCTTGATTCGAAATTGCTTCTTGAACAAGATCTGGAGCAAGAATTTGTCCCTAAACCAAATCATTGTCAATTGCAACAGAAAGAATATATAAATATTCTTCATCCAAGACAAAATCATAACCTTATAACCTTATCTCCCCTCACAAACTCTACATCCTCAAGAAATCGAACATTTTTCGTTTCGAAAATTGACCTGATAGTGGGACCTTCAAAAATTTGTAACCCCTTAACAATTACTTTATTTGGAACTTTGTTGAGAACTTAAGCTGCAATCTTTAATGCTTATACTTAAAAGGATCCTGATGTACTGTGGGTAGATTCCACATCCCTCTAGGAATATTGCGAAAGGCCTTAGACATTGTTTTCCCGATTCGTCATATCTTTCATAATATTCACCGCTATAGTAAGATTTGACTTGTTAAATTATTTTACTGAGTCGATTTTCGAACTCAGTATTGTATGCTTTGAACATGTCCAGTGTTTGAGATTTCTCATAGATGAAATATAGGTAGCCATATTGAGAAAAAATCGTCCATGAACGTAGTAAATGACTGTTGACCATTCCAAAACGCCAAAGGGAATGATCCACAGATATCCGTATGAATTAGTTCTAAAACGTCCGAAGTCCTATTGGCACATAATTTCCTTATATATGTTTGTTTTCCCTTAATATAATTTACTTAAGTTTGAAAATATCAAGGGAATCAAGAATTCTTTCTGACACAAATCTTTCCATTCTCTTTTGAGATATGTGACCTTATGATTTGTGCCAGAACAAAGCAGAATTTCTATTGGTTAATTTATGTTCAATACCACGTGAATCCACATACAAGGTTTCTTTATAAGAGGCAGCCGTATTAAACAAATATAGGTTATCGTAACCGGATAAAGAACTGACACCCACAATATTTAAATTAAGAAAAAGATCAAACTGACTATTTCTAATTGAACAAGAGTAACTAAAGTTGTCCAATGTAGAAATAGAAATCAAATTCCATCCAGAATGACGGTACCGCAAATATCTCTTTCAAATTCAAATAATGATCAGTCTTTAATGATAACCTAAATTCCCTAAAGCCTCAACCTTAACTGATTTGTCATCGCTCCAGATAGATGAGTCTTTCAGCATCAATTGGTTTTGGCAGCTCAGACAACCCTGCATAGACACACTTATGTTAGTGGTGGTACCGAAATTTATCCACCAAGTGTGTCTAGGTATTGACATTAAATTTACCTCAAAACAAACCAAAGTGGGAAATGTACTTTTCTTTACACGCCAAGCGTGGTATTTAGCACAATCTCTCTTTATAAATCCCATATTTTCACAAAATTTACAGCTAAATTTATTTCGCTGTTAATTTTGAACCGAACCGGATACAGCTTTCTTATTCTTTCTTTTCTTGAACTTGTCCTTAGAGGTACTAGCCAAGTGAGCACTTTCAATCATTTCTTGCTTTGGGCTTTCTTCTTCTTGCACATAGTATGCAATGAGCTCATTTAGAGTCCATTTCTCCCTTTGACAGTTATAACTGACCTTGAATTGTGCAAGAAGAGAAATTAAAACCAGATGCATGAGCAAATCATCAGATAGCTCAAGCTTTAGAACCTTTAAGTTTGAAACAATATGAGACATCTCCATAATGTACTCCCGAATATTTCCTTTACTTCTATACCTTAGTGAAACTAAGTATGCCAAAAGCGTACTAGTTTCAGCCTTATTACTCTTTGTAAAGCGTTTTTTCAATTTCAGCAAGAAATTTCTTTGCAGTAGTTACCTTATCGGACACAGCGCCCCTGAATGATTCTAGAATACCGCGCTTCATGATCATAAGACTCATGCGGTTTGAACAATCTCACTTATCAAAGTCCCTATTTCATAAACAGAACTTTTATCCGTAAGTGCAACAGGTTGTTCAGTCTTTAACGCAAGGTCTAAATCCATGCAGCCAAGAACGATCAGAACGTTCTCTTTCCAGTCCTTAAAGTTGGTTCCATTTAGCACGAGAATGGAGTTGATGTTGGCAGATATTGTGGAAGTTGATGGATTAATTGAATAGAGAACTAATATTTAATTAACATGTTCACATAGGAATCCGTATTAAACAATTAATCAATTCAAATAATGGTAAACCCCATCACAAGAGACCGAGCACAACATTGATATTTAATCTTTGAACAGAAATATCAACTTGTAAGTGGTACTCTTGGTATAGTAATCAAATATTGACAATAAACCATGTCAAACAATAAACCTATTTTTGGACCGATTTATTGTTCACATAAAATAAAACCTTATAATTGTCACATATTTATTACCACATGTATGTAAATAATTCGCCCAAATATTAACCTTCCTTTGGGCCGGTCAATACCCGCATGAATTACGTACACACAACCTTTCTAATATTCCAAATAAATTAATTAGGCAAGAGAGGTCACTTTGGTGACATGTTGCTTCAATCAATTCATTTAGAAAAATTAGTAATCCAAAAGAAATACCAAATTTTGAATTATAATTGTTAATCCTTAATTCTTTTATTTTATTTTGAAACTTTAGGGGCCTAGGGTTAATAATTCAGAACTTTAGGGATCAATAATTAATTATTGAAAACTTTATGAGTCAAAAATTAATTATTCAAAACTTTAAGGATCCAAAAATTAATTATTGAAAAACTTTAGGAGTCAAAAATTAATTATTCAAAATTTTAGGAGCCAAATTTTAAAAATTTAAAACATTTGAGGCCAATTAGAACAAAATCAGAAACTTTGAGGCTTTAATTACAGAATCAGAACTTTAAATGGCCCAAAAAATAATTAATTTTAAAACTCCAGGGGCTGAATTATCAAAACCCATAACATTAAGGCCCAACTTGAATGAACTTTAAATTTTAGGGGCTGAATAACCAAAATTGCAAACTGCAGGGGCTTAAACATAAAAATTAAGACTTTAATGGTCCAAAAATAATTAATTTTGAAACTTGAGGGACTGAATTATTAAATTCGAAACTTTAAAGGCTCAATTGGATGAATTTTTAACCTTAGGGGGCTGAAACACCAAAATCTTAAACTTAAGAGGCTGATTAACCAAGGTTGTAAACTGTAGTGGCTTAAACATTAAAATTAAACCCTAATTTGAAATTGCAACCAAGGACTTTAAAATTTCAAAATTTCAACCCAAGCCCCTGCCCCCAAAATTCATCCAAAACCTGAAAACCCTACTTTTTTATTTTTTTGTAAAAGAAGCCGGGGGCGGGCACGTCGGCGCCGCCCCCCAAAGCACGTTGCAGCGCTCGCCGGCAAGCAAGCGCTGCACCTGAAGCAATGATGTTGTTACAGCAACGTAGCCACGTTGTTGTTACAGCAGTGGTGCCGCTGCCGATGGCACGGCGGCCTCAGAATTTTTTTTTTTTAACTGAACCGAAAAAACTTGAAAATCAACCGAATAATTTTCAAATTTAATAAATCTAAATCCGAAATTATTAAATTTGAAAATCATAAAAATATACAAAAACCAAATTAAAAATTTTGATTCCCAATGATTTAACATGAATAGGCTCTGATACCACTTGTTGGAACTTTATTAAAACTTAAATTTTATGAACTTGACAAGATCTTCAAGTCAAATCATCAAGAAATTGAATTAACGCGGAACATACCTTAATCAATTGATTTCTGACTTTAATAATGAATCTTGATCTGTAAATCTTCAATTTGGTTGCTTCAAACCTCCATCTTAATTCCTGATTGTGGGTTTATGGATCTTCCTCTTCATATGCTTTCTCTTGTATTCTTGTGTTGATTGGATGGCACAAAGAATGAGAAAATCACACATGAATTGGGGACCATAACCCTTTATATATTTCCATATGTATTCGGCCCATCGTCAAATACAAACCCTAATGGATCCGGTCTCTACACATATAGTCTGACCCACACTTTATTTAGATGCTTAAAACTCAATTACTTAATTCCTTATTAGATCACTTTAGGGCTTAACTTTAAGATATCATTTATACACAGTTAATTATATATGTCGGTCAATCATGGTAAATTAAATAATTTCCCAACATGATCATGATATTTAATAGAACGTTCTGTCATAATATTCTTTTTGGTCATTTTCTACAATTTTAAAAAATTTCATGCCGACTAATAACTATTCTGTTTTAAAAAAAAAACCTCACTATAGTACATTAACGTGTTATTGAAAAGAAAGAAACTAAACATTGATTTGTTCGTTTTATTTGTTTAGTTCTAAAAAATTGACACTTACATAACATTTTTTTTTTTCATATTAATAGTCAATGAACCTAACTCGAGCTCTAATTTCAATTCCTAATTTAAATTGATCCCATCAATATATAAAAAATATTGTTTGCTTTTTTCATAGTTTGTGTTAAGAGCATACTTGCCAAGTATATGTAAATAGTTAAAATTATAAACAAATAGAAATAAGCAGTGCAAAAGTGATGATATATGATTAGGAAATGTGTGCATAAAAAGTGATTTGATTATTTATAAACATGAGCCAAACATAAGCTACCACGTGAATTCGTTGTTATTTATGATAATTTTGCTATTTTATCATTTCTAATGAAGTTGTCATATAGTGGTATAAAATTGTATCGTTTCTTCACAGGAACATTTTAGGTATATTAACCCGATTTTAAATGAAATATGACTTGAAGAAGGGATTAATTTGACTACAAAAGTAATGTTAATCACATTGAACAACTACATTCATCATCATACATGGCATATCATTATTAAAAGTTATTCCTTTTTTAACTTATTAAAATTTTGTCACGTATGATGACTAGTGCAATCGTCGACTATGAATCGGTGTTCTAAAAAATGTAAAGTGTGGTTGGATGTGGAGGCAAAATTTCAAACTTTACGAGTTTAAGCGAGCCTAGACGATGTTTAGGTGTAAAAATACGTTTTTGTTGTAAATAGTAAGTTTATTAGTGAATGTCAATTGTACCCCTGCAGCCCTAAAAATTATTACCATTGTTTCTATAATCCTTTCTTGTAAAGAGATTTGGTTCTCATAATAATACACACAAATATATTGACTTCAATTTTCTCTTATCTTTTTCTCATTTTTCACAATATGTTATCAACACGAAATCTTAATTTTTCAAAGTCCAGTGAAGATAATAGTTTTTTTATAAGCATAACCATCTACCGCATGCACCAAAATTAATTTGGCAACATGTGATTTTTTATTCATAAATATACATATGCAATTAACACATTAGCAGCTACTGTTCATCCATCGATGCCATTTTTTTAGAATCATGTTACATGTACAATGTAGTTTGACAATATTAATTGACAACTCATACTTGATAATATCACATTCATCTATTTCAAAAATTGTTTTTAAATCAAAGGTTCGAATTTTGCCAACGCCAACATTGTTAACTATTATTATCAAATATAATTGTACAAATAGTATAATTATTTTTTTAAGCATTAAAGTGTCCTTTTCTTTATTCAGCCACCACAATCATGCCCTAATTCTTGGACGCATGTGAATTAAACCCTTCATTTCATCTATTCTGCCGCCTTATTCATTAAAGTCTGCTTTTTTGTTTCTTTTTAATTTGCTTTTGATTCATGCATAATCAAATCATCATTTTGTCGACGACATACATATTTGTTAAGAATGATGCTACAAGTACAGAAAATATATATCAGAAGAAGTACAGAAATTCAAAACCTTCTCACATGTGGGGTGGGTGGGTGAGAATTCTTTTTTTTATTTAATACACATGGGCCCCATGCTTTGTGAATATTCTATTTTCCTGTACTTGAAGTTTAATTCATTTGTTAATTGGTGGTTTGAATTTGTTTGTTTGTGTGTGTCATGTGTGTCCCTCAATAATATTATTCATGTATTCAATTCATCAATTCACGATTGTACACTTTTGAGTTAATGAATTCACGTCATTAATTTTTTTATTTTTTTAACCCAATTCACGTTAATGAATTCTTCTCAATTTATGCATGTTTATAGATTATACATGGCTCCTGAATACCTTATGTTTCGAAATAATAATTTGTTATTGTTCGTGAAGTAGCACAACATTTTAATTAATATTTCAAAAGAATATTACTTGCTCCTGAAGAGCGTGAATTATATTTTTCAATATTCCAGAAGAATATTAATATATTGTTCTTGAATAAACAATAGTAAAATCTCCAAATAGCACATATTTCGAAAAACGTATTATTTAAAATTAGAGTTTATCCCCGAAAGAAAAATTATAACTTATGTCATGTTGATATTGACTATTTGATTCACCATTTATGCGATGTTTAATCATATTATTCGAAACTAATTGTATTTTCTTTTGCATCAGTGTGTAGTTAATCAAATGGCAAATATCACAAAACTTGAATTTATTGCACTTGACATATCTGACAAAAGCTATCTGTCATGAGTACTAAAAACTGATATCCATTTTCTCTCAAGATGTTTGGGAGAGACAATAAAAGAAATAAACAAAAAAATCCCTATAGGATCATGCAAAAACACTCATCTTCCTTTGTCATCATCTTCACAGGAGAATGAAAGTTGAATATCTCACTGAAAAAGATCCACATGTTTTTTTGGAAAAAATTAACTGAAAGATTTGATCATAAGATGATTATAGTCCTCCTCAAAACCCGCTATAAGTGGATGCACATTCATTTGCAAGACTTCAAAACTATTAGTGAATACAATTCTGAAATGTTCAGTATATGTTCAAAATTGACATTGTGTGGAGAAAAAAATCACCGCTGAAAATATGTTGGAGAAAACTTTTTCCAATTTTCACGCCTTGAATGTGCTCCTGTAGTAGTAATATCATGAGCGTGGTTTCAAAAAGTAGTCGGAACACATCTTGCCTGCTTGTTGAAAAAAATAATAAACTGTTGAAAAAAAAATTATTGGTTACGTCTAACTGATTTTGTACCATTATCTGAAGCAAATGGTACTGCATTATCTGAAGCAAATGTAATATCAAAACAAGGACATGCACATGGAATAAACCTTGGACGAAATAATCAACAAGACAACAATTTCAAAAAGCACAAAGCAAACAAAAGTAGTACATCCAAAAAAAAAGTACGAATAAAGTTGCTTTAGATATGGAATGAAATGCGATTTGACACGTACATGTCGTAGGGCAAAGCATATTGTGGATTTCTACAAAAAATCAATCAAGAGATAAGTGAAGACAAATTTTATTGATTATTATGATCCAATTGATGTGATTCATTTGGATATCTCTGATTTCTTTGCTGATCCAAATAAAAATATCAATCATTCGACTGTGGATGGTGTGATGAAAGATAGATTAATTTACTTTCTAATATTTCCCTTTATTTTAGAAATTCAATTTGAAATATATTTTTACTTTTTAAAAAAATTTGAAACTTTATTATACATCGATAATTTCATAACATTGAATTATGTTTACTCTTTTAATTTTAAATTCAAAATTTTAAAATATATCTGTTTGTTATAGATTCATGATAGATTGTCAAAATACATGTTTGATTGATAATGCAACTACACATACTATTGTTCAAAACAAAAAATATTTTTTGAACTTAATATTAACAGAAAATAATGTTAATACAATATCATGTGCATCGAATATCGTGGAAAGCTCAAGAAGAGCTTGTATTATTTTACTAAATAATACAAAATTATATATTGACGACGCACTTTATTCTAGCAAATCTAAAAGAAATTTGCTTAGTTTTAAATATATACGCTACAATGGATATCACATTGAGACGATGAAAGAAAATAATGTTGAATCTTTTTGCATAACTTCTTTCGTATCTGACCAGAAACAGATAAAAGAAAATCTCCATGCACTCACATTTGACATGATCGACTTGGATATTATACATTTATAAAAATGGTTAAATCAAATATTGTCACAAACCAGAAGTTCGTTGACCAAAAAAGTTTTATACCTTGACATGAACGACTTAGATATCCAAAGCTATAATGATGCATTGATCATAAACAACTCAAGTGGAGTTCCTTTAAAGAACCAGGAGATTATTTTACCAAATGATTATCCATGTGTAGCTTTTTCGCAAACCAAGTTGGTCATTAGACCTTTAACTACAAAGATCAATAATAAATCTTCAATTTTTTGGAAAGAATTCATGGAGATATATGTGGATCAATACATTATTTATGGTATTAATTGATTCTTCAACTAAATTGTCACATGTTTGCCTACTTTCCATTAGGGATGTAGCTTTTGTTAGACTACTTTCTCAAATCATAAAATTATAAGCTCAATTTTTCGATTACTCTATCAAGATAAGTCGTCTTGACAATACTGGTGAATTTAGATTACAAGCATTCGATGATTATTATATGTCAATTGGAATTGTTATTGAACATTCGGTTGAGCGTGTTTATGCACAAAATGATTTAGAGAGATCGTTTATTAAACGATTACAACTTATTGTTAAATCATTACTTATGAAAATAAAAACTCCCAACTTCTATTTGGGGTCACGCCATATTACATGCTATGTCATTGGTTCGTATCAGACAAACTACCATTATCAATATTTACCTTTGCTACTTACATTTGGTCATGAACCAAATATTTCTCACATGCTGATTTTTGGTTGTCATGTCCAAGTCTCTATTTTACCCCCACAACGTACTAAAATGGGTCTCAAACGAAGACTTGAAATTTATGTGGATTTTGAATCATTATCTATTATTATGTATCTCGAACTTTTAACAGGTAATTTATTTACTGCACGTTTTTCAAATTGTCATTTTAATGAAATGACTTTCCCCAACTTTGGTAGGGAAAAAACTATATCCTGAAAAATAAGGTAAAATTTCTTTGAATAAATTAATTCTATCACTTTGATTCCTCCAACAATAAATGTGAGCAAGAGGTTGAAAAAATTATTCATTTGTAAAAGATTGCAAATCAATTAACTTATGTATTTGTTGATACAAGAAATGTCACAAAATCATATATATCAACAGAAAATATTTCAACAAAAATTGATGTCCCTGAAGGACAATTTACTGTGGCAAATGAATCTCAAATACACCAGAAGCATGGTTGACCAGTTGGTTCAAAGGACTATGTACCTTGAAAAAGAAAGGTACATGAGGAAAACCAATCAAAAACTTTAGAAGAAGTAACATTATAAATACTGATAAATCAAATATTAAAAATATGGTTCCTAAATAACCACAATTGTCCGAAAATGATAAGATTTCAATATATTATATATTATCTCATAAATTATGGGAACGAAATAATGTTGTTATAAACAATATTTTCACATTTAACGTGGCTCTTGAAATTATGCAAAATAAGGATCATGAACCACAATCTGTTAAAGAATGTTAACATAGAAATGATTGGCTAAAATAGAAAGAAGACATGCTGGAGGAATTGAATTCCTTAAAAAAAAAATGTTTGGACATGTAATTCGAACACCTGAAAATGTAATCTCTGTATGATACAAATGGGTTTTTATATGAAAGATAAATGAAAATAATGAAATTATAAGATACAAAGCCCGACTCATAGCTCAAGATTTTTTACAAAGACCAGAAATTGATTATGACGAAACATATTCTTTTGTAGTGGACGCCATCACTTTTAAATTCTTAATTAGTTTGACTATATCATAAAGGCTTCACATGCGCCTTATGGATGAAGTAACTGTTTATTTGTATGGTTCACTTGACAGTGACATATATATGAAAATCCTCGAAGGACTTCAAGTGCCAAAAACAAATAATACATGTCCGAGAACCATATTCACAATTAACTTACAAAGACCGTTATATGGATTGAAACAATCTGAACGCATGTGATATAATCGCCTCAGCGAATATTTGTTGAAATAGGGTTATAAAAATGACGATATCTACCCAATTGTTATTGGATTTACAATTGTGACAATTTATGTTAATTTAAATTTAATTGAAATTACTGAAGTATTCAACAAAACTGCAGATTATTTGAAAAATGAAATTGAGATGAAAGATTTTGGCAAAACTAAATTCTGCCTCAGTTTGTAGATTGAACATTTTTCATAATGATTATTTGGTCATCGATCTATATATACTAAAAATTTTTAAAACCTTCTATATGTATAATGCATATCAATTGGCATCACCTATGGTTGGTCAATCACTTAATGTGAAAAAAGATCAATTTCGTCTACTTGAAGATTGAGAAAAGACTATTAGTCATAAAGTATCATATCTTAGTGCAATTAGAATATTAACTTATCTTGCAAATTTCACTCGACCGGACATAACTTTTTCTGTAAATCTCCTTACAAGATATAGTTTTACACTAATTCAAAAATGTTGGAATGATATTAAACATAATTTTCGTTACCTAAAGAATATTATTGATTTGAGATTATTTTATTCTCAAAAGTCGGGACTACCTTAATGGTACGTGCAGATATTAGTTATCTCTCTGACCCACATAAAGATAAATTACAAACATAATATGTGTTTACGCATAGAGGAACGATTATATCGTGGAGATCTGTGAATAAATATTTGGCAGCAATATTTTCAAATCATTCTGAAATTATTGCAATCCATGAAGTAGGTCGAGAATGTCTATGATTGAGGAACGTGATCCATCATATCCAAACATCATGTGGATTGACTTCAACAAAAGACAATCCAACAATTTTGTATGAAGACAATGCTACTTATATTGTATAACTCAAATGAGGTTATATCAAAGATGACAAGACGAAATATATTTCTCCAAAATTCTTTTATACACACGAGCTTCAAAATAATGGCGACATCGATGTTCAATAAATTCGCCCAAATGACAATGTGACCGATTTATTCACAAAAGCATTGTCAACATCTACATTTGAGAAATTGGTTCACGAGATTGAAATACATCGCCTAAATCTTTCAGTGATCAATATCAGAAGGAGTATCTATACTCTTTTTCCTTTGATTAGGTTTTGTCCCACTGAATCTTCCTAACAAGATTTTAATAAGACAATATTTATCTTTAATTCTCCAAAATAATTGTACTCTTTTTTTTTTCATTTGATTTTTTTTGTCTTATTAGATTTTTATCAAACAATGTTTTAACGAGACATATATTTTCTAATGTGTTATTTAAGGGGGAGTGTTGTAAATTGTATGTTTATTAGCGAATGACAATTGTATCCCTATAACTCTAGAAATTATTACTTTTGTATCCCTAATCTTTCTCTATAAATATAGGAATTTTGTTCTCATTATAATACACAAAAGTCTATTGACTTATATTCTCTCATTTTTTTTATCTCTTTTAACAACAATTTTCTTATTTTTAGTATTATTTTAAATTATTAATCATTTTAAATAATTTAATAATAAAAATAATACATATCAAACATCTAAAATTATAAAATACTATATTTACTTAATAATTTATACAATTAGTCAATTATATAATTTTCAAGTTTTCGAAATGTAAAAATTAAATATTTTTCGTAATTTCAATTTTCTACTAGACATATTCTACTTAATAGATTTACAGGAATTTCATAAATGCTTTTAGAGTTTGCAACAAAATAATGAGTTTCAATATCATAATTATATAATGTAGATAGTGTTGGGAATTTAATTAATCATGTTCAAAAAAAAAAAAAAATAGATATTGCCATATATATGCATTGATCATATATATATTCAAAGTGTTTATGTCCAAAGTTGATTGGACCTAGGGCATAACACTTACAAACTCCCACTTTCACTAGATCCAATCACTTATATATCTTATATCATAAGAGTCTACATGACGATCATGTTTATGCTGCGACAACTCTTTGTCAGTGGATCTGCAATTTAATAACTTGTGGGAATTCGTTCTTTATTTACGTCATTTCATTGTATTATCTTTCCAATGAGATAACACTGCATTAACATATGTTTGGATCATTGATGAGACCTTAGTTATTTCGCTTGCACGATGGCTCCATTGTTATCACAGTGTATAAGCGTGTGATCAACAATGTTAGGAACTACTCTAAGTTCAGTAATGAACTTCCTGATCCAGACCACAACTTTTGTTGCTTTGTAAAGCAATGATGTATAAGGCTTCCATTATTGAATCAACGGTTATTTGGAACATTTCCAACACACCGCTTAAGAGTAAACCAATATTCTATTTGAGATGTGCTATTATTCTGGTCTGATTAGAAGTTAGCATCATTCTATCCATGAACTCTCAGTTCATTTTCTCCATATAAAATCTTCTCGAGATTTTATCTGTATAGATTGGGATGAGTTAAGCAATCTTCTAGATCTATCTCTATAGATCAACTTGCTTCTCCCACATCCATCACGGAGAAATTATTTGACAACCATAATTTCAACAATTGAAATATAGAGACGTCGTTTCCTATAATATGTCTCATACATATAATATCAGGAATGCGACAATGCTCCCACTATCTTCTTGTTAACGCACAATTCTTCATTTTTGATAAAATCAAACATTTTGACTTTTTGCATCAAATTGAAGATTCCAGCTCCAAGAGGCTTGTTTTAATCCATATTGACATTTTCTTGTAAACTCATTTACAACCTATGGGTTCTAATCCATTAGGCAAGTCGACCAAGGTCAAACCTAGGTTACATACAACTAGTCCATCTCTTTAAGTCAACACTTGACTTTATTTCTATGTAATTAGTAGGTTCATTATCCTTGATTAGTAATCATGGATTCGTACCTTCTAGGAGGTCAAATGATCCTACAAGGTTTACACTGAGCTAACGTGTCCTCAGAAGTCTCTATTTCCTGATCAAGAGTATGTCCCTCAGCTGGTGTGGGATAAGACTCAGGTTCATCTATTCGGTTAATTATATCCGTGGACTCTTGAACTCTTTCAAGATTTATTCTACTCCCACTGTCTCTCTTAGAGTAAACTCTTTATCTAAGAGTATGACATGTCTTGAGATGAACATCTTCTTCTCAACGAGATTATAGAATTGATATCCAATTATCTCTTGGATATCTACAAATATATAATTATCGGATTTATTCTCAAACTTATCCGATTCAGTGCGCTTCACATAAGTGTCACAACCCAAACGTTCATATGAGATATGTTGGGCCATTCCATAACTCGTATGGAGTTTTTGTCAACCGATTTAGATGGGACACGATTTAGTGTGCAGCACGTGGCAATCAGTGCATGACCTCAAAACTATTTTTGAATGTTTGCATGGCTGTTCTTAATTGCACTATATCTAATAGTGTACGATTCCTCATTTCAGATACACCATTATGTTGCAATGTATGTGGAGGAATCCACTGCATGAGAATCTTATTCTCTTTTAGATAATCTAAAATTCTTCTTTTTAGATATTCTCCACATCAATCAAATCTTAGTGTGAGAATATACTTACATATTTATTCCTTTATTTCTAGCTTGAATCCCCTGAACATTTCAAGAGTTTCATACTTGAATTTCATCAAATATACATAATCATTTCTGAAATGGTTATTAGTAAATGTGATGAGATAAGATAAACTTCACCTGATATTAATTGATATGGGTCTACATACATCACTATGTATTAGACCTAATAATTGTGCATACTTTTTTTCCTTTTCAAGTAAAAGGAGGTTCGGTCACTGTGCCTAACAGGCATGATTCGCATTTGTCAAACGATTCAAAATCATTTGACCCAAATATACATATCTATGTAAGTTTGAAATTGCATTCTTATTTAGGTGACCAAATCCACAATGCCAGATATATGTGTTATTTAGATTATCATTTTTATGCCTTTCAATTTCTATACTCATTATAGAATACTCGATGTTTAGAATATAAATGTCATTTTGTAATTTACCATAACCATTAAGATCTTATCAAGATAAAAAGGAACAACAATTGTCCTTAACATTAGAATAATTCATGTCAAAATATGAAATTTATTTAATGCTCTTGGTAATGGTGAAAACAAAATTAACATTTCTCTAATTCTAATATCAAACATAAAGGCAATGGCAAGAAATATGCTTCTACAGGCAATGCAACAACTTTTGCTCATTTTCAATGTGTAGGTCAACTTCTCCCTTTTGCAGCGATCTACTTTTATTTAGTTTCTGCATATTTATACAAATATGAGATCCATATCTAGTATCTAATACCCATGAAACTAAGGAAGTAGATATAAGCCTTACAATTTCACTTCCAATGATCTACCATTCCCAAATGATAATAGGGATCATCAGATTTGGTATCGTCCTTATTCTCTTTAACTGTCTTAGTCATCTTCGTTGCTTTCCTAAAACATCCTTTAGACTTCCCTATCGAAGTCTATGACTAAGATTTGTCCACTACAAACATAGATGTTGGACTTAACAGTTTTAAGCATGTTCAACAACTCAATGAGCGTGCTTCGAGTTTATTCATGTTAAATTCATAATTAGTTATGAATAACCCTCTGACAGATATTGTAGAATCAAGTCTATACTTAGTTTATTGTTCATGATTGAACGCAATCGAGATAACTTCTCAAAGTAGTCAGTATCTTCAGCACATGAGCACTGACTGAAAATTCTTCTGCCATTATGCACTAGTATAGTTGCTAGGAAATATCATATCTTTCCACATGTGATTGTTCATTATTCAACACATTGAGATGAAAAATCATGTGTTAGCATCTATACTTTTATGTTACTTTGTAACTCAGGTGACATAGTCGCAAATATCATACATGTTGCAGTACTATCGTCATCACTGTGTTTATTATAGTAGCCTCCTCTTCTTTTGTTGAGTCATCAGCAAGTGTCTCTAGAAATGGCTACTTAAGGACACAACCAATTTTTCATGCCTGAGAACAATTCTCATATTGCGGTGCCAATCAAGAAAATTTCGTTTGGTTGTTGGCATTCAATATGCCTCTTAAATACATATGATTACTCATGATTCAATAAATGTAAACGACGAAAAGTAAAGAAATGATATATATATATATATAGTGCATGAATTAATTTAACATGGTCTTTTATTAAATTAATTTCGCTCCCACTGTTTAACTCAAATTTATGACCCCCTCACATAAATTTATAGAATCTGTACTTGATTCCCAGTGGGTTGAGATCTCATTTGTTATATTAAAACCTTGAGTGTACTCAATAAGCCCTAATAAAACATTTGGGTAGATACTATTATCAATTGTATCTCTATACAACTCCCAGATCATTAAGCCAACAACTCTTTGTCTTCACACATCTTATGTGTTAGCTTAACATGCCTCTAAAATTTATCTTCTTGAGTGTACTCAACAAGAGATAAATATTAGTTAAGTCAAACCTATCATTCAGAAATATCTAATATTTCATAGTGTCAAACATATCCCTAATAGACCAGCCTTGAGTGTACTCAACAAGCTAAAATTGATTTAGGACTCGTTTTTCACTATAATGGTGGAAGGCGAATATAAATATGACTTAATATTTTAACATGCCTCTAAAATTTATCTTCTTGAGTGTACTCAATAAAAGATAAATATTAGTTAAGTCAAACCCATCATTCAGAATTATCGAATATTTTATAGTGTCAAACATATCCCTAATGGACCAGCCTTGAGTGTACTCAACAAGCTAAGATCGATTTAGGACTCTCGTTTTTCACTATAATGATGGAAGGCAAATAACAAATTGACTTAATATATATTTTTTTTAACGAGGGGTTTTCATGCAAAAGGTCTCGTCGTAATAATTATATATATTTTATTATACATCTAACATGCAAATAAACATACATATAATAGTGTGGACGATTATGGACTTATACTATCTAGTCTTTTCGAGCCATAAGGAAGACTAGTCGGTCAGTTCCTAGGGGGTATAGCATTGATTCATACAATGCTCCATCTCTATGGTCTCCTCCTCTTCTTGTATCTCCAATTAGTCCAGCTGCAACTTGTATCCTATACTAGTTGGCACGCAGACCTAAATAATATTGGACACGCAGGCCCATAATAATAACAACGGACTCGCAGGTCCAAAATAAATAAGAGCTCGCAGGCCCATAAAACAACAAGAATAAAACTAACCATTCAACACATCCACATGGTCGAGTCCATAATCATCCACTAATAAAACATTCATCATATAAATGCATTCCTATAATATCTAATATTATATGTAAACATGTTTCAAGTTTCTAACAATTAAAGTCGTCTAAACTAATTTAGACAAATAGATCGAAACAATTAAATAATTAATTAATCAAATTAATTAATTAATTTAATTAGCGGACTTATTTAATTAAAATCAAATTTCAATTAAATATCAAATTAGAGTCCAACTTTAATTCTACAAATATAAGGCGGGACTATTTAATTAAAATCAAATTTTAATTAAATATCAAATTAGAGTACAACTCTAATTCCAATAAAATTTTAGGGCAAGACAATCAAATTTTAATTAAATGTCAAATTAAAGTCAAACTCTAATTATAATCAAATTAATAAGGTTGAATTTAATTAAAATCAAATTTTAATTAAATACAAAATAAGAGTCAAACTCTAATTCCAAGATATTAGGGTGGACTTATTTAATTAAAATCAAATTTTAATTAAATACAAAATAGAGTCTAACTCTAATTTTAAGAAACATTTAGGGTGAGACAATTTAATTAAAATCAAATTTCAATTAAATGTCAAATTAGAGTCCAACTCTAATTTCAACAATATATTAGGGTGGATAATTTAATTAAAATCAAATTTTAATTAAATATTAAATTAAAGTCTAACTCTAATTTAATATGAATTAACATTTTAACTTAGGATAAAACTCCTAAATAAAATAAAATTCAATTTAGGGTCAAAATTTAATATTTAAGTTAAAATCCAATTTTAACGAAAATATAAAAATCGCCGATTTTGAAATAAAATTTTAAACGGGTCAAATTTGAAATTTTAAAATCAAACCATTTTAAAATCTAATTTAAAACCATTTTAATATTTAAATTCAAAACTATTTTGAAAATTGCAATCTGGCCCTTATTTCAAATTTTTTACACAGCCCTCAGAAAATTTCAGAAATAACAATCAGGCCCTTATGTTAAAATTGCATTATGACCCACATTCCATAATTGCAGGAGGGGGCCTGCAATTTCGGAAATTGCATCATGGCCCCCGCCTCCACCTGAATCTGAAAACCCTAAGGAGGAAAAAAAAATTTTCTTTTTCCTATTGCGGCGTCATCCGCCGCGTCACACAGCGGCGGAATCCGAACGCTGCTGCAAGCTATGCGAAGCGAACAGCGATTCTTCTTCTGTAGCGACAATCGCCGCTGCAAATCGCAGCGGCGTTTGCCACCGCTCCGTCTGCAGCTGCAGCACGCGACTTCGCGTGCTGCTGTCCTGTGGCGGTGTGTCGCCGAGCGCACCGCTGCAGATCCGACGTTGCCGCCGCCGGCGATGCCGTCGCCACCCCGTTTCCTATCCCTTTTTTTTTTTGGACGAAAAAATTATTTTCATTTTCAAAACAGATTTTTGAAGATGAAAAATAATTTTTTCTAAATTGCTAGATTCAAGAAACAAAAATAAACAATTAACTTTTAATTGTTCAATCATGGAAAACAATTTCTAACAAACACAAAGTAGGCTCTGATACCACTGTTGGGAATTTACTTAATCATGCACAGCGGAAATAAAACAATTTTCAATTCCCAAACGAGGATCTGCAATGTGTTTAGATAGAAACTGTGATTAGAATTATACATTTGATGAATTCTGCAAAACCCTTTGCTGATTCACGAACTCCAATGATCACGATCTGCAATCCAAGCTGTCCAATTGTTCAGCCTCCAATGATGATCCACACAGAGAACAAGAATGACGGCTAGGGTTTTCTTTTCTTGTGCTAACAAGAATAATGAAAAATCCATACTTTTTTCAAACCCTAATAGCCTATTTATATAAGTCCAAATGGGTTCGGCCCATCTGTTAAACTTAACCCGGTCTAACATTTAATTAATCAAATTAATTAAATCTGGTCCATGAATTAATTAATCCAATTAATTAATTCGGGCCTATTAATAAACAACTCAATCAATTAATTATCCAACACTTGTCAATTAATTAATTGGTAAATCTCATTCTTCTGATTCTCTTTTGTGTGTGACCCATTAGGTTCCCGATCACGATGCCTAACGACGTGAATTATTATTTTGATCTAATCAAAATCGAGAAATTAAAACGCCCCTTTTAATTTATCACTAATTCACTTTCGTTGTCCCAAATTGACATCTAGTAATGTGTCAGGGCAATACATGTGACGGAAAATATCACGTAGTATGACAAAACCAAACTTGTTCGTTTACCGTGAAACTATAATCCTTTCGTCAATATGATCCGATCAATTATGAGATATGGATACGTGTCAATCTCAATTATCGATCATATCTTTTATCCCACTGTTAAGTCAATGTACGTCGAAAACTCTTTTCCGACTTATGAGTTCACCTTGGCCAAGGATTTCATTATTAACTTAACTGGATAAAATGTAGATCATAATCTCTTACTATCTAAGAGTGACGAATCCTCTATTGATCATTCACAACTTTCATATGATTCTTGACATACCCGAACAATGCTGTATTAGCGACTCTTGACAGAGCAACATCCAACACTACCAAAGTACGTCTGCCTTCATATAAGGTACTATGATGACCTCAAGTCAAAGGACCAATTTCACTACCAAACGTTAGAGATTAACCACTAACACTTAGATAGTTATCCATGTGGAATCTCTCAGCGGGTCTCCAATGTTTTGTTCTATAACAAAACATCCACGTGTTCATTCAAGTGTCACCACACTTTAGCTTGTGAGATCAGCTACTTACTTCAAAAGTAAGAATGCCACACGCGATAGTCTATCCGTAATAACGATATCCGTATCTCGTTATTACCTCGACCACGAACGATTTAAGATTCAGTCATATGTAATTTGTATCTCACAATCACAACTCATTGTGATTAACAAATCACCAAGACTTGAATCTACGGATTCTATTATTTAATTTATTAGAATATTAATTCAATTAAATAATAGATATTGCCATATATATGCATTGATTATATATATATATATATATATATATATATATATATATATATATATATATATATATATTCAAAGTGTTTATGTCCAAAATTGATCGGACCTAGGGCATAACACTTACAGATAGCACCACAGTTTAAATCTTATTTAACTATTTTGATAAAGTTATTTTTAAATTTTGTATAGATAAAATCTTTTTAAAAACCCGAAATTAAAGTCAAATGATTTTTTTACATAAATAAAAATAATAATAAGGTAACGTCAAATAAAAGACCTTTTTAAAAACAACTAATAAAGCGCATATAGGAAAAATGCAAGAGAGGAATGAAAAAATTCAACTGTTTATGAATTGAAAAAAAAAAAGTGTCTAGACGAGAAGCAAGTCATTTTGCCTAAGCTTCCAATTTAGGCGATAGCACCATTTAGGCGTGCTTTTTAAAACATTGTTACGAAAACATTATTGAAACTAAAAATGGAGGAGATTAATTTGATTTTTTAAATGTAAGGAAAGTGTATCTAATATTGTCTCCTTTACTTATAAGTCCCTGTATGATAAAGTTATTTGAGACCATAAATTGGTGGATGGGATCACATAAAGATATTAAAAATGATAAATTCAAAATTTTTTCTTACTTTTTAATCACACATTCTTTAAAAATTCATTATTAAAAATAATGCTTTTTTCAAAAAAATTCGCCACCAAACCAAACAGGGGCTTTCACTATTTGCAAAAAGGTATGACAGTTAATGACAGCGATCGTCCAGTGAAGTACAAAACTTTCCACGCCACGGACTTCAATTATCAGGGTCGTTTTTCTAATTTTTTTCCCAGTAGAGACAAATATGTGCAATATTTAATTTATGGGTCTAGTTGCAACTAGTAGACTTTTTTGTCCTTCGGCTTAAAATGGTTCACGTGATACAATGCACCCACACCAACTGTTCGCGCGTGATCACTGTACAATGCTGTTTGATAGAGATTAAATCAATTTTTAAATAAATTTTGATAAAAAGGTAATAAAGTTTCGATAAAGATTAAAATTCAGATTTTAATTTAAATAAAAATTAACAAATAATTTTAACAACATATTTATATAACTCATCTTTTCAACTATACATTTAGCCCTAGTTTGGGGATTAAAATCAAATTTTTAACAGATTTTAATAAAAGTTAATGAAACGTGTGGTTGAAAAGTTGTATTTCTCATGAAATATGTGATTAAAATTAATTGTTGACTTTAACTTAAATTTTAATCAATTTTTTTAACGATACCAAATAGGGGCTTAGTAATATTTTGGAAAGAATAATAGTAGAGACTATGAAATATGTAGACAAAAAATAAATAATTTTGAATACATAATTGAAATTTAAATTTAATTTTTGAATTATAATATCTAGTCGTTATATTTAACTCTTGTTCGATACTCAGCTTATTATTTTTAGCTATTGTTTGATACTCAGTTTTAAATCATTTTTATTAATTTATTTTCAACTATACATTCCCCTCTAAAATTATCTTTCATATTTTCCTACAATTTTTCCTTATTTCTTGAACACAAAAGAATACTTAGAAAAAAAAACCCAGCTTCATACGAAAGCTTAGACTTTGTTCGGGCTTCATTAAATTGTATTTTGAAATAATTATTTTTTTAAAGAATGTGTTGTTAAAAATGAACGAAATGTTTTGAGTTTATGTGTAATATTAATTTATTAAAAAATATGTAGTTAAAAAGATAAAAAAGAAAAATACATTTTGAATAAAATGGAATCCAAACATGAGCTTAATCTAATACTCCAAATAGAGATTATGTGGATTTAGCCTAACTCTCTTTTTCCTTAAATGTTTTTTATTAAATAAATTTTACCACACAACTTTTCACGCTGTAAATTTTTTTTTTTTTTTTTTTTTTTTGAAGGAGCTTGACTTTTACAAAATTTTAGTAAAGTTTTATCAAAAAAGTAGTAAATGTTAAGACTTCGGGGTGGCAAAATGGACGAGTAGCTCATCGGCTCAGTTCGTCAAATCTCCACCCATGGATGATTCGGACTCGTTTCAGGATGAGTTCAAGTCGAGCGGAGGGTTGTTTGGCGAGTGGAGCAAGGCTCAGCTCGGCTCGGCTCGTCTAGCTTATGAACTGTGGGCTCGTAAAAAAAGTGAATAAAAAAGTCAAAAAAATTTTAGAATTTTTAAAAAAGAAAACTCGAGCTCGTCGGCTCGGCCCGTGAGCTTGTGGGATGAGTCAAGTTTGACCTTTGAGCACAAGCGGCTCGTCAAATTGACCAGCCGAGCTCGTGGGTACATGGGCCAAGCCAGCTTGGCTCGATTCGGTTCGGTTCGACCCAGCCCATTGCCACCGCTTTGTTAATTTGTGAAACCTAATGTTAAGTTTGGGATTTCACACTTATTATTTTGATTTTGCTTTAATTCATCTTATAAATAGAGATCCATCATTTGTATTTTATCACTATTATCAAAGAGAGAGTGATTTAGAGAAATAGGATATGCGATTTCTCTTGTAATTTTTTTTTCATCGTAGTGAACTATTGCAGTGGAAGAAGATGACGTAGTCACACATTAAAGTGAACCTATATAAATCTTGCGTAATCTTGAATGTCTAATTTTCGTTATGTGAATTGATTGCTTTCGATATAATAGAATTATGATTTTTAATTCTCGACAATGAGAGTGAAATAACTTCTTGAAAAAATCTCTTGATAGGATTTTGCCACTTCAACATGACAATGTACTTACCAAGCTCAATGGTATAGATGAGGCATAACGAATGCCTTTCTACTCTCAAATTAATTATAGGAAAATTTGTAGAGGTCTCAGACATTTTAAGAATATGCAGCGCATTCCCAAATATTTAAATTACAGAAGCTATGTCCCATACCTTTCAATAAATATCAGTGTTCAAAAATGCGTAATGCGTAGCGAAGATGAGAGGCCGAGAATCAAGAATCACAAGTTTAGGCGTGTCAATGCGAAGAATAAACGGCATAATGCGTTTCATATTTTTAAGGCTTTAAATATATTTTTATATAAAAAAAAAAATTTTTTTACCAAAAAAAAAAAAAAAAAAAAAATTTCTAAAATGCGCGCTTAGGCGTGCCTAGGCGCGCTAATGCGGGCTAATGCGCGCAAATGTGCGCCTAGGCGCGCGAATTTTCGAACAAAAAACGTCAAAAACGCATTTTCCGCGCATTGCACCAATTCGACGCGTTTGGTCCCCGCATCGCGCCTAGGCGGCGCATTTTGGCGCCTTTTAGAACACTGATAAATATGCACCCGAAAGACCTCTACATAAATGACTTTTTGGAAAAAAAATGTAGGATTAGCATTTTGTCCTGTTTGAAAATGGTCAAATGTTAGGCTTTTAGCTCGTGTCCGGCTCCACTTCTAACAAGATTAAAATCAATTTTTATGCAGTAGCAAAGTGCAAGTGGGTCTCAATATCTGGCTTTTATTGAGAAGGAAGACAAACGTCGGCAACAACGGTACAATAACTGATTAAAATTCGGACGAAAATTTCTCCCAAACAGGCGCTTAATAAATTAACGGTCATTTAAATAGAAACTGTCCAGAGGTCCTTCGAATGCATATTTAATGACATTAAAAAATGTTGTGTGAAATGTGAATATAACCTACCATTGTAATGTTTGGCTATTATTCTTAAGTCCTGTTTGGAAATAATCATTTGTTCAGCTTAAAATGAAAAATTAAAATTTAAGCTAAAATCAACATTCAATTTTAACCACACATTTTATAAAATCCACAACTTTTTATAACATATTCCATCAAAATTTATTAAAATTTTGATTTTTTTAATAAATAAAATAGGCGCGAAATTTCAACCACACGATCTAAAAAAAATTAAATATATTCATAGTTTTTTCTCACCTCCTGAACCATACATTTTTGAAAAATAAAATAAAAATCGCTTTTTAAATAAGCACTTTCACTTTCAATGCCGTCCTAAAAAACAAACTTTATAAATCAATTTATAAATGATATTTTTGAAAAATTTGTACTTGTCGTCCTCACACTTGCGAAATATAATAAATCTACCATCAATCTTATTTTCTGGACTAATCCATCTACAACCTTTCAATGTAGCAAAAATTCGTCATTTTCTCCATTTTTATCATTAAATGACATATTTCATTCTCGTGAAATGAATATACATAATAGAAAGCAGTAAAACAACAAAAAATAGGAAAAAATTGCAAATAGAATCTCATAATTTTCAAATGTACAAACAGATTATATATATATATATATATATATATATATATATATATATATATAGAAGGAAAATCCGTCATTTATTGGCCAAAACGAGTGAAATAACAAATGGGTAATTATATTACCACTACAAAATCTACTTGTTACACCACAATTTTATTATTTACTTAAATGGCCGTAAAATTACATAATTAACCACACTTTAAAATTTTCATAGATACCACATTCGCTAAATTAACAAATTAACTTGTCCACTATTTCCTTTGCAGCGGTGCTATTTCTTTAAATGAATTATCTCTTTTATGATGATGGTGATGGTTTATGATTTTAGGGCACAAGTTGTAAGGTAGCAGCGAGTGAGATCTTACCGGGAAAATGCTTTACACGGGGATTGAATGTTAGTGAGGGATTTTTCATGGGATATGTTAGTTACTTCTTGCAAAAGGCTTAGAATAATGAAAGGATTTGAAGCAAAGGACTTGGATGCTTGTAAAAGCAATAGCTATAGAAGTTGCATACAAAATGTTGCGGAATTCATAATTTAGAAACCCCTGTAAAACCAAAATCAATTGATTCTTCCCCAATTTCTTTTTGTACGATTTGAACTATCTATTGATGAAATTTTGGGATTTTGTTTTTGAAAATTCCAATCTGAAATGAGGACTAATATTGAAATGATGAATAAACCACAATATATGAGAATAATTGTAAATTTGTTGTGGTGTATTTATTAAAAGTATATTTTAATTATGGTGTGATTATAATGTGGTATAGTAAATAAATTTTGTGATCGTAGTATAATTTCCCTACCCATGACAAATTTTGCTATATAATTGAAATGTTGAATTATACTCAAAAAAATTTGATATATTTTTTACATTTTGTAATAGTTGGGTACAAAAAGTGCAAATTTTCCTCTGTCTTTTCCAAATGAAAGCTGATATTTGTTAGTTGGGAGTTAAAGAGTTAAAACATGTACGTCCCCACCCACCACCAACCTTTTTGATAAATTTTAGGGTTTAAAGTTACCCGTGACCAACTAAATGTAAACTTGAAGATTTCTGTCAGCAATTCTGCAGTTATTACTCTTTCTTCACCAATCGACGTTCGTCTGCCCAACTATTTCACCGTCTGGATTCAAGATCTGCACAGATAAAAAAATGCTGTACAGAAGAAGAAATTTTACTGAATTAAAAGATTCATTCCGAGGATTTTGGGTTGAGTTTAAAAGTTATCTGATCCCTTATCCTGATACCGTTCCCGTTCACTTCACATATATAGAATATTTTAAGAAATAATCATTTTTTAGGGATAACTGCAGTAAAAGTCCAAATTTTTGAAATACTAGCAAATTTTACCCAAATTTTGATTTGTTACAGCCGTCACCCCTAATATTTTCAAACGTTATTACAGGTGAAGCCCTTTGTCACAGCTTCCACCCACAACTCCGTCAGTTGACAAAAATATTAACTTTTACTACATTTTTAATATTTTAGAAATGTACAAAAGAGTAACTTTATATTTATCACATTAAATAATTAAAATAATGAAATTGAAAAAATAAGGAAAAAAAAAAAATAATAATCATCTTCTTATTTTTTAAAATTTAATTAGTTTAATGTGATAAATATAAAGTTATTTTTTTGCCCCCTTTTAAAATATTAAAAATGCGGTCAAAGTTAAATATTTGGTCAAATTACGGAATTGTGAATGAAAACTGTCCAGAAGAGCTTTACATGCAACGTTTAGAAATATTAGGGATGACGGCTGCATCAAATGTTTGGATAAAGTTTGATAGTATTTAAAATGTTCGAGTCTTTTGCTGCAATTATTCATTTTTTTAAATAATAGGATTGAAAGAAAGAACAATAGAGATTATTTCTATATTTTTGGTTAGACAGGTAGAAATTCTATCACGTGAATAACTTTTTATCAAGAGATTATTCAAAAGAGACAATTTGTCTATCTTTTCTTTCATTTCGAGAGAAATAAAACAACTCATGGTGATGAGTTTTATTAGTAACACAACTTAAATTATATCTTTGAAGGATTACAAAACAATATGCTTAACAAGAAAAACAAGATTTTTAGTAGATTTTGACAAAAATAAATGAAGTGTGAGATTGAAAATTGATAAAAGTTGTGAGTTTCATAATTGTTAACTGACTAAGATTTTTATCATTTTTTTTTTACTGACACAAAATTAGAGCTTAATTTCCTTTGATCAATTTGTCCTAGCTATACTACTCGTCATCATACGTCTGGTGTAAAATTTCTCCAGTTTTATCTTAATAAGACTATTTACTTGAAGATATCTCGTAAAAAGTTGCATAAATAAGCCTTCCTTTAAGCATATTTAGAAACGGGCTCGAACATATAAATAAATTTTTCTTATTTTTTATATGAAAAACAACTTAGTAAAATGAATTTTAATTTCGGCTAGTCCAGCCTAGTAAAATAACAATCTGTCATGTTTATGTCACGTGGGACAACTTCCGATCGTTTTCACTATAAATAACATTGGTCATTTTTGTAACATTATTTTCAAGTAAGCTTTTATTTGTTATGCATTTAATTTTCTTAATTAGTAAAAAATGGCTTATTTTTATTGTAAAATATGCATTATTTTTTAAATAAGTAACTTCTTACTATCAAAATATTTATAAATAAAAGAACTTATGAATTATTATTATAATCATAATTACTAAGCTCGTAGAGTATCAAAAGATTATTTATTTATAAATAACGTATTATGTATTATAGAGAGTATTTAGGGATGATGACGGGGAGGGCATGGAACAGGTCGGTCATTTCCATTCTATTTTGTCGAGTATTTTTTTTTTCTTACGTTATTCCTATATCTGATTAAAACGGGAAGAGACGGGACGGGTCCCTGTCCCATTTATTGCTCTTAATAAAAAAAAATCAAATTTCAAAAAATCTATTCCCAAAAACTCTCTCCCAAACGGGGACTAGAAAACAATATTGGAGATTAAAAATCAAATTCAGAAAATCTGTAGTGTCAGTCATTATTAAGAGTCACTGACACTTGGTTTTCCAGCTGTAATCTTCTTCTGCAACTTATTTAGGCAAACACCATCCTCGAAACTTTCTTCATTTAACATAAAAAAATGGAGATTAAAATCAAAATTTTCAGATTTGTAGCACTCGGAATTCTGGTGCTTCTGGGTCTCTGCCATGTGTCCTTTGCAGCGAAGGAGACATATATTGTTCACATGGCCAAGTCAGAAATGCCGGCGAGTTTTGAAGATCATACTCACTGGTATGACTCGTCGCTCAAATCGGTGTCTGACTCGGCGGAGATGCTGTACGCTTATTCTAATGTCATTCATGGATTTTCCACTCGATTGACAGCAGAAGAAGCCCAGGAAATAGAAAAGCGGCCCGGAATTTTGTCGGTTATGGAGGAGGTTAAGTATGTACTCCACACGACCCGGACCCCTTCGTTTCTTGGTCTCGACCAGAATGCTGCCCTGCTCCCTGAGTCTGACTCTTTGACTGAAGTTATCGTCGGAGTTTTGGATACCGGAGTCTGGCCGGAAAGTAAAAGCTTTGATGATACTGGATTTGGGCCAATCCCAAGTTCATGGAAAGGAGAATGTGAAAGTGGAACAAAATTCACTGCATCAAACTGTAACAAGAAATTGATTGGAGCCAGGTATTATCTTCGTTCAATTCAATTCTGAGTGCATTATTTTCATAAACGCGTGGCAGTTGAAACTTGATTTATTGGTCTGTCTTCAATAGGTATTTCGCAAGAGGCTATGAGGCTACTCTGGGCCCAATTGACGAGTCCAAGGAATCAAGATCTGCACGAGACGAGGATGGCCATGGAACCCACACTGCCTCGACCGCTGCAGGATCGTTTGTTCCCGGCGCAAACCTTTTTGGCTACGCAGCCGGGACGGCGCGTGGAATGGCCAATCTTGCAAGGGTTGCTGTATACAAAGTCTGCTGGACTGGCGGCTGTTTCAGCTCCGATATTTTAGCTGCCATGGATAAAGCAATTGATGACAACGTTAATGTCCTGTCTTTATCCCTCGGCGGTAGCATGTTGGATTATTACAGAGACAGTATTGCAATTGGAGCTTTTGCAGCCATGGAGAAGGGCATTTTGGTGTCTTGCTCAGCCGGTAACGGCGGACCTAGTTCGTACAGTTTGTCCAACGTGGCGCCGTGGATAACCACCGTTGGTGCCGGAACCCTCGACCGTGATTTTCCTGCCTACGTTAGCCTGGGGAACGGTAAAAACTTTTCCGGCGTTTCACTTTATAGAGGTAACTCTTTGCCTGCTAAACTGCTCCCATTTGTTTACGCCGGAAATGCTAGTAATGTAACGGGCGGCAATCTGTGCATGACCGGTACGTTAATACCTGAAATGGTTAGAGGCAAAATTGTGTTATGTGATCGTGGGGTGAATCCCAGAGTTCAAAAGGGTTCTGTCGTTAAAACAGCCGGCGGCGCCGGAATGATCTTGACCAACACTGCCGCAAACGGGGAGGAGCTGGTGGCGGATGCCCATTTACTGCCTGCAACTGGGGTGGGTCAAATAACCGGTGACGCAATTAAGGATTATTTGTTTTCTGACCGTGATCCAATGGCCACGATTTTTTTCGAGGGCACAAAGTTGGGAGTCGAACCTTCTCCTGTGGTTGCTGCGTTCAGTTCGCGCGGTCCTAACTCGATAACCTCTGAGGTTCTTAAACCGGATATGATTGCACCAGGTGTTAACATTTTAGCCGGTTGGACGGGGGCAGTGGGGCCAACGGGGTTAGCTGAGGACGACAGGCGGGTCGACTTCAACATAATTTCAGGCACATCCATGTCCTGTCCACACGTGAGTGGCTTGGCGGCTTTGTTGAAGGCTGCACATCCAGACTGGAGCCCGGCTGCAATTCGCTCGGCTCTTATGACCACAGCTTACACAGCTTATAAGAATGGTAAGATGATCCAAGATGTAGCCACTGGCAAGCCTTCCACGCCGTTCGATCACGGAGCTGGCCACGTGGACCCCATATCTGCCCTCAATCCAGGACTTATATACGACTTAACAGTTGAAGATTATCTAAATTTCCTCTGTGCATTGAATTACACCACTCTACAAATCAACGCCCTGGCGAAGAGGAATTTCAGTTGCGATTCTAGCAAAACATACAGCACGAATGACCTAAATTACCCTTCGTTCGCGATATCACTCTTAGCAGATACGGGCAGTACCAAAGGCAGTGGGAGTAGTACTGGTTCTAGTGTGGTGAAGCACACTAGAACACTCACCAACGTTGGATCTCCTGGAACGTACAAGGTTTCAGTATCTACTATCGCCAGGTCAGTCAAAATTTCGATTGAGCCCGAGACGTTGACTTTCAGTCGAGCAAACGAGAAGAAATCGTATACAATAACGTTCAGTACAATCTCAATGCCTTCCAATACAAATGTGTTTGGGAGAATTGAGTGGTCTAATGGGAAGAATGTTGTGGGTAGTCCAGTGGCAATTAGTTGGACTTAAATTTTTATCGTATTTATGCAAATTTCTTGTTAAACTTTTTTTTTTTTATCCCAGCAAAAAGCATTGAGGCTGGGGATGTAATTCATGCATCTTTTCACATTGTCTTGCTCAATGGACAGATTGGATGTATACTATCGAAAAAGAAAAACAGGAATTTGTAATATGATTTTGCTATATGTACACTTAGTTTGACATCAAGGATGACATTCTTTGATAAAAAGACATAAATATCTCTCTACTTATTCTTTAGTCAAATCAAGGTTCTCTATTCCTGATATAGGATAATTTTGATGTATTTCTCCTAATAAATGAAAAAGTCAGTTATACTCGTTTTTATCAATATATCTTTTATCAAAACAATTATTTAATATTTTAATTTTATTTTCTAATTTATTAATTTCTTTATTAATTCTGACTATATTTTCTGTCAAATATAAATGAAAAGGTATATTTCTACTATTTTTCAGAAAATAATCAAGCACAATATAAAATGATTTAATTTCTTCTTTTTTTGTTTCGCAGTCAATCTTCGAATAAAAGTAACTAAAGCTTCATAAATAGCGGGAGTGCAAATATTAATGCGAATATTTAACATAAATAAGAAAGATCTTACAGTATTGAAGTAGAAGGTAAATGCAGAGTAATATCAAATGAGATTTCCCTCGAGCTTGCACACATATGTTAGTGTACTCATATATAAGTGATCGGTGTTATTTGAATTTAAGAAAGTGGGTTATGGTCCAACACGACTTCCACACACTTATTGGTTTTCTCTCTTACTCTTTTGCATATCTCACAATGGATCACACGGAATCACAGTTTTCTTTTCAACTCCTTGTTAAAACATCACCTTAAATGGTAACATGGTTCTCATGACTTTCTCTAATAAAGCCTAAAATGTCTACACACGATAATACGGCAACAAGATACTTGCACTGACCCTCAAAGTTTTCACAATTGGAGTATAAGTAAGATAAGAGTTTTTGAGAGAATAATAATGATAGAAAAACACTGTCTTGAAATAACTTGATTTCATAAAAATATCACACTAATATTTCTTACATAAGAGTAAACATACATATTTCGGCTACACTCTTGGTAATTTCTCTAAGGAAATTAGAACTCCATAGAGATTACCTTATTACAAGCTTCAAATGAAAAAGAGAAACTGAAATGGTTACAAGATTTGAAAAGACGAGAAAGAAAGATAGTTTTTTGCTTAAGGATGAGACACCTTCTTCTGAGAATTTAGTCTTCAATTTATAGACTCAAAAAGTTCTCCAACTGTCATTCATTATAGTGGTGTTACTGTGTAAGATGATGGGAATCTTACTGTGGCCTAAAGTTCTTTGTCTTCACATTTGGAAATTATTGAGGTGAAACTCCACAGTTTTTCTTTATCAAAGTAAGTATGATAAAATAGTGATAAAGGGGGTCCTCTACTTTTCCATATGAGACTCAAACCACTCATCCGGAAATTCCTCTGGATCTAATGAGATTGGTGAGCCATCTTCTTTATTGCTACAACACTTGCACTTATGGTTTGTATAACGCCAAAACTGGTTACACAGCTCATTTTTTTCTTCTGTGTTCCACTATCGTCTTCTCCAAAAATATGATCACACCATAAATCAAGACAGTGCCAATCTTCTTGTTTAGTGGGTGCTACAGCTTTGCTGTAAATCAAGTGGTCTTGTGATTCATATACCCAAATTTTCTGATTTTCTTCAATAACTTTTTGGATATGTTCAAATTGCTCCTTATATCCTTTGGCTCTACGAAAAACTGTCATATTGATGACATCTTCTGGTGTAGTTTCATGGACTTCACTCTTCTCAGGCTGAAGATGCTTGGAAGTAGTGGCAATTCTTATGACATGGCTAACTGGTAGTAGCCTATCTTCTTCATAATCCCATTCAGGACAAGCAGAGAAAAACCTAATATATATGTTCTTATGTTTAAGAACTTGGCAATACCTTTCAATAGCTCGGACTACTTCTTTTGGTAACAAAGAAATTTCTTTTAAAGATTCTGATGGGTAAATACAAATTATATTTCCCATATCGTAAAGAGCACGAACCCAATAAGTTGGGGCTTCGGATAAAGGTTAACTTTGTTGTAGGTTCCATATGTTAGCGTTTTCATCCATCCTCCTATACCGGTGAACCAGCAGCAGGCTAGATTAAACAATACATATGCAAGAATAAATCGTTTTATTTTTTATATCCATAACACCAGAAGTGTTACAGACTTTGATGATATTTGAGCTGTTAAGCTCTGGTATGGAAATACTATCCTTTGTAAATTTTTCTCCTGTGAGAGAGACAAAGTAGTATTCTCTCTAACTATCCTTTGTAAATTTTTCTCCTGTGAGAGAGACAAAGTAGTATTCTCTCTAACTAAAAGTTTATGAAGTTTCAATGCTTCTTGTTCAATATTGGCACAAAGGCCTTCAGATTTATTGGCACTAGGGCCTTCAGATAATATAGTCTTGTCGGCTTTCTCAGATATTGTCTTGACAGCAACCATTTCGATCAAAGTTATCTTGGACTCTATCGCGGATATCTTTATGTTCGTTTCGAACTTCAATGCTTCTAGCTCCTTCTTGATTTGCTCCATTCCTGCTTAAGAAGTCTGGAATAAAATTGTCTTTTCTTTTAATAGGATAATATCAAATTTAAATGGTGCAAACCACATTTACATTATAATAAGTGGTCTTTCAGCTGCACTTGTTCCAAGTTTATTTGTTAATAATGGTTTTACCTGAGTATTATATGTTCTAATAAAAAATTTCCTAGGTAGCAAGTATGGTTCAAATTTTGCTACTCCTTTCTTAACTACCAAACATTCCTTATGATTAATATCATACCTGGTTTCGGCATCTTTGAATGTGCCTGAAGTATAAGCAACAAGCTCTTCTGGGCATTTACACAATGGATTACAAAGAAATTCTTTATGATTTTCTTTTCTTTTGAGGATTGCTCCCCAGTGTAATAGAGATGCATCAGTTTCTAAAATAAAGAAATCATCATCATTTGGAATATTTAATTCAGGTAGATTTTCACATATTTTCTTAATTTTATTTATCATTTCTATATCTTCTTGTGTCCATTCTCATACAACTCCTTTTTGAGTTTTTTGGTAAAGTGAACCTTATATTTTGCACAATTTTTGATAAATTTCTCATAATAATTTAGTAATCCAATAAAGCTTTGCAACTCTTTCTTGTCTCTAATCTCTTCTGAAAATTCTATAATCTTCTTACCAATATGAAGTTTTTGAAGTATTTTTTCTTCAGTAAATATATATCCTAAGAATTCAATTTCAATTTTAACTATTTCTGCTTTTCTTTCTGATAGAGCTAATCCATATTTTCTAGCAATATAATTAAACTTTTTAAGGTGTTCAATATGTTCTTTTAGATTTCTACTATGAATAAGAATATCATCCACATAAACTATGCAGAAGTTTTTTATTGGTCTAATAATCTTATCCATTCTTTGTTGAAATATTGTTGGTGCATTCATTAATCCAAATGGCATAACATTCCATTCGAATTGTCCTAATGGATTAGGGGTAGTAAAACTAGTTAAAGGTTTTGATGCTTCATCTAGTTTTATTTGCCAATATCCTGATTTGCAATCAAATTTAGAATATATTTTACTTCCTTGTATTTGTTTAATTAACAATTCTTTTATTGGTAATTTATAGCTATTTGGTATAGTTTTAGAGTTTAGATCTCTATAATCAATTACCATTCTATCTTTCCTCTTTTTATCTCATTATGATTTCTGACCATAAATGCTGGACTATTATATGGGCTAGTTGATTCTCTTATTACTCCTAATTGTAAAAGTTCTTTAATTTGTATTTTAAATTCTTCTTTATCTTCTTCGCTATAAGGAAATTGTTTTCCTGAGATCTCAGCATCTGACTCTTTTAGTTCAATAGTTGCCATAGGTTTATCTTTAGCTAAGGGATGTTCATGGTAACATTCTTTTAGTTCTAATTTAATACTTTCTAATTCTTCTTCTAAATTGCTAATTCCTAATACTGAAATTTTTTGTTTTTGATTAATTTCTGTATAACATCCACCACGATTACATGTAGAACTCTGATGTCTAGGTCTATGGTGAATATGTTGATGTGCAATTCCAATAGTTTTATAGATTTTTGGTGTTTTAATTTTGTGATTACAAGGTGTAGTAAACTTAAAATTATCCTTATATTGTGTAAAGGGGCTATATGTATAGATAAAATTTTCTCCTAAAAGGATATCACATCCAATTTTATCTGTTGCATATATTCTAGGAATAAAACATTCTCTATTTCCTATAATGATAAGAACATTTTTTTACAAAATCTCTATAAATTTCTACAATATCACTTGCTGTTTGACCATAAGTTGTTTTCTTATAATCTCTTTTATAATAATATTCTGGGAACACATTTCTTTTACATAGGCAAATACCTGATCCAGTATCAATTATGGCATGAAACTTTATCATACAATAGTCTGATAAATTGAGAGTTATCTCAATATATGGACTAAGTATACTAGTTTTGATTGATCTGATTCCTTATATCATATAAATTGGTTCTTTGTTTTTAGTAATTCTAGAAATCATTTTTTGTTTGTCTTCTATAGTTATTTGTAGAATATTCTTTTGGATATGAAATGGTGAGACTTTCTCAAGAAAGTTCATTCCAAGTAATATTGGACTAGTATCTTTTCATTTTCTATAATCTTTATGGATTTTAAAATTTAGTTTAAATTGTTCTCCTTCTATATCTGTGAAACTTAATTCAAGATTAACAAATGTTTTTATTTCATATTTAATCCTGTGATAATCGGTAAGAGTTATTCCTTGTGGTGAATTCTCTTCTATTAAATGTTCTACTAAGTCTGCTCTTATATGACTAGTACTAGCTCCTGTATTAACAAGGGCTATAATTTCTTCGTACTTATTTTGATTATTGATATATTCTGTTAGGATAAGGAAATTATCTTCCTCACATCTTCTAAGGTCAATATCAATACTATTTCTAGGCATTATTGGATAATTTCTACTTGTAGATGGTCTACTAAAGCTTGAGAGTTCTCTAGTACTGATACTTCTTTCTATTCTTCTGCTAGGCATTCTAACAAGAAGCTGTCCGGAGGTATTGAAGGTGACTAATTCTTGACTTCCTACATTATTGTCTATTCTTCTAGATTGCTGATGAAAATCAAGCAATATGTCTTGTGGTACGGAAATATTATTATTACTTAACATTCTCGGCGGTGTAAATTGCGCTAGATCTTTAAAGTCTTCATGGATTTGAATGAAGTCTCCTGAGACTTTATTGATTTCTTTTTGGTGCATAGCAGTAAAAGCATATAAAGTTTTACAATGTAAAGTTACTGCTTTACTTCTTAGTGGCATAATTAATCTATCAATTTTGTGATATAGATTTAATCCTAGATTTAAGTTTTCATCTAATAAAGACATGTCAAATCCAGGTCTTATAGTAAATATAATTTTTTTATATACTAGATTTTCAGATACAACTCCTAATAAAGCATCCATAAGATCATGAAGTATTCCGTTATCCATTAAGTACATTTGTATAGGAATATCCATTCATTCTCTAAAGTATCATTTAACCATGATTTGTACTCCTCCAATCACAATATTTTTTAATCTTTCTCTAGTTTATCTTAGCTAATTCTTTATTAACCCATTCACTGGTTATTAGAGGTATAGTAGTGTTACCTTTAACATTTTCGATGTTAATAAGTACTTCATCATATTTGGCAATATATATGGTTTTGTTAAACCAGGGTAATATTGGTCTTACAAAAAATCTTTATATTTTAAAGATATTTGTTTTTCTTTTATGGCTCCATATCTTTCTTCATCAAACATAACTGTTTGTGAAATTCCTTCTTCATTATCTAAAGTATTCTCAATGGTTTCTATAATCTCTTGATTCATGTAAATTTATTCAAACTCTGGTTCTTCAATTTCTTCTATATCTAGCTCATAGATTGAGTCTGTTTCAGATAATTCATCTAAGTCTTCGATTATTTCATAATCTGAGTCAGATTCTATCTCTTCCATTAGTCTGATGGCTTTAACATTTTCTCTTTTATTTCTATTGGGACAGTTGGGAGATATATGCTCTATTTCATTTCAAGTAAAACATTTACATTCTTTATAAAATTCTTCTTTAGATTTCTTTTGAGATTTCTTATGTTGGTTATATTCATTTTTCCAAGACTTTTTCTTCTTGAAATATTTCTTGTGGTTCTTAAATCCTTTATTTCTCTTCCATGGTTTAAGATATTTCTTAAATTTCTTTTTATAATATGGTTTCCTAGATGGTTTGTGACAACCAAATTGTGGTACTGCTGCTATCTCTCCATAACAACATAAACTTGCTTTCTTACCATGTTTCCTAAATAGGTGTTGGTACATAGATTTTCTACACCATTCTGATATTTTTCTTTTAGAAAATGAAGTTCTCATTCCTAAGGTATCAGCTCTATGATTAGGATCTTTCCATTCTATTTTATTCCAATAAGTTTGGTAATCTTCAAATAATTTCTGACCCCATGACCAAGGTAGTTTAAGAAAATATCTATTAAGTAATTTTTTATCTTCTTCTGATAGATTCCACTCTTTTATAGATTTAGATGTTTTGATATATATCTTTTCGAATTTCTTAGTATATTCGTTTAATTCACACATATCACATATTTTTAATAATTCTATTTCTCGTTCTGCTTGTAAGGCTTTTTGAGTGATCATGTCTATTTTAGTTTCTGGTATAACTTCTCCTAAGAGTGGGTGTCTAAAGAAATTTTCCATTCATTTTAAAATTTCCTTAAAGTTTTCAGCATATAAGATTCATTGCTATCTATAGTAGTTGTAGATTTTTCTCCATATTTAATTTGATTTTTAGTTTCTTCAGAAGTTCTTCCCCAGATATCTGAAGTTATTCCTCTAAAAGTGTGGATTATAAAGTTATAAGCTTGACTGGTATTCCATTTATAAAAAGCAACCGCTAAATTAGTAGCATTTGCCCATGAGTCAATAATTTCACTTTTATTATTGCTATCATCAACATCTAGCCATATTCATGTTGTAGGAATTTGTTCAGTAAATAGTTTAACTGGATTATTATCCCTAAGGTGTATAAGCTTGGTCGACGTAGTTCTAACTTCTTTTCTAAAATTGTAATTTTCTCGTTCTTCTGTTATTCCATGTTCTTTCATCCATTCAAAATTCCAGTCATCAGACTCGACTTGAGTCCAATCATTAGTTCTACTTGTTTCTCCAACAAATGTTTGTGTTTCAACTTGTTGATTTAAAGGTGGAGTATTAATTTTAGTGATTTCTTCTTTGGGTGGATCATTTATATAAATATTCTCAGTTTCAATAGCTAATTGTTCTAGACTCTGTTTATAAGCTTCTAATTCTTCTCATGTGGCTTCATAGAATTTAGTTTCTAATTCTTCTATAATATATGCCGGTAAAGGTAGTTCAATAGATGTATAAGAATCTTTAAATTTTGATTCTTTAATTCTTGATTCAATTTGTATATATAGGATTTTTGGTCCTATTTTAATATTGTCATTAACAATTTCCAAATTAGACTCGATATTTTTTATATGAGTTAAAACATCTTGGTTTAGAATATATGTTTCTCCTAAAGGTTGAGCATAATTATCATATTGTTTTAAAAATTGATTTATAATAATATCTTCTTCTTCATTTTCGGAAAATTCATCAACTAATATTTGTAATCCTTTATTTTTTATTTCTGCTAATTGTTGAAAACTATTTACTTGTTTTATCTCTTCACTTAGAGATTTATATTTAATACTTAAATTTGTTGCTAATTCTTGTAATTTAATTCGATTAGTATTAGTTAAAATATTAATATTTTGTAATTCTTCTAAAATAATTTTATTTTTTTTATTCATTTTATAAGTTTTTTTAAAAAAATTCTTCAGTTTCGTTACTAGGCTCTGATACCAATTTTTGGGTGAAATTGCGGAAATAGTTAAAACTTAGATGTAAGGATATAATAGACAATACATCTATAAAAAGACAAAATTATGTCAAAAGTAATGTAATGGAGAATGTACAAATAGCTTATTCCTTTGTAATATCAAATCTTGAGTTCCTTCTATCTTATAATTTTATCGGCTAGCCCACAACCCCTTGACAAGCTGAGAGCTCGTGCCTTTTCAAGCAGGGGCGGACCTAATAAGGAAGTTCAGTGGGGCGAAATCAAAAAACCATGAAAAAAATCTGAGCACCTAAAAAAACCTAGACAAAAAAAAATCTGAAGAAAAATTAGGAAATCTGAAAATTGAGTGGGGGTCGCCGTCCTCACTGGGCCTCATGTAGGTCTACCCCTGTTTTCAAGTCAAGTGATCCGATACATTTTGACACCTCTAATTGTGACGTTATGTAAAGTTAATTAGGACGACCTGATTGAATTTGTGTCAGACTCGAGAAGTACTTATGTAGTCATTGGAGTTTTGTTTTCATCTTCTACTGAGGTCTTTTTGTAACTCAAATCATAAGAAGGTTAAGAAGATGAGGTTACATGCACGTGATAGCACTTCAACACTATGAATAATGAAAACAAAGTGATACAGCAGTGGATGGACACGACTTAAGGTAATAATAGTGTTTCGCGCAGGTAATCGCTAACAATTAAGAGGAAATTCAGACGATTGTGTAAGGGACGAACCTCTTGAGACAAAGTCCCAAAAAGGGGTGCTTTATTGGTGAGAGTTACAACTGAAAATAAATAGAATGCCTTTAAGGGGCGCAAGCACACGAGTACTGAAAAAAGAATAATTAAAGTTAATCTAAGAAATTGAAATTACATATTCTCTGTTTGAGAGTGTTTGATTCGGGGGCTTTCTCTATGTCTATTCTTTCCTTTTATATTCCCATGATGATTTTTTCGTGACAAACCGCTTGGAAACTGCTACCCATTTTCTTCATGGTGGCTAACTTGTCGTGGAACTGCCATCTCTAATTGTTGTCATTTCTCCTTGTTGTTCAAATGCCTTCAAATGGGCTCTTTAAATCATGGAATGTGATAATTGGCTCGATAACTGTTTCAGTAACCGTTATTCTGGATGACCATAATATCTCATGTATTAAGATTCTGGGCGACTCGAAGGTTCGAGCGAAAATGAGGTTGTCGCTCTGAGCGACAGTGAGGCACTCCATTCGTCCAAACTCTGGGCATCATGCAGGCTTGGGCGATGATGTTATTGTATTCGTGGGCTTCCTCTGCATTTACCAATAACCTCATTTGGGCCTTTGTCCTGGACTCTCTAAATGGGCTTCACTCTTTGGGCTATTCAATTTAGGCTGTACTTTTAGTGTGTCAACAATTACCCCCCAATATGGCAGATTTAATACCAAGTATTAACTTATGCCATATTTACCTTGTATTTCCTTGGCAATATTTAAAATTCCCGAGAATTTCAATCATCATTTCTTTTTACAACCTAAGAAGGCGCAGCGTTACAAACCTTATAAACCCAAAAGACGCGCCATTTCATCGCACCACTAAACCACGTCCCTATATTTCGAGCTTCTTCCCCGCTATTTTACTATTCATCTTCATGCTTCTCTACTACGTTTCAACCTTAACAAGACTGCACTTTACACTCAAATGGCGTCTTCACGAACTCAATCTGATGATGCTTTTAGTTTCGAAGATTTTCGAAATATCCTTACTAGGCCGTATGTAGATGCAAACTTCCTCGCAGCAACCAATGCTGACCTTAATGAATTCTATGTAGGTCCGTCATTCAATAATACCGAAGCCATTGAACAGGTGGTGGTGGGCCAGTTGCTCCCTTGCACCGAAGACCTTCCATTTTTGAACTCTTTGCCATTGAAGCCAATCCGCGATAAAGGTATTCGCACTTGGCCAAAACCTGATCCTAATTTTCATATATGGCACGCACGTATGATGAATCATGGTCCCACCAAAACAATTTTTGATGGTGCTAAGATTTTGGACTTATTAGAAATTACCCTTTTTTCCCCAACTTATGACCTAGTGCTTTTCCCAATCGCCCTGAGTTTCTGGTCCTCTGAGTATAATACTTTTATCTTTCCTTTTGGCCCAATGTCCATTACTCTAAGGGATGTTGGAGCCTTAGTGAATCTTCCGCCTTTGGGCGACAATATCGTTTCTAGTATTTTAATTTCCAGTGTTGCTCCTCAATTTGACAAAAAGATTGCCGAATCTTATTCAAGCATGCAGGGCCTTTATACTGCTTCCAATTCTGAACCTACCCATGCTGAGCGTGTTTCTTTCCTTCAGGTCTGGCTCTGTAAATATGTTCTTTGTGTCCCCAGCCTAAAACCTTCCTTGAGTTATCTGCCCCTGTCGCATGAATTAGCACGTGGCAGACCTTTGAATTTGTGCTCATTCTTTTTTGCCACCTTTTATAGAGGCATGACTTCCCTTCAACTTCAATTGAGGAATGGTAACTGAATTTGTTTATTCACAAACATATTTCTCTATATACTAATGGTTTACCTGAATTCCTCAGAAGAGTTCGGCCTCTCCTTCGAAGGCTCTGGTTTTGGCAGCTCCTGCTTCATCGCCCTCTGCAGAGGTTGCTTCGTCCAAATCAGCTGATGGAGGGACTATGCTCAAAGATAAACTCTTAGTCCCAGAATCTTCATTGCAACCAGTAGCAAGGTCACAGTCAGTAGAAAAACCACCTACTTCCCAGGCCGTCGACCCCCAAATATTGAACCGGAAGGTAATACATATTCTAATGTTTTAACTTTGCTTGTGCTTCTGGTTTTTTACTCGTTGCTTTCTTGAATTATGCAAAGGCTCCCATGGAGCTGCCCGTTGTGGCAGAATCTTCCCGTCCAGATAAGGGGAAATCCCCAAAAGTGGTGGAAACAACTGGTGACATGCCTGAATATCCCAGGATTGATGATATGGTAACCTTTTAACTCACTTTCATTTTCACTTTGCCCATCATAGTGAAGGTCTTCATTATTGGCCTATTTCTTTGAAGGGTGCTGATGATATTGTGTGTTCTATCTAAGACTTGTTCACTTCCTGGGAACAAGTAAAGACTCATCGCCCTACCTCAACCAGTAATTCTTTTACTTCACCTTCCGTTTTTTCGAAAGAAAATATGAAATCTCTCAAGTAGTCAATATTCGAGTATATGTCTTTCATGGACATGGAAATTGGCCAGGCCAGCACTGCTAAACAAAAGGATAAGTTTGAACTGTTGAGTGCAAAACTGACGCAAGCACTTACACTTCCTTTGCTCAACATTTCTGCTGACTTTAAAGCGACATTGAAGCTTGTCCACTTTGACATCCTTTTCTTACTAGCCAAGAATGCAGACCTGAAGCCCAGGAGTACTAAATATCTTCGTGCTTCGTCTGAAAGAGAATCTTTGCTGTTGGAGATTAACAAAGTCGAGGATGAATTAAAAGAAATCTCCTATGAAGTTATGGTTGAAAACTCTTTGATGATAAGCTTGGCTGCAGAGATGAAGGAGTTTCAAGCGAAGATAAGGGATTATAGGGCGAGGATGGTTGCCAAAAAGCACAATGCTTCTCAGGGAATTGAATGAGCCAAAGCTTTGGTTGAGCAGTGCAAAAAACTGGATGTTGATGATGATTTTGTAACTGAATTGGACATTGCTTCTTCTCAGCAGAGCGAGGATTGGGGAAAACTTAGGGAAAAAATACGTTCGACTTCGGGCGAATTATAATTAAGACATCCAGTGCCTTAACTATCCTCATGTAATTTCGAGCTAAATGCCATTGCTAATTTTTATGTAACAGCAATTTTTTTTTGTCATTAATGAACAACTGTTTTGTTTACTTGCGTATTTATTGACGTTATCTTTAATCGTCAAACCCCTCAAGCATTTAATTGCTATGTGCTAAGATTCATGTACATTTTCTCTTGGTATTCCCTTCTCTTTTCCCAAAACTTTGGGCCATTTGATTTAAGTTATTATACACGAATATGGCCGTTCATATTCCGTCATTTCATCTTCTCGACTCTATAAATGCGAGTGTATTTCGCACTTATCATTCTCATTTCTATCCTCTTCTTCAAAAACTGATTTGCTGCCATCGTTTTGGCACTTCAACGGTTGATCTAGAATTTTCATCTAAAATAGAAATGGATTGTTTGATTCACCCATTTTGTCATCGGTTTTGAGTTACCATTGGTATGAGAGGTATATGAAATGTTCTTTGGCCAGTAAAGTTCTTCCCATCGTCTCCACATTCTCCATAGGGAGTTCAATGATGGAAGGCGATTTTGGATGACTTTCAGGCCACTTCGCTTGCTGAGAGTGCTTCTCAGTCTCCTTGCCTATTATTGCAGCGATAAAATTAGGAAGACGATTTTGAGGGTCCTTTTCTTCCTTGTTGCTTGTTGAGAGTGCTTTTCAACCTCTCTACTTGCCCTTGCATCAGTGCGATCAGGACGACGATCAAGACCAGTTCACCCTCTTACTTGGAGATCGATCGAGGAATTGGTCCGTTCTCCATTGTAACTATTAGAACATTCCGTATTTTGTATCTCATACTTTGTAATGAATATTTGATAATGAAGGACTTTATTTAAACGTATTTCGTTCCTGTGTTATTTATCTACGGTCGTTTGACACAATATTGATTATACTTTTATTTGTTCACTTTCCCATAAGGAAGGAACATATCTTTTTAAATATTTGTCATTAATAAATCTCATGTGCTTAGTGCCATCTAAATCTTCTAAATGATAGGCTCCATTAGGCAACACACTGTTTACTTTATATGGCCTTCTTCCCAATTGGGCGACCATTTGCCATCTTTCGGGTCCTTGCTATCCAAAGGGAGTATTGTTTTCCAAACTAATTCGTCCAGGCTAAATGACTTGGCTATAACTTTTTTATTGTAAAACTTAGCCATTCTTTGTTTCTGGACTCGTAATCTGTCTAGGACGTCCAATTTTAAATTGCCCAACTCCAACAAGTTTTGAATTAGTGACTCAGCGTGTTCACCATCATTTACCTTATGTTGCAAACATACTCTAGTTGATTACACATTGATTTCCATAGGCAAAACAGCCTCCTGTCCATAAGTAAGTTGGAAATGAGTAACCTTGGTACTTGACCGAGGCGACGTTCTATAAGCCCATAAGGCCTTGTTCAGACATTCATGCCAATTTCTGGCATTTTCATCTATCATTTTCCTTATGATATTTTTTAGAATCTTATTGAAAGATTCCATCTGTCCGTTAGATTGAACGTAACATGGTGTGGAGTTTACTAATTTAATTCCAAACTCGCCCAAGAACTCCTTCACTTGATCTCCATTCAAGGAAGTTCCATGATCTACCATCAAAGTTTGTGGGATTCCAAATCTATAAATAATATGATCACGGATAAATTGTATAAAACACTTTTGGGTGATTTCTTTTAAAGGTATCGCTTCTACCTACTTAGTAAAGAAATCGATCGCAACTATAATAAAAGTATGTTGCTTGGACGATTGGGGATAAATTTTCCCTATTAGGACTATCGTCCAGCCCTTGAACGACCAAGGTTTGATGATGGGTGTCATCTCCCTTGCCGGCGCTCTCTGTATTGGACCATGCTTTTGGCATGCTAGACAGTTCTTCGCGTATTGAAGATACGATTCTCCCATCTTGGGCCAGAAATATCCACTCCTAATAATCAACCATCTCATCCTTTGGCCAGCTTGATAAGCTCCACATATCCCCTCATGCACTTCAGCCATGATCGTCCTGGCTTCTTGCAAACTTACACATTTCAACAATATACCATCAGAGCATTTTTTGAATAACTCTTCATCTATCAATGTGTAATTTAGCGAACGCAACATCATTTTTCTATCACCTCCTCTATTACGTTCTTTAAGGAATCTTTTGATCTCTGTCCTCCAATTTATTGCATCTACATCATGTATACAATGAATTTCTGTTCTTTTCGCCCTTCTTTGGACTACGGGCAATATTACTCCATATTCGCAAGTAGAATCCCAATTTAAAATTTTTGAATACCCCGAGGCGATTTGAGCCAACTCATTTGCTATGTCATTATATATCCTATTGATACATTGAAGCTCTACTTGGTCGAATTCTTCCAACAATTCTTGGGCGATTTCATACTGAGTTATAATGGAATCCCTTTGGCATTTGAAATCACCGATCAATTGGTGAATTACCAATTGAGAGTCGCCCCTAACAATTACATTCCTTACCTCCATATCTATCATTAATTCTAAACTCACGATTAAGGCTTCATATTCAGCTTGATTATTGGTGCATATTCTATCTAAAGTGAATGCGAACTTGTAACAAATCCCCAAAGGATTTATCAATGCCACCCCTACTCCTACGCTTTTAGAGGTTTTTGACCCATCAAAGTATAAAATCCAAGGTTTTAATTCGAATGAGTTAATTTCTAGTTCAACTTCCTCAGGCATGTCAAGGCATGGATGATCGGCCAGAAAGTTAGCCAAATCTTGATTTTTGATTGTCTTTTGGGGTATGTATTGTATTTCGAACTCTGATAACGCTAAAGTCTAAAGACCAATCCTTTGATGTAAAATAGGGCGAGAGAACATATATTTAATCAGATTTACTTTAGAAATCAAATAAACAGTTACAGGCGGTAAATAAGCCTTTAATTTTGTACATGTGAAATACAATACAAGACATAATTTTTCAATGGCAGAGTAATTACATTCACATTTTGTTAACCGTCTACTCAAGTAGTAAATAGCCATTTTTTCTCCAAATTGGTCTTCTTCTGCGACTATTCCAGCTATTGATTCTTGTTCGGCTGATATATATACTTTCATTGGCCGTCCTTGGATTGGTGATACCAACACTGGTGGACTTGATAAATATGTTTTTAGGCTTTCAAAAGCCCTTTGATGCTCTTCCTTCCTGACGAATTTGTCTTGATTTTTCAACTTTAAAAAAGGCGAAAAAGCTTTAGTTCGCTCTGCACAGTTAGAAATAAAACGTCTTAAAAAGTTTATTTGGCCTAAAAACCTTTGTAATTCCTTTTTATTGCTAGGAGGTTTGGCCTCTAAAATGACATTCGCTTTATTTTTGTCAAGTTCAATTTCCCTTTTGTGCACTAGGAAACCAAGGAAATTTTCTACATTAACACCAAATGCACACTTCAAGGGATTTAATTTTAGTTTATATTGCCTCATTCGCTCAAATGAACATCTCAACTGTTCAAAATGGTCTTCTTCTTTAATATATTTGACCACTATATCATCTACATACACCTCAACAAACTTGCCTATCATATCGTGAAAAATCAAGTTCATTGCTCATTGATACGTCGCTCCTGCATTTTTCAGACCGAATGCATAACTACCCATTCAAAATATCCTAAAGATCCAGGGCATCTAAAGGTAGTTTTGTGTATATCTTCCTCAATTATATAAATTTGATTATACCCTGAATACCCGTCCATGAATGAATATATTACGTGTCCGGCAGTTGAATCCACTAAAGAATCTACTGTGGGCATAGGATATTCATATTTGGATGTGGCCAGGATTAGGTTTTTAAAGTCTATGCACACCCTAAGTTTACTATTCTTTTTTAATACTGGCACGATATTGGACAACCACTCAACGTATCTGACCGTTCTAATAAAGCCTGCTTTTAATAATCGCTCTATTTCTTTCTTTATCTCGGGAAGTACATTAGGAGCAAAACGCCTAGGAGGTTGTTTATGAGGTTTGAAACTGGCTTGGTTGGTAATCTATGTTCTACCAAATTTTTATCTAAACCAGACATATGTTCATATTTCCAAGCAAAACAATCTTTATATTCTTTTAATAAAGCTATTAATTTGTCACTAACCTTTTGATTGAGCATCTGACTGACGAATGTTGGGCGATCTTCCCCTTCATTGCCAATATTCACTTTGACCAGAGGGTCTTGTGCTTGGGCATATCCAGGCTTGGTGATCACCATTACTTTATCATTCATGTCTCTTACAGGCACTTCCTCTTCTAAACAGTCCACTTTTTTGACTTCTCGACCTATACTTTTTTCTAACTCGAACACTGCCAATTTGTCTCCTAATGCTTTCAAAGTCACTTTTTCTTTCGTCTTGTCTTTGTATTCTTTATTGAAAGTCATTAACTTGGCTTTGAGGCCTGGATATCGACCATTTGCCTTTGTTGCTTATAACTCATTTAAAACTCTTTGATTACTTTCTTGCCAATTACTGGCTCTTCCAGGGCCACTATGTTTCGCCTCATTTGACTGAACATATCAGTGAGCTCATCTACTGAAAATGACTCTTCGCTCTACGCAACAATTTGAGTTTCTTCTCCATCTTGGATTACTCTTACAGGTTTATAATTTCCCTCGTACATGAACCTTTCTACGGAGTTTACTTCTGCAACAAAAGGTCTATGATCTGCCTGTACCACTTCTGCTTCACCCTTATCATTCCAGAAAACCAAGCATTGATGGAGTGATGAAGGTATGCAGCGACTTCCATGTATCCAATCCCTTCCTAATAACACATTGTAACTGGTAGGACCATCTATCACGAAAAAGACTGTGGTCCTAGTAGTTGTCCCAACAGTTATGTCCAATGGCATAACCCCTTTAGCTGAAGTTGCTCCTCCATTGAAACTCGTAAGGATGACTTCTGTTGGAATCATATCACTTTCTGTTTTTGCAACTTTCCTCATCATCCTAGATGGGATGGTGTTTATAGCTGCTCCATTATCGATGAGTACTTTCGCCACAGGTATGCCGTTAACTAGAGCCTTAACGTACAATGGCCTCAAGTGTTTGGTCAACTTCATGGCTGGCCTTTTAAAAATAACCTTTTCAGCAGCGTCTATTTCCACTTCTTGCTTGTCTTCTGTTGAACTATCATTTTGTGATAAGTCAACGTGCAGTATGTCGCACTGAGCTTCTGTTTCTTGGACTTCCTTTTTACTACTTTTTGGAGCTTCCTTTTCAGTTACCCAACCTGTGGGAGGAGGCAATATTCTTGGAGGTGATCCATACTTTTCAGAGTGATGTACTCTCTTCGTCCTTTTGGGCATCCTGTACAGTACATAATAATCGAAAGAACTCCCAGATGGTTCCCCCAACAAGTCTACTTCACGAACTCCCTCTTGATGTAGTTTCTTCAACAGAGTATTACGCGATACTCCTCTCTTTCTTCTTTCCGCCTCCAGATCAATTTCTTCTTCAATGCATGTAATGCCATCATCCTCTTCATCATTGTAAGCCCCTCTGGAAGTTTGGCCTTCTTCACATTCCAGTACACACGCTTCTTCTTCGTTATCCTCTCTTTCATCACAGGCCCCTCTGGAAATTTGGCCTTCTTCACATTCCAGTATACACGCTTCTTCTTCGTTATCCTCTCTTTCTTCTTCTTTCTCTTTGTTCTTGAATTCGTTGGCTAGTAAATAATTATTAGCCATGACGGGAGGTAACGTACCAAACTAAATAGTAAGGGGCTGATCTGGATCTTCTTCATCCCTTCTGTCTCGCTTAAATTTTGATCTCCCAGAAGAACTTTCTGGCAGTTCTCCCATCGATTCGCCTATATCAGTCTCTTCACTGTCTCCGATGACATTTTGATTAGCCACCTCGAGTAGCTTAGGTGCCTTAGGACATGTCAATCCCTGTTGTTGCCTCATCATTCGTCCATAATTCCATTGAAAACGCCTTTGTTGGGTTATAGTCATCTCATTGAAGGGTGTCACCCTTCCTGCATTGTATTGGAATGAATACCATACATTTGGTTGGCGAGGTTTCGGCCTAAATGTTCTCACATTATTCGTTGGCCTGAACTGCCTCTCAAAAGGCGGTCCACTATAGAATGACGTACCTCGCCCTCTAACTGGCTGCGCATTTGGAACAAAATCAGGGCGATGGTGACGATGCCCTGCTCCTGAACTCCCTGTTTTCGCACTCACTTCTCCTTTACATCTTGCACATAGGACGTCGTCATCCTGTTTAGGTTCCTTCCCTTTGATGCGTTCAAAGACGCTGAGGAGTGGCTCAGAGTCCTCTTCTCCGTCATCTTTGACCAATTTGAATTTTGACAACTTGTTTTTAAACCCAGTTGTCACCATATTTACTACAAGTGGTTGTGGGAAAGGGTTCTCATCCACTGCCATCTTCTTCTTATCTTAGAACGTAATTCGTCCTGATTCGATTGCATCCTGTAACACATGACGGAAGACCAAACAGTTGTTAGTTAAATGTGACCATGCATTATGCCACTTACAATATTTTTTACCCTTAATTTGTTCAGGGTTTGGCAACTTATGTTTATCGCTCAGCTTTATCTGCTTATCTTTAATAATTTATCGAATATAAGGTCAGTTTTGGTTATATCGAACAAGAACGTTCTAACCTTTTTGCCTTCATCTTTTATAGGCTCACCTTTTCCCGATACTCTAGGCTTAGCCATCATAGGACAAGTATATGCATCTCCTTTGATTAGTTCGGCCAAACATACTTCGGTTTGGTCGTAATATTTGTCATTAATGGCATGAACATCAAAATTTAGGTCTCTATAATAAGTTCCATTGCTAGAATTTTTCATTTGTTATTCTTCTCTTATTAATCGTTCATACCTAATCACGTTTGCGCTCAATTGGAAAAGATCTGGAAATTCCATGTCCTGGAATTTCTTTTTTAGATCGAAGCTTAGACAGCTTTGAGCAATTTTGACAAATTCATTTTCGGGCAAAGGTACAAAACACTTACTTCTTGCTGTTTTGAACCTTTGAAGGAAACCTTCTGCCCATTCGTTTGGCATTTGACGTAAATTCGCCAAATCGGCAAAAGTAACTTCAGATTCAGTCTTGTAAAACTGAGCATGAAACAATTGTTCCAATTGTTGCCATGTTTGAACAGAGTTTGCTAGCAAGTTAATGAACCAGGAGAAGGCTACTCCTGTTAATGAACTAGGGAACAACCTCATTTTATGGTAGTCGGTTACTTCACCACTCTACAGTGTGAATCGACTTATGTGTTCTAGAGTAGATACTTCCCCTAAACCAGTGAATACTGAAAATTCTGGCACTTTGTACCCCTAGGCCATGGATATGCTTGATCTACCCAATCAGGATATGGCTTTGTATAAGTAGGCCTGATAACAGGACGTACCCCAAGAGCCATTTGATCTTGCACTATCTCCATGATTTGATTATTCAACATGACATTGGGATCATATGAAATTCCTACGAGTTGGTTTAATGGTTGACTCGCTTGAGGCCTAACATTTGGTCCTTGGTTGGCAACAAAATTACCATTGTTTGGGCCATTATTACCATTGAACTGAGTATTTAAACCATCATTATTACGCGGGGCGTTCTGTCTATCATTCAGGACATTATCTCTTATAATTGAATTACCTCCGAGGTTGGTAAACCCATTACCACCATTCGAGTCTGACATCCCACTACTCCCCTGGTTTGAAGTAGATGGACCAAAGGGCTCTAGTCCTTGATTTAAGTTCAAACTAGAAGAATTATGTGGTGAATTATGTCCCACAATTATCCTGGTTTGAAAGTGGTTTGCAATAGGCATAACTGGCTGACACATTTGGCCTACCAATTTGTTCATTATCTCATTTAACGTGTTCAATTGTTTGGCCATATTATCATAGTGTACATTCCCACTCTGGGTAAATCTTTCCATGTTATGAACATTTCGTAAATTTACCTGTTCAACGACATCCTGTGTGAGTTCGCCGAGCAATGCACGCATGGTTCGAGGACTCAACTCTGTCATTGGTTCGTAACGACTGTGACTGCTTTGACTTTGTCCTTCTATTCGTGGAGAGTTTTGCTGCTCCTCATATCGCTTGATTATAGACTGGACTACTCCCTGACTTGCTGGTTCTTTATCCGAATGTTTATGAGGCATAATGCTTTGCTTGTTGTGTCTTCAACACTAAACACCAATATCCCACCGGACGTGCCAAATTGTTTCGCGCGGGTAGTCGCTAACAATTAAAATGAAATTCAGACGATTGTGTAAGGGACAAACCTCTTGAGACAAAGTCCCAAAAAGGGGTGCTTTATTGATGAGAATTACAACTGGAAATAAACAGAATGCCTCTAAGGGGCACAAGCACACGAGTACTGAAAAAAGGATAACTAAAGTTAATCTAAAAAATTGCAATTACATATTCTCTGTTTGAGAGTATTTGATTCGGGGTCCTTTCTTTATGTCTATTCTTTCCTTTTATATTCCCATGATGATTTTTTCGTGATAAACCGCTTGGAAACTGCTACCCATTTTCTTCATGGTGGCTAACTTGTCGTGGAACTGCCATCTCTAACTGCTGTCATTACTCCTTGTTGTTCAAATGCCTTCAAATGGGCTCCTTAAATCGTGGAATGTGATAATTGGCTCGATAACTGTTTCAATAACTGCTATTTTGGATGACCATAATATCTCATGTATTAAGATTCTGGGCGACTCGAAGGTTCGAGCGAAAAAGAGGTTGTCACTCTGAGCGACAGTGAGACATTCCATTCGTCCAAACTCTGGGCGTCATGCAGGCTTGGGCGATGATGTTATTGTATTCGTGGGCTTCCTCTGCATTTACCAATAACCTCATTTAGGCCTTTGTCCTGGACTCTCCAAATAGGCTTCACTCTTTGGGCTGTACTTTTAATGTGTCAACAAATAGATTTTTCATCACGAGTTTTATACGCATCCAAAGTTTCTTTATGTAAGCCACCTTTTGGAAAAAAATTATACACGGTTTAATTTATAAATATATAAAAATCGATGATGGATAAGTGAATAATACTTGTGATTGATGAGCTCCACAATTACTTTTCGACTGGCCTCTAGTTCTGACAAGAGGAACATACTTGCGGAAGGTAATAATAATATTTGATTGTCCCGTAGAATTTTATAAAGGTCTTGTGTTAAGTAGCTAGTATTTTACAAGCTGTGAGACTTATGGTTGCTATTTCAAGCTCAGATTCATAGTCGACTAATTTTCGAAAGTTCATTGCCAAATTGTTGTGCACATTGCAAATGTTCTAACTTGCCAACGATAAATTCAAGTCCGTGACTCAATTTTTTTCATTTCACCTTATTTTTTCTTCATTTTCACTATGAAACCCAATTCCCCAAATTTGAATTCTAACATCGTCTTCTTCACTTTAGTTTTCAGTACATTTCAAGACTACCAAAATCTTATTCTTCAATTCAAGTTTATTTTACATTACATCATCTCTCTTTGATAAGAGCTAGTACAAAAAACAAATGTAATTATTTCCTTCAATTTTTTTATTTTTTATTTTTTCATTTTGAAATGTGATTTTGTGCTTCCATTGGTATAGGATTAGAATGAAAAAGTGTAAAAGGGCATTTTTTATGATTTCAAAGTTTACTTGTATATTTAATTTAGTTTTAGTTGATTTTTTTTTATGTGGGTGAATCTTTGATACATTTGGTGTTTTGACGATGAAGGGTTAAAAGGAAATTCATTTATTAGCATTATTATAAATGGAAATTGTGATTTTGTTGTTCTTTTATATTTCTTGGGAATTAGAAAGCTACACTCATGGTAATTTTATTTAAGTAATTCTTTGCTTTTTAGTAAAGTTCTTCATCTTTTGCTTTATTGTACTTCGTGATTTCCTGTGAGTCCCATTATTGAACTTTATACTTGTTGATTTCAGAATTTCTAGACAAAAATGCATCGTATAATGTGCTCTCGTGGTTATAGATTGAATGAAATTCTTTAAAATGACATTATTATGGAGCAATACAACTCTTAGTATTGATGTCATCGACAAAATTTTTGCATGTGTTGCTATGTGGATCCTTGTCTATTATAAGCCCCTATTTGGTTTATTTAAAAAAACCAGATTTTTAATAGGTTTTGATAAAAGTTAATGAAATTCGTGGTTGAAAAATTAATAAAAGTTATGGATCCCATAAAATGCGTGATTAAAAATGAGTTTTAAAAAATGAGGACCAAACAACGGCTATGTTTCGCTATTTTTACTACAATACCCTTGTTTGTAGAATTGATCTTAACCTACCAAACAATGTATATAAGTTGGAAACTTGAAAGGTTGTGTATCCCCTTGACTTTATTGAATCTTTTTATTCTTTAGTTGTGTTATTGTTGTTCCAGGAAAAAGAACTAGCATTGAGATCGTTTAAGAGTGGAAACACAATGATTTTGGTTGCGGTATTTGTGGTAGCTCGTGGTCTTGATATTACTTACATTTCTCATGTTATCAACTTTGATCTCTCTAATAATATTGATTATTATGTATACCGAATTAGACGTACATGTCGTGCTAGGAAAACAGGAATATCTACCATTTTCTTTAGCAAAGAACAATTCATCACTAGCTGATTTGATCCAGGAAGCCAATCAAGAGGTACTCATTGGTTGATTAGATTTTCAAGTCGAGCTCCATCCAGAGGTAAAAGCTTGCATGGTGGTGGGTATTTTGGTGGTTGTGATTTTAGAAGAGAAAACTCTTATAATCATAATGGGGGAATCACATATTAGTATAGGGGTGGTGGAAATAATGGTAATTATATGACTCAAGGGTGACCAGAGATTAAGATTAGTGTTTTACAATACCTCAAAATTATTTTGTTTCAAGGTATATAAGTTTTTCAATAGAATCCGAGGATTTTGATGTTTTGGACAATGCAAAAAAGTTGTAGACTACATTTGAAAATGTGCATATCAGTAGGATGATTTTCTTCTAGGAGATGGATTTTCTTCTATTGTACATGTTTGTCTTTAGTTAAATATTAGAGTGTATCTTTACAGTTTTATGTCTCAAGAAAACATCATAAGTGCCATTATTGGACTTATAAGCGTCCATGAGAAAGACAAAAGTGATATTACATAAATTATAAGTGTCCATGAGAACAAAACAAATGCTATTACAGGACTCATAAGCTTCCATGAAAATGGCACAAGTGCCGTTACTGAGTTGAAAATTTTCATAAGAACAACATAAGTGTTGTTACTGATTCATAATTGTCCATTATAATCTATGTCATTTCAACTGTTTTTTATCACATGGTCAACCTTTATGTCTTATATACGTTAAGGGGTCTATTGCTTGAGATTGTTACGCTGAAAACAGATCAAACTATAAGAGAAAATAACATAACAGCATAAGTGCTTTTATTGAGAACATAGCGACACAGGTGTTGTTATGTTTGCAAATATAAGTGTCCACGAGAATAACACTTGTGTCGTTACTGAAATAAGAACGCCTATGAGAACGGCACAACTACTGTTATGTTTGTAAATATACTTGTCTATGAGAACAACACTTGTGCCGTTATTGAGATGAAAATGACGATATCGTATATTAGGAAAATTTGTGCCGTTACTGACATGATCAATCTTTCTGACGTTCTTAAATTAGGAAATCCAATGTCTGATATTGTTACGTTGGAAAAGAACGAAAATATTAAAGAAATCAATAAAAGTTACTAGTGCTGCTAAACGACACTTGTACCGTTCTGACTATAAACACGAGTCTAAACAGCTACGACCCATCCATGCCCTGAGAACCAATAATCTGAACTCATTTTAGTTGCAAGATGGACATGCCGTTTACAAAAGTTGAGAGTTGTGCTCATTAATTATATTTTCCAACGAATCAATACAATGACTTGTGATTTCACTAATTCGATATCATATAATCTGTATCAATTCAACCATTTTTTGTTACATGATCAATCTTTCTGACTTTATTAAGTTAGAAGATCCAATGTTTGAGATTGTTGCATTAGGAAAGAAGGAAAATATTTGAGAAATCAACAAAACAATACTAGTGCCGTTAAACGATACGTGTACCGTTTTATCTATAAACACGAGTATAAGTAGTCACGACCCGTCCAGCCACGATAATCGATAAGTTGAACTCATTTAAGTTGCAGAATGGACATGTCGTTTACAAAATTAGAGAGATATACTCATTACTTATATTTTCTAACGAATGTAGATCATGACTTGTGATTTCACTACTGGATATCATACAATCTATGTCAATTCTATTGTTATTTGTCACATAATCAATACTTCTAACTTTCTTAAGCTAAGGGGTTCAAAACTTGAGTTCGTTGCATTGGAAAAGAAGCAAAATATTGGAGAAATCAATAGAACGGCATAAGTGCCGTTAAACGATACTTGTATCATTCTGTCTATAAAAACAAGTATAGGCAGCCACGACCTGTCCGAACCCTGATAATCGATATGTTGAACTCATTAGAGTTATAGGATGAACATGCCGTTTATAACATTCGAGAGACATGTTCATTACTTATATTTTCTAACGAATGTAGACCATGACCTGTGATTTCACCACTGGATATCATACAATCTATGTCAATTCTACAGTTATTTGTTACATAATTAACATTTCTGACTTTCGTAAATTAGGGGGTCCAATGCTTGAGTTCGTTACATTGGAAAAGAAGCAAAATATTGGAGAAATCAACAGAACATGGCAAGTGCCGTTAAACTACACTTATGTCGTTCTGTCTATAAACACGAGTATAAGTAGCCATAACCCGTCCGAACCCTAATAATCGATAAGCTAAACTCATTCAAATTGTAGAATGAACATGCCATTTACAAAACTTAAGAGATATGCTCATTACTTAATCAATATGAAAAAAGAAAAAGCACAAGTGCCGTTACTGTTTTGAAAACGACAAAAGCATGATATAAATAATTGATGTGATGTATATTTTGAAATTAATTTACTATTAAATAAATAATACTTGATTTTTGAACATCATTTCTATATTTTTAGGTAAAATACTCAAAAAAACACCAGTGATGTTTTATTGTAACAAAAAAACAATATATTTTCCTTTATGGCTTCATCGATTATAAGACAATGACAAAATCAATTGTTCCAAACATTATAAATAGTTTACATTTCAAAATGACAAAAGTAGTAAATCATAACACCACCATCCCTTTTCAACATTACAAAAACAGTACATCATGACACCACAAAAACAAGCATATGTGCCGTTTTGTCTTCATCATTCTTGTCTCTCGCTAACTTGTTTCCTTTTTTAGTGGACGTCCACTTCTTCTTTGTGTCAACGGTCGTATTACCTTTCTTGATGGAACATTATAGAAAATTTTCCAGTTCACCTCGTTTGGCAGTGGATATATATATTCAAAATAAGCTTGTTTCCAATAAAAAGTGATATAAAATGGAGAGCAAAACCTATAAAGTTATCTCCAACATCCCTTACTACAACAATTACATGTGCACATGGAAATTGGTCCGGATCAAATTCTTTGCATGTGCATGTCCCATCTTCAAATTAACAATGAAACTTTCCATTTCATCAATAATGGACAGACCATAACAGATAATAGTTGTATTGTCGTTTTACATGTAAGATAACAACTGTAGTGTCGTTTTATACTACAGATAACTGCTGGAGTGCCGTTCTACACTACAGATCATCCAATAGTTGTAGACAGCACAAAAATACACTAAATGTGAAAATAAAATCAACTAATGTATCATTTCATACTATATTCAATAATAAAAGTACCAATGTACATGAGATTTCTAAAAATACATTTCTTTTTTCTTCAAATATAGTAGAGATTTCAATGTAGATAATATAAAAATCAAAACTCTTGTTGAAATACTCAAAATGTTGGAAAAGATAGTGAAGAATATAATGAATAACAAGATTTTAAGGTAGCAAGCACAGGGAGAGCACATTGATGAGATTTGGAGAAGAATTGAGGAATTTGATTGGATTGAAGGGGGTGTTTGGGTCTTTTCCATGGTGAGGGCGTTTTGGACATTTGATATTATTTGTTTATTGTATTTTGTAATTGAAGGCTATTTGACCAATAAACATTGGAAGAAGGTTATTTAATCAAGTATATTGTTTGACTATGTTATTTAACAAACTCTCCCGTTAGTTTTTAATCCTTACCAAATAGGGTTCTTGTAATTTTGATTCGTGATAGAAACGAGATAACTACATTTTTAATCAAAATGAAGGTGTTTTGACCATGTGTTTTCTAAATTGTTAAGCATAATTTTGCCTTCTATGCAGTGTGAATCTCATTTCCCCAATTTAAATTCTCCTATACTCTTATTAAATATATTTTTTTAGCCTTCTTACAATGCATGAGTGAAGATTTTCCGTTACCCCAATTATGTATTCGATGGAAAACACTTTAATTTTTTTTTCCGACAAGTATCAATTTTTTTTCTAGTCGCAATATTCGATCCCGTCTCAAATACCGTACTTTCAGTTACTTCAAAATAATTTTAATTTCACATTTAAAACAACTATATCCTCGTTACGAGAAAGAATTATAGATTTGTGTAACTCGTATCCAATTTGAAATATATAGATTCAATTTTTTTTTTCGAGTTCAAAATGTATGAAACTCATATGCTTAGAGCATCTACATGAGACTAAACATTAGGAGGTCTATGTTCCCGCGAAAGCCACAATCATATGAGATTTTTGACAAGTAATACATGATGAATTAAGAGTTATCGTCGTATAGGAAATAAATTCAATTCAAGTGTATTAGTTTCTAAACAAATTCAAAGTGAGCAAACAAAAGAGATTTGTGGTTTATAATTATTCTCATTTAATCTACGGAAGCTTGTAAAATTCGAGTTTTTATGTATATGGAATGAGTGTATTGGATTATGAATCCACCTAATATTATCTATTTCAAGTCTCAATTACGTTGTTAGTATCATTCATGCATTCTTAACAATCGATAATTTTATTGTAATTAATTCTCTTTTTGAAGATAAATTTAATCTATTCCTGTCACGACTCGAATCTATTCCTAATCCGTATTCAAATGAATAGAACACATTCAATTTCACGATTATCTCAAAAATTGCAAACGTGATAAATATTATTCCTAATATTTATTGCAAGTATGTTAATTAAGTAGTGTTCTAAACTCATTGCGAGCCTCACAACATTACACCAAACAACTATATATTTAATTGGTGATCAAACAATCAAATAATAAAATTACACTTGCAAAATTAATCAAGAAAAGTAAGAATATAACTAACTACTTGTATTAAATTAAAAAATAATAATAAAAGGTTTCATCTTCATTCAATACATGAAAAGAATTAGTCTAGCATGTTTTTATGTAAATTACAAAAAAAGATTTGAAAAAACATCACTCGGAATGGAAAACAATGATTGGAAAGTGAAAAATCAATTTCTTCTTCGTTAATCTTCAACCCGGATTTTGAATCTTCAATCTCTCGTATTAATTGCCTTTGAATTTTGTGCTGGCCTCCTTCTTGTAGTGAAAAATAGGGTTTTTATATTTGTTCTCCCTTTCTCGCTGCCCCTTCTAGGTTAAATAATAGGTTGAATTTGGTCTCCATAAAAATTTGGATCAAACAAGGAAGTTGGACCTTTTAGGCCCATAAATGGCCCCCGGGTGCGCCACTTGTTCCACTGCGCGCGCGACACCCATTGGTTTTTCTCTCGATAAATGGAAACTAGGGCGTCGCGAGCCTGACCCTATAGTAAAGTTCTATTTGTTGGAGTTTGGTCCCTGAATTTCATTCTTTAGTCATTATGGTCCATTTTTCGTATCTTCTTAATCTTGCATCTTCCAAATCCATCTAATTGACTCCAACCTCTCTCCAATCGTCGATACTAGGTCCGAATCAACTATTAGCACTTTGCGATTTAGTCCCCAACTTTGGATTAATTCCACTTTAGCCAATTTTCTGCTCCTTTTGTCCAATTCCATCGTTTTTCATTGAAATGCACCTAAGAAACAAAATATATACAAAATTAAGTCCCAAATCATTTAAAATAACAATAATTGTTTTAGTTTAATGACGCAGATAAGTGTATGTAGACCTTTTCAATTTTCTTTAATGGTGAAATACACAGTGATATCAACATTTGATATTGTCCAGATAGCCCGAGACTTTTATAGCACTCGCAATTTTATTAGCAAAGTCTATAAGGTCTATTACGAAAAAGATCCATATTTTAGATCAACATGCATCACGTGATTTGAACAATATTATAACACATGTTAGGTCCAATTTTGTAATTAGCAAAATTAGCAATTTTCAAATTTGTAATTAGCAATTTTTTTAGTCAAAATCATGTCCTAGTTGAATTGTATTAAGAGTTTATCGAGTTTTAATCAAAGTCAAAATATGATTTATTGAGTTCAATTTATATTAAAAACAGTTTGGAGTTGATAGAGCCCTTGGAGGAGTCAATGATGTCCAAGAAAATCATATATGATCAATGAAATACAATTAGAGGTCAAATGCGTGTTGAAGTGTTGCACAAGTTTTGCTCCGAATTCTCAACTATAAATTATGATGCATTTCTCGCATAGAAAACATTCGAACTTGAAAATGCTATATCTAGAATGTATCCATTTGAGTTATTTTTTCAACACACTTTGAATTGTCCCGTTCGGACATTGAGAGAGATGGTTATGATGAAAATACTAATCGTTGGGTTGGCATATGGTTGATTTCATTTTTAAAGTTATCATAAAAAACAAGATTAATATTATTTCTAACAATTGATTTTGAGTGATGATAGTTCAACTTTAAAATCAATCAAGCATTGCCAAAATCAATACATCATAAATCGGACTTGAAATGAAGCTCAAAGTGAAAGTTAAGCATTTAAATCAAATCATTCGAGACGAGAGCTTAAAAGATCAAAATCAAGACTATCAAATCGAGCTCATGAGTTTAAGAGCCAAACATGAAAGAAACTTCGAAGCAAGATCAAAGACTAGACTTTCGAGATCATATGTAAAGGTATAACACTTTGGTCTTTAGTAATGAATGACAATTGTTCAAAAATCATTTTGTGAACGAAGAGTTATTTTCATATCATTTGCATAAAATATTTTTGATCAAAAGTAATATTGATCTTTCAAAGTGTACTTGAACTTAGATCATATCTCTAAAAGTCAACGGTCAATTTTTTAACCGTTCTGACCGCAACGGCCAGTTGGTCGTCCGGTTCAGTAAGGTCGTTCAGTTGGGCAGATTTTTGTACTTTTTCACTTCTATAAATACCAATTCAATTGCCATTCATTGTAACACTTAAGAGTATTCAAATGAGATACTTCTGAGCAAAATTTTATTGATTTCTCATCTCATTTATTATTATCAAATCATTTAGTTTAGAAAACTTTTGATCAAATTAACTTTTGAAAATCTACTCATCAAAGTTTTTCATTTGAAAAATATCCTTTGAGCTTACATTTTTACATTCATTTAAATTTATTTTGATTGAATCAAACTTGTGAACATTATATTCATCAAAATTTCTAATTTCTCTCTTAATACTTAATTTATCACAAATTATTCATTGAAAGAAAGAGACATTTTTTAAGAAGATTTTTGCACTTACAATGCATAAACTTTTTTTCTTCTTCATATTGAAATTTTGATTGATTAAACTAAACTTGTAAAATTATCATATTCATCGAAATTTCTCATTTCTCTCTTAATACTTAATTTATTACAATCATCCATTAAAAGAGAGATATTTCTTAAAAAGATTTTTGAACCTATATTGTATTTATTTAATCTTCTCATTGAAACACACTGATTGATTGAATCTAATTTTTGACTATCATATTCATCAAAGTTTTTCATCTAAAACTTGAGTTATCATTTATTACTATTCATTGAAGTGTTAGCATCTCTTTGTACTTAATTTGTTTGTATTATTTATCAAGAGAGGAATCTCATTGTAAAATCACTTTGATAAAGTGTTGGTCGTATTAAAGTCCCTTAAAGATCAACATTGTATAGGGATCGATGCTCCTTATTGTAAGTCATCATGTGGGTCATACCGAGATCCCGTAAAGCTCAATAGTGTGGGTCATGTTGAGGTCCCGTAAAACTCAACATTGTATAAGGATCGATTCTCGTTGTTTGTAAGTCACCGGAAGTATTGTAAAATGTTTGATTGCACCATAAGTCAATCAATATAGTGAAAATGTCTTGCTCGTGCCGGAGAGCTTGGCAACGGAGGACGTAGATCATTGCTTTGGATCAAACTTCCACAATTATATCGTTTGCATCCTCTCTTCCTTTTACTTATTGCTTTTATATTTGTACTTACTATTTAAATTAATTTATTTAGTCTTTACTTGGATGAATTAGATTAATTTTCTGAAAAAATTTTAAAAACCAACTCACCCCCCTCTTAGTTAGTTATTCTTGGGCTATCAATTGGTATCAGAGTTAGGTACTCAATTTTAAAGATTTCACAACATTGTATAAGTTTTAAAAAATTAATTCACCCCCTCTTGGTTAGTTATTTTTGAGCTATCACACTGCTCAGTTATCACTCGACGACGCTTGAGCGGCGTGGTTATCTGAAAAACAGTAAAATCCGATTTTCAATCTGATTTTGAGTTCCTTTTTCATCACAAACACTACTCATTATAAATATACACTCTAAGAGACGTACGGAAGTGTGGTTGAACAATATTTTGATTATAGAAATTATTCTTTGATGATCCAAACATCCTTTCATTGATTCTTTGATTCAACCACAATATTATTTGTTCATTATTCAACCCATATATTGATCCAATTAGTAGAGTTTGTTGTAAGTCAAAAGTTTGTTCTTCGAAAGCTAAAAACATATTTTAATATATCTTTCATCAGCCTACAGATCATAACATAAAAGATCATTTAATCAAACACCAAAATAAAACTCTACTTTCGTCAATTTGACTTCAGAGTTCTTGAGTTTTGAGAAGAAGCATTTGGAGTTCCGGTGCTCGAGAACAAGGTTCGTTCTTGTGTTCCACTTAGAGAAAAAAAGTAGCTCAAAGTTCTGAGAAATGCGGGTCGCACAACCAATGTAGTGCCTTGTTGATTTAAAAGTGAAGTGGTCAAAGTCAATTAAGGTTTAGCGTTGTCTAGACTAATTGTCAGTTAACTTTTAAATTGAATTTTATTGACAAGTTTGTCCGGAGATTTTTTATCTGATTAGGGATTTTTCTCCGTGATTAATTATTGGTGTTATTTATTTTATTGCTTTGATCTAAATATTTATTTGATTGACGCTTATGATTAATTTAATTAAACTAATTAACTTTAATCATCTAGCAACCAATAAACAGTTGTTTAATTCCACATATTTGGATCAAAATTATTCGGCTAAATATTGCTTTCAACACGAATAGAGTCATATGTTTTTCCACGCCAGTGAATTCAAGAAGATGAAGGTGGCCTTCCAATATCTTTTCAGATTATTAAGGTAGTATTGTAAGCAGGGGCGGAGCTACATAGAGTCCAGTGCAGGCCAATGCCCGCACTGGACTTTGGGCATGACACAGGAAGCTCCTGTGTGCCTGCACTGGACCAAGAGGAGGAGGAGGAGGAGGAGGAGAAAAGGGAAGAAAGAAGGGAGAAAAAGTGTGCCTGCTGGACCAAGAAGAGAAGAAGAAGAGGGAAGAAAGAAGAAGAGAGAGTGTGCGTGCAAGAAATGCCCTGGACCAAGAAGAGAAGAAGAAAAAGTGTCCCTGCGGGAAATAGACCAATAAGAGAAGAAGAAGAAGAAGAAGAATGAAGAAAAATAAGTGTGAGCTGGGAAAGTGTGCTGCAAAAAAAAAGAGTGATTATTAGAATGAGAGTGATGACTTTCCTATTATTAAGGTATTAAATTGATAAGTGATAAGTCGATACTGATAAATTAGTGATAATTTTTATGATAATAATTCATCACTCCTAACAAAAAAATTAGAATAGTCAACTATTAATTATATTAATTATCTTAAATCAATTTATTTTATGAGTTGGGCAGCCAATTGTAGCAAGAGAGAGACTTGAGAGGATGGATTGATAAAAAAAACTCGTTAAATTTGATACATGCGGAGATGTGACGGGAATTACTCGTCTAATCGGGTAAACGAGACGAGGGCCTTGCCTTGAAATAAGTATGGAATACGGAAAACATGAACTATTTCTGTTCAGGACTCTGTATTGAATACATGAAGTTCTTTTCGTTCATAGACTAATTTTGACCAAAAAAATCTCCGCAACTGATACTTAAAATTGTGCCCGCACTGGACAAATTCTCTGGCTCCGCCCCTGATTGTAAGTCTATTTCTTTTTTTATTCATTATTAACTTGTACTTTTTTTTACCTAACTTGTTCAGAAAATATTAATTTGTATATAATTTTAATTTTGCTTACGTATCGTGCAATCGTTCCTAAGTCCAGATAAAGAAATCCGGTTTTAGAGCTTGAGTTATTTTTTTGACAAAATGGTTTTTTCCTTTCAAATTTACATCTTTGATATACTTCGAGGTGAAAATTTCAATTTTAATTTTTTTACAAAAGAAATAAATGACGCTTCTCGAGTGATTAGCTAGCTGGCTCAGCTCGCCCTATTAAGGGGCGATGTGGTGTGGTGAGCCAAGCGGAGGTATTTGGTTACGAGCCAGTTTGTGCTCGGCCTGTCCCATATATGAGCGCGAGCTAGCACGTATGATGGGCAGAGTTGAGCGACTTGATTCTGTCTGTTTAACCCTCTTTTTTCTTATGGATTTTCCATGTTGAAAGTACATTGGCCCAAATCTTTCAGGTTACTTATTCATGAGTAATTTTATTATTTGTTATCTTCTTGAGTTTGCATAACTCAAGTTGAATTCAGAATTTGCAGGGTTCAAATTTTTGAAGTAGGAGGCCGTTGAGGCCAAGAATGCGCATTCTCTGTAAGATGTGAATGCTTTGCTACTTAGTGAAAATCAGAATCTACAGATAGGAAAGTAGGAAGCTACCTTGGATACCGAAAGGGCGAAGGCCGAGCTGGCCGAGATGATACGTGGAAGAGCTTGCGGGGGCTCAAAGAGTTTTCGGAGGCCAAGATTTTTGATTTGGAGAACTGTTTGGAAAACTATGAGTTGGATGTTGAGGTTTCTACTAAGGTTTTCCTATGATTTGACTTCAAGAAGGTCATTACATGGGATCCAAATAGGTGATTTGGGAGTATGGTCAGTTGTGCCGTGCCCTTGGCATGCCAAATTCTCTAGAAGAGTCGACCAGAGATGGGACTTCGACTGGTGAGAGAGCTACGGTTATCAAACCAAGTGGTGCCGATGATGATTATCTTACATGAATTCCTTTGGTTGTACATTTCCCGGTGTGGTTATCGTTTTTTTACTTCTGTGTGGACTTGTGTAATGTGACTTGAACATATATATTCAGAACTTATAAAGTAGGCATTCGAACTTATAGTACTGTTTGAATTTGTAATGGCTGCATGTTAGCCTAATATGATCACTTGGCTGCAAACGTTTGATCAAACACGATTTGCATCTTCATGTGAAACTTTTTGAAAATATGCACTATTTCAAAGCAAGACCAATTAATGAACATAAACAAAAAATTCAACTTTAATAGTATTTCAAAACTTTACTTTGAAACGAATTCACACACGATATTGTAAAATCTGAAAATTTCAAGACTTTCAAAATTGGGTTTTACTATGTGTGACACCCCGGTGTACATCTCCCTCGCAATAGGGGGATCTACGATTTTATTTATTGGTCGTAAGCCCCATCTTGGGAGGGGAGGGGACTCTGGTGTACAAATGGTAAATACTTTAAAAATAATTATAAACCGGATATTCACTTGGGAGACGTGTAGCTACTGGACTGTGACGTGGCGTGTCTGAACATTGGTTAATTGCCACGTAGATTGTCGTTTTTTTGTTGGCTTCTGCATGGACCCACCCAAATGTCCACCTTTCTTTGGTCTTTACATGAATTTTCACGCTCTTAAATCCCTATTACTTTCTGCAACTCCCCTTCTAATTAGTTTTCAACCGTTTTTATTCTTTCATCAGAAAATGGAATTTTTAATTGGAATCATATGCATTGTACTAGTTACTGGTGGTTCCGGCCAGGCTCCGTCGGCGGAGTCAACTGCACCTACGGTGGCTGCTCCCACTGTGTGTAGTTCTAATTTCCCAGTACCGGCTCCCGATTCTACGCCGTTAAATTCTCCAAAGCCGGTGATTTTGCCACCAGCTGCTTCCGTTCCTACTCCATTGTCTGTTCCGGTGATCATGCCGCCACTACAACAAAAAGAGTCATTCGCAACATTAAAAAGGCAACATTTGTTGATAAATGTTGCTAAAAGGGTCTTTTGGCAACATTTTAGTAAGTGAATGTTGCCATTGGTTAGTATAAATGAGTTTTGGCAACGTTTTTTAGAAAAATGTTGCAATAGACCCCTTTTCGCAACGTTTGTTGAGTGTTGCGAAAGGTCTCACTTTTCGCAACGTTTGGCAAGTGTTGCGAAAAGGGAGACTTTTCGCAACGTTTGAGAAAACGTTGCTAAATGTCTACTTTTCGCAACGTTTTTGCAAATGTTGCTAAAGGTCTACTTTTCGCAACGTTTTCGCAAACGTTGCTAAAGGTCTACTTTTCGCAACGTTTGAGAAAACGTTGCTAAAGGTCTTCCCCAAATAGATTTTTTTTTGTTTGGGCCAATTTTTTTTTTTTATTTAACCCACCTTCCCAGCCCAACTGCCCAAGGTTGAAAGTTGAAACCCAAGCCCAAGATAAAAAGCCCAAACCTCAGCCCAATTCCAAAAACTTAAACCTCGTTCACAATTCACAAATCAGTATCACAACTCCATCCCCTCCTCTCCTCTGCTCGACATTCCCAAACCTCAGCTCCTGCTCCGCCTCCACAGCTCCACTGACCACAGTTCGCACCTCAACTCCGGCATATTAGCAGCCTCCGCTCAACAACTGACGTTCAGAACTTCGTCTTCCACCCCAGAACTTCGCAGCCTCCGCAATCGCACGCACCAGAATTGCAGAAGGTCTTTTCCTTTATTTTCTTTTCTTGTTTCTCCCTTGAGTTTTTTTGTGTTGGTTGAGAAAGATGAAATCTTTAATTTATGCAATCTGAACTTTTCTCCAGACTCCGACCTCCGCCTCCTCTGCAGTGACTTCTCTCCTCCCCAGTGTGCCCGAATCAGGTATTTTCTGAATTTCTTTAGCAATGAGTTGAAATTGGTGATAGTACCTTGAGTCTTGAGATGATATTGGATTTGTTCTTTGATAAAATTGCTACATTTTGATTTTTGGGTATAAGCGCTGAATGATTTCTTCGAACTTGCGTCTCATGAATTGAATGATTTATTTTTTTCCTTCCTTTACGAAATCTGTAATAAATTTGTTTCTCGTTTTGGGATGACATTATTTTGGGATGAGTTTGGTCAATGACATTATTTTCTGCCTTATTTTCTACGACAGTGCGATGGCGATCTTTGTGAATAATTTTGGGATGGAGTTTTCGGTTGATGGTTTTGGGATAGAGTTTGTAGATGTTTGTTATTCTGTTTTTATGTGGTTTAATTTAACTGTTTGAGCTAATTGAGATTTCAATTATATTTATATGTTATGTGTTTGATTTCATTAGAGGGTTTGATTTCCTGTTTTCAAATAGACCAGTAGAAGGTAATTAACTGCCTATCTAAATTTGTGATTTTTTGGTAGAGGGTTTGTGATTTCTTGTGAAGAAGACAAGATAGATAGATTTTAGGGCTTTGGAGTTTTTCTAACTAACTTATGTAAAGCTGTACAACTAGAAAGATACTCCAGAAGATGATATTTTTGTGGAAAACTAGAAAGAGTTTGCAACTATGATGGAAAAACACCCTTGTACAAACTATATACTTGATGAAACTGGGAAAGTCAAGGAGCAATGAATGGAAGTGTGATATCAGAAATAATGAAAAAAAATCTTGAGAAACTGAGGTATGAATAAACATAAACCTCAAGATTCTTGAAGTGCGTATTTTTTGTGGAAAGCTAGGATTTTATAGGATTGTAACATTATTTGTGCCATACATAGAGCAATCAAGAAAGCGTTTTTTATGGAAATTGTTAATGTATATAACCATATATAGAGAAGGAAATGGAATTAAGGAGAGATTATAGATTGGATACTCTATCAATTTAGAAGGCATATTTCTATCAAGGAAAAAGCATAAAATTAGTTTGTGTATTTAATTAGAGAGAAGGACAAATATAAGGGTTGATGGGTTTTCGTTTGGTTAAATTAAGAAAAAAAAAGGCACTATTAAGGTAGCATTTAATTAAATTTAAGACTAGGAAATATGTAGGGTTATGATGAATTTCGGTTGAAACTGAAAGTGAAGAGTAGTACAAATGAAAAGCTAATTGATGAGGAAAAGAAAGGGAAGAAGCCAACCGGATAGATAAGGTGATATAGAAGTTGCTTAGTTTTTGAGTTTCGTTATCTCGATTACAAGTCGGTAATGTACTTTGGTAGAATGTTTGACACTCGATACGTTAAACTAAATAAATTTAGGAAAAAGAACGAATGAGTTTTATCATAACTACTATTCTTTAATCATGTCTAGTCTAACGTACTAAACATGTCTTAAAAGACGGATTTTTGTCTGCTCTCTTTTCAAGGAAGGAAAGGAAAAACTAAATTAAGCTCTAGTACATTCAATGTCACTTGAGCATTGTCGCTCCACACGAGTTTCAAGTGAATGACGTTGAAGGAAAAGGCGGGACCATCAAGTTTTCAGAATAGAGGATATAAAGATAGTTAAAATGCTACTCAATAAGGGATTATCTTGGAAAATATAAGAAAATTATAAAGAATGTACAATTCTTAAGTTGAAAGTGGATTAAAAGTACTTCAAAAAATAAGAGCACAATCCTTCTCTTCAGTGAAAGTATTTCAGAATTAAGGATGAAACTATGGAGTACAACGTTGTTTGCCATGTTCTATTTCTGGCTTTTCTTTATCCCTGGGCAACATTTGGCTGTTTTCATGCCAAAAAAACTAGTTCGTTCCTAGACATGGACCCCATGACGATAATAATGAAAGAAAATTCATGCTTCTACGTGTCGATATGGTTTGATATAAAATAAAATATACCGCTACTCTTTATGTGAATCTTTAAGTGTCAATAAAAAATCATGTACTCTTGTATGTTTGCATCCGTCATAAAAATATTATCGTATCATATATGAGAATAGGTTTTAAATTACTCGAAAAAGATTGTTAAATAAAATATGAACATTGATTCGTCAAAATTCAATCGTACTATTCAAGTGTAGAACTAAGGTTAAAAGAGATTATTGTATGAGAATTCAAGATCTTAGTACGTTCGTCATTTATTAAACACATCAATTTTTATTTAGTATAATTTGCATTTAGTTTAATTAATATATTAATAATTGTATAAGTAGATTCATTTATTTATAATCATATCACAAACAAACACATCATATTATTCTTATTTCAATAAAGGTTACGATAATTAAAATTGAACTAATCAATCTCCTTAAAACGACACTTGAACTCAAAATCCATTTTATTATTTGTTAACGAACCACACTTGATGTGGTTTTAATTCGAAATATGTTTTCATAAATAACGAGGGACAAAAGGATTGATCGAAAAAGATCTCTTGTTCTTATTATAAGGTCATGATTTGATCTTCAATTCACTTGTGCAACCCTAGCTCAATCCGAGGAGCCATAAAGACCAACATTTCGTCTACTTACAGCACGAGTGATTTTAACTTGAGTAATGTTATTCATCCTCAGCGGGGCTTTGAATAGTATCTTTACATACAATGGACAAAGAGTGGCTACACTTATCCAGGTTATCATCTAAAATTAAATATTGCAGATCTAGATATCAATCGAACAAGATGTAACGTATAATGATCATAAAGTTTAACTTGTAGATTTTCAGAACAATATAGAGATGGAGCCCAAAAGTTTGTTGAACGAGCTCGTGAAAGTTGCAATTCAGAAATGATAGTATGCCCTTGTGTTAGGTGTAGAAATCTAATGCATCACCATTATGATACAGTCTATGAACATTTGATTATTAAGGGTATGGATCCTACATACAGTGTCTGGATATTTCATGGAGAACAAGCAAGTGGATCAAAGTTGCTCAACGTAGAAAATCTCGAGTCACATAGGATGTTTAAGGACTTCTATACACAACATGATGTAGATCCTGAAAACCCTCCTGATGGAAGAGCGGAAGAGATTGAAAGTTTAGTTGAGCATCTTTGAAACGCCTTTATATCCTGGTTGTAGGGCGTTCACGACGATGTCAGCTTCAGTTGCTATGTTTAAGCTTAAAGCTTCACATGGTTTATCTGACACTGGTTTTGATGAACTCATAAATCTTGTTGGAGACATGTTGCCAGAGAATAATACACTTCCAAACTCATTTTATGAGATGAAAAAACTTGTCAATACATTTGATCTTGGCTATGAGAAGATACATGCTTGCGTGAATGATTGTTGTCTATATAGGAATGAGCTCGAACAAGTTGAGTTATGCCCAAAATGTGGTTGTTCAAGATGGAAAGTTAACCAACGGACTAAAAAAACTCAGAAAAAAACTCCAGCAAAAGTGTTGCGTTATTTTCCTATAATACCGAGACTTAAGAGGATGTTCGGAATAGAAGAGATGGCAACACAACTGAGATGGCACTCAAGTAATAAAAGTTCAGACGGTAAAATTAGGCATCCAGTTGATTCATTGAGTTGGGAAATAATTAACAAAGGGTGGCCACATTTTGCATCAGATCCTCGAAATATTAGATTAGGTCTTGCTACTGATAAATTTAATCCTTCAAAGATCTTAGTTCTAAATGTAGTTGTTGGCAAGTAATTTTAACTTACTTCCCTCATTATGCACGTTAAAGGAAAGTTTGATGCTGAGTTTATCTATCCTAGGACCAAAGTATCCAGGTAATGACATAGACGTTTATTTGACACCACTTGTAGACGACTTAATGTTGTTATGGAGTGATGGAGTTGAGATGTATGATACAGTCACAAAGTCTACATTCAATTTAAAAGCTATTCTAATGTGGACAACACATGACTTTCCTGCATATGGAAATATATCGGATAACCTGTCAAGGGGAAAATTGCATGCCCTATTTGTCGTGAAGACACATGTTCACTATGGTTGAAGCATGGTAGGAAGTTTGCATACATGGGACATAGAAGATTTCTCGCTTTTAATCATCCATTTCGCATGAAAAGAAGTTGGTTCAATGGACATATTGAAACTGGTATTAAGCCGAAGATAAAAAATGGTGAAGAAGATTCTGTTGAAGTTGAGACTATTACAAATGATTGGGGAAAAAATGGTAAGCGAAAGAGGAAGAAGAATACAACTCAATCTAATGTAACGTGGAAGAAGAAGTCTATATTTTACGATCTACCATATTGGAAGGTAACTATTGTAATATTTAAATACTTCTACTTCCTATAATACCAAAACTAAAATTGATGTTTGATTTGCAGACTTTACTTGTACGTCATAATTTGGATGTGATGCATGTGGAAAAGAATATATGTGACAGTATCATTAATACACTTTTGGATGTCAAAGGAAAATCCAAAGATAGCATTAACTCTCGCAAGGACTTGGAAGCTATGAACATTAGGCATGATTTACATCCTGAGAGTAGAGGAAATAAATTGTACCTACCTACTGCTCCTCATACCTTATCACGTGCAGAAAGACAAATATTTTGTAAAAGGCTTGCTAACTTGAGATTACCCGAAGGTTATGGATCTAATATTGGAAATTGCATTTCGGTGGAAGAATGTAAGATAGTTGGACTCAAGTCTCATGATTGTCACATTTTAATGCAACAATTATTACCAGTTGCGTTGAGAGGACTTCTACCTAAAGGTCCGAGGAATTCCATTTTGAAATTATGTTCATTTTTTAATGAAATATGTCAAGGAGTGGTGGATAGAAATGTGATCGAACAATTAGAGGAGGATGTTGCAGAAACTTTATGCATGTTGGAAAGGTATTTCCCGCCTTCCTTTTTTGATATAATGGTACATTTAACAATCCACATTGGGAGAGAAGTTCGCTTATGTGGACCAGTACACTATCGTTGGATGTACCCATTTGAAAGGTAATGCTTCTTCAAGTAGCTCCCTAAAGTTAAATTTATTATCACATCGGTTGGTTAACTTTTTAGATTGTTACATTTGTATAGGTATATGAAAGTGTTGAAAGGGTATGTTATGAATCGTGCACGACCTGAAGGGTGCATGGTGAACGATATATTGTGGAAGAAAATGCGATGTTTTGTAGCAAATACATAACACAAGCAGCGGAAATAGGCTCTAAGCACGCACGTAATGAAGAATATGACAGTTGATTTCTTGGTTGTAGGGCGTACAATTTCTAAAGGTAAGCCTTTTGTACTCTCAGATGAGATTCTGAAAGTTGCTAATCGCTTTGTGTTGCTAAATAGTACAGAAGTTCAACCATACATAGAGTACGTTATGGAATATCTACTTCAATAAATTTATAACATTCGACCGTATATATTTATTTGACTTAATATTGGGATTTTGTTCCTTAGGATGCATATGCATGAACTCAAGAGGACAGACGACTAGGAAGAAATGAGTCTTTCTTGTATAAGAAGCACATTGATTCATTTCTTTGCTGGTTGGTGATAAGGTTGGAATACATAACACATGCTTAGTTGTGCTATTAATTATTTTACATCTAACATTTTGAACATAAAAACAGATTGAAGGTCAGCTATTGACGGACAATGTTTCGAACAATTTGAAGTGGCTGGCACGTGGTCCTAGACGTCAATCCATGTCATATTCTAGTTTTGTCATAAATGGTCTTCGGTTTCACACTAAAGATGCAGAAAAATCTCGTCAAAATAGTGGCATTTTAGTTGAAGCAACAACCATTTGTAGATCTAGTGTAAAAGATAATGCACATGTAGTTGGGCAAGTTCAATACTATGGAGTTTTGCGTGATGTGATAGTTCTTGATTATAACACGTTTCATCTTCCAATATTCAAATGTGATTGGGCAAATATCTTGAATGGAATAAAAAAAGAAGATGGATTCACTCTGGTTAACCTTAACGAGGGACACATGCAATTTGAAAATGATCCTTTCATCTTAGCAACACAGGCGAAACAAGTGTTTTATTCTAGGGAGGATGACACATCTAGTTGGTATGTTGTTTTGCAAGCGCCACCAAGAGAGTTTCATGCATACCCTTTGGCAGAAAATACTACTTACGAGGCAACTATTCCATTAGGGTTGGGTTCACAGTTAATTACAGACAACCTTGATGAGGATGAGAATTATGCAAGGATAGACGTCGAAGGTGTATTATGTGATGCGTAGATTACTTTGGTAACGTTCGTGTTTCTAGTGTTTTTATTTATATTATATTTTAATATGCAACAAATGAAATATTATGATTGTTACGAAATAGATAATGTTTACCATGTCCATCCATCTCTAACACGTTTAATGTATTTTGATGTTGCAGATATTTATTATGTCTGTAAATAATATTTCGAAGCAAGGGACAGTGCGGAATAGATCTGTTACAATGGACAACGATGAGGTAATTGTTTTTTCCTATAATACGCAAGATATTTAGATTATTTCGAAAATAATTACATTTATCTTTTGTATTCATTGCATTCGTAAAGTCAACGAAACAAACATCGAAGAGTTCTAAACGACGAATAGTTGCAATTGCCACTGCAATTCGAAAGACTAATAAACGTCTAAGAACTTCGGGCGAATCGTAACATACTATATCTACTCCAATTAATGATGAACAAAACACGCCACCAAAGAAATATAAATGTGTCGAAAAAGCAAAGGGGTCCAACCCAAGTGAAAATGATTCTGAAAAGAATTATCGAGAAGATGGAGCTCGAATTTAATGAATATGGGCAAGTAGTTGGTCACAACTCGCTTAAATTTGCTAGCATAGTTGGAGCTATGGTACGAGAACATGTGCCCGTTGTAAGCAAAGATTGGCATTCGGTGGAAGAAAAGACCAAAATCGAACTTTGGGATTTTGTACGGTATACTTTTCAACTACCTTTGAAGAGTATTTGGTTATGGCTCTATTTCCTTATTAATGACAATATCGATTTCAAAGATTAAATTTATTTTTACGCATGAATACAAAGAAAGGTTCAATGTGAGTGATTGTCATCAAAGAATAACATTTCAATATATGGGAAAGTATTGGAGGACATTCAAATCAAGGATGAGAAAACAAATCGAACTCAAGTCGAATCATACGTGAATAAAGCACGCACTATTGCCCTTCTTAGACCAAAGAATATCAATTACGAAGAAGTGTGGAAGAAATTTGTCGAGGATACTCTTTCTGCGGAATTTCATGTAAGTAAATATCTGATACGAAGCTTAAAAATGTTATCATTATTTTGATATTATACTTTCGTTTTGTTAATAGTAAAAGAGCCACAAGTTTAGAAATTTGAGAACTAATCAGAAGATTCTCCACACTATGGGTCGAAAGGGGTATTAACGTATGGCTCATGAAATGGTACAATTACAATTACAAATATATTTACTCTTCTTACTTGACGATCTACAAAACTAGTACATGTAATTATTAGATTTGCATTGCAAATGGGAAAAAATCCAAATATCAAAGGGTTGAGAACTAAAGTCCTGGACTCATGGACATCTTAGGAAGGATGGAAAACCAATAAATGAAGCGATTCAGAGACTTTAGTATGTTTATTATTTCAACGTTCATAGTCGAATAATAGGTTGTATTATATCACTTGTTAGTATAAAAGGGAAAATTATATGAGTGCGACAAAAGATTGAAGATTGTGCTCAATCAATTTCTAATACATCGTGAGAAGATTCTATCCGCGATGATGATCTTTGTTGCTCGAGTGTTAGGTCCCGGCGTCATGGAAGAGTTCGGGGACTTGGGTTTGGAATTGCACCATCAAAAGTGTATGGACAAATTCAAAGTAATGGGAGAGTTAGAGAACTTGAAAGCCAATTACAAACTCAGTCGGAAAGGATGGGAGCCTTAGAAGAAAAGGTTGAAGTACTTCTCAAGTTAAGTCAACAGGTTAGAACGTTTGACCATTATTTATAATGTGATAATATAACTTATTATGTAGAATAATGTATAATCTTTGTATCATTTTTCAGAATGTGGAGGATGGGACTTCAAATGGTTTTACTCCTCAGGTTTTTGTATTCAACATTATTACAAGTTTATTAAATATAAAATTAGATTGGAGTATACTAATAAAAATATTACATTTTCTATTTACTATGAATTTGTAGTCTACCAAAGGAAGTGGTGTCGTAGGGGGTGTTGCATGCATGGAAAATGCTAGGTGTCAGCTTCTTTGCATTGGTACATGTTTGAAAATGAAGAAGTTGTAGCGAAGCTCGAATTGCAACAACGAGACCCAAGTGCAAGGGTGCATCACTTGCCACTCGGAAGAAGACTGTTGGAAGGTTTGGGTTGAGGAAGTGTATATGGATCATTTGACCTTATATAGACCTACAGATGAATTTCGAACTCTTCGTGAAGCCCTAGGAAGTACTGTTGCGTGGCCAAAGAGTAGTATTAGACTTTTGTGATGAAGGTATGTTTCTTGGAAAGATTTTATTTTATTGGATAAATCTTCTTGACTGTGATTAGACCTTAGACTAACTCTCCATTTTTCATGGTCTTGTTTGTTCGCTTTCTTGCTCTACTACTTTTTCTTGTGAACTACGGATTTAGATGTGTTGGGATTCTTTTGCTGTGAACTGTAGTGGCATTGGTTAGATGTGTTGGGATTCTTTTGTTGTGAACTACATTGGCATTGGATTCATTCCTTTTGAGGAGAGTTGACTTGAATACTAGATCGGGGCAACGCCATTGTGGTACTAATTAACCAATCTTGTGCTTTTTAGACTTTCTGATGCTTGAACTTGTATATGAAGAAAGATCTTAGTAGGTGACTACTTCATTTTAATGCTTTCGTGACATGATTTTCTGTATGAACTTCGTTTATAATCATTGAACTTATTTGCTTCTTCTTTTTTTTTTGGTGATTTTTGTTGTTGGGTAAATTTTTTCCTTCATTTTGATAAATAATTTTGTCCTTCAATGTGTTGCTGCAGGTCCATTTCTATGTCCGTATGATTTTATGATTAGCTTCTGTGTTGAGAACGGATGAAGAGGAACACAACAATGTAATTTCAAGAAGTCTTTGACAGTTTGGGCCATTTATTTTTGGGATAGCTTGTTGGTTATATAAGCAAACTCAGATATTGATCCAATATTTTGTAATATTTTTTTGGTCAATTGTATTTGTTTTTATAACTTTTGGAGTAGGCTAATGAAGTTAGCATATTGTACTTAATCATATTTACTATTTTTGTTTATTAGAATTATGTAAAATTTTCAGGCATTTTGTTTTGTATTTTGTTTTGTTATTATTATTAGGTTTGTTGGAAATTACAGAATTGTGGGATATTTTTTTTTCAACATTGTAACATAACCTACGGCAACGTTTGTGGAACGTTGCCGTAGGGTGCACCTACGGCAACGTTTAAAAAACGTTGCCGTAGGGGCACCTACGGCAACGTTTAAAAAAACGTTGCCGTAGGTGCACCCTACGGCAACGTTCCACAAACGTTGCCGTAGGTGCCCCTACGGCAACGTTTTTTAAACGTTGCCGTAGGTTCCCCTACGGCAACGTTCCACAAACGTTGCCGTAGGGGCACCTACGGCAACGTTTAAAAAACGTTGCCGTAGGTGATCTACTCTACGGCAACACCTTGATTTGCAACACACGTGAAAACGTTGCAAAAGGCCTACGGCAACATTTTTCAAACGTTGCCATAGATTGTTTTTGTTGTAGTGTAAATGGAAGGAGGACGGGTAAAGCAACCAGTAAAATGAGATTAACCTGAAATCTACCTCGTCATCATCTGAAGTAGGACTAGGAGAATTGGATTCAGGGCTAGGTCCGGGAGATTCGGATGAACCAAGCGGCTTTGGTGCTGGAGCCGGAGCTGGAGATGGTGAAGGTGAATGGTGCTTCTTGCCCTTCTTCTTTCTTGGAGCCTGAGTATGGGTGGGTGGTGAAGAAATTGGAGCCGGTGAAGGTGCATTGTGGTTTTTTCTTGGAGCCGGAGCTGGTGAAGATTCAGCTTGTGGTGATGAGATTGGAGAATGGACAGGAACTGTCGTCAGGGGGGAGCCGACGGGCGCTTGAAGTGGAGCTTGAGTAAAAACAGTTGGTGGATGGCTCACTGGTGCAGAAACTGGAGCATGAGTGGAAACAGAAGGTGGATGGTTCACTGGCGTGAAGGCTGGAGCCAGAGTGGAATCAACTGGTGGATGGCTCACCGGTACAGGAGCAGGAGAAGAAACAGTGGGCGGTAAGCTTATTGGTTCGGACAATGGAGCTGCAGTCGAAACTGTCGGCGCACTACAACAAAAACAATCTATGGCAACGTTTGAAAAATGTTGCCGTAGGCCTTTTGCAACGTTTTCACGTGTGTTGCAAATCAAGGTGTTGCCGTAGAGTAGATCACCTACGGCAACGTTTTTTAAACGTTGCCGTAGGTGCCCCTACGGCAACGTTTGTGGAACGTTGCCGTAGGGGAACCTACGGCAACGTTTTTTAAACGTTGCCGTAGGGGAACCTACGGCAACGTTTGTGGAACGTTGCCGTAGGGTGCACCTACGGCAACGTTTTTTTAAACGTTGCCGTAGGTGCCCCTACGGCAACGTTTTTTAAACGTTGCCGTAGGTGCACCCTACGGCAACGTTCCACAAACGTTGCCGTAGGTTATGTTACAATGTTGAAAAAAAAATATCCCACAATTCTGTAATTTCCAACAAACCTAATAATAATAACAAAACAAAATACAAAACAAAATGCCTGAAAATTTTACATAATTCTAATAAACAAAAATAGTAAATATGATTAAGTACAATATGCTAACTTCATTAGCCTACTCCAAAAGTTATAAAAACAGTCACAATTGACCAAAAAAATATTACAAAATATTGGATCAATATCTGAGTTTGCTTATATAACCAACAAGCTATCCCAAAAATAAATGGCCCAAACTGTCAAAGACTTCTTGAAATTACATTGTTGTGTTCCTCTTCATCCGTTCTCAACACAGAAGCTAATCATAAAATCATACGGACATAGAAATGGACCTGCAGCAACACATTGAAGGACAAAATTATTTACCAAAATGAAGGAAAAAATTTACCCAACAACAAAAATCACCAAAAAAAAAAGAAGAAGCAAATAAGTTCAATGATTATAAACGAAGTTCATACAGAAAATCATGTCACGAAAGCATTAAAATGAAGTAGTCACCTACTAAGATCTTTCTTCATATACAAGTTCAAGCATCAGAAAGTCTAAAAAGCACAAGATTGGTTAATTAGTACCACAATGGCGTTGCCCCGATCTAGTATTCAAGTCAACTCTCCTCAAAAGGAATGAATCCAATGCCAATGTAGTTCACAACAAAAGAATCCCAACACATCTAACCAATGCCACTACGATTCACAAGAAAAGAATCCCAACACATCTAACCGAGTTCACAAAGAAAAAGTAGTAGAGCAAGAAAGCGTAACAAACAAGACCATGAAAAATGGAGAGTTAGTCTAAGGTCTAATCCACGATCAAGAAGATTTGTCCAATAAAATAAAATCTTTCCAAGAAACATACCTTCATCACAAAAGTCTAATACTACTCTTTGGCCACGCAACAGTACTTCCTAGGGCTTCACGAAGAGTTCGAAATTCATCTGTAGGTCTATATAAGGTCAAATGATCCATATACACTTCCTCAACCCAAACCTTCCAACAGTCTCTTCCGAGTGGCAAGTGATGCACCCTTGCACTTGGGTCTGTTGTTGCAATTCGAGCTTCTGCTACAACTTCTTCATTTTCAAACATGTACCAATGCAGCAGTTGACACCTAGCATTTTCCATGCATGCAACACCCCCTACGACACCACTTCCTTTGGTAGACTACAAATTCATAGTAAATAGAAAATGTAATATTTTTATTAGTATACTCCAATCTAATTTTATATTTAATAAACTTGTAATAATGTTGAATACAAAAACCTGAGGAGTAAAACCATTTGAAGTCCCATCCTCCACATTCTGAAAAATGATACAAAGATTATACATTATTCTACATAATAAGTTATATTATCACATTATAAATAATGGTCAAACGTTCTAACCTGTTGACTTAACTTGAGAAGTACTTCAACCTTTTCTTCTAAGGCTCCCATCCTTTCCGACTGAGTTTGTAATTGGCTTTCAAGTTCTCTAACTCTCCCATTACTTTGAATTTGTCCATACACTTTTGATGGTGCAATTCCAAACCCAAGTCCTCGAACTCTTCCATGACGCTCAGGACCTAACACTCGAGCAACAAAGATCATCGCGGATAGAATCTTCTGCTGATGTATTAGAAATTGATTGAGCACAATCTTCAATCTTTTGCTGCACTCATATAATTTTCCCTTTTATACTAACAAGTGATATAATACAACCTATTATTCTGACTATGAACGTTGAAATAATAAACATACTAAAGTCTCGGCAACTGCTTCATTTATTGGTTTTCCATCCTTCCTAAGATGTCCATGAGTCCAGACTTTAGTTCTCAACCCTTTGATATTTGGATTTTTTTCCCGCTGCAATGCAAATCTAATAATTACATGTACTAGTATGGTAGATCGTCAAGTAAGAAGAGTAAATATATTTGTAATTGTAATTGTACCATTTCATGAGCCATACGTGAATAACCCTTTCGACCCATAGTGTGGAGAAGCTTCTGATTAGTTCTCAAATTTCTAAACTTGTGGCTCTTTTCCTATTAACAAAACGAAAGTATAATATCAAAATAATGATAACATTTTTAAGCTTCGTACCAGATATTTACTTACATGAAATTCCGCAGAAAGAGTATCCTCGACAAATTTCTTCCACACTTCTTCAGAATTGATATTCTTTGGTCTAAGAAGGGCAATAGTGCGTGCTTTATTCACAGATGATTCGACTTGAGTTCTGATTTGTTTTCTCATCCTTGATTTGAATGTCCTCCAATACTTTCCCATATATTGAAATGTTATTCTTTGATGACAATCACTCACATTGAACCTTTGCTGTATTCATGCAGAAAAATAAATTTAATACTGAAATCTGATATTGTCATTAATAAGGAAATAGAGCCATAACCAAATACTCTTCAAAGGTAGTTGAAAAGTATACCTGTACAAAATCCCAAAGTTCGATTTTGGTCTTTTCTTCCACCGAATGCCAATCTTTGCTTACAACGGGCACATGTTCTCGTACCATAGCTCCAACTATGCTAGCAAATTTAACTGAGTTGTGACCAACTACTTGCCCATATTCATTAAATTCGAGCTCCATCTTCTGATAATTCTTTTCAGGAATCATTTTCACTTGGGTTGGACCCCTTTGCTTTTTCGACACATTTATATTTGCTGGTGGCGTGTTTTGTTCATCATTAATTGGAGTAGATATAGTATGTTACGATTCGCCTCAAGTTCTTAGACGTTTATTAGTCTTTCGAATTGCAGTGGCAATTGCAACTATTCGTCGTTTAGAACTCTTCGATGTTTGTTTCGTTGACTTTACGAATGCAATGAATACAAAAGATAAATGTAATTATTTTCGAAATAATCTAAATATCTTGCGTATTATAGGAAAAAACAATTACCTCATCGTTGTCCATTGTAACAGATCTATTCCGCACTGTCCCTTGCTTCGAAATATTATTTACAGACATAATAAATATCTGCAACATCAAAATACATTAAACGTGTTAGAGATGGATGGACATGGTAAACATTATCTATTTCGTAACAATCATAATATTTCATTTGTTGCATATTAAAATATAATATAAATAAAAACACTAGAAACACGAACGTTACCAAAGTAATCTACGCATCACATAATACACCTTCGACGTCTATCCTTGCATAATTCTCATCCTCATCAAGGTTGTCTGTAATTAACTGTGAACCCAACCCTAATGGAATAGTTGCCTCGTAAGTAGTATTTTCTGCCAAAGGGTATGCATGAAACTCTCTTGGTGGCGCTTGCAAAACAACATACCAACTAGATGTGTCATCCTCCCTAGAATAAAACACTTGTTTCGCCTGTGTTGCTAAGATGAAAGGATCATTTTCAAATTGCATGTGTCCCTCGTTAAGGTTAACCAGAGTGAATCCATCTTCTTTTTTTATTCCATTCAAGATATTTGCCCAATCACATTTGAATATTGGAAGATGAAACGTGTTATAATCAAGAACTATCACATCACGCAAAACTCCATAGTATTGAACTTGCCCAACTACATGTGCATTATCTTTTACACTAGATCTACAAATGGTTGTTGCTTCAACTAAAATGCCACTATTTTGACGAGATTTTTCTGCATCTTTAGTGTGAAACCGAAGACCATTTATGACAAAACTAGAATATGACATGGATTGACGTCTAGGACCACGTGCCACCACTTCAAATTGTTCGAAACATTGTCCGTCAATAGCCGACCTTCAATCTGCTTTTATGTTCAAAATGTTAGATGTAAAATAATTAATAGCACAACTAAGCATGTGTTATGTATTCCAACCTTATCAGTCAACCAGGCAGCAAATGAATCAATGTGCTTCTTATACAGTAAAGACTCATTTCTTCCTAGTCGTCTGTCCCTCTTGAGTTCATGCATATGCATCCTAAGGAACAAAATCCCAATATTAAGTCAAATAAATATATACGGTCGAATGTTATAAATTTATTGAAGTAGATATTCCATAACGTACTCTATGTATGGTTGAACTTCTGTACTATTTAGCAACACATAGCGATGAGCAACTTTCAGAATCTCATCGGAGAGTACAATAGGCTTCCCTTTAGAAATTGTACGCCCTACAACCAAGAAATCACTGTCATATTCTTCATTACGTGCAGGCTTAGAGCCTATTTCCGCTGCTTGTGTTATGTATTTGCTACAAAACATCGCATTTTCTTCCACAATATATCGTTCACCCATGCACCCTTCGAGTCGTGCACGATTCATAACATACCCTTTCAACACTTTCATATACCTATACAAATGTAACAATCTAAAAAGTTAACCAACCGATGTGATAATAAATTTAACTTTAGGGAGCTACTTGAAGAAGCATTACCTTTCAAATGGGTACATCCAACGATAGTGTACTGGTCCACATAAGCGAACTTCTCTCCCAATGTGGATTGTTAAATGTACCATTATATCAAAAAAGGAAGGCGAGAAATACCTTTCCAACATGCATAAAGTTTCTGCAACATCCTCCTCTAATTGTTCGATCACATTTCTATCCACCACTCCTTGACATATTTCATTAAAAAATGAACATAATTTCAAAATGGAATTCCTCGGACCTTTAGGTAGAAGTCCTCTCAACGCAATCGGTAATAATTGTTGCATTAAAATGTGACAATCATGAGACTTGAGTCCAACTATCTTACATTCTTCCACCGAAATGCAATTTCCAATATTAGATCCATAACCTTCGGGTAATCTCAAGTTAGCAAGCCTTTTACAAAATATTTGTCTTTCTGCACGTGATAAGGTATGAGGAGCAGTAGGTAGGTACAATTTATTTCCTCTACTCTCAGGATGTAAATCATGCCTAATGTTCATAGCTTCCAAGTCCTTGCGAGAGTTAATGCTATCTTTGGATTTTCCTTTGACATCCAAAAGTGTCTTAATGATACCGTCACATATATTCTTTTCCACATGCATCACATCCAAATTATGACGTACAAGTAAAGTCTCGCAAATCAAACATCAATTTTAGTTTTGGTATTATAGGAAGTAGAAGTATTTAAATATTACAATAGTTACCTTCCAATATGGTAGATCGTAAAATATAGACTTCTTCTTCCACGTTACATTAGATTGAGTTGTATTCTTCTTCCTCTTTCGCTTACCATTTTTTCCCCAATCATTTGTAATAGTCTCAACTTCAACAGAATCTTCTTCACCATTTTTTATCTTCGGCTTAATACCAGTTTCAATATGTCCATTGAACCAACTTCTTTTCATGCGAAATGGATGATTAAAAGCGAGAAATCTTCTATGTCCCATGTATGCAAACTTCCTACCATGCTTCAACCATAGTGAACATGTGTCTTCACGACAAATAGGGCATGCAATTTTCCCCTTGACAGGCCATCCAGATATGTTTCCATATGCAGGAAAATCATGTATTGTCCACATCAAAATAGCTTTTAAATTGAATGTAGACTTTGTGACTGCATCATACATCTCAACTCCATCACTCCATAACAACATTAAGTCGTCTACAAGTGGTGCCAAATAAACATCTATGTCATTACCTGGTTGCTTTGGTCCCGGAATCAATAAACTCAGCATCAAGCTTTCCTTTGACATGCATAATGAGGGAGGCAAGTTATATATAGTTAAAATTACTGGCCAACAACTATATTTAGAACTAAGATCTTTGAAAGGATTAAACCCATCAGTAGCAAGACCTAGTCTAATATTTCGAGGATCTAATGCAAAATGTGGCCACCTTCTGTTAATCATTTCCCAACTCAATGAATCAACTGGATGCCTAATTTTACCGTCTGAACTTTTATTACTTGAGTGCCATCTCAGTTGTGTTGCCATCTCTTCTATTCCGAACATCCTCTTAAGTCTCGGTATTATAGGAAAATAACGCAACACTTTTGCTGGAGTTTTTTTCTGAATTTTTTTAGTCCGTTGGTTAACTTTCCATCTTGAACAACCACATTTTGGGCATAACTCAACTTGTTCGAGCTCATTCCTATATAGACAACAATCATTCACGCAAGCATGTATCTTCTCATAGCCAAGATCAAATGTATTGACAAGTTTTTTCATCTCATAAAATGAGTTTGGAAGTGTATTATTCTCTGGCAACATGTCTCCAACAAGATTTATGAGTTCATCAAAACCAGTGTCAGATAAACCATGTGAAGCTTTAAGCTTAAACATAGCAACTGAAGCTGACATCGTCGTGAACGCCCTACAACCAGGATATAAAGGCGTTTCAGCATGCTCAACTAAACTTTCAATCTCTTCCGCTCTTCCATCAGGAGGGTTTTCAGGATCTACATCATGTTGTGTATAGAAGTCCTTAAACATCCTATGTGACTCGAGATTTTCTACGTTGAGCAACTTTGATCCACTTGCTTGTTCTCCATGAAATATCCAGACACTGTATGTAGGATCCATACCCTTAATAATCAAATGTTCATAGACTGTATCATAATGGTGATGCATTAGATTTCTACACCTAACACAAGGGCATACTATCATTTCTGAATTGCAACTTTCACGAGCTCGTTCAACAAACTTTTGGGCTCCATCTCTATATTGTTCTGAAAATCTACAAGTTAAACTTTATGATCATTATACGTTACATCTTGTTCGATTGATATCTAGATCTGCAATATTTAATTTTAGATGATAACCTGGATAAGTGTAGCCACTCTTTGTCCATTGTATGTAAAGATACTATTCAAAGCCCCGCTGAGGATGAATAACATTACTCAAGTTAAAATCACTCGTGCTGTAAGTAGACGAAATGTTGGTCTTTATGGCTCCTCGGATTGAGCTAGGAGTTGCACAAGTGAATTGAAGATCAAATCATGACCTTATAATAAGAACAAGAGATCTTTTTCGATCAATCCTTTTGTCCCTCGTTATTTATGAAAACATATTTGAATTAAAACCACATCAAGTGTGGTTCGTTAACAAATAATAAAATGGATTTTGAGTTCAAGTGTCGTTTTAAGGAGATTGATTAGTTCAATTTTAATTATCGTAACCTTTATTGAAATAAGAATAATATGATGTGTTTGTTTGTGATATGATTATAAATAAATGAATCTACTTATACAATTATTAATATATTAATTAAACTAAATGCAAATTATACTAAATAAAAATTGATGTGTTTAATAAATGACGAACGTACTAAGATCTTGAATTCTCATACAATAATCTCTTTTAACCTTAGTTCTACACTTGAATAGTACGATTGAATTTTGACGAATCAATGTTCATATTTTATTTAACAATCTTTTTCGAGTAATTTAAAACCTATTCTCATATATGATACGATAATATTTTTATGACGGATGCAAACATACAAGAGTACATGATTTTTTATTGACACTTAAAGATTCACATAAAGAGTAGCGGTATATTTTATTTTATATCAAACCATATCGACACGTAGAAGCATGAATTTTCTTTCATTATTATCGTCATGGGGTCCATGTCTAGGAACGAACTAGTTTTTTTGGCATGAAAACAGCCAAATGTTGCCCAGGGATAAAGAAAAGCCAGAAATAGAACATGGCAAACAACGTTGTACTCCATAGTTTCATCCTTAATTCTGAAATACTTTCACTGAAGAGAAGGATTGTGCTCTTATTTTTTGAAGTACTTTTAATCCACTTTCAACTTAAGAATTGTACATTCTTTATAATTTTCTTATATTTTCCAAGATAATCCCTTATTGAGTAGCATTTTAACTATCTTTATATCCTCTATTCTGAAAACTTGATGGTCCCGCCTTTTCCTTCAACGTCATTCACTTGAAACTCGTGTGGAGCGACAATGCTCAAGTGACATTGAATGTACTAGAGCTTAATTTAGTTTTTCCTTTCCTTCCTTGAAAAGAGAGCAGACAAAAATCCGTCTTTTAAGACATGTTTAGTACGTTAGACTAGACATGATTAAAGAATAGTAGTTATGATAAAACTCATTCGTTCTTTTTCCTAAATTTATTTAGTTTAACGTATCGAGTGTCAAACATTCTACCAAAGTACATTACCGACTTGTAATCGAGATAACGAAACTCAAAAACTAAGCAACTTCTATATCACCTTATCTATCCGGTTGGCTTCTTCCCTTTCTTTTCCTCATCAATTAGCTTTTCATTTGTACTACTCTTCACTTTCAGTTTCAACCGAAATTCATCATAACCCTACATATTTCCTAGTCTTAAATTTAATTAAATGCTACCTTAATAGTGCCTTTTTTTTTCTTAATTTAACCAAACGAAAACCCATCAACCCTTATATTTGTCCTTCTCTCTAATTAAATACACAAACTAATTTTCTGCTTTTTCCTTGATAGAAATATGCCTTCTAAATTGATAGAGTATCCAATCTATAATCTCTCCTTAATTCCATTTCCTTCTCTATATATGGTTATATACATTAACAATTTCCATAAAAAACGCTTTCTTGATTGCTCTATGTATGGCACAAATAATGTTACAATCCTATAAAATCCTAGCTTTCCACAAAAAATACGCACTTCAAGAATCTTGAGGTTTATGTTTATTCATACCTCAGTTTCTCAAGATTTTTTTTCATTATTTCTGATATCACACTTCCATTCATTGCTCCTTGACTTTCCCAGTTTCATCAAGTATATAGTTTGTACAAGGGTGTTTTTCCATCATAGTTGCAAACTCTTTCTAGTTTTCCACAAAAATATCATCTTCTGGAGTATCTTTCTAGTTGTACAGCTTTACATAAGTTAGTTAGAAAAACTCCAAAGCCCTAAAATCTATCTATCTTGTCTTCTTCACAAGAAATCACAAACCCTCTACCAAAAAATCACAAATTTAGATAGGCAGTTAATTACCTTCTACTGGTCTATTTGAAAACAGGAAATCAAACCCTCTAATGAAATCAAACACATAACATATAAATATAATTGAAATCTCAATTAGCTCAAACAAGTTAAATTAAACCACATAAAAACAGAATAACAAACATCTACAAACTCTATCCCAAAACCATCAACCGAAAACTCCATCCCAAAATTATTCACAAAGATCGCCATCGCACTGTCGTAGAAAATAAGGCAGAAAATAATGTCATTGACCAAACTCATCCCAAAATAATGTCATCCCAAAACGAGAAACAAATTTATTACAGATTTCGTAAAGGAAGGAAAAAAATAAATCATTCAATTCATGAGACGCAAGTTCGAAGAAATCATTCAGCGCTTATACCCAAAAATCAAAATGTAGCAATTTTATCAAAGAACAAATCCAATATCATCTCAAGACTCAAGGTACTATCACCAATTTCAACTCATTGCTAAAGAAATTCAGAAAATACCTGATTCGGGCACACTGGGGAGGAGAGAAGTCACTGCAGAGGAGGCGGAGGCTGGAGTCTGGAGAAAAGTTCAGATTGCATAAATTAAAGATTTCATCTTTCTCAACCAACACAAAAAAACTCAAGGGAGAAACAAGAAAAGAAAATAAAGGAAAAGACCTTCTGCAATTCTGGTGCGTGCGATTGCGGAGGCTGCGAAGTTCTGGGGTGGAAGACGAAGTTCTGAACGTCAGTTGTTGAGCGGAGGCTGCTAATATGCCGGAGTTGAGGTGCGAACTGTGGTCAGTGGAGCTGTGGAGGCGGAGCAGGAGCTGAGGTTTGGGAATGTCGAGCAGAGGAGAGGAGGGGATGGAGTTGTGATACTGATTTGTGAATTGTGAACGAGGTTTAAGTTTTTGGAATTGGGCTGAGGTTTGGGCTTTTTATCTTGGGCTTGGGTTTCAACTTTCAACCTTGGGCAGTTGGGCTGGGAAGGTGGGTTAAATAAAAAAAAAAAATTGGCCCAAACAAAAAAAAAATCGGCTGGGAAGACCTTTAGCAACGTTTTCTCAAACGTTGCGAAAAGTAGACCTTTAGCAACGTTTGCGAAAACGTTGCGAAAAGTAGACCTTTAGCAACATTTGCAAAAACGTTGCGAAAAGTAGACATTTAGCAACGTTTTCTCAAACGTTGCGAAAAGTCTCCCTTTTCGCAACACTTGCCAAACGTTGCGAAAAGTGAGACCTTTCGCAACACTCAACAAACGTTGCGAAAAGGGGTCTATTGCAACATTTTTCTAAAAAACGTTGCCAAAACTCATTTATACTAACCAATGGCAACATTCACTTACTAAAATGTTGCCAAAAGACCCTTTTAGCAACATTTATCAACAAATGTTGCCTTTTTAATGTTGCGAATGACTCTTTTTGTTGTAGTGTTAGTTCCAGAGTAAAGTTTGCGTGAAAAAGCCCTGGTCAAATTCTTGTGTTAAAATCTTAATTCACCACCTTAAAATCGAATTCTAGTTGTGTTTCACAGGGAAACTTATTGATTGTTAAAATGGACGCGCGCGCGCACTGTAAAATTGCTGCTTACAAAACAATAGCGGTGCGTTTTGTTGTCTTAGGAACAGTCTATTCTCCAAATTCTGTGTCTTTACTCTTTATAGAAGCTTGTCTACATACGGCGCATGATATCACAACCTTGAATTAAATTAAAACGTTCGTGGAAAACATATGTCTCTATAGGCGCACGTTAGCACTCGGTGCATGCATGGTCTGCACTATTTCTTGCATTGGTAGAAATTAAAATTACTTATTTGTGGGTCTATGATTTTAATTTGTGGAAATTACTTTTCTGCAGAATGGAGCAATGAAATTGATGAACGTCCACAAACATCTGGTGGGAAGTTTGGCATTGGGAGGAGCATTGTTTGGCTTGTTCTTCTTCTTCTTCTAAAGACGTGTGAGTATGCTTCAAAATCTTAATTAATCCGATCATTACCAATGTCTTTTGTTTGATAATATGTTTAGTTTCATTAATTTGCATCCGTATCCTAGGCTGTATTATATTTTTGGGTCATGCTACATGTACAGAATTTTTTACATAATTCTTTACCTACTATACTCACAATAGGGGGGTGGGAGCCACATCTTGAAATTTTTTTATTCACGTGGGGCCTGTGTGCATGTGAGAGGAGGAAAACAATTCGGTAGAAGGATTATGTACAAATAGATTTATGCTATATTTTTTGTACAGAGTTTGATGGGATTTGCTATAGCATTATATATACTTGTTTGATTATCCTCCAGGCGTTAACAAATTTTATCAATTAATATTTTTCTTCGAACTCTCAAATTCCATTATCGTTAAACAACTGTTTGAGCCCCCCCCCCCCCCCCCCCTTTTTTTTTTACCCAAAATGCATTTTTGGTACAGAGTTTTTAATATGTTCACTCATTATGACAAGATCTTGGTACAGTTTTGAAGTAACCATTGCAAATTTCGCAATGTATCTTTCGGATTGTAAAGCCTCTAAACACAATTCAAAATAAAATGCCAAAGGTGTCTCTAGAAATAAGTTAATTAGGTCCCGTTTGATAAGCTATTTTTTTCATGGAAGTTGGAAAAAAAATTCAATTTTCTTGCTTTTAGCTTGTTTGATAGGCAATATTTTCCAAGTAAAATATTTTCCCACCCCCATGTGCCATTTTGCCACTTTTTTTTTTATTTGCAATGGAAACAAATTTCATAATTAATTGTAAAAAAAAAATCACTTTAATGGACAATTTCCATATAAAACAAAGGCAAACGAACACTAAATTTTGATAAAAAAATGATTTTTAGGAAAAAAAATTCATTTTTTTTTAACTTTTGGCAATGAAAACAGATTTTATAACCAATTGTGAAAAAAAAATATCACTTTAATGGACAATTTTCATATAAGACAAAGTCAAACGAACACAAAATTTAAAAATTTTGCGGGTGGAAAATTATACCAATCAAACACACTTAATTAACAATTCCCTACAAAACAATTTCTAGGCAATTATTTTTTCTGGAATTCATTTTCTTTCCACTCATTTTCTACCATTGCAATCAAACGCACCCTTATTGTTATATACGATAAAGAAAAGAGAAGAAAACAAAAAATTCAATAGACTTTTATGTATTTTATTATGAATCAAAACATTATATTTATAGGAAAGAATTAGAGTTGTAAGAGATACAATAGTCATTCATAAATACTATTTTATTTACAACAATCCTTCTTGAATGAATATCTATACAACAACTGTCTCATTAATGATATTATTTGGCGAAAATTCGATGGGACAAAAATACCAAACAAATAAAAAAGAGTACAAATAATTTGGAGTAATAAAATCCCTCATTAAAACCTTATCAAGAAAATCCAATGGGATAAAATTTGAACAAAGGAAAAAGAGTACAAATGCACTCCTAATATCAATAAATGAAAATTTTGTATCGAGCCATCCATATCTTGTATATTAATATCTTCAATATCACAATTTATGGTGAAATGTGTCTCATATTGTCATGTATAGTTTTCAAGCAATATCGTCTTCATAGATGATATTTATCAATCGTTTTTTTACCCTTAGTCAACATGACGATCTATTGAAAAATAGATTGTGTTGTTGATCTCTTCGGAAGTCGTACACAATTTGTAACTGTTGCGGAATGAACCTTTGATTAGGTGGAATTCTGACTCAATTTAACTTACCAATATCAAACACAATCAACCAATTTCTCCAACCCACAACTACTACTATAACTCTTTGGTTGACATTTCTAATATACCCACAAGGAACACAAGATGATGATATTTGCAAAAGGAGCCACAAAGGCAGAGAAAAGGCAAGGCAAGGCAAGGCACGAAGAGGGAGATGGTAAAATACAAAATAAATAAATAAATAATATATATATATATATATATATGTATATATATATATATATATGTATGTATGTATGTATATATATGTGTGTATGTATGTATGTATGTACGTATGTACGTATGTATGTAAAGTTATATTATCAATTGGGCCAAGACACCAAGTAATGGGCCAAGATCATCCAACATTTATGTATGTTAGGTTATATTATCAATTGGGTCAAGACACCAAGTAATGGGCCAAGATCATTCAACAAATGGTCAACACTAAGATAATTGGGCTAGCACATTAAAAGGACCATTCAAGAGTTATATTGGTCATGAGCAACATTAACTAATTAAATTGCTTCCAATGGCTCGAGTTGTTTTCGGGTTGAGCCTATAAATTGATTGTGTTGATAGTTATTTCACTCATCGGTCGACACCTATAAAATATAATCCAAACATCATTGCCCGAGATTTATTGGGTATCAAAAAATCCAACAAATCTCCACATTGATACCCAATCAACCTGCAAATAACAAAACACACAGTTTATACTCGCATAATCAAGGAAACCAATAAAATGGTATCACATACCTTACCACGTGTTTCAGACTTGAAACACATATCATATATGCTCCATGTACTCACAAGGGCTAAGGTCACAAACAAATACCCAAGTATGAGCAAATAATTATAGTAATCAATCAAAAGCAAATAATCATGCGACAGAGATATCATACATGATAACACAGATCTTTTCAAAGAGATACTTTCACACATAGCAATAGATTAACACCGGTAAATGCATAAATGACCCTACGAAAAGATCTCGCCACACTTATCTTATCCCATTTCGTGTATCTCACATCTCGAGAGCACATATCTCACCTCATCGCCCACCATGCTAACTAGACTAATCACTCAACCCATGTCTAACTAGTAAACCTCTATAGATTCTAAGTCCTTGGGACAATCCGCTATCACCACATCACTTCTCCCAACCTAAATGGATAATGGGTCTCTACCTACTAGAAGTGATAGAAATACTTGTCTCACACTCCACCTGTACATGGTCTCTTCACAAATAAAGGATTCCAACATTTGATTACCTCTCCACTCGTGATCCAACTGTCACACTCCACATCCCCGATACAAACCACCAATGTACCCATATGCATCTATACTCCATCTCACCAATAGACATACAACTTAACTCACTAGGCATACAAACAATTACACCAAGTAATTAAATGCTCTCAAATTCATGCAAATGTACATATCAAACACATTGAAATGCACATATAACTATGCAACATAATTATGCAATCACATACATGCAGAAAGGATTACATACGGATTCACATGCAGTAACTAGGTTTACTCTCAGTAAACCTCACTAGGGTCATCACTCGACCATATAACCACGTTTGCCTCGTCTCTCATTTTACCCTTCTGATTGTCATTTTTCTTCTTGGGATAGTCCCTAATAAAATGTACAGTCTTACCACAACTGTAACGCCGTCTACCACTAGACTTGTCACATCACTTGCCCTTCTTCTTACCACCCTCATCACTCAAGTCACTACTTGAACCACCATTGTCTTGAGCTCTACCTAAATTCATCTGCTTAAATTTCATTCTACTTCTCATCATATACAACTTACCACTTCTCTATTCTATTTTTCGGCTTTAATCTCTGTCTTCTTACTCCTAAGGGAATCTGTGACAATCTCGAGTGTTAAAGTGTCCCTACCAACCTCTTTATATGAATCAACCATAGAATTCAGCAAAATAATGACCTTATACATTTTAGACACTTTTTCATCACAATTAACGATATCTTGAATAAATTTGTTGAAAACATCTAGATTGTCTCAAGATCCTTTAAAGGATCTATTTTAAAATTGAAAAATCTTTCAAACAAGTACAATTTATTAGGAGTAGACTTGAACAAATATAAGTCATCTAATTTTTGACAAAGTTCTTTTGTAAAATCAAGTTTTCTAAGTTTTCCCAAAACGGTATCGAATAGGTGTAAAATCAAGTTTATCATATTCTTCCTTCTGTGCTTCTATCAAATTTGTAGAAAATTTTCCATCTATGGCTTTTGAAACCTTTTATTGAACTAAAATCCTCTTCATCTTTGGTTGTCAAATTGAAAAATCCCCTTTCCAATTGAAAATTTCAATTTCGAAATGTGAAGACATTTTGAAAAACAAAACAACCAAAGTGCATCAATGAATCACATAAAGTAATCGTAAGGAAATAATATTCACAGTTCTAGATTTTCAGGATTTCGTGAAACTCGAGATCTCATATCAAGAGAATGTTCAAACGGGTCAAGTATAGGTGTTATAACAGAATAATCAATGCAACACGAATGTATGTCAACGAAAATTCAAATTCTCAATCAATTAAACACAGAAGTAACTATCAACTTGCAGTTAAATCCAACACTTCAAATATAGCAAATAATTCCTAAATTTCTAGCACAAGCAAAGATTACCCCACACGATGGCGCGCTAATACTGAAATTTAAATTGGAATAAGCCAATATATCAGAGCGGACCAATCTGAGTCCATAAATAACAAGAGTTGGAAATTTACTACTTTAGGACCACTACTATTCGTCCTAAAGTTTTCAGAGGAAACTATCCGAAGAAACCGTCACCAGAGAACCCCTCACACGCCCTCCACGCGGTCTCCGGAGTTCTACTCGTCGGCTGCCACGTACCGTCGCCCCAGATCACGCGCCACCCACCCAGGTGTGACTCAATCTGCATATCAAGGTTCTGGCCTCCGTTTCACCAATGGACTTCTGGATTGCCCGAAAATAAAGGTTACAGGTCCGATTTCTTGAAGAAAAAATGGCAGTTTTTTCACTTCCGGTTTCTACTTCGTTTCTGGTAGTTTCCAGCTGGTTTTTGGTTGGAAAAACATGGATTTCTGACCCCCAACAAGCTCTGATACCAATTTTAGCGGAATGAACCTTCGATTTGGTGGAATTCGGGCTCAGTTTAACTTACCAATATCAAACACAATCAACCAATTTCTTCAACCCACATCTATTACTATAACTCTTTGGTTGCCACTTCTAATATACCCACAAGGAACACAAGATGATGGTGTTTGAAAAAATGAGCCACAAAGGCAGAGAGAAGGCAAGACACTGCACGAAGAGGGAGACGGTAAAAAGGCAACCACGGTTTCTCTCATTCATTTACAAAGCACGCACGGTTTCCACACTACAAAATGGGTATATAAGCTACAAATATAGACATAGAAGAATTTAAAATGCATATAGAAGAATTATTAAAATTAGGAGTAATTAGAAAATCAGATAGTCCTCATAGATCAGCAGCCTTTATTGTAAGAAAACATTCAAAAATAATAAGAGGAAAAAGTAGAATGACAATTAACTCACATAAAATCTTATCTTTTTCCCAATATTTCAAAACATTTTCTCCTAAAATTTCCATTTTTTCTAATTTAGATATTAAATTTTTTATACCTTGTTCAATAACTAAAATATTATAAACTTTTTCATTATAAATAAAATCTCTATTTTATATATATATATATATATATATATATATATACAGAAATGATCTAATGAGCACCGGTGCTCATTTTATCCTAAGCACCAATGAGTTGGCACATTAATTCATTGGTGGATAAAGATTTTGTGAGTTCCAATCCACCAATTGAGCACCGGTGCTCATTAGATCATTTATGTGTATATATATATATATATAGTTGGCGCATTAATTCATTGGTGGATAAAGATTTTGTGAGTTCCAATCCACCAATGAATTAATGTGCCAACTCATCGGTGTTTAGGATAAGATGAGCACCGGTGCTCATTAGATCATTTCTGTATAGGTTAGGTTATATTATCAATTGGGTCAAAACACCAAGTAATGGCCCAAGATCATCCAACAAATGGTCAACACTAAGATAATTGGGCCAGTACATTAAAATGACCATTCAAGAGTTATAGTGGCCATGAGCAATATTAACTAATTAAGTTACTTCCAATTACTCGAGTTGTTTTCGGGTTGAGCCTATAAATTGATTGTGTTGATAGTTATTTCACCCATTGGCCAAGGTCTATGAAATATAATCCAAACTTTTTAACATCATTTTCCGAGATTTATTGGGTATCAAAAAACTCAACTGTAACATATAAGAATATTATTTTTCAGGGTAAATATCTTGTAGATATGGACATCATTATACAAAAAATGTGTCTCGTTAAAAACCTTATTAGGAAAAATCCTGTGAAAAAAATCATAATGAAGGAAAAATAATACATTATTATTTTAAATAAGCTACAAAAGTTAACTCCTTAAAAACCTTGTCAGAAAAACCAATGGGACAAAACCAGGGTCAAAGGAAAAATAGTATAATGCGTATTTACTCCCCCTCATGATAATATCACATGAATTATAAACTTCAATCATAAAATCCATTAAGGATAGTATTAAAAACATACAAGAAAAGTTAGCTATAATTACATTTATTATATGCATATCAAAATTTATGCATTATCAGTCTAATAAGATAGAGGCTTGCGATTGTATTCACCACATGATAATTTATCTATTTATACAAGTCTTTGCGAAATTCATTATAATAAAAGTCGAACATTTTATATTACGATTTTATTTTTTCTATTTTCATTTCGCATAAATATACACATTTAGGCGTTTGGACTGTAGATTCAGAAATTTTAGGTTTCTCTAGTAAATTCAATTTTATTAGGATTGTGTTTATTTAATTGGCCATCCATTTCTTCTATCAATATGATTTGAAGAATTTATTTCGATATACTCATCTTTTATAATGTAAAGCAGTATGCCATGCACAAAAGCATCATCGATAAGTTTTCCCTTTCGATTCTATTTGTTTTCTATAATAAAATAACTTAATGAAATATTTCTACTTTTAATATTTATAATACTTGAACCTTTTATGGGTTTTATAATTAGTTATATTTATATGTTTTCCAAGAATATATGCTTCCTAATGGGACCATCTTCCTTATATGCTTTATCTCCTTTTATTCTTTTTCTTAAAATCGAACGTATTCATGCTTCAGGCATGCCATAGATATATCAGATATACTATTAACGAATTATCCTCCCATAACGTCAATTCGAGTTAGAACATTTAAAGCTGGTGTGAAATACAGCTAATCTCATTGATTAGTGAATGCATCTAAGTGAATTATTTTTCGAACTTCCAGTTCGAATTATTTTTGCGAGAATGTAGATATAATGATTTATTATATATATTATTTTCAACTTCTTAATTTCTCTCCCTAATACTGAGAAATTGTTAGTCAAATTGACAATCAACACGTTAAGGTTTGAGATATAGAGCCTGTTTGGTAGCCATTTTTCAATCCAAAAAAATTCAATTTTTTAAAGTTAAACATGAAAATCAGCAACTATTTTTGACTTGATGTCTCACAGGTGGGACCCACATGTTGTAGTTAATGGTCATTTTTTTGCTGAAAATGGCTCCTAAACAGGGGCATAGTATAAGGGTTCAAATTACATATTTATTTTTAGCATTCTTTACTTTATATTTAAGTGGATTGTGATGGATCAATAATACATATATTGCACCATAACCCAAATATAGCAATTTTTTTTTATATTGACATGATTCTCTAAACTGAATTGAGAAACACTTTATTTTCAATAGTAATGATTTAAAAATTAATTGAAAGCGTTTAACAAACAATAGTGTTAAATCATTTATCACCATCCCAGCTAGCACTTATAAAAATGTTGAAATTTAAGTTTCACTAACATTGATGAGATACACCGTATTGATTGTATAATCTAAAAATTATGCTCATAATATAAATTTGAGCAAACAATTTTGTAAATTTCAGGTTGTGAACACCAAGCAATTATTTAGTAGATGTATCAGATCTATTATGTATAAATAATATTTAGTTGATCAACATAGAGGGTGGCAGGACGCCATATATCACCTTAAATAATTTTCAAGATTATAAGGATTAATCCTAACATTAGCTAGTGATGTTCAATCTTTAATTTATGAATAGAGAACAGGAATTATATGTGAATTCGTTGGATTGAAGAATCTCCCCATCTTCATTAAACATTCATTTGAATTTTCATTTTACATCATTATTGATTCATTAATGGTCTAATTGGACATACCAACAACAACAAAAATATTAGAGTTATTAAAGTTCTAGTTCAATATAATATTTATTTTAATTGTACTAATATTTGTATAGTATACAAATTGTTTGGAACTTTGTAGGTTCTTTATTTAGTGGATAACACATTACTAGCAATAGTAAATTTCTACATCCATATCAGATAATATTGACTATTGTGGAAATTTCATAAAATTCGCATAAAATATAAAATAAAATCTTCGTTTGATATTTTTTAGGAATAACAAAATAGTATTATTCTTGAATATTTATGTAGTTGGGTTGTGTTTTTTTTTTAGAAACATCAACACAATTTTCTTTTTATTAAGCCCCTATTTGACACATATTCTTTCATAATTCATTTTCAATCACACATTTTTCAATAAGATAATATTTTACATCACATCGATATTTTTTTCTTACTTTTTAACCACATATTTCTCATCATATTCATATTTAAAATACATTATTTTCTCAATAATATCCATCAAACACATCCTAAGTTATACTTCTTCAAAAGAAATATATCAATATTCTTCTGAAATATTGAAATTGTAATGTCATGCTATTCAAGAGGAAGTAATATTATTTTAAAATAGTATAACATTGTGCTTCTTTAGTAGCAATAATAAATTAAACATATCAATTAAATATGTACAAATAATATATTTTATGTTGTGATCAATCATAACATGCACATTGAATACAAAAATTAAATATGCACAATGTAATGATTATAATCTATACATAATAATCAATTAAGGAAAACGTGACAGTTTATCAATTGAAATTGATAGGTTGGTGCACGCACTAGAATAATTATTTAATGCAATCATGCAATTTGTGTAATTGAGATAATATGCATTTATTATATTAAACAACCAATTTAAAAGAATTTGGTTGTTATTCACGTACATATTTCTTACGAATTGATTGTTGGATTTTAATCATAATCGTTGGATTTAAAGAACAATGAGTTATGAATATGTTGTCCAAGTTTCATGACGATCGGACCATGAAACGTTAAGACATCTATACAACTCTTCCATAGTATATAGAGTAATAACACAATATTTTTATAGAATATTGTTTAAATAGAATCATATTTCACCAAGGACATTGACATAGAATTCATCTACAATATAATACATACAAATATTATACTTGAACAACATTACAATATTATTTTTAAATATTGTATTTGTGCGAATTTGTGTCTTTTCAGGAGTAACAAAATAACCCAAATGAGATATTCCTTTTCAAACAATGCTACAATATTCATCTAGAATATTGATTAAAATTGTTTCTTCTTCAATTATAATATTGTACTAAAATATTGACTGAAAAATATTCTATTCAAGCAAATATTTATCTATCAAAAATTGGTATAGTCAAAACATTATGATAAGATCGAATAACTATACATTTTGTTACACAAACGGAATTTGTTGGTTTAACGGAAAAACTAACGGAATTTGTTGTTTTAACGGATTATGTAACGGAATTTTTTGTTTTAAACAGGCAGCTGTACCTTCCTTCAGTGTTTTTATCATAACTTTGTATTCCGATATTCGATTGAGGCGATTCAAAATCCGTTGGAAAGCTAACCCATCTGGCTACAACTTTGATTCAAACATCATTCTCCAATTCGATCACTTTCTATACCAAAAATATGTCTCAATATAACGGACTATGTAACGGAATTTTTTGTTTTACACAGGCAGCTGCACCTTCTTTCAGTATTTTTATCATAACTTTGTATTTTGATATCCGATTGAGGAGATTCAAAATGAGTTGGAAAGCTAACTCATCTGGCTACAACTTTGATTCAGACATCATTCTCCAATTCGATCACTTTCTATGCCAAAAATAGGTTTCAATATAACGGATTATGTAACGAAATTTCTTATTTTAAACAGGCAGCTACACCTTCTTTCAGTATTTTTATTATAACTTTGTATTTTGATATCCGATTGAGACGATTCAAAATGAGTTGAAAAGCTAACTCATCTGGCTACAACTTTGATTCAGACATATTCTCCAATTCGAACACTTCCTATGCCAAAAACAGGTCTCAATATGAAACTAAAACACCGGAGCATAACTTTTCGGTTGGGAATTGATTTGTGATCATCTTTTGACTAAATTCGATCCCCTTGACATCTTCCTTTATCCAATTGACTCCGAACACTCTCAAATCTTTATCGTGAGATTCGGCACAACTTTTAAGAATTTACATTTTAGCCCCCGAATTTTGGATCCCATACAATTTAGCCATTTCTCCAAATTTATCTACTTTTGCTTATTTTCTTCAATCTCACCAATCTACATCACAATATCAAAATCACACATCTAATTATTTATCAATTACATAAACATTACATCATTAATTATTTATAGGGTGTCTGTTTCTGTTTTTCAGTAGAAATCAAGCCGTTGGCAACACAATTCATGTCGTTGGGAGCCGCAATTTTGGACAAATTCTCTCACTGTAGGGCTGTAGGTTTAAAAAAAAACGGTAACATAATCAATTTTCCTTTCTCCTTGCAGGGCGCCCAGACATGCCCTTAATTAACCAAAAAAAATTACATTTTTATTAATAACAAATTAATTATTAAACAAAAATATTAAATATAAACTAAGCAAACGTACATTGCACGTTGCTTGCACCTAGTTTTGTTATACAATTCAAAGTTAAGAGAATACTAAAATTCTCTTTCAACTAGAAAATAAGATTTTTTTTTTTTTGTAAACTCAATTAGCTAGAAATTCTTGACATTCTTTGATTGAAGGAAAAATCATTTTCCTACCTCAATTGACTAGACATTTGTAAGCCGAAAGATGAATAAATTTTGCTAATTCAATTGACTAGAACTTCGTGCTAATAACGTGTTATAAATTAGAGAAAAAATAGGAAAAAAATAAATAAGTCAATAGCCTTTTATATATCTTATTAAGAACCAAAGTCTCATGTTTATATGAAAGAATTATGGCTGTAAGGAATACAATAGTCATTAATAAATACACTTTATTTACAACAATAATCCCATTTTATATATTTTAACACCTATTTTGGTGTCACATCTTTCAGCCTGTTTTTAGATCATGTTCTCCACTTTTTCGGATAAATTCTTGGTACGTACCTACCGTATTATAGCATTAGTAGCAATCTTCACAACACATCTATTTGATTGGAAAATCGATATACGATGAACTCAAAATAACGAGTCAAAAATAATTTCTAGAAATGGATTTAATAATCCAATATTTAAATGGATTCTTGTAATTAGTGATGGAAAAAAAACCCGCCCCGCCCAACCCCGCCCGCCCCGACGGGTTGGTGGGGTGGGGTGGGGTGGGGCGGGGAGGGGGTGCCCCCCGAAGCGCCCCGAACCCGTCCCGTGAAGAATAAAAAAAAAGAAAATTAACTGCAAATTAAAAACAAAAAATAGTTAATTGAAAGTTTTTGAAAAAAAAAAAAACATAAACGGGGCAGGACGGGATGGGGGAGTGGCGGGGCGGGGCGGGGCGGGGTGGGGGTGCCCCGTCCCGAACCCGCCCTGTTGCCATCTCTACTTGTAGTGGTATTGGGTTGACGATGGTCTTATCTACGCTCCTGGTTGCAGAACTTACGTCCTTATTACGGGAAGGCCGAGACAAGAATTATTACCGGAGACATGTAACCCTCAATTATTGCATTGAGTTTGGTACAATCTAATTTTCTTGATAGAATTTCGGAAGTTGCTCCAATTGATGCTTTTGCATGCTATGTATTGATATGTAAATAGGAGTGGGTACTATCAAGACTTGGGTTTTATTTTAAAAGATCAATCTTATTAAGACGAGTACTCAAAGTCATTATAAATTGATCTATGTATTTATCCTTATTCGATATGTGATTTGTCCCTTAATATGCTCTCGCAGGATGGTGATTCGTTTAAACAAATCAATCTTGAAATTCGCGTACTCATTTTTTGAGCCTTAATCGGATCAAACTGCTTGTTAGATTTTAATGGACTCTGATACATATCAAGACTTGAGTTCCATCTTAAAAAATCAACTTTAATACGAAAAGTAACACAAACCCTTATAAATTGCTCTATGTATTCATCTTTATTCGATATGAAATTTATCCCTTAACATGTACGGGGAGCATGATCCTCTCTCCGCTTTTTAGAATCAGCCCCTAATTTTTTTTATCTTATTTTTAGGATTTTCAATTTAAGTTGTATGTAAAAAATAAAATGTGATCTTAAAAAAAAAATTAAAACGGGGACGATAAATGGAGATTTTATGATCCATGCCGTCATCTCGCTCCGTTGTCATCCATAACTAGGAGAGAAATCTCCCATGAATTTGCAAATAATAGAGGAAGAAACCCCGCTCTGGTTTGGTGGCGGTAGTGTGGGGGTGGGCATGGGAATGGGGAAGATGGTAAGTTCTTTTGTTCTTTATTTAATTTAAAAATAAATAAATTTAGAATGTTTAGCTAATTTATTTTATAGGTTGTGATCATTTGTGAAATCTCTATAGCAAAAAGAGATAATTAAGCGGGGATCTGTTTACAACTTCTAAAATTGAAATATCATGCCAGTTATCACTACCTTGAATTTGATTGGGTCAAACTTGACTCAAATCACTGGTTTCAAATTCCTATAAATCAATTTTCACAATTCTAATTCATCCATGGAGCCTAAAATTCCAAAACATGTTCTGTGAAGCAAATGTGAAAGTCACAATTTGTTACTCGTATACCTATCAACAATCACAAATATGAATCACGGGGATTGCACGCTACTTCTTCAAAAATCATATAACATGCATACATTTCATCAGCAGTAACCCGTGGGAGAAATGTCCCGAAGACACTACTACGCATTACAAGGCTAACTCAATTTCACATTCGAAATTAACAACTATAGATGTGTTTTTGAACATGAATACAAACTGGAGAAGATCACACTCAAAAAATCGATCATCACAAACTATAAAAAAATCACAAATACAACTATTCACGTGAGATATTGCCAAAAAAAAAAAAAAGGTCAACCTACAATCCAAAATCAATAATCATGTGGACACAAATTCAAACAAATTTCCGTTATCACAATCATAACATCGACTGGTGACAAAATTCCAATAGCGATTTTGACGTTTATGACCGTAGTTTTCAAATTTTCTCTAACAAAAATAGTTGTAGGCCCATATGCTACCGCCCCATTACACCCTACTGCCTACTTGTTGTATTCACGATTGTCAAATATAGCACTAAATGGGACAGTTAAAGAACTTTTATGGGCCAGTTTGACAAACTGTTTCATGCCAATTTTATTTATTTATTTATTTTAAACCACTTCTAATCGAATAAAATAATTTCAAAGAATTATTTAAATATATTCAAGACTGGTTTCTTAATTTCAAAAACAGCTTTTATCTTTTCGAAAACCTTGCCAAATGGATTCTATACACTTTTCATATGAGAAATTGCACTTATAAATTCTACAGATAGAATTAACAGTTCCATGTACATTGATTGAATCAAACCCGACTAGAACCCATTGCTTTTGGTGCGGTTAGTCTAAATTTTGCAGTTCAAAGTGCAAATTTGTGTGTATATTTCTTATTTTATTCTCGTAATATAGGAAATGTCGTGATTTTGATTAAAAAAAAATGAATCCCCTGTTTGAGCCACATTATATTTTTCATTATCATTCTTCTACTCGTTTTCAATCAGACATTTTTCAATAAAATAATATTTTTTATCACATCCATAACTTTTCCTTCTTTTTCAACCACATATTCTCCATCACATCAATCAAAAAAATGCATACCAAACAGAGGCAAAAAGATCCTTGTTCAGTAGGCTTATTCTCTTGATTTAAGATGGGATTATGTGATCTGGCAACAAAACTGCTAGTTATTCTAAACCCCATTAATTTATAATACATTTTTCTCTTTTTTTCTTTTTAACAATATATTATTCAATAAAATAATATTTATTACATATAAAAAAAAATCTTTTTTTCGACCTCAAATTCTCCCAAAAAAATACTATTCCAAAAATTATAAAATCAAATAATGGGGGCCAAACGGGGTGTAAATATCTATTAGTCGAACGGTTAGTTGAACAAGAAAATATTAGTAATAATCATAATTTTGAAAATTAATTAAAACTGTGTTCTTCTCATGCTAAAATAAATAGTGGATTGTATAATTTTGCTATATGTACATCAAGATTTACATAATGGATTACATAATATCATGACATTCTATCATTTGTCAGTGTTGACACACAAAAGGTGCAGCCCAAGCAGAAGGCCCAAAAGAGTAAGGCCCAATCGAGATCCCAGTATCTGAAGAGCGGACCCCAATTAAAAGTCCAGTATGAGAGCCTGAATAAAAGTGTGGGCAAGTGACGTAAAAGCCCACGAAGCAAAAGCAATGCTATCGCCCAAAGCCTGCAGAACGCCCAGAGGCTGAGCGAGTAAAAGACCCTGCAGTCACCCAAAGGTATAAATCCGGCAACGCCCAAACGGTTTAAGTTACCCAAAGGCCCCAGTGGAAATAACGTCCTGCCACCATCCAAGGCAACGACTTTAAGCGGTTTAAGTACATCCATGATCTAAGAACCTCAAGAATATGGAGTCGTGCGGTGATAAGTTATGAACGGCAGTTTTAACACATTGGCCATGATGAAGAAAATGGGTGGTTTCAAGCAGTTCTTAAGCAGTTGAAGGCTGTCTAAGCAGTATAAAAGAGAGAAGAAGATAATGAGATAAGCCCGACAAAATTGACTCTCAAACAGAGAAAATGTAATTTCCTTTTATTAGACTTAGTTTTAATTAACTTCGATTCTCCTGTACTTGTGTGCTTGCGCCCCTTGGAGGCATCTTGTCTACGTCCAAGCTTGTAATCTTCATATTCAATAAACACCCCTTTTTGGGACTTTGTTCCAAGAGATTTGTCCCTTACACAATCGTTTGATCCCCTTTTAATTGTTAGCGAGCGAACCTGCGCGAAACAATTTGGCATGCCCAGTGGGACAGTTGGTGTTTGAAGATACAAAAAAGGAAACATTATGCCTCATAAAAATCCCGATAAGGCACTAGCAAGTCACGGAGTAGTCCAAGTGCAGGATCGAGCGAAGACGAGGAGCAACAACAGTATCCTCGTACGGAAGGACACTCAAGCGATCACAAATCGTTACGAACCAATGACAGAATTGAGTCCTCGAATCATGCGTGCATTGCTTGGAGAACTCACGCAAGATGTCGTTGAACAGGTAAATTTACGAAATGCCCATAATATGGAAAAATTTACCCAGAACGGAAACGTTCACTATGACAACATGGCCAAACAGTTAAATGTTTTGAATGACCTTATGAGCAAATTAGTAGGCCAAGTATGTCAACCAGCCATACCCGTAGGGAATCATTTCCAAACCAGGACGATTGTGGGACATACTTCACCACACAACTCCCCTGGTTTAAACCCAGGTTTAGAAGCGTTTTTTGGCCCTTCCACTTCAAATCAGGGGGCTAATGGAATGCCAAACTTAAATGGTGGTAACGCGACTACTAACCTGGGGGGTAATTTGAACATAAAAGATAATATGCCGAATAACGGTCATGATTTACCCCGTGTTAATGAGGGGGGAAATACTCAGTATAATGGGTATAATGGTCTAAACAATGGCACTTTCCATGCCAATCAGGGACCAAATGTCAGGCCGACTCAAGTGAACCAACAGGTAAATCAACCCATAGGAGTCCCATATGATCCAAATGTGCTGTTGAGAAATCAAATTGCAGAAATAGTACAAGATCAAATGGTTGTTGGGGTGCGTCCTGTTATCAGGCCGACTTACACCAAGCCATATCCTGATTGGGTAGACCAGGTATATCCATGGCCTAGAGGATATAAAGTGCCTGAATTCTCGTTGTTCACTGGTTTAGGAGAAGTATCCACTCTAGAACACATAGGACGATTCACATTACAGAGTGGTGAAGTGACCGATTACCATAAGATGAGACTATTCCCAAGTTCTTTAACAGGAGTAGCCTTTTCATGGTTTATCAATTTGCCAGCAAATTCTGTTCAGACATGGCAACAAATGGAACAGTTGTTCCATGCTCAGTTTTACAAAACAGAGTCTGAGGTTACACTGGCCGATTTGGCGAATTTACGTCAAATGCCAAATGAATGGGCAGAGGGCTTCCTTCAAAGATTCAAAATAGCCAGGAGTAAATGTTTTGTACTCTTGCCCGAAAAAGAATTTGTCAAAATTGCTCAGAGCTGTTTAAGTTTTGACTTAAAGAAAAAATTTCAAGATAGGGAATTCCCTGACTTGTTCCAACTCAGCGCAAACATGATTAGGTACGAGCGTTTGATAAGAGAGGAAGAGCAAGTGAAAAATTCTAGTAAAGGGACTTACTATAAAGACCCAAACTTTGGCATCCATGCCATAAATGATGAATTTTACGATCAAACTGAAATATGTTTGGCCGAACTAACCAAAGGGGACGCGTATACTTGCCCCATAATGGCTAAACCTAGAGATTTAGCCAGCAATGAGCCTATGGAAGGAGAAAATAAGAAGAATAGAACGTTCTCGTTCGACGTAACTAAGGCTGACCTCATATTTGATAAATTGTATAAGGATAAACAGATAAAGTTGAGCGATAAGCATAAGTTGCCAAGCCCTGAGTAAATCAAAGGTAAAAAATATTGTAAATGGCACAATGCATGGTTACACATGACTAATTATTGCTTGGTTTTCCGTCATGTTTTACAGGATGCTATTGAGTCAGGACGAATCACGTTTGAAGACAAAAAGAAAATGGCAGTGAACGAAAATCCTTTCCCACAGCCACTTGAAGTGAATATGGTGACGACGACCAATCTTAAAAATAAGTTGCCAAGATTCAAGTTGGTTATCGATGATGAAGAAGACCCAGAGAAACATGCCAGTGTGTTTGAACTCATCAGAGGAAAAGAACCCATGAAGGATGAGGAAATTTTGTGTGCCAGGTGTAAAGGGGAAGTGAGAACAAATACTTGGAGACCAGAAGTGTGGCAGAATCACCATCGCCCTGGTTTTGATCCAAGCAAGAGGCAGGGAACGTCGTTCTATAGAGAACCGCCTCCGGAAAGGCAGTTCAAGCCAGTAAGGCATATGAGATCATTCAGACCACAGCCTCGCCAGCCTAATGTGTGGTACTCATATCAGCATAATGCGAGACGTGTTGTGCCTTTTAATGAGATGACCAAGACTCAACAAAGAAGATTCCAGCGGAATTATGGACGGATGACGAGACAACAGCAAGAAAAGCCACGTCCTAAAGCGCCAAGAGTACTAGAAAGAGCTAATCAAAACACTCTTGAGGATAGTGAAGAAACTGGCACTGGGGAGTCAATGGGAGAAATGCCGGAAAGTTCTTCTGGGAGGTCGAAGTTTGATCGAAGCAAAGGAGACGAAGACGATACAGAACCACCCCTTACTATCCAGTTTGGTACTTTACCTCCAGTCATGGCTAATAACTATCTGTTGGCCAACGAATTCAAGAATAAGGATAAAGAAGAAAGAAATGAGGAAGAAGCGTGTGTGCTGGAGTGTGAAGAGGGTCAGTCATCTCAAGAAATACAAAGCAAAGAGGATGATGGGATGACTGATATTGAGGAAGAAATTGATCTAGAAGAAGAAAGGAAAAAGAGAGGAGTATCGCGCAACACTCTGCTAAAGCAATTGCATCGGGAAGGAGTCCGTGAAGTAGACTTGTTGGGAGAACCATCTGGGCGTTCTTTCGACTACTACGTATTATATGGAACACCCAAAAGGAAGAAAAGGGTACCTCGGTCTGAAAAGTACGGATCTCCCCCAAGGATATTACCTCCCCCAACAGGTTGGGTAGTTATGGGAGAAACACCGGAGAATGAAAATAGTGCCCAACTAGCGAGTATCCAGCCCGAGGTGTTGCAAGTTGGTACATCTCAAAGGGATAGGTCGACAGGAGACAAACAGGAAGTAGAAATTGATGCAGCAGAAAAAGTCGTCTTCAGAAAACCCACTATGAAACTAACTAATCATTTAAGGCCACTTTACGTGAGGGCTTTAGTCAATGGCATACCGGTGGTGAAGGTGCTCATTGACAATGGGGCAGCCATAAATACTATCCCATTAAGGATGATGAGGAAATTCGCAAAGACAGAAGATGACATGATCCCAACAGAGGTCATTCTTACAAGCTTTAATGGGGGAGCAACTTCAGCCAAAGGAGTGATGCCACTAGATATAACGGTGGGAATGACTACTAGGACCACAGTCTTCTTTATTATTAATGGTCCTACTAGTTACAATATACTTCTAGGGCGAGATTGGATCCACGAAAGTCGCTGTATACCATCATCGTTCCACCAGTGTTTAGTATTCTGGAATGACCAAGGTAAAGCAGAAGTGGTACAAGCAGATCATAGGCTTTTTGTTGCAGAAGCTAACTCAGTGGAAAGATTCATGTACGAGGGGAACTATGGACCTGTCAGAATAATCCAGGATGGAAATGAAACTCAGGTGGTCGCACAGAGTGAAGAACCATTTTCGGTAGATGCGCTCACTGAGATGTTCAGTCAAATGAGGCCAAATATAGTGGTCCTAAAAGAGCCAGTGATTGGCAAACGGACAATCGAAGAATTCTGATGAGTGGGCGACCGAAAGAGCATGTGGCCGAGATCCAAGCCTTCAAAGCCAGATTAGTGGCTTTCAATAAAGAATGTCAAGAGAAAACCAAAAAAGAGGTAGCATTGAAAACATTAGGAGACAGGTTGGCAGTATTCAGTTTGGAGCAAAGTATTGACCAGAAAGTCAACAATGTGGATTGCCTAGAAGAAGAAATGCCTACAAGGGACATGGATGGCGAGGTGATGAGAATCAACAAGTCTAGGAACGCTCAAACACAAGACCATTTGGTCAAAGTAAACATTGGCGACGTGGGAGAAGATCGCCCAACGTTCATCAGCCAGATGCTCAGTCAAAAGGTTAGTACAACTTTAATCACTTTATTAAAAGAGTATAAAGATTGTTTTGTCTGGGAATATGAGCACATGCCTGGTTTAGATAAGAATTTAGTGGAACATAGATTGCCAACTAAGTCAAATTTTAAGCCCCATAAACAGCCTCCTAGACGCTTTGCCCCTAACGTGTTACCTGAAATTAAGAAAGAGATTGAGCGATTACTAAGAGCAGGCTTCATTAGGACGGCTAGGTATGTTGAATGGTTATCCAATATCGTGCCAGTATTAAAAAAGAACGATAAATTAAGGGTGTGCATAGATTTTAGAAATCTGAATTTAGCAACACCTAAAGATGAATACCCCATGCCTACGGTAGATTCTTTAGTCGATTCCACTGCCGGACATGTTATGTATTCCTTCATGGATGGGTATTCAGGATATAACCAAATTTATATAGCTGAAGAAGACGTACACAAAACTGCCTTTAGATGTCCAGGGGCATCGAGGTGTTACGAATGGGTAGTTATGCCTTTCTGCCTAAAAAATGCGGGAGCAACTTATCAAAGGGCAGTGAATCTAATTTTTATGATATGATAGGCAAATTTGTTGAAGTGTATGTGGATGATATTGTTGTCAAATCTGTTAAAGAGGAAGATCATTTCGAACAATTGAAACACTCATTTGAGCGAATGAGACAATATAAGTTGAAGTTGAACCCTTTGAAGTGTGCGTTTGGTGTCAATGCCGGTAACTTCCTCGGCTTTCTAGTACACCAAAGGGGAATCGAACTTGATAAGAATAAAGCAAATGCCATTTTTGAGGCCAAACCGCCCAGCAACAAGAAAGAATTGCAACGATTTCTGGGTCAAGTAAATTTCTTAAGGCGTTTTATCTCTAATTGTGCAGGGCGAACAAAAGCTTTTTCGCCTCTACTGAAATTGAAAAACCAGGACGAACTCGTCTGGAAGGAAGAACATCAAAAGGCTTTTGATAGCTTGAAGGTGTATTTATCTAACCCGCCAGTGTTGGTGTCACCTATCTAAGGGCGGCCAATGAAGGTATATACATCGGCCGAACAAGAATCGATAGCTGGAATGGTCGCGCAAGAAGACCAATTTGGTGAAGAAAGGGCAATATATTATTTGAGTAGGCGATTGACAAAATGTGAATGTAATTATTCTGCCATTGAAAAATTATGTCTCGCTTTATATTTCACATGTACCAAATTAAGGGCTTACCTACGGCCTGTAACAGTTTATTTAATTTCCAAGATAAATTTAGTAAAGTACATGTTTTCTCGCCCTATCTTACACCAAAGGATAGGCCTTTGGACTTTGGCACTATCCGAATTTGAGATACAATATATACCACAGAAGGCAGTAAAAAAATCAAGCGTTAGCTAATTTCTTGGCCGATCACCCGTGCCTCGATATGCCTGAAGAAATTAAACTGGAAATAGACTCATTTGAGTTAAAACCATGGATCCTATACTTCGACGGATCAAAAACTTCCAAAGGTGCAGGGGTAGGAATAGCCTTGATAAATCATTTAGGGGTTTGTTACAAATTCGCTTTCACATTGGACAGAATGTGTACCAATAATCAGGCCGAATACGAAGCATTGATTGTCGGCCTAGAGTTGTTGATTGAAATGGAGATGAAAATGTGATTATTAGGGGTGATTCCCAACTGGTAATTTACCAACTTATTGGTGATTTCAGATGTCAAAGTGAATCCGTCATAAGCCAGTACGAGGTCGCTCAAGAATTGCTGAGGAGTTTGACCAAGTAGAACTTTAATATGTCAACAGGATATACAATGACATAGCAAACGAACTAGCTCAAACTGCCTCAGGTTACTTGAAAATTTTAAGTATGGAACCTACTTGTGAATACGGAACAATATTGCCTGTTGTGCAAAGGAGGGCAAATAGAATCGGAATTCATTGCATACAAGAAGGAGAGGCAATGGATTGGAGGGTGGAAATAAAGGAGTTCTTGAAAGAACCATGGAGGAAGAATGATAGAAGGATAAAGCTACGGTCGCTAAATTACACATTGATTGAAGGCGAATTACTTAAGAAACGTTCGGATGGGATTTTGCTGAAATGCGTGAGTTTACAAGAAGCCAAGGTAATTATGGCTGAAACACATGAAGGAATCTGTGGAGCCCACCAAGCTGGTCAAAGAATGAGGTGGTTAATTATTAGGAATGGATATTTTTGGCCTAAGATGGGAGAAATGTGCGTCCAACATGCAAAAGGTTGTTTAGCATGTCAAAAACATGGGCCGATTCAGAGGGCGCCAGCAAGGGAGATGGCACCAATCGTTAAGCCATGGCCGTTCAGAGGCTGGGCGATAGACTTAATGGGGAAGATTTACCCACCATCGTCCAAGCAGCACACGTTCATTATAGTAGCAACGGATTTCTTCACTAAGTGGGTAAAGGTAATACCTCTAAAAGAAATATCTCAGAAGAATGTGATAGAGTTCATCCGTGATCATATCATCTACAGATTTGGCATTCCCCAAACTCTGATGGTGGATTATGGAACTTCCCTGAATGGTGATCAAGTGAAAGAATATCTGAACGAATTTGGGATCAAGTTAGTAAATTTCACGCCTTATTACACCCAATCCAATGGTCAGGCTGAATCATCTAACAAAATTCTAAAGAACATTGTAAGAAAGATGATAAATGAGAATGCCAGAAATTGGCACGAATGTTTGAATCAAGCTTTGTGGGCCTATAGAACGTCGCCACGCACAAGCACTAAAGTCACTCCTTTTCAACTAACGTACGGGCAAGACGCGGTGTTACCGATGGAAATCAACGTCCAGTCAATAAGAGTATGTTCACAAAATGATTTGGGCGACAGCGAACGTGCAGAGTTACTTATCCAAAATCTGTTGGAGTTGGACAAGTTAAGGTTAGACGTCCTAGATAGACTGCAAATTCAGAAACAAAAGATCGCTAAGTTCTACAACAAGAAGGTCATAGCCAAGTCTTTCAGTTTATGCGATTTAGTTTGGAAAACAATACTTCCGTTGGACAGCAAGGACCCAAAGTACGGTAAATGGTCACCAAATTAGGAGGGACCGTACAGGGTAAAAAGCGTGTTGCCTAATGGAGCCTACCATTTAGAGAATTTAGATAGTACCAATCACATGAGGTTCATCAACGGCAAATATTTGAAGAAATATGTCCCTTCCCTGTGGGAAGACGAACAAGCAAAAGTTTAAACATACAAAAAGCGATGATAGCCAGATAAGACAAAGAACGAATTACGTTCAAGCGAAATTTTATTAAATAAGTGTTGGTTACATCTGCGAAGTACAAAATACAAGAATGGCAAACTATTACAATCCGCCAAGGAAGACGGTGAAAATTGTGGACTAGGCCCAGCCGCCTTCCTAAATGTATTACTGCAATGGTTGACGAAGAAACTTAGAAACACTCTCAGAAATGGCTTGCAAAATACCCTCAAATCGCCTTCCATAATTGAACCCTTTGTAGAACACGAGACGATGGGAAGAATTTTGTTAGCCAACATACGTTTCCTATATCTCCCATACCAAGAAAGGATTGAGATGGCTCCGTCATTAACAGGAAAGGGAACGAAGGGTCGATCATGCGAAATGCCAAAAATGATGGCAGTAGTTTAGTTGGTGGAAGAAAGGGATGAGATATGAGGATGACGATGAGTGTGGAACATGAACGCATTTATAATAGACGAATGCGAAAAGTCAGAATATCAAAGGCCACCTACATTAAATGGCCCAAAAGTCTGAAAGGTGAGAGGGTCGGTATGCATGAATGTTAGTGTTAGACTGATCAATTGCTTGGGGGTTGACGATTTAAAAAGAAACGTCAATTAACGCACGAACATATAAAAGCGATTATTCAATAAAGGCAAAAATACTGCTGTTACAATGGATGATCGAGCTGTCAAACTACAAAGAAAAGACATCGAATGTCTCAATTACAATTCACTCCAAGCAGATCGTATCTGTTCACGAAGCTTAGCCCAATCCTCATCTTGCCTTAAAGAAGCAGTATTTACATCAGTCACAACCTCGGGGTCAACTCTTAGCTGATGATAACGCTCGACCAAGGACTTGGTCCGTTCTACCTCTTGAGAAGCATTACGCTCTTTGGCAGCCATTCTAGCTTTGCAATCGTCCATCCTTGCCTGAAGCTCCTTTATCTCCGCAGCCAACGTCATCATCAGGGAATCTTCAGCCTTAATCTCAGAAGAAATCTCATTCAATCCAACTTTGGCTTGGTTGATCTCTTGAAGCAAAGACTCCTTTTCGGAGGAAGCACGAACATACTGAGTACTTTTGACCCTCAATTCAGCACTTCTAGCCAACAAAGAAAGGACTTCAGAATGAATGGCCCTCAATGTTGCCTTGAACTTAGGAGAAACATTGAGCGATGGAAGCGTGAGTGCTTGTAACAACTTCGAACCCAAGAGGTCAAATTTATCCGTCTGCGTAGCTGCACTGGCCGTACAAACATCCATATCCATGAAGACAACATACTCAAGCATTGATTGTCTGAGAGTTTCCATGTGTGCCTCTGAGGAGTCAGAAGAAGAAGGGCAGGGCGTCTCCACTTGTTCCCAAGAGGAAAACAAGTCCTGGATGGAGCGCACAACGGCATTGGTACACTGAGAAAATGCCCATGTTAAAAGTGTCACCACAACGAAACAAGTAAAGCGAAAGGTGAAGGAAGAAAGTTGAACTACCTCAGCGGCGACCTTCGGAGGCCCAAAATCATCATCAATTGGCTCCACCATCCGAGAGGACTTCCCCTTCCCCGAATAAGACGAGCTTGTTGCAACGGGCAGATCTATAGAGTGACCCGGTATACACGAGGGAAAACAAGTTAAAGATTGGTAAGTCGACAAATAGAGTGAAAATGTTGAGAGATGCCTTACCTGTTGGTTCGGTAATTGGACGACGGATGTCCTGGGAAGTCTGCAACGCCTCCGGGGACTGTAATGAAATGTCTAGCACCAAGGGATGCTCTTCAGATGGAACCCCTTCAGCAGATGATTCTGTAGAAACGGTGACGACAACAGGAATTGGAGCAGGAGAGGTTGTAGCCGAGGTTTCTAAAGGAGAAGTTAAGTTTTTCTGAAACCATCACATGAAATGGAGAGGAAGCATCAGTTTACGAAATTCGATAGCTCACGGACAAACAAAATCATTACCTTTCTTTTATGGATGAGAGGAATATCAGCATCATTGCCACCTTCCTCTTCGATGTTGTCCTGCGAAATTGGAGAAGCCGTGGCTGGCCGTTTTCGGCTGGAGGTACCTTTGGCAGCAATAGCCGGGGCTGTTGGAGGAACGGACAGAGGATTTGAACGTCTACGGGAGGCTGAAGGTGATTTTGAAGGGCCTTTAATAGACAAGGGAATAGCAAGAACAGGGGAAGAAGGAATATTTGAGCGATCCAACGAATGAAAGGCGCGAGTGGCATTGACCGAAAAAAGCCTACGCTTCATAGACGGCCACAGTTGGTCAAAGAGAGGGTGCGTAACCGCAGTAGGATTGAAAGGAACGAAAGAAAAACCAACGGTCAAGCGTTTATTACGAGCATCGATAGCCCCAACCTCAGCTTTACTAATGAGATGGAAGCGCTCTGTGATATTCTGAGAATAACAAAGAGGGACTGGCCAAGTTTGGCCAAAACCCAGCTGACGGGCAAAGAAATGGGGAGCATATACTTCAACTCCAACTTTGGCATTTGTCCCCGTCAAGATGTCATGAAACAATTCTTTCCCAACCAAGAATTCAACCCACATAGACAAAGAGGTATTCGCTTCATCCATGGTGGAGGGAGGATGAACAAAAATGGGAGTTTGGTGGGCAGAGAAAGGAAAGAATGAAGGGATCGAATTCAAATTATAAAAGAAAGTGAAGACATCCCTGGCAGGCATATTTACAGGAGCCAATCGATGAATGAATAACCCATAGCATGCAACCGACCTAGGAAGAGAAGGTATAGCACCAAGTTGCGGGAAATACGCCCTCAACCATAATTGAGCCAACCAGAGAGGCCCACTGCCTGTAGGGGAAGCACAATTCTTTAGTTGGAATTGGAGGGAGGCCATGCCTCTATAAAGGGCAGCCAGAAAAAATGAACATAAATTCAGGGGTCGGCCACGTGCTAATTCATGCGATATGGGTAGATAGCTCGTAGAAGGCTTCAGATTTGGGACACAGAGGACATATTTACATAGCCAACCGTGAAGGAAGGCTACACGCTCTGCATGGTTGGGCTCTGAAATGGAAGGAGTAGAAAGGCTTTGCATGCTCGAATAAGATTCAGTAACTGACTTATCAAACTTCGGAGCAGCACCAGTAACCAAGATACCAGGGAATATGGTATCGCCCAGGGGTGGAAGATTTACTAAAGCCCCTACGTCCTTCAGGGTAATGGACATCGGGCCAAGAGGAAAGACAAAAGTATTGTATTCTGAGGACCAGAAACTCAGTGCAATTGGAAAAAGCACTGAATCGTAGATTGGGGGGTAGAGGGTAATCTCCAGCAAATCAGAAATCCGTGCACGGTCAAAAAGTGCTTTTGTGGGACCATGTTTCACTAGTTGTGCATGCCAAAGACGAAAAGAAGAATCAGTTTTAGGCCAAGTACGAATGCCTCGCTCTTGGATGGGCTTCAATGGTAACGAATCCTGGAAAGGGAGATTCTCCACACAAGGAAACACTTGACCCACTGCCGTTTTCTCTATGGATGTAGCGTCATTGAACATTGGACCAAGATAAAACTCATTCAAGTCTGGATTGGCTGGTGCAAGGTAAGAAAGGTTTACATACGGCCTGGTGAGGAGGTTCTGGAAATCATCGAAACTAAAGGGATTCTCCGAGTGAGTTTGAGAAGTCGTCATAGAATGCAGGATGTGAGTTTACTTGGATTTACTCGAGAAACGATGAAGAGAAGTAAAGCGGTGAACAATAAAAATAGTGGGGAAAAGACGCAAGGCATGAAGACGTGGTTTAATGGTGCGATGAAGCGGCACGATTATTGGGAATACGAGAATTGTAACGTCGTTGTAACGTCGTGCCGTTCCAGACAAAGAGAAGCGACGGTTGGAATGCCTGGAAAAACTCAAACGGTGCTAGAAAAGCGCGAAAGTGAATATGGCAAAATTAATAGGGGGTAATTGTTGACACACAAAAGGTGCAGCCCAAGCAGAAGGCCCAAAAGAGCAAGGCCCAATCGAGCGGACCCCAATTAAAGGTCCAGTATGAGAGCCTGAATAAAAGTGTGGGCAAGTGACGTAAAAGCCCACGAAGCAAAAGCAATGCTATCGCCCAAAGCCTGCAGAATGCCCAGAGGTTGAGCGAGTAAAAGACCCTGCAGTCGCCCAAATGTATAAATTCGGCATCGCCCAAACGGTTTAAGTTACCCAAAGGCCCCAGTGGAAATAACGTTCTGCCACCATCCAAGGTAACAGCTTTAAGCGGTTTAAGTACATCCATGATCTAAGAACCTCAAGAAGATGGAGTCGTGCGGTGATAAGTTATGAACGGCAGTTTTAACACATTAGCCATGATGAAGAAAATGGGTGGTTTCAAGCAGTTCTTAAGCAGTTGAAGGCCGTCTACGCAGTATAAAAGAGAGAAGAAGATAATGAAATAAGCCCGACAAAATTGACTCTCAAACAGAGAACATGTAATTTCCTTTTATTAGACTTAGTTTTAATTAACTTCGATTCTCCTGTACTTGTGTGTTTGCGCCCCTTAGAGGCATCTTGTCTACGTCCAAACTTGTAATCTTCATATTCAATAAACACTCCTTTTTGGGACTTTATTCCAAGAGGTTTGTCCCTTACACAATCGTCTGATCCCCTTTTAATTGTTAGCGAGCGAACCCGCGCGAAACAGTCAGTTTAAAACACAATCGACTTTTATATCCAATATTTTCCCTCCATATCATATTATGTAATTTATTATTTATATATTTTTTATATACAAGCAGCAAAATTCTAAATTTTAATTAGAATTGGATCAACCCGACTAGTTTGATCCGGTTCCAATTTGTTTCGATTGATTTCGAGAAATATACTCTCTCCTATCCCCCAACGAATTAGTGCTATTTTCGTAATAACCACTAATTAGTTTGACTTTCCATATTCGATGCATTTGACTTTTCAACCATAGTTTCTTGTCGTGATAATTTTTGCAGCGATGAGCCTGACTTTTTAATTAAAAAATTTATCTTAACAGTAAACTTGACGTGAAATTAAACATTAAATATAATTATTAAATAAATAAGAAATGTTGAATCAAAGGCCAATAGACAAATAATTGAGACATTGAGTGCACGTCACCACATGCATCTGTTTTCAGCTCATTAAATTTCTTGATATTAATAATGTAAATTTATGTTTTGAAAATAAGGTTAGCACAAAAACCACGGGTCAAGTTAATAAGTTGACTTGCAAACTACACGAAAAGGAATTCAATTACGTATAACATGTGGCGAATGCAAACATTTTGAATTAAGAAAGCACAATTAAATTTTCAAATCGAATAAATTGATAAAGAAAAAAATATAGTTTCTTCTTAACCATGACAGAAAATGATAAACTTTAAAATACAGATGCAAACATAGTATAGGAATTATTAACTTTATCCATTCTAGATCATATATTTATTGAACGGTCATGAGTATATATATATAGTATTTATAAAGAAAAATGGCGTCTAAATTTGTTGTGCCGTGTATTGAAAAAAAAAAAACACTGAAAATGTCGAAACTTATTAATATGACATAAATTATGTGATTGAGGACAAACGAATAATCAAGCAACATGATCTTACCCAACTTGACTTCATTTTTAGGTGCGTGATCGAGACAAATTTTTCAAATATCCATGCACCCACAATTAGAGAAGGATTAAACTTTTGTTCTCGGATTGATTGGTTGAGACATTAAAGACACAAAAAAATGAATATTAGATTTCCAGCAAATGAACGGATAATGAGTTATAAAATGTAGCAAATAAGACATATAATAGCAAATGATAGAAATTATGCCCTCGTTTGATAGATATTAAAATTAATTTTTTAGTAAATGTTGATAAAATTTGATAAAATGTAAGATTGAAAAGTTGTGAGTCATATGAAATGTGTGATTAAACTAATTATTGACTTTGACTTAGATTAGAATTAAAATTTTATTTCTACCAAACAGGGGCAATATACTTGAAAATGCAAGATTTTTAGCCATATACTTGAAAGAATTTAACTGTTTTTTCTTACGCCTAAGACAATTCGTGACATTATTGCTCAACACTTCTCTTTTTAAACTATTTATAAAGTTGCCAAATGGAGGATAAATCTTTAACGTAAGTCATCTAAGCATTATGTAGAAGATATATAAATCAATCAAATATAATTTGAACTTCCAATATTAATCAAAATTGAAACAACATAGTTTGATTATAAAAAATATAATATAATAATAACTGAGGAAAAAAGAGCTATCAGATTTTTTAGAATGATATTAATTTTCAACATAAAATGAAAAAAAAATAATAAATACTGATATTGATTTAAAGTATTCGAATCATTAGATTGTTTGTTCATGTCAAAATACTCGAACAATATCCATAACATTAATGCACAATTTTCACATCCCCTACTTTGATCAATGTATTACATTTTCTCATTTAAAAAAAAAAAAATTTGGTGGGGGTAAGTGATCCACTATGTCACACTCTAGTTCCGCCATTGATAGTATAGGGATAGTTGTACCTACAATAACATTTCTTGTCATAAAAAGGTTTTTTCACATTTCGTGTAAAATAAATAGATCTCTAGAAACTACTTTAGCCCTTGTTTGGTCCGACTTGAAATTATCATTTTCAGTAGATTTTGCTAATTCAAGAATAGTACCAACTATTTAAACGTTAGAGTACGAGGACCCAAATTTTGGTTGTAGGGCCCAAAAAGCTCGTGTTGCAACATATGTTGTGAAACTAAACTGATGTATTTTAGGGTTTCATTGTATTATCATTCATAGTAGCCACACATCTTGTACTCATTTTTGATATAGTGAATTTCTCATCCTCTGTCTATAGTTTTTCTCGTCTTGAGTTTTCATGTAAATCTTGTGTTCATGTTCTTATTTTATTTATGAATAATGCTATTTGTATATAATGATTTACAGATTCACGTACAAAATAATGACACGAAGAAAGAAAAAGAGGAAAAAACAAAAAAGAAGGAAAAAAGAAGTCATTTATGAATCAATTAATATAATCCACATCACCATTCTGTAAATTAATTTATAAATCGTGATGTATAAATAACATTATTCTTTATATATTGCCTATTCTCGCTTTTTCATAACAAACATTCCCCAATGTCACTAAATGTTGCAACAGTTCTACTACAGAAACAGACCCAATGACAAATTTTATACACGGATACACTTGACAATCATCCATTGGCAGTCAAAAAAAATGTAAAACAAAAAACTACATGTCATTGAACCTGTTTAAACATTATTCATGCTGCAAAGTGGTTCAATTATTGCATCCCATATTTTTCAATTTTACCCTTGAATTGACAGAAAATTAATCTTGCAAAGTGTATGGCAAGGGTATTTTGGGGACACACATTAATGTTCCGACAACCTAGTTTTCACAAGTCACACCTAGTTTGAATGGAATTGAGATTTTTGCTAAAAAAGCTAGGCTCAAACACAGGGTAATGAAGTTGTCATCATGAGTACACAAAAGTTATGAAAGTATAATACAAAGTAACTCTCAGAATTATTAATAAAAAAGAGATTCGAATCAAGAAAAGATATTTGTAAAAAGGGCGGATTCGATAAGAGGATGAGAATGTGTGTTAGATGTGGGAAATTAAAATTTCGACAATGTCTCGATCGATCAATGGGTCCACCCATGTGAAATATAAAAATTGTTTAAGAGAGATTAGGACTATGATCTTATCCATTATGTCCCCACCTAAATTTTCCACTCCAATGAGGTGCCTTTGTCATCCAAATTTAAAATGTGCGTTAGATTCTTCCATGAGTATGTGCAGGCAAGAATTTATGCACAAAAATAATTGGATCTTACCTTTTTTTTTAAAAAAGAAATGTTCTTTTAATTTTTTTTTTCCTTATTTATTGCTTTTGCAGACTTTAATGTTAGGACCAACATCACGGTAATTTAGCCCTCGTTTGATCTCAGTACTTTCAAAAAATATTTTTCTCTTTTTTCTTTTCAATGACACATTTTTCAATAAAAGGATATTATTTGTAAATTCAAAACTTTTATTCATTTTTCAACCACACATTTTCATCAATTTACTGTTCCAAACGCATTCTTAAGAAAAAGATGGGTTCAAACAGGCTTTTAGTCCATATTTGATCCACATTTTTTTCAAAATATATTTTTTTTCTTTTATTTTTAATCACACATTGTTCAATACAATAATATTATATACAAATAAATTTTATCCCTATTTCTTAATTATACATTCTCTATTAATTTTTTTTTTCAAAATATATTCTGCTCGTAAAATGAGGTTCACGTATCGTGGGTACCATTATTTGTTTTAAGTACGTATATAGTGGAGTACTTATCCGCAGGACCGCAGCTTTTACTATAAGACCTTTGTAGATACAGTTTTCACTTATAATTTCTCTCTCTTCCTCCTTCTTTCTGTCAAGTGTCAACCATCAAAACCCACTGGTTTTTATTAAACTCTGAAGCCTTTCCTTCATTTTCGTTGTAAATGCAAGAAAAAACAGCCATATTTCTAGAATTCTCCAATTCCAAATCCAGGTTTTTCTCCTCTCTCTATATGTATATGTGTATAAATTTTTTTGTGTTCAATTTTGCTTTTCTCTAAAGGAAAATGTGCCCACCCACAGAATACCTTTTACTTGCCTTTTTTTTTTGTTTGGATTTTTGATATATATATTTTTTTTGAAATGGAGAAATAAGAATTGGGTTTTCAAGAAAAGAAGTTCCCATGAAAGAATTTTTCACAAATTTTTTTTCTGCAAGCTTACATAGTGTTTTTTTAACTTACTGCAAGCCTTGTTTAAATCAACTTAAAGTTCATAAGTATTTGGATAATTTGTTAATGGAGTTCATAAGAATTTATCTGACTTGCATGTTAATTTGAATTTTGATTTTAGTTTGTTCACAACTGATTTTGTAGCAGAGGAAATATTACATTTTTCACACATTTGAAGGAGTGATTTTGGCAGATTTACAATGTTTTAAGATTCATATACTGTTTCTCTTTTCAATTTTTTTATGCTAATAATTATTTAATCAAACTGAGGGTATGGTGTGGGGTGGGGGGAGGGGAGGGGAGGGGAGGGGTGAAGAAAGGAAAATAACTTCATCTGTTGAATAATTTGATGTACAGTTTTGAGTTGAGATTCCTGCCTTTTTTTCTTTTATTGCATTAACCACTTCGTTGACTGAGTCACCTTTGTTCATATTAATAATAGTCATTAGTTGTAATCAGACCCCACTACAAGAACAATTACTTATTAATTCATTCCAACAATTTGTACTAGTTAAGGTAATGCTGTTGTTAGTCATTGGCTTATAATTATCCTTTTTATCAATAATTTTGTTTTCCTGAGCATAATAATGGTCTTGGTCGTCCCTAAGTCGCTGTACATGCCTTTTTGATAGATTGGTGAGGGTTTCTGCAAGAGAAGTTTTACTTAGTGTTGGAAAAATGGCTTTGTTGAGCTTACTTTTGGCACAATTTTAGGTGGGACTCATTGGTTCAATTTGGAAGATCAAAGTTGTTTTGTGTTCTCCTTTGTGTGAACATCGAAATCATATATTTACTTGTCAAAAATGATAAACGGGTGAATGAGAAATTGGAATTCAAAGTGGACCAATGGAAGATGGTTTATGTTGGAGGGAAAACTATATTTAAGTTTATGCCACGTAGGAAGTTGATGAAAATAAGGACCACTTTATATATGGTTGCATTTTGGAAGGTTGTGTAATCGTGTATAACATAGAGGCTCTCTTTATGTGCGCGCTCAGGGGTGTAAATCAATGACCAAAAATTGTACATCGAGCTTTGAACTCGTGTGCAGGCGCGACCTACGTATATGAATGTCAGGTCGAATGGAGTAAAAATTGACTCCTTAGGAGTTTCCACGTTTTGCTAATTTTTGCTTTCTCCAACTGACTTTTTAGCTTCTGAAACTATTGAAATTTCAATGGTTATTACCATTATAGTATTGAGTTAATGGACATATTTACTCACAATTCATGGGGGCCAAGTTTATAATTGAGTTTGTTTTTTCATTATTCAACACCAGAAGAAAAATTATATACTCTTTTGCATAATTTACGGTTCTCTTCTGCACAATATCCAATTTCAGTTCTTAGAAAATTTTCATTTTCTTCTAAGTCTCGCTGGTGCTGTTATGACACAAATTCATTTTGCTGGAGGAAATTGAAGTACTCATTTCTACCGGTTCTCCCCGTTTAATATATCCAGTGGTCATTAAAGGATATAGTGATGCTAATTGGATATCTAATATAAAAGACTTAAAGATCACTAGTGGATTTGTGTTCACATTGGGAGGTGCAACTATATCCTGAAAATCATTTAAACAAATAGTTATAGCCAGATCTATCATGGAATTTGAGTTTATAGCTCTAGATAGTCAAAACCCGTGCTAGCATTTGCATACATTGTGATAGTCAATCAGCAATTGGAATGACACAGAGTAAGATGTACAATGGTAAATCTAGACATAGTCGTCGTAGATACAATACCATAAGGCAACTACTCTCAACTGGAGTAGAGTTATCTCTATCGACCATGTAAGGTCAAATGATAACATTGTGGATTCGCTAACCAAAAGGTTAAATAGAGAGTTAGTTGGAAAATCATCGAAACAAATGAGACTTGAGCCCTCGAACGAATAAGTTAATATAAAGGAAAACCAATCTATTTGACTGGAGATCCTAAGATCTAGGTTTACATGGACAATTTAATTGTCAAGACTTAATTGAATCACTGTAGGGGATGTTATCTCCTGTCTATTCCTATAATGCAATAATGATGCCCGTAAGGATGAAATATAAGCAATAGGATTTTAATGATTCTTATGCGTCGAAAATCAAGCGAAGTAATGCGAGTTACTTGCAATAAGAAATTATCTATATGATAGAGAAGTTGGACCACTTATAAGAGAATTATGTGGGGCTCAATTCTTAAGAACTATCGCAGAATCAGGCGTATGTTCATGGCAAAAAACGAACATAATAATGAGAATTGAATTGTGTTCAGAAGAATCATGTGTGGAGTATATTTTTGTTGATGTAAACGGCAGAACAGTTCAAAGACAGCGCCACGTCTAGCGGTCGGCTAGTAAAGTAAATATGTTTTCACAAGGAAAGGTTCAAAGGGTAATACCTACCTATCATAAGCAGGTTTCAACCGTTGAACTATATCGCCAAATCTTTATGTCTCACATTTCTGTGTCACTCCCAATTTTCATTCATGTGCGGGATTGTTGGAAAAATGGTTTTGTTGAGCTTACATTTGGCACAATTTTCGTTGGGACCCATTAGTTCAATTTGGAAGATCAAAGTTGATTAGTGTTCTCCTCTGTGAGAATATTGAAATCATATATTTACCTGTCAAAAATAATAAGCGGGTGAATGAGAAATTGGAGTTCAAAGTGGATCATTGGAAGATGGTTTATGTTGGAGGGAAAAATATATTTAAGTTTATTCCACATAGGAAGTTGATAAAAGTAAGAACCACTTTTTATATGGTTACACTTTGGGTGTAATCATGTGTAGGATAAAGAATTTCCAAGTGCCCGCGCATGGGGGTACAAATCAAGGACCAAAAATTGTAGCGACCTGTGTACATGAATGTCGGACCGAACGGAGCGAAAATTGGCACCTTAGGAGTTTCCACGTTTTGCTAACTTTTGTTTTCTCCAACTAACTTTTTAGTATCTACAACTGTTGAAAAAATTACATATTCTTCTGCGTAATTTACAGTTCTCTCCTGCATAATTTCCAGTTCTAGTTCTTAGAAAATTTTCATTTTCGTTTTAAGTCTTAGTGGTGTATACATTCATTTCACCAGAGTAGAAATTGAAATGCTTAGATTCTACCGGTTCTTCCTGTTGTATCTTGGGGGACGTCCATTCTACCGGTTCTTTCGTTGTATCTTGGGAGACGGACATTCGAATTAAACCTCAAGCACCTACGGTGTGGGGACAAATCTGTTTTAAAGAAACTGTATACACACAGGCCTCGATTTGCAAATTTATAGTATTTTCAGCACTTAATATATTTCTGCAGTTTTCATTCTCCGTTTGTTTATGTTCTTACTATAATAAATCAAATTTATATTATTCTATATTCTTGTAACACGTAAGAACTCTTTATTAACAAGCTTTATATTTCAGTATCGTCTCGAGGTATCTGGAGTCGTGAAGAGGCGCGAGGTGTACGCTACTTTGCAGTATTATCATTGCATTTCCAGGTCATCTCGTCTTCGCTTTTAGTAACTAATGATGATGCTTCAATTTCGTAGTATAATTCACTAAATGAGTACTTTCTGTTGCTTGTTCTTTTATGGATAATGTACCACTTGCATCATTTCATTTTTATTTAATTATGTGGATATATATCTTCTGCATATCGCTCTAAAAAATACTTGAATATATATGATCGCTGTACTTGAATTTATCAAGATTCTATGGATATTGCATAGTTTCAATTTAAGAGGTGACTTATTCTAAATTCTGATGGTTGAATTTTCTCTTTCCTCTTTTCTTTTCTCTTTCTTCACAGGCCATAATGCAGGAAACCTTAGCCGAGAAGTCTCATTTAGTCATTTTACTTAACCTATGCGACGCTGCTGATATGTCTACTCTTGTTGATGTTATTGTTGGATTAACCTCCTTTGAGGTTGATGCAACCCTTGTAATTAGGAAATCTCCCCATGCACTGAACCAAGAACTCGTTTCCTCTTTGACGCTTGCGTTCAATTCAAAACTCCTAGTTGTTGACCTTCGGGATTTGTCATTTAGGAAGGATATAGTTTGGTATGCACTATTACTTTACCTTTCCAAGCTGTTATATCATCACCATCCTCTTCTTGCTTTATCGTCTCAATTTAACAATGAATGTGTAAAGTTGTGGGAAGTACATTATTTTCCGCTCTCTGTTTGCAATAAGCTACAAAGATGACTTTTATAAAGAGAAATGTTCTCATCTATTTGATGATAGCGAACCCCACAGCAATACATGTTTTTATTTTTCATTTTCCAGGGATCTTGTCCAGGGTTTGAATTGCCAATTACTAAACCTTAGGAGCTCAGGGATCAAAAAACTGGATATGATAGGAGAACTCGCGCAGTTGCACACTCTTAATTTGGACTCCTGTTCTTCTCTCACCAACCTGGAGGAAGAATGTTTTCCTTTCATGCCAAAACTGAGACACCTCTCATTGTGCGGTACAAGAGTTATTAATCTTGGGACAAGTACAAATAGTGCCATTTTATCCAGACTTTCCTCATTGGTAGAGCTCCAGTTTCATAATTGCATATCCCAGAAAGACATGTGGTCATCTCCTGCACTAATCAATGAGAGAAGATATATTACCTCGGTTAAAATCGGTGAGCCAATTAACGGCCGTCATTTCACCGAACAAACTACCGGTGCGGATGAGTCTCTCCAACTTTCTCCTGGTGGTTCATTTACTATTAAAGAGGCTCAAAGCATATTTCAGGGGACTTCAGTTAAGAAATTAGATAAGCCACTCGTTTCAGTTCCCTGTCCTGTTTTGAATAGACAGGAAAATCTGAAAATCGAGGTTGGAAACGAGCTTTATAACACTTCGTATGGCTAAATACCAAAATCCTTGCTGCTTTCTGTTATTGATGGGTAACTTTTCCATGTGTTAGGTCTCTCCAGGGCATTTGGATGTTCAAGAGAAAGACGAGTCTCCAACAAGTGTACTTCAATGGGATTCAACTGATTCCGAATTACATATCTCTAATCATCCATTGAAGGTTGACTTTGAGAAAAGAAACAGTAAGAGCATGATTGAACCAATGCCTTGTTCAGAAAATATGGATAATTTTCCCGTAAAAGCAGTAGACAGAGAAGTGGAGAAGACTTCCTTCTCAAAATACTATGAGTACTTACCATATAAGCGCCAACACAAGGAGAGCATTGCCAGCATCTTGCATATGCGGGAAGCAGGAATAAGTGGAACGTATTCTCACAATCCTTTAAGAACAAAACTGATGTCGCCTTGTAGAAAGAGTCAGTATTTCTATACTAGGTCGCTGTGTGCCACCAAATTTGATTCATCTGTGCATCCACTTTTACATACCATCACTAATGTCAGCCAGAAAAACAAAGAAGGAAAGAGGTTCCGTCCAAGGCAGTTCGAGTATCATCCTTCCAACTCTAGTCTTATGGCGGTTGGAACTCTTGATGGAGAAGTGGTTCTCCTCAATCCTGAGACCCGAAATATTATCAATCATATTTCGCCCAAGTGGAACTCTAACGGTATTTTGGGGCTCTGTTGGCTCAAAAACAACCCTTCCAAGGTATGTCTTAGCTCAGGAACTAGATAACCTTATTGGCTGTTTTATTCAATCATAGATTAGCTGTTTTATTCAATCGCTAAATCTATGATACATCCTTGGTTTGTGTTTTATAAATGATATCATTGCATCTATGGGGGTCCATTTATATGATTTTTGTTTTCTATTTCAAAGCCTACGAACTTCTTTTTGTCCATTCATATTTTTATCAGGTGATTGCTGATAGTTTATACTGTTTTTGTAATACTAGCTCCTTGTGGGCTCCGACAATGGTTCCTTGAGATTGTACGACATCAATCATCTCCCACAAGAATTCGAAGATGGCTATTTCAATTCCAGTACGGTTATATTTGAAGATTTTGAGCATTTGACTTCGGTTCATGTTAATTCAACGGATGATCAATTTCTAACAAGCGGATATTCCAAGAAAGTTGCCATATACGATATTTGCAGCGGAAAACGTGTACAACTGTTCACGGATATGCATCGGGAACCAATAAATGTTGCTAAATTTGCAAATCATTCCCCTAATCTGCTGGTTACTTCATCATTTGACCGAGATGTGAAGATGTGGGATTTAAGACAGAAACCCATTAAACCTTGCTATACAGCAACGAGCTCAAGAGGAAACGTGATGGTCTGCTTCTCTCACGATGATCTTTATCTACTTGTTTCTTCTGTAGATAATGAGGTAATACTTCCGTGACTACAGATTCTTTTACCTATTGTGAACTGGCAAAGTTTGAAAAATAAATAAATAAATAAAATTACTCGCATTTTTAATGACTTAAAGATCAAGGCTAGTTATCAAGATGATGTCGCTTTCCAGGTCAGACAACTTTTAGCTGTGGATGGGAAGCTTCACACAAAATTTGATATAGTTTCAACAGGCAGCTATAATAACTACACTCGTTCTTATTACATGAATGGGAGAGACTACATCATTAGCGGAAGTTGTGAAGAACCAGTTGTCCGTGTTTGCTGTGCCCAAACCGGAAGGCTACTAAGAGACATTTATTTGGAGGTAGATTCACTATTCTTTGAACAACATTGTAATTCGAAATCTGCCTAAGTAGATTTTAGCAGAATTCTTTGTATAAAGCTGTTATGAAGAAGTTGGTCAATTTGTTCCTTTCCAGGATGATGGCTCGGCAAGCTCAATTTTTGTGCAATCCTTGAGAAGTGATCCCTTTAGAGTATGTTCTTTTCACTAATAGGGCTCAAAATTTAAGCCAAAAATACAAGAGACGAGAAGAAGTTGAAATTAACAGTGTACTTTCATATGAAAATTGTTGTTACCTTTTATAATCTGACATACAAGATATTGACATTATCTTTAACAAAAACAGCATTTTCACTTGGCCGTCCTAGCTGCATATGTTCGACCGAGCCGGCATTGGGAGATTATTAATGTAACTTTTTGAACCTTATTTATCTTCATGTTATTTAATGTTCGACATTCATTATAGGACAGCTATTTAAACGAAGTGTTCATGCAGGTCAACTTACTTTCGTCAAGCCACCTTGATGAAGAATACCCCTAAGGAGGATCTATATTTCCCATCATATGTACGTGCTGAAGTCTCTACACAATTCGATTAATTTTGATTTTATTGGTTCTTTGTTATATTTACATCAGCTTACATTGGTTTGGAAATTCCACTGTTGATATCGCCAAAAATCTACTTTTAGTAATCAGTGGTTGAACATTGGATCCAACAAATTCCTATAATAAAAAAACTAAGTTAGAGAACCTTCGTAATGAATGGATATTTTTTACATACAGCCATGAGATCATAATCATTTAATGAGTCTACCTTCTTTAACAAAGCTGAAGCTTTTTATTGCTTGTTAATATGTGCTTAAAAGTAACTTTTCGTTTTTAGATATTTTTGCTTAACCTTGCGAGTTGCAGTTTGTGTTTTAGTCTCGTCTTAGGTTGGTCTATCTCCCTCTTCTAGATTGGACATATCAGCAAAGAAACATCTTAAATGTATCGCTTTATTAATCTTATACCGATTATCGAGTTGATCATATCAGAATGTCTATATTCCTCCATATATTCCGCACACGTCCTCTCAGTTAAAAAGTAATTGAGAGTGGCTTCAATGTGTGTATTGGCTGTAAGAATTTTATTTTATTTTTTAATAGAAAGGGATCAAAGGATTTCATCACTCCTCCCCAAATAAACTGTTCTATTGATTAATGGCATGTTCTTGCAGCGCACTGCAGTGCTAGGCGTGCGAAGGCATGAGGGAAGATGTTGCTCTGCGTACCGTGTCATGAGCTTTCTGAAGTGCCACGGGATTTACTAAATTAAATCTATGGAATGGGAAAGAGTGTCCCCATGTTACAAAGATACAGTGAAGAGATGAATGTAAATTTTACTAAAAGTCATTTCCAATGGGTATTGCGTTTCACTTGTTATCTACCCTCTTTGCTGAAGAAAGAATAATCTTTCAAGGTGACGACTTCGATTTTCTTAATAAGTTCTGCCTTGTACTCCTCGAATGAGCGAGGGAATGTCTCAACTGTTCACTCTGTATGGTCTACTGTAAGATTTACTCGAAGAACAAAATCCGAATGCCCATGTGAAAATAGCAATCATCCAAATGTGCACAAGCACAAACCTGCTAGAGAGGAAATTGCAGCTTTGACTGATGCTCCAAAAGGATTAAAGATGATACAATTACTCGTACCTCAGCTTTGTCGTTCCAAAATTAACACTTCAAATCTAGGGATTCGACTGTAAACTGTAACACTGAGCATGTAACAAAAATGATATTTTTCTTTGTCTTTCGAGAAGAAAGCACAAACTCTTGAGATCCGGCTACCAAATCCCTCAAGTAAGAAAAGCCATAATGAAATGCAGTAGCTTTAAATTTGTACAAAAAATTCACCTAACTGAAAGAGATTAGAGAGCTAGAATCAAATCTCAACCCAAAGGCTCAAAGAAGATTAAAATAATAATAAAGAATAGGTGTGCGCTTGAGTAATAACCTAATAGCATGTTTAATACGCAATCCAGCACAATAGATAATATTTTAATTTTGTCTTTCTTCCTCAATACCATCTAGTACTATCCAACCCACCTTACCGAACACGCCCTTGAGTGGTTTTACTCCAAGAAATCATATTCTTGTTTTGACTGTTTGTGTTCTTGAGCCATAAGCTTCCTCAGTTATTCTGATCATCATGCTGCTTTTTTAATCTTTTATTATCGTTTTCGACTCTATCTTTCTCATTTCCACGTTCTCTTTCCTTAGCTTGTTTCTCCATATTGTTTCCGTCCTTGTCCTTATCTTCCATGCGCATGCTTTCTCCTTCACGACCTCTATGCAATTCCTTTGCCCCAGCCTCCTGTTGGTTTTTCTTCCTGTCCTTCATAATTTTATGCAGTTCATTAACATCTTTTCTGATGAGATCCAAAGGTTGCAGTAATGAGAAGTCTTCATCCTCATCAACGTCAGCCTGATCATAATGAAATAAACATTGATCAACTTACATCCTTCCCTTCATTAAAAAGAAAATCAGATGAAGGCAAATGAAAATTATTGCTTATATATGGATAAACTTTCAGCAGGAATATGCATATTCTAACATTGGTCAAATTTGCTTCCATCTCCATGTATTGAACTCCTTTCTGCACGAATTTGACTAAAGCTTCAGGTGGAACCAAATTGCCATCCATAGGGCTCTTGCTAATACCAGCCTCGTAGCCAAAAGCAAAAGCTGTGTGGGCAAAACCTGACAGTTCAATGCCCAACAACATGTTACATTAACATACTGATAAATTGATTGATATGAATGTACAGAGGAAGACTTTCGCTTTCCTCAGAATCCCTTCTCTTAAAATTTGAAAAGAAAGTTTAAAAATAGAAAGAAACAAGGAACCAATACCCATGGACAAAAAAGGAGCAGCCACCTTATAAATTCCTGGCGGCTATTCCATTTCCATGTTGACAGAAGACAAACTTGACACCTTATACAAGTCTCAAGCATTAAGCTATGACAACAATCGACGAACAAGACAACAAAAGTTTCATTTCATTTTTCACTTATAGTATATATTTTTTATAACATTCATTAATTTTACTTTTTATCCACTGTCACAATTATGTAGAAGAGCTAGCTTATTCATTTTATAAATAGAATATCCATTTTATATTTTTTGTAAATTATACCCAAATTTTTTATATGTGCCACCCACGTTCTAATCTTTAAAACTTTATTTTTTCACACATGGAAATGTTTCTAGGAGGGTTTTCTGTTATTAATCCATTTTCAAGACATCACAATCTGCTTTCATAGAAAAACATACCTATTCATTTTGCAGTCACCTTAAATGAATTAACTGAAAAGAAAATAAACAAACAATCAAGAACATGCATGATTTATGGAGGTCGACTCAATGTGATTCAACCATATCTCCTCTAACCTATCTTTCGCTCTATTTGACGATAATACATCAAGTCTAAGGATTACTCTCTAATTATTATTTATAATATAAACTAGAGCAAAACCGAATTTTAAAGGACTCCTATTCCTTCGTAGAATTTTACAAAAATACAAATTCCTAAGCAATCCTTAACTAAAAGTTTCATCTGAGGGCTCTGCCCGCCCCAACCCTCTCGGGCCACCTGCCCCCTCATAACCCCCGCGGTGACCTCACCACGAAGGTTGATCCACGACCAACTCCGAGAAGTGGCAATAATTAGGGCTCAATAATAACAAGGCTCCACAAATTAACATAAACAAAACTGAATTCATAATCCCATTGTTTCGCTGTTTTTTTTACCATGAACCCTAGGTTACGAGTAACTTTTTCCCCAAAATTAGCAACATACACTCCTTTTCATCATCCGCACATAACAAACTCCAGATAAAAACATTGAATTAACCAAGAATTACGGGTAAAGTTCGACCGGCACTCTCCTGTCTCGCTGTTGATGCAAAAACAGTACTCCGAAAACATAACATTCATTTAACATAAAAAAGGAAAAAACCTAATAAGACGCAAACCGTTTTTATCAAATCCTGATATAGAGAGAGAAAAAACAGAGGAAGAGTACCTGATTCCTGGAGATAACGAAAAACGAGGTAATTCAACTCCACAGAACTCATCGACGCCATGTTTTTCTTGGGAAGAAAATATAAAATTAATTTATCACGCGAGTGGATAATTTCTAAAACCCAATTTTTGAGCTCCCCCTCCTTTATATCTCTGCAATCAGGTTGTGATTCTGTAAACACAATTAGGGTAATGTTCGATTAGAACTTGGATAGATACAACCGTTTGATGCATCGTTGAACCCGAAGAATTTGTTGAGCTGCTTATCTCTTTAACCACGTGGTTGAAAAGGACTCTTTGACATAGGAAATTCTTCGAGGAAATTAATGTTTATGTCGATAAAATAGAAACATTTTTTTCTTTATTATATATAAATTATTTCTTCGACAACGTGGCTCAATGACTAACCGCCGTCATTTCTCATGCCAGTTACCTTTTGAAGGAATAAAATAACCCAATTCCCAAATTCATCGGCGAAATAAACGGGCAGTTGGCCCGTAAGCTCTAATTCAAAAATCATCGATAAGGGACGATAGAGAGAAAATAGAAACTGGTCTGGAATTTGAGATTTTTTTTTTTATTAAATTATGCAAAGTGTACATTTCATGGGTTGCATTGTTTGACATTGTGTGTTGAAATTTGAATGTAATTCGAATTCTTTGTTGAAAATAATTGAGAATTCTAATTAAAGTACATATTAATTAGAATCCTATTTGAAATGCAATTGTGAAATCGTATTCAAGTTTTATTGCCAAATTCTAATTGAAGTTCTCATATAAATCCGTTGAGAGTAAGAATTTGTGTTGGAAAGACTTTGGAATGAACAAAAAAATATATAATAATTGGAAAGAGTTTAGGTCGGAGACGAAGTGCCGCAGCAGTAAATATTAACAACAAGGTCAGCGTCGCCGATAGTGGCGCTGTGACGCTCGGAGAATGGCACTGCAGCGCCACATGTTCTTCTCTTTGCGCTATTTTGATCTCATTTTCCGTTTTGGACTCCGTTTTTAACATTATACTTTAACCACAACTCTATGATAAGGGTTTGGACGTCGCCCTAATTGTTTCCTAAATATAGTTGGATCTTCATTGTATTTTACAACAAGTTAGGAGTTGTTAGACAAATCGTAAATACATATTCTTTGTATTCTTTAATAAAATCTCCATTCTCTATAAAATTATTTTATTCTTGCGTTCTTGTGATCTTTACATCATATTGTAACTTAATCTTTTATTTTTCAAAACAAATCAGTATTAGAGTATTCCAAATTTCATAACAAGTGCTATTAGAACTTTTGGTATTGAAACTCTTGGGCAGATCGAGGTTTTTTCGTGATGGTAATAATGAAGTATGATATTCTGTTATTAGATCACAATAACAAGATTATCTTTGTGACGGTAAAAACGCGAATAGCACTCGCTCATATGGATTTAAACGATGCGTTGTTAGGATTTGATAAGATATCCACAACTTAAATTATGGATGACAAACGACGGAGGGATCAAAAGGCCTATCTCAAATACATCTTCATCTTCCCAATAATATTCTTCAGGATGTTTTGAAGGAGAAGTCAGCCACTGCATTATGGTCAAAATTGAAGCAATTATGCATGACGAAGAGTCTTATTAGTAAATTGCATGTGAAACGTCTATATTCTTATCGTATGACAAATGTACATCTCTTGAGGATCACCTATCTGCTTTTAAAGAAATCGTTGATTATTTAGAGACATTGGAGGTCAAATATGATTAAAAAAAATACTTAGGATTGATTTTGTTGTATTCATTGCCGGACTCATACATGTCTTTTAGAGACACGATACTATATAGTCGTGATACTCTCACAATCAAAGAAGTGTACGATGTTCTATATTCAGATGAGAAGATGAAGCATCTTGTAGCATCTGCAGTTCATGAAGATGGTCTCATTGTTCATGATGGTCGTTAGAGGGGCAAATCAAAATCTAAGTTCAAATTTTGTAATTATTGCAAGAAAAATGGGCACTTGATAAACGATTGTTATAAGTTACAGATTAAATCAAAGTCAACTATAAATCAACAATCAGAAACTTTAGGGAAAGCGAGTATTGTAGAAAATCATAGTAGTGATAGAAAGCTTCTATATATATTTGACAACAGCTCTAAACCTGATGAAGTTTGGATTTTGGATACAGTTTGCACTTTTCATATGTCACCCAATCAGGAATTATTTTCAACATATGAAGAAATCTCAAAAGGTCTTATGATCCGGTAATAACACACCTTATTCGATAGTTGGTATTAGTTGGGTTAGAATAAAGATATTTGATGAAACGGTTATAATACTTGATGCAATGGGACACGTTCCAAATTTAAAAAAAAAAAAAAAATCTTATCTCCTTAAATACCCTTGATTCAAAAGGGTACATGTATATTGTTGAAGGTGGACCTCTGAAAGTTATTAAAGGCTAATGAGACATAGAAAATTCCAATTATATATCTTGTAGGGTGATACAGAATTTTCGAGTAATCAACATATTTTAAGAACTCAGGTGGATTTAGAGTTGGCTTCTGTACCGTTGGAATCTAATTTAGGGCTTCGTTTAAGAATACATCTCATCCATCTTGCCACCATTATCGATTATGTCATCGTATTCAATTGCTAGAAATAGACCCCTTTTTTGCCATAAGGTTCCACATATGTACAATTCTGCTGATTTTGTTGATGGTTTGAATGCGCTTAAAGGTGTTGATTCTAGCCAATATTCTTCTTTTGATGCATTCAGTTGTGATTCTGTTACATGGCTTGTTTTAGCCTTGTTTGATAGTAATTAGATCACTTTTGCCCCTAGTTGGGGTAGTAGAGGTGGAGAATATTTCCAATTGTAATTGTTGGTGGAGAAGCTTTGTATGTGTTTTTCATTGAAAGGTTTAAATTTATTCATTGCAGTGGAATTTATTTTCGGTGGAGAATTTTTTCTTTTTTTTTTAAAAAATTTTGTTAATTGCAATGTAATTCGTATCAATATGGAGATTGTTAGAATTTGAGTGTAGCCCGATTTTTTTGTTGAAGATAATTGAGTATTCCAATTAAAGTGCACATTAATTCAAATTCTATTTGAAATGCAATTGTGAAATCATATTCAACTTTTCTTGGCAAATTTTAATTGAAGAAAACTTTGACTCCCATTCTAATTAGTCCAGGACCAAATTAATTAAGTTTTTGTCTTCAATTCCTCAATGCTTTCAAAGGATGCAATTTAGTCTCTTGGATTTCCAAAGATTAAAATTTTATCCCAAAATTGCAAAATTTTCTCCAAGTTTATCCTTCTTGATCAATTTTCGATCTGATCTCGAGTTTTTCCCTAACATAAGAAAACACAAATAATTAAGTATCAATTTCATAATAATATTAACAAAAGTTATTTTTGAAGGTTTAAATAAGTATGAATTTTACACTTACCAACTTCCTCCAAAAATTCTATTACACGGAAAAATAAAAAGATATCAACTTTTTCTGCATTATTTGACATGACTAGGCCAAAACCGTGCATGCACATTTACATCACAAGCAACTTAAAACTAAAGACAAAAAGTAAATGAATTTGTTGGAGAAAAGAGACATTTGAAGAATATTTGCTAATATATGTGTCATATATTATGTCATGATTTGGAGAATATTGGTCGATGATAATTGAAATATTTTCATAATTTGTTATCTTAAGGGATAAATCACATATCGAATAAAGATGAAAATATAGATCAATATATAATGGTTTGAGCTACTACTTTTAATAAAAAAGATGAAACATCAAGCCTTAATATCATATCAGAGCACATTAAGTTCAAATAAGCAATTGGATCTGATTAAGACTAAAAAAATAAACACATGAATTCAAGATTGATTTGTTTAAACGAGCCACCATCTTACGAAAATATGTTAAGAAATAAATCTCACATTGAATAATGATGAAAATATAGATCAACACAAAAGGGTATGGATTACCCTTCTTAATAAGATTGATATTTCAAGATGAAATCTCAAATCTAAATCTCAAATCTTAACATGATTTCGTCAAATGTCATCAACATATATTAATTTAAAACATTACGGGCAACAAATTCAACACCTTCAAATTCAAAATTCCGATATGCTTTAATGCATCCCACTAATATTTTTTGAATAAATAATAGAGACTTTAAGAGTGAATTGTTTCAATAATCACCTAACTTATACTATGGTCATAGACTACTCACTAAACTTTAAAGTGTTTCACAATGTTCACTGAACTTTGTCTGTTTTCACTCCGTCTATCACCCTCAAAAATTCTTTTCATTATTCGTTGATGTGGTTAATACAAATCTGACGTGGCAAGTGGCAAGTTACGATCATTAAAAAAATGACAATTCAGCGAAACCATTGTTTCATTACTCATCCAACTTGCACTGGTCATAGTTTACTCATTACACTTCAAAATGCTTTCCAATGGTCACTCATCTTTGAGATGTTGCACTATATTCATGATCCGCTATATTTTGTTCTCTTCATTCCTAATGTTCGAACAAAAATTCCATGTGGTAAATTACCAATGTTAAAAAAAATTGCAACTCAACAAAACTTAACTCACCAAAATCAACATATATGAAACGTGACTTCCACTGCCCCCATCAACTTCTTAAAAACCCAATAAAGCGTCCACAATGATTCTTTTAGAAATGTCATTTTTCTAATTCGAACGTTTACTGTGCAAAAAATAGGTTTCAATTTGAAACTAAAACTCTGAAACATAACTTGTTTGGGGACATTTTATTGGATTTTAAAAAGTTTAGGAAGTGTGGAAGTCGCGTTTCATATATGGTAAACGTTCCAATCAAACAAGTTATACTTCAGAATTTCAGCTTCATATTGAAACCTACTTTTTACACAGTAAATATTTGAATTAGAAAAATAATATTTCTAAAAGAATCATTGGGGACGCTTTATTAGGTTTTAAAGAAGTTGATGGGATCGTGGAAGTCACGTTTCACACATGATGATTTTGGTGAGTTAAGTTTTGTTGGGTTGCAATTTTTTTTAACATTGGTAACTCACCATGTGGAATTTTTGTTCGAACATTAGGAATGAAGGGAGCAATATAGCGGATGATGAATATAGTGCAACATCTCATAGATGAGTGACCATTGGAAAGCATTTTAAAGTTGAATGAGTAAACTGTGACCAAGTTCAAGTTAGATGAGTAATGAAACAATGGTTTTGACGAGTTCCCATTTTTTTAACAGTCGTAACTTGCCCTGACAGATTTTCGTTAGCCACGTCAGTGAATAATGTAACGGATTTTTGAGGGTGATAGACGGAGTGCAAACGGACAAAGTTCAATGAACACTGTGAAGCACTTTAAAGTTTAGTGAGCAGTCCGTGACCATGGTATAAGTTGGGTGATTATTGAAACAATTCACTCGAGACTTTAAAGTTCAGGAAATAAATCAAAGCATGCATCCCAAATCAAGAAAATAATCTTCCTAGCATAGTTCACCAACTCTCTTAACTGAAATATTATTCTATAAATTTCTTGAATGTAAAATAAGGATTCAATATTGTAAAAGGGCTTCTGAATATGTATATTTTTTTTAGTTGGGTAGTGAAATTTTGTGGTCCTTAAGTTCTGTATTAACTGTAAAAGCTGAAGAATCTATCAAGCTAAGGTGATGGTTTTGAGGCTACACCAATGATAGCTGGTAATGTTGTTATTTTCATTTAGCTAAGGTTGAGGTCTGGGCAATGCAGGGGACTAAAAAGAATTTCAAGTCGAGCTAACATCTTAAAAAATAAAAAAGAAATTACGCATAAAAAAGAAAATTTACATAATTGTTTTTTCACACATAAAAAATTTAATGGGTTGAGCACTAGGTTGGACTACAGCCCGGCCAGTCCCCTATACATACGCCCCTGGTGTAATGGTTCCAATCATTGATCTACCTTGAGCTCCACATCAGCCTCCAACTCAATTGACAACTAAATCTACCAATCGCCAGTTGCTATCCATGCTCTCTCATTTTTTGTTACACAAGAATGCTACCGCTAATTTCTGTTGTAAATAGATTCTTAACATCCTCCTTAATTCAAGGAACTAACCACAGCTATACACTCTACAATATTCTCTTTACATTCTTTGCATGATGTTGAAGCAACAGCACGATCTGTGAATTATCACTCAATTGTCTTGTATTTCTAACTTGGTGTCGAGCAAAGACCATGGCCAACGCTGGCAACACACCACAAAACGCTGATCCCAACTCTGCTCCCCATATCAATCTCAAGCAGCACCATTGCTCCAATACAGGTAAGCATCCATCTCTCACCCTTTGGTGTTAATCTAACCCAAGTGGTATCAGTTAAACTTGATAAGAACAATTTCCTGCTATGGCAGAATATGATATTGCCTATCATTCGTGGACACAATCTTGAAGGCTACATTCTGGGGAAAATGTGTGCCCTCCAGAATTCATTGGAACTCAAGTCACTGGTGAAGCAGAAACCAGTGTTGAAATGACCAAAAATCCTGAACATTACAATGGATGTCAACGGATCAACTGTTAATGGGGTGGCTCTATTCTTCAATGGCTCCTGACATAGCCATGAGAGTCATGGGTGCTAGCAACTCCAATGAACCGTAGATAGTTGTGAAGGAGAGCTATGGAGTTCAAAATAGGTCCAGGATCACCTTTCTTACTGGTGAGATTCAGAAATCAAGGAAATGAACCATAAGCATTTATCAATACTTGAACAAAGTAAAGCTGCTTGTAGATAATCTTGAAATCGCTAGCAAAGCTATTCCTCACTTTGACTTGGTTACTCAAGTCTTGGTTGGCTTGGATGAAGAATACACACCAAGTGTTGTTCAAATTAATAGCAGAGATCACATCACTTGGGGAGAACAACAATAAACACTTATGACCTTTGAAAGCAGATTGGAACACCTCAATACAGTGAGGAACGAAATAATAGGAATCAACCTTGATCAAACATCAGTCAATTTTTCCTAAAGATCAGGCTCCAACCATCATCACATCAGATCTTACAGGCTAAGCATTGGTGGAAGATTCTCAAACTACAACAATTTCAGAGGTGGAAGAAGAGGCAGAAACATAGGTGGAAATCTCAATGGTAGTGACAGACCTATATGCCAAGTATGTGGCAAGATTGGACATAAGGCTAACATTTACAATTTCAGATATGATGAGAGATACATAGGAAAACCAAACCAGATGACCAACTATAACACTTCACCTAATCCTTTGTGGCATCTCCCAGTACTGTAAATGATCCATCTTGGTTTACTGATACTGGAGTTAGTAACCACATCACTACAGAGAGGGGAAATAACACTTCATTCAATGGGTACATTAGTAAAGAAAAAATTATGGTTGGAAATGGGAACAAGATACACATTTCACACTTTGGTATGACTCACATCCCAACCTTGAATGATAAAACACTTTTTTTTAAAACAAACAACATCATGTACCTGAGATCAAGAAAAACCTCATTAGTGTTTCACAATTAACATCTGATAATCAAGTTTATATGGAATTTTACTCTAACTGGTGTTTTGTTAAGGACAAGCTAATGAGGGAAATAATGCTGCAATGGAAGCTTAAGGAAGGGTTGTATCAACTGGACTTTCCTCACCAAAACACTAAGTATCACTCTCAGAAGTCAACTCTCTCAAATAAACACCGCTGCAATATCTCATCTGTTAGTCCCAGGCAAGAGTCTAGTTAAGAGTCGTTAAATTTCCAAGTTGATGTATGGCACAAGAGACTTGGACATCCATCTAGCCAAGTAGTGTCTCAAGTGCTCAAATGTAACCAAAGAGTGAAAGGAAATGAAATTAAACCATTTTGTGATGCCTATCAATTTGGTAAATCTCATCTATTGCATTTTTCCTCATCCACTTCACATGCCAAAACTCCTTTAGAACTTGTACACACAGATGTGTGGGGACAAGCACCTATTTAATCAACATCAGGCTTCAAATATTACATAACATTCTTAGATGATTTTAGCAAATTCACTTGGATATATCATCTAAAGCAAAAATCTGAAGCACTAAATGTGTTAATTCAATTTAAAAAACTGGCGGAAAACAAGTTTGCAAGCAAAATAAAAACTCTGCAAGCTGATTAGGAAGGAGAATATAGAACCTTCAAAAATTTCCTAACACAAGAGGGGGTTGAGTTCAGACACTCCTATCCTTATACATCGGCTAAAAATGGAAAAATAGAGAGAAAACACAACACATAACAGAAACGGCCTGACCCTCTTAGCTTAAGCCAAATTGCCCTTAAAATACTGGTGGGAATCTTTTCAAGCTGCCACTTACCTCATAAATAGGATGCCTACACCTACACTCAAAATGCAATCCCTTTTCCAAGTCTTATATAGAAAAGAAACTGATTAGAAATCACTAAAGATCTTTGGGTGTGCTTGTAATCCTTGCCAAAGACCTTACCAAAAACACAAATTCAGTTTTCATTCAACAAAATGTATTTTTCTTAGTTACAGTGAATCTCAAAAAGGCTATAAATGCCTAAACTCAACGGGAGAAATTTATATCTCAAGACATGTTGTATTCAATGATCTAGGGTTTTCCTTTGAGTCCCTATTTTTTACTCAAAACCAACAAAATTCTATGGTGCCTAAAATTGTAGTGTCTTACTTCCAGTTTCCCTCTCAACTAAACACCTATAAACCTACCTCAAGTCCTGATGATACAACTCTTCTTGAAGCAACCAGTTCTATGCATCATTCACCTCCTAGCTTAAGTGACAATCAGCATGAAAGTATGAATGATGATGAGGATGATAACATAAATGAATGGCATGTTAGATATGTGAATGATCAAGGTATGGAAACAGAAGTTAAGCTACCTCAAAATGATGAAAGGATTGAATCAGATTACACAATCAATCAGTAACCAGTCAGCAATGAGCTCAGATACATATATCAACAAAGAGCAAGTAATCCAATAGAGCATCATATGATCACTAGAGGAAAGGCTGGAGTATTTAAACCCAAAGTATATTTGGGAGAATCAGTTGAAAACAACCCCGAAACATCAAAACCTAGAATTGTAAATGAAGCTATGATGAACAAGGATTGGAAGAAAGCCATGAAGGAAGAATTCAATGCACTGATAAAAATTAAAACCTAGAAACTTGTGCCCCCATCACCAGCCTACAACATAGTAGGGAACAAGTGGGTTTTTAGAGTAAAACGTAACACAGATGGATTAGTCTAGAGGTTCAAGGCAAGGTTGGTAGCCAAGGGATTTCATCAGCCTCTTGGAATCGATTTCTATGAAACTTTCAGCCCAATTATTAAAGCATCAATCTTGAGAATTATACTTACTCTGGCAGTCTCAAAAGGATGGACAATTAGGCAAGTTGACATAAATAATGTCTTCCTAAATGGTGAACTTGAAGATGTGGTACATATGAATCAACCGAGGGATTTATAGACAAGTCAAAACCTGATCATGTATGCAAACTGGAAAAAGCACCCTACAGACTGAAGTACGCACCTAGAGCCTGGTATGATAAGTTGAAATCAACACGGATGAGCTGGAAGTTCAAACAATCAATAGCAGACACGTTGCTATTTTACTTCAAGAATGAAAGACAAATTATTTTTGCACTCATCTATATAGATAACATTACCGTGACAGGAAATGACACGGAGCTATTGCAAGGATTTATAAATGAATTGAAAAAAAGATTTGCATTGAAAGATATGGGACAACTTCATCATTTTCTGGGAATTGAAGTGTTATGGCATGATTCAGGACTTTACCTTATAGAAACAAGATACATTGCTGAGTTACTTAAGAAATTCGAGCTGCAAAATCTGAAACTTTGTCCTATTCCCATTCTTGCAGGCAAAATCATGTCAAAAGTTGATGGAGAAGTGTTGAAGAATCCCTCAATTTACAGACATGCAATAGGAGGATTGTAATACCTCGCGCACACACACCAGGCCTAACATTACTTTTGCTGTGAATAAACTTAGTCAGTTCTTGTAATCACCAATATCCACACATTAGCAAGCATTGAAGAGGGTGCTTAGATACCTTGAAGGAACAATGAATCAGGTGCTATGGATACAAAGATGTGATAGATTGAACCTCAATGGATACTAAGATGCAGATTGGGCCTCCATCCGAATGACAGGAGATCAACAGCAGGCTATTGCATTCGCTTGGGAGACAACATAATAGTCTGTTCATCGAAGAAACAAAATGTAGTTGACAGATTAAGTACAGAGTCAAAGTACATGGCTCTTGCATTAGTAGCCTCAGAAAGAGCTTGGATTCAATCACTTTTCAAAGAACTTGAACTACCACAAGTGTCAACTCAGTTTTATGGTGTGACAACATGAGTGCAGGTGCCTTAGCAGCTAATCAAGTGTACTATGCTAGAATGAAACATATTGAATTGGACATTCATTTTATCAGAGACAAAGTGCTTGGAAAAGAACTGGAAGGAGATATACACATTCTTCTGATCAAATTGTAGATTTATTGACCAAAGGCCTTACTTACTCAAGATTCATTTTCCTAATAGACAAGCTTGTAGTTAACTCAGTACCATCCAACTTGAAGGGGGGTGTCAAGAGTTAACATACACATCAAGTTTCCACCTTCAGCTCCACATCAGCCTCTAATTCAATTGACAACTAAATCTAACCACCACCAACTACTTTCCCTACTGTCTCATTTTCTGTTACACAAGAATGCTGCCACTAATTTCTGTTGTAAATAGATTCATAACATCTTCCTTAATTCAAGGAACTAATCACGACTGTACACTCTAGAATGTTCTCTTCACATTCATTGTAATTATATAAATCAGCATGATGTAGGAGCAACAACACGATCTGTGGATTATCACTCAATTGTCTTGTTTTTTAACTAAGGCATTGAAGAAAAAAAATGCTTTTTATGGTTTCAATGATTCTTCAAACATTGTTATGGTTTTTTTTTTAAGAACATAAAGAAGTGTTTTTTTCTGAGGATTGTCGCATTATATAGGTTGCAAATATGAAAATGAAAATGCAAGAGAAGTAGTGGAGTGGGTAGGGATGGTGGTAACAACATGAGTCAAATGTAAAAGGGAAATGATTTTGTTTGGGATAAGAGATGTGGTAGCAGCAATGAGTTGGGGTGATGGTGGTTTCCCGTTGATTAGTTGAAGAAGGAGATGAATTTTTTTTCTTAATTTTTGTAGTTGATCTAAAGACAGAAAAAAATTGTCTTCTAAAAAATTTCTTAATAAGAGACTTTTAATCTCCTAAAGGTTGGAGACAAAAGTAAGAAAAATAAGGTTAGGGAGACGGTTACTACTTTTGCCAACGTAGGGATTGCATATACAATATACCTTGAAAGAAATTGTAACCCACATGCCAAACTCGTGGTCTTTTGGATGGAATCTACCCAAAAGGACCAATTGTGCCAAAATGTAAAGATTTGAGATCATATATGTCAAGTTTGAAAGGTTTGGACCCAAAAAAGAACAAGATAAACAAATGTTTGGGACTATACGTGCAATTTTCCTAACCAATTTGACTTGTTAGAATAGGATTTAGGGCATCTCCAACAACATAAAATATACTGCAAAGGATAGTGTAATGAATAGTGTTAAGTCAAATATAAGAATTTGGTGTAACATTATTCATTTAAATCAAGTGTAATTATATTACCACCACAAACTTTAATTACTATACAACATTGTAATCAAACCACAATTAAAATATAATTTTAATAAATACACCACAACAAATTTACAATTATATTCTTAATACAACTAAAACTAAAATTGAAAAAATTAAATAATTTCTAGTACAATAAAAACTATAAATGAAAAAAATAAATATGTGGTGTACACATCATCCAATATTAATAAAACAACATTCTTAATAGTCCCAACAAGGAGACTACTCCTGACGGAGGAGAAAATTTCGAATAGAGACGTATGCAATGGTGGATTGCCATTCCTTCATCTCCACTTGCGGCTATTATTTGAAATGTGGTAATTGCTACAACTTTTTCAAAACTGAAACATCAGTTCCTCTGCATTTCCTCTGAGCATTACAAGAAGACGATACACTCTAACTATTGTATCGTCCAGCAAGAGGTATCCACCGTCATCTCCGACGTATCTGTGGCCGCCAATTTTGATATCTCCCGCGATCAAGGGCAGAGCCAACCATTTGAAGTAGGGGGATCCCATCCCCTGAAATTTTTTTTTGGATACCTTATTAACAAAAAAATCAAAAAACATATAAAATAAAGTACCAATATTTAATTTAGCAAAATCATACTTTATTACAAGTGTGCCTTTCGAGTTCTCATACTTTGAAGATGGAAATGAAAAATGAAATTGGTAGGGTTTAAGATTTTTATTCAATTTGAGGATAAAATGGTAATGGTATATACAAAAAGAACCAAAAAATAAAATTCGTCAAAAATTTGGGGGGGATCCGAGTCCCCCCAGGACCCCCCTAGCTCCGCCAGTGCCCGCGATGACGCCGTTCTCCGACTAAATTCTCTTATATCCAAATTACATAGCCTCAAAATAAAGGTATGGTACAATCGGTTTACGTGTATGTATGATCCTCACATTGCTCTTTGTTTTCCATATTCTTGTTGGGTTTTTGATTTTTTGTTTCTAGGCGAGGAAAGAAAAGTCAAGTCAAGTCATGTTCAAGTTTTACGATAAGTCAAAAGAAAGGCATAATACTCTTTGTTTACAAGTATATATAATCCTCAAATTGCATTCCTTTTTTCCATACTTTTTTCTATGTACTTATTGGCTTTTGCTTATTTGTTTTTGGTCAAGAAAAGAATAATAAAGACAAAATCATGTTTAAAGTTTAGGATATCTAGAGTTGCTTCCTTTGAACTAACATTTGTATGGGAGAGACTAAAATCGGATTAAAATTGAAAATATAGCCGTTATTGTTGACTTTTATTAGACGGGTGGGGTCCAATAACGGTCATATTTTCAGTTTTAATTGGATTTTAATCACTCCCGAACGGGGCCTTAATGGAAAAGCGTAAGTTTCTGTTTTGATTTATACTTTGAAAAGTGAATTAAATTGACAAAAGCAAAATTTCGTAAAGCTGGTTCAAGGAAGGGAACCATTTTTATTCATTTAAAATATTGAGGTTTATGTTTGTGGTGTGATTAATTAAAAGTATATTAAAATTCTAATTAGTAATTTTACTTGGAGCTATTTAAGTAAATAAGCAAAAATTTAAAATTTGTGGTGTGAATATAATTACCCTTACACCAAATATAAGAATTTGGATTCAACCCCATTTTGCCATTGTTCACATTTTATAAAAAAAAATTCTTCCATTTATGTCCTTATTTAATATTTTAGTACTAATTGATTCCTAGTTATTTTAATATGATGGGTATTTATATTTAACATTTATTTATAAATTCTAATCAATTAATAAATAATAATTATTTCAACAATAAATTAAAATTGTTCATTACAAAGTCAGAATTTACAAATTTATTAATAAGTGGAATATTTTTACTTTATTAAATATAATTTCTAATTTAACGATTTTTGTAATAATATAATTTATAAAAATAATTTTTGTATAAAATAATTCAAAATAAATTTTGGTATAAAATTTAGTGTAAAACCATACCCAATGGTTTACACCGAAGGCTGTGTTAATCAACTCATTTACAACTTAAGCTCCCACTTATATAATTTTCATAAATGAGTGATGATGAGACTTAACTAGGAGCAGACCCTAGTTTGGACTAGTGATGGCAAAAAAAACCCGTCCGACCACAGTGTAGGCGGCGGCCTTACTTAAGCCCAGTGACGCTATTGCGATCATTTGCACCTTGTAAATATTTCATTTAATTGTAAAATAGTTGATAATTAGAAAATTTTAGTATGAGTCCTCGGCCAAAAGACGTCTACTCCCGTCTTTTGGGTTTTTGTTGCTAAGTCTATTATAGGGGGTATATGACTTTCAAACATCTTTCAAGCTTTTCTAGTGTTACTTTGCACTAGCCATTGTAATTTCTTGCTTTCAATCTATGGTAATTTCAAGCTTTCAAGCAATCAATGATCAAGTTTATTTCAATGCATTTCAATTTCGTGTTGTAAGCTTTCTTTAAATTGTGATCAAATCTACTTTTGTCCCGAGACGGACCGAGAAAGGCGGAAGGTAGTCTAACGGAGCGGACTACGCCGCACGGTGTCCCTTTACGTGCTAAGAAGAAAGGTAACCGTGAAAGTTGGTATCGGGAAGGCGCGGCTCGAGACCTCGATAAGAAAGCGATGGATCTGATGGAGCAGGACACCACGGAGGTGGTGGATCCTCGGAAGGAGGACTACGACGGCGTTTGGAGGCGGCTGGAGGTGACAAACACTAGGTTGTGTTTGGCCATGGAGGGGGCCTTGGAGAAAAGGTCGAAGTGGCGGACGGAAACTCGAGAAGTACGCATCCAAGCTGGATGAATGCCAAGAAGCTTACGCGGCTATGGTTGAAGGCATTTGTTGCTAGCATACCTGTTCTGCAGGAAGAAGTGGGAATGTTGAGAGCTCAACTGGTAGTTCTTCAACGCGCGTTTGGCAATGGGCAAGCCACCGTGCAAGAGTCTATGCATAGGCTCAGAATTCCAGATCCGTGCACCTACGGTGGGGCACGCGATGCTAAAGAAGTTGAGAACTTCTTGTTCGACATGGAACAATACTTTCTTGCGGCTTCGATCCAAGACGAAGCGAGAAAGGTTACTACAGCTACCATGTATCTATGTGGAGATGCAAAACTGTGGTGGCGGACGAAGTATGCTGATATTCAGGCCAACAGGGTCCGAATAGATGCCACTTGGGAGCTTCGAAGGAAGCAATCGGATCTCGATTCTTCCCGAGAGAACGTGGACTATCGAGCACGACGTGCGGCTGAGATACTGAAGCATACAAGCTCCATCGGGGAGTATGTGAAAGCCTTTTCGGGCATATCTTGAATATTCGAGACATGTCGGAAAGGGACAAGCTATTCACCTTCATGGAAGGGTTGGCACGCAGTGGGCACGCACGGAACCCGGAGACGAGAAGGTCGGTATTTGATTTAGCGTAGCTATTGGAGGCTCTTGAATGTTTGAGTGACTATCAACCGGCAGAATTGAGAGATGATCAATATTCGGGAAATAGTCGATCTATCGGAGGTGGAAATAGACCTCATAGACCTAGTTCGAGCTCGAATGGGGAGAAGCGTTACTCTCGGAATAAGGAGAACCCTATCAAGGCAACCGTCGAGTAACTTCAAAGGAAGTCACAATGGGAACAACGGTAACAAGCTGGAACAAAGGAAAAGCAACGGAGGCGGTACGATGTCGCTCCTAAATTGAAATGCTTTTATGTGAAGGACCACATCGGGTGGCGCGGTGTCACTCGAAACGGATGGTGAACGCATATTACCAACAAGCAAGTGGTAGGACCAAATCGAAGCAAGGTACCCCGCAAGCTAGTTGCCATAGTGAGACCGGTTCAGACGGGGATGAGGATGTAGTTGGTGCAATCTCGCATCGGTGCGATACACTGTTGCATCGAGCTACGAAAAGGACGAAGGTCCTTCGAGAGAGCCGAAGATGGAAGAATCGAGAGGCTTGCATTCGTAAGGCGAAAGGCCTAATGTACATTGATGTGAAGATCAATGGAAAGCCAATCGGGGCTATGGTAGATGCTTGGTGCAACCCACAACTACCTCGCAAGTGTCGAAGTGGATCGACTCGGACTTATTTTGGAGAAGAGCCGCACGGAAAGGTCAAAGCAATCAACTCAGATTTGCTCAACCAATAGGCAGTAGCCAAATACTGTCTTACTCAAAGTTGGTCGGTTCGAGGGGAAGGACTAACTTGTACGTAGTTCAGATGGAAGACTTCAAGCTTATTTTGGGATTGGAATTTCTTCGGGATACTAAAACAGCGGTGTTGCCGTACCTCAATTCACTAATGATGATGGGTAGCAAACCGTGTGTCATCCCCACTCAAACGGGGAAGAGAGGCGAGAAGAGTATCTCGGCCATGCAATTTTGCAAGGGTTTCGAAAGGAATGAACCCTCACTTTTGTGCACTCTTAGATCAGAGGAGATCGAAGAGGCGACTGGTCCTATTCCAAAGCATGTCAGGAAGAGTGTTGAGGAATTCGAGGACATCACACCGGGCGAGTTGCCAAGGAGGGCGATTGATCGCGGGATTGAATTTGATTCGGGTGCCAAACTTCCCAGCGAGGCACCATACTGGACGACTCAGCCGAAGCTTGAAGAGCTTCATGCAGGTCATCAGAAAAAGGCAGGCTTACTGGAGCCCCTTTCCATCCCGAGTAGACCAGTCGAGAGTGGATCGATGGACTACATTGGTGGATTGCCGAAATTAGGAGATTTTGGCACTATCACGGTCAAGAGGGACCGTTTATGCGAAGATGGGCAGATTACCACAGCGCCTAAGTATACATCGGCCGAAGAGACGGCTCAACTCTTCTTCAAGCATGTTAATCGAATCTTTGGGAGTGCCACAAAGACATAGTCAGCGATCGGGATTCTCGGTTTACTGGCATACTTTGGACCGAGTTGTTCAAACTTCTTGGTTCAAATTTGAGCATGAATTCTAGTTTTCACCCACAATCAGACGGACAGACAGAGCGCTTCAACTCCATGCTAGAATACTATTTCTGGCACTCTATCTCTGCTCGACATGAAATTTGGGTAAAACTCTCGGATGTGGCCCGGATGTGTTTCAATGCTCAAGAGACCTCTTCGCCCAACAAGGGTCCTTTTGAGATTACTGCGGCGGCGGCCGTACCTCCTCGCATTGCAGTCATCAAACGAGAAACGGTCTGAAGTGCGAAGATGGAAGCGACTTGTGTTTAACTTGAAAAGATCAGAAATGAAGGTTGCTAAAAAGATTCTTGGCCATCGAGCTTCTAGGAATTATCTTCAAGAATACTTGGTCAAATGGAGCGGATTCAACAACGAGAAGAACAACCAACGGCTCAGAGGACTTCGCCAAAGCAAATGGGGGAGAATGTCGCGACGTGACCTTACTTAAGCCACATGTGACGCTATTGCGATGCACCTTGTAAATATTTCATTTAATTGTAAAATAGTTGATAATTAGAAAATTTTAGTATGATTCCTCGGCCAAAGACGTCTACTCCCGTCTTTTGGGTTTTTGTTGCTAAGTCTATTATAGGGGGTATATGACTTTCAAACATCTTTCAAGCTTTTCTAGTGTTCGCCCCCTGCACTAGCCATTGTAATTTCCTGCTTTCAATCTATGGTAATTTCAAGCTTTCAAGCAATCAATGATCAAGTTTATTTCAATGCATTTCAATTTCGTGTTGTAAGCTTTCTTTAAATTGTGATCAAATCTACTTTTGTCCCGAGACGGACCGAGAAAAGGCGGAAGGTAGTCTAGCGGAGCAGACTACTGCCGCACGGTGTCCCTTTCTGTGCTAAGAAGAAAGGTAACCCGTGAAACCTGGCACTGCCCTGCCTCGACCGGTTGGTGGGGTGGGGTGGGGTGGGATGGGGTGGGGTGGGACGGGGCGGGGGTGCCCCGTCCCGAAGCGGCCCGAACCTGCCCTGTGAAGAATAAAAAAATAATTAACTAAAAATTAAAAACAAAAAATAGTTACTTGGAAGTTTTTGAAAAAAAAAATAATAATAAACGGGGTAAGAAACGGTGTAAGCCCGCGCCCCGAACCCTCCCCGCCCCGTCTAAGGTGGGGTAGGGCTCGAGGCGGGACGAGGTGAGGGAGTGGCGGGGCCCGCACCCCTCCCCGCACCATCTCTAGTTTGGACCAGGGTCGGCTTTAGCTCCCCCTAAAGGGCCTAAACCTGCCCAGCAGGGTACCCAATGTACACTTGACCACACAGGATAAAAACCCACTGCCCTAGCCCAACACAAATGGCCCCAATTTAATTTCCTCCAATTTTTCTTCCTCCAGCCAACAAAATCAATCCCAATTTCTTCAAATTTTCTTCAAGGTTGTTTCAGTTTCAAGTCTAAGTTGCCGAGTTCGAGTCTTTAATTTAGTCTATTGTATGACACCATATCGAACGAGAATTTGCTGAGGCAATGTAATAGCTGAAATTCATTCTGCAAAACTTCGTCCGCCACAACTTTAGTAGGTAATGTAATATTTTGACTTTCTATAATTTTATTCGTGCATCGACTTTACATGCCAGCCCCTACCATTTTGTTCTGGGACCTTCCCGGGATTTAACTCAAGTTTTTTGCCTAGCAAAATAGGTCGTACTTGGGTAAAAAATGTCTAAAGTGGCATTTAATGTAATAATGAGTATGGTTGACAACAAGAGGTATTTTGGTGAAGAATAGGAGAGTGAACACGGGAGATCAGAAAGGTTTTTTAACTACATATTCTTCAAAAATTTAATATTCAAAATTTTTTTTTCAAAATAAAAAATAACGATCAAACAAAAGCTAAATGTATGACGCATGCATGATTTTAATAAATTGATAGTGATGGACTTGGACTCGAGATGTATTTACTTAAAATATCACGTTTAGTTATTTCATCTAAAAGTTCAAGTAACTTTACTCTAACTCTTGAGCGTAAAGTGGAAACACGATGATGATATAACTCCAAGATTGTTCAAGTTTGGTAGGACATTTGAGGACATTGAAATGTTTAGTGAAGAACAAGTAAAAGTGCAAAAGGCAGAGGATTATAATTAGGTGGCTGATTTTTCACGTTTCCTTTTCCTTATTGTGGAGAGAGATTGATGTCAAATTTTAAAATGGGGGCTAAGGTTGTGTCAAGTATATTGTATTAGACCGTAAAAATTTAGTATAACATAAAATTGAGTAGATGAATGATATTACAGTGGATTGAGGTGGCTAATATTTTGAATTTAGTTAGAGTGTGAATATAGTCCCTTGGGAAATTATGAGAGCGTGAATTTCAATTTAGTACAAGAAAATTAGCAAAGAAAAGATCAAAATATTTTCGTTATATCTATAAATTACATTGTATGCATGTGACGAAGAGGGTCCTACATATACAAACGCGGCATTGATTATTTAATTAGATTGTGCATATTAAATTAAGAAACCTCCTCTGGCGCTGAAACTCATCTCATTAGCCCCACTTTGACCCATTTTCATTTCACTATATACATGCAATACATGCGATCCATTTAACAATTAAACTATGCTTTTTTTTAACCCTAGCCAAACTCCCTATCCCATCTCTTGCATTCATCTTATATCTCGTCCGATCGTTGATGTGTCAGTCGAAGTGTAAACGGTCGTGGGACATTTTTTCTGGATTGACGACCTTTGCCTCCAACGAGGTGTTCGATTGCATAGATGACGTTTATGCTTTGCCTCCAACGAGGTGTTCAAGTGCATAGATGACGTTTATGCTAAAGGAAGGTGGTTGGAATTCTGTTGGCGTATTTTTTGAAATGAACACATTTCTTTCTAAAATGCTACGGCAAATATTTTTTTGTATGAGACAATGATATAAATGTTTCTTTAATGTCTCAACATTTTATCCATACACCAAAAACATGTTTAATATGCAATTATACTAGACAAGACTAAGCTCCCGTCTGGTAGGGATTAAAATCGGATTTTAGTAAATTTTGATAAAAATTAATAAATTGTGCGATTGAAATGTTATAGATCCCATGAAATATATGATTAAAATTAATTGATGATTTTAACTTAAATGAAAGGGGAAATTCATTTGTACCGACAAAATTGTACCGAAAATGTGCCCTCCTCTCACATATGTGCGGGCCCCCTTGTGAATACAAAAATCATTACCTTGTGGTCCCCACACCCAATTGTGAGTGTATGTAAAAGATTATGTAAAAAAGTGTAGGTACATCTAGCATTGTCCTAAATTAAAACTAAAATTCAAATTCCTACAAAACATGGGCTAAATAAATAGTAATAAACAAATTTTATTTTCTTTTACTATCATTATAATTAAACTTTACAAACAAGACGGAAGGATCTTACAGATTTAGTTTTGTTGATTTTTATGGAGTAATAAAGAATATTTTACGCAATCTTTTATACCCTCCTCACATGGAGGGGGCCCATACACAATAAAATATTTGTGGGCCCCCCTCCATTTGAGGGGGGTGTAAAAGATTGTGTACACCACAATGTGTACACATAGCATTATCCTTTTGTATATCTATAATATATTAAATATCACATCAAGTAAGAATCATTTTTTAGACGATTTTAGCCCTACTATCATTTAGTTATTTCAATAGTACCTTACTTTTCGTTTTTCAATATATATATTTAATTACAGTCAACCTAATCTTATTCTGTCATTGGACTAAGATGCTTTGCTAATTACAATCAATTATGCCCTTAATGATTTTTTAATTGTATTAAAATATTTAGTAGGTATCGTTTTGTATGAATATATATTGTTTTTAAAAATTTGATAAAAATTGTGGATCAGATTGTGTACTTAAAATTAAAGTTTTATCAACTAAATAATTAATAAAATTTTAACATAATTTTATCAAACAAACACAATATGTTATACTAAACCCATAATTTAAAGGAAATTGCTATTTGTACGTACAACGAAATTGACATCGCAGTGTACAACCCCCTTACAATAGGGGTGTACACTGGGTAGCCAAACCCTAATTTAAAGTTGTGAGGTGTCAATTGCAGAGCTATCCATCCATAACACTTAATGCCAAAAAATCAGATTACATCTCTATTGAATGTTTAAGGGTCCATTTGGCATATCTATTGAAAAATTAAAATGAGCTTTTGAGATTTTAAAGTTGTTTTGGATTCGTTTAACTAATTTTATGAAAGTATTTTTTCTAAATAATATAAGTTGGTTTAATGTGATTTCCCTTAAAAGCACTTTCATAATGCAAAACGCTTGTAAAAATTAATTTTTGAAAAAAATAACTTTCTTCAAAAGCTCTTCTACAGATAGGAAAAGCAAAAGTTATGGAATATGGAAGAAAAAAGAAGAAGTTAAAACGTTGTTCTACGTCAATTATAGCGCGGTCCATCCGTCCAACGAATCCATCCTATAAAAGAAGCACACTCCAAATATTATACATGAATTCTTGCATACTGATTTGGTTGAGCCATGGAAGAAATATATTTTTATACATTTCTTACTCTATTCTTAATCTTTCCAATTTACAAATTCATGTCCAGAGGAAAACAGTACTATAACTTGCCACCAAGCCCAGTCCTCGCCCTCCCCATTCTCGGCCATCTCCACCTCCTGAAACAACCTCTTCACAGGACTCTACACAAACTTTCTCAAAAACACGGCCCAATCTTCTCCCTCTGCCTCGGTGTCCGCCATGTCGTGGTGGTGTCATCCCCGGAGTTGGTGGCAGAATGTTTTACGGAAAATGACGTCATTTTCGCCAACCGTCCTCATGTTCTTGTAGACAAGTACATAGGCTACAACCACACCAGCATGACAGGAGCCCCCTACGGCAGCCATTGGCGCAACCTCCGCCGTCTTAGTGCCCAGGAAGTGCTCTCCATCGCTCGGCTCAACACGTTTGAGCCAATCCGACGAGATGAAATCAAAAGATTACTCCAAAGCCTGTACAGAACTTCGTGCAATGGATTTGCAAAGGTTGTACTTCGGCCAAAACTGTCTGAACTGGCATTTAATATGATAACGAGGATGATTGCAGGGAAGAGATATTTTGGTGAAGAAAAGGAGAGTGAACAAGGGAAAATATTTCGCGAACTAATCAGCGAGGTTTTTAAGCACGCTCACGCATCGAATCCAGAGGATTTTTTGCCTTTTCTGAATTGGATTGATTATAGAGGTTTGAAGAAGAACATGGCTGCTCTTGGGAAGAAATTGGATGATTTTTACGAAGGTTTGCTCGAAGAACACCGGCTGGAGAAGAGAAACACCATGATCGGTCATTTGTTGTCTCTACAAGAATCGCAGCCGGAACTTTACACCAATCAAACCCTTAAAGGGCTTATCACGGTATGAGTCTAAATTTTACCTTCAACGCGCTTCTACATGTGCTAATAAATCAATTTATTTTCGTTAAAATTGAGACACGTTCGTAATTTTCATAAATATATAATCCAAAAACTTGAACGCTATTGTATACTTAAGAATTGTGTTTGACGGTTTCATCAAAAGTTTAAGACTCATGTAACATTGCTTCGATCTCAAAAGTACTCATCAAAATTACATGCCATAAGTTTTATCTTCAAAACGCACCCTTATGTATGTCACCACGTGCAAATAGTTTTAATTTTTTTGTTAAATATAAGAACTCTTAATTTTTATAAACATACGACAATGAAACTTGAATTCAAGATATTTCTTTATCTCGATGTCATATTTCATGGTTTCGTAAAGGTTTTGAGACTATTAGGAGTTTTATTGCTTGCACTGGAATGTACAAACTCATTGATGATAAAAACTTCAAGATTACTATTTGAGTTTGGTGGACATCATTAATTGCCAACTCCAAGATTATTATTGAGTTTGGTGGACATCATTAATTGCCACTATGGTGAGACAATTGGGGCATTGAATTGATGCTAAAGAAGTGTAAGTTGTATGTATAATGGCCCGTTTCACGATATTTTTGAAAAGTTAAAAGTTATTTTTAAGATCGAGAAACAGTTTTTCAATTTAGTTTTCTCATAAAACTCTTGTACAAAATGCAGAAGTGAAAGTATAAGTCCCGTCGATCCTAACTAAAGTAAAGGTTATAATTTAGGTAGCCAATTTCCCACGTCTCTTTTTTAGAGTCAACTAATGTCAAGTTACAACACGTTTAACTTATTTTAAGGTTTCCCTTTTCCTTGGGAGAGTGATTAATGTCAAAGCACAGTAGCATGTTTGGGGAAAGCTTAAAAGTTATTGTTATTATTTTTTTTTTCAAAAGTAAGACGAGAAATTAACTTTCGAGTTTTTAAAAAGTGCTAGTAGTTGGACTATTACTCGTTGCTTTGACGCATATAAATGTTGATTTGAATTTTTTTGCTCTTTCTTGGTTTCCATGTTGATTATAACTGTTGATATGAACTTTTTTTTTCCTTTTCTATCCTTGATTTTCACATTTATTGACAATAAACACATGATAATTTCAAGTATTTTTCGTGTTCGATGTGTAGAACATGGTGATCGCAAGCACAGACACGTCAGTGGTGACCATAGAGTGGGCAATGTCCCTTTTGCTTAACCACCCTAATGTGTTACAAAAGGCAAGAGATGAGTTGAACACACGTATTAGTCTCAATGACCTGATTTCAGAACAGGATTTATCCAATTTGCCTTACCTTAAAAACATCATTTTGGAGACCTTTCGCATGTTCCCAGCTGGACCATTGTTGGTGCCCCGTGAGTCATCCTCGGACTGCAAAGTACAAGGATATGACATTCCACGTGGGACAATTTTACTTGTCAATTCGTGGGCAATCCATCGGGATCCTAAGGTTTGGGATGACCCAACGAGTTTCAGACCTGAGAGATTTGAAGGTCAGGAAGTGGAGACACACAAGTTGATGCCATTCGGGATGGGGAGAAGGGCATGTCCAGGTTCGGGCTTGGGACAAAGGATGGTGGGATTGGCTTTGGGATCATTGATTCAGTGCTTTGAATGGAAGAAAATAAATGGAGAAAACGTTGATCTAAGTGAAGGGATAGGGCTAACAATGCCTAAAAAGCAGCCATTAGAGGTAATGTGCCAACCTAGAGAAATTGTGCACAAGGTTCTTCAAGAATCAGACAACAACATTTGATTGCATCACATAATCTTATAAATTAACCATATGTTTATTGTCTGTATCCAGGAGCATATATACCTACTACGATGTTGTAGATATATGTTTTGACAATGAACGTATGAATGTATTAAGGGCTATCTTGTGCACTTAATTTGCTCAACCATTTTTCACTCTCTCTTTTCTTTTTAATGAAATACCAACAACATTGCATTAAACAAGAAGAGTTCATCAACACATATGACACAAATGAATGACGATCAAGGGGTTTGTTTGGAGATATGATGATATGTCCAAGGTCGGAATAAGAGCTACTAAATGAAGAAAATATAATTTATCATGTTGGATAATGTAGGTGTTGACACATATGGTTAGATCGTCGATACTTGACTCACTAGTTTCAAGTTTTGATGCATTAGAAAACAAGTGTCGATACCTGATGCATGAATTTAAAGTTTTGATGTAGTGGAAAACAAGTGTCGTCACCTATATCATTGGTGACGAAACTCAAGGGTCAAATTTCAAATTTTAAATTTCAAGGAATTCTAGTGTGGACACCTATCTTTAGAGGCGTCGACACATAAATGCAAACACGCTCGTTTGACTTTACTTTCACATGAGTGAAAAGCTAAGTGTTTGAAGGAAAATGTGACGGTGCTAGAGGCCTAGAATATCTCCACTCGTACTACGCTCGAAACATCCATGATTTATAATGTTAATATTACATCACTATTCCACGTATCAACGAAAGAAAGGAACTGTTAAAAATAAGTTCAATTAATTTTTTCCCCATAGGTTTCGACACTCGGGGCTTCACGTGTCAACAACCAACTCCAAGAAGACAATAGTTTTAAAACATGTTGGGCCCCACGTCGAAACTCAGGGCTTAGGCGTCGATACCGAGAAATTGGAAATTACTATGCAATTGTTGAAAATCAAAACCGTTAACCAGAGTGAAAATCATAAAAATCTAAAGTTGGTCACTCAAAATGTTGATTTCAATTTTTGTAACATCGTCACATACTCGTCCCACTTTCGACATATGCACTCCATTCAAAAAATAGTCCTAAACCACCATCGTGAAGTACTCATTGACATTCATCATCTCCATCTCCTTGAATTAAATGGTCATGAGAGCATGATGAAAGCATTATTCAAACATAATCCTTTAACTTGTCTTATAGCGTATATAAATATTTATAATGTCCATTAGAGAAATTATTTTTAAAATTTTGAATTTTCGGGACATTACAATTTCTATTGAAATCATCTCACCTATTCTAACACAATCAAACACTTTTCGAATAACATGATCTGAATGCAATAGTTCCACTTAACGCAGGACTCAAAATTATCTAACAATGGTAAATCTAGATCGAAAATAAGATCTTAATCCATGCATATACGATAAGTAAAACTTTACTTCCAAATAAGTTATAAATTTTAAACACACTTTATAAGAACGCCCTCGCTCATCGAAGTTTGTCACTATTTGACATTTCATATTTTCATAAGTTGGCTTTTAAGTATTAATGCACAATTTGTCTCCGTTAAATTTATGCAACCACATTTTCAACCTTCTTTATTTTCTTGGCACGCTGGTTTTAACATGTTTCACAATTCATTTTGAGGTAATTTGGACAGAAATCATCTACTCGCAGTTACGAACGCTACGAAAGTGAATACTCCTTAAAGATTAGGTACCAAAATGTAACAAAAGAAGTATGTTGAGGCCCTCCACTACTATTTTCTCTTTTTCAGTCTTTATATTATATAAATATATATATATATATCGCACTCCTGCACTCGCACCTCTAGAAAATCCGTCGCGCACTCTGCCCTCTATTAGTGTAAGAAATCCGCCTCCTCCGCCGCTTATTCGTTATCCAAATCCGAAGAAAAAGTTACAAAGTTTCGCCAACACTTCGTAGAAGAGAAAGAAAATTTTCAAAAGAAAATGGGTAAGAGCTCGAGCGAGGAATCAGCGAGTGATCGCGAGAACTCCTCTGGCGAGGTGCCGGAGTCCAATTCCAAAAACATCTTCTCTGAAGGCGAGAAGGTCCTAGCTTTTCACGGTCCACGCATCTACGAAGCAAAGGCATGCCCTAATTTAGCCTTCTCTCGTTTTATTTTATATAAATTTAGTCGAAATGTTTTCTTCGTGAAGTTTTTATTTTGACTTAATTACACCGTATTGTTTCTTTTATAATTTCATTTATTATTGTATATTTTCGGGGCTATGAATCACTTTTTGAGCGGATAAAGAACTCTGACTTGTGGAGGTAATAGGAGAACAATTATGCTGTGTTTGTGCGGATGTGCATGTAGAATGTTATAAAGCCCTATTTGAGCTCCATATTTAAAATTTCATTTTAAAGCAATTATTAGTTTCAGTAAAATAATTTTGAACAGAAACTCAAAAAATCACTTTTTACAAAATCTATTCTGAAGAAATGGGGCTCAAACAGGGCCAAAATATCCTCTGGACATTTGAAGCTTTTTTTATGCATTTGTATGCATGTGCACCTATAATACACAGTCATGGAATTTAGTGTTAAAAACCTATATTAAAACCCTATAGTATAGAGGATGAATGCTGAAATTGAGTGTGTATAGAAGTATGTGTACTTATGTAGCCACAATATTGCTTCTCATTTTACATATGCTAATATGATATCACATGTAAAAGTTTGAGTTACAAAAACGCGGGTTGTATTATTGTGTGTACTAATCAAATTGCTCCCCCTACATCAATTTCTGCACATGAAGATATTAGCAAAATATCAGCCAAGCATCGATGTATCCCTGAGTAAATCTTTGTCCGTGCTATTGTTTATTCACACCCCTTTGATACATATTTGTTTGGTATATGCAAATTCATACATATATTCTTGCTATATATGCATGGTTTACTCTTGTTGAAGCAAATGTGGTAATTAGGGATGGGATAAGTTAGCCCAAAAGTAGAAATTCTATGAAAAGACAACTCTCCATTTCCAATTCCACTCAAAATTGGTCTGGTCGTAGATTAATGAGTGTCGTCGCTAGTAGGAACTAACTGATTGGTTGACGTTTATATGTCATTAACGGGTTCGATATAATGTAGAACTCTTTTAATCAATTGTATTATCTGTTACTGGGATAATGTATTCAACTTCTTGTTTGTTTGAGTATTTATATACCTGATATTTTTTTATCTTTTTATTTGGTTTATTTTCTTCATGATTTACTTTTTTTTTTTTTTCCAATTCACTTTTCCATGAAGGTTCAAAAAGCAGAGATTCGGAAGAATGTATACAGATACTTTGTTCACTACCTTGTAAGTCTGATTATCGGCTTTCCTTTCTTCTTTTCCTCTATCTCAATTGTTTCTATCTCTTTGTCCATCAACATTTCATTTCTATGTTGTGTATTAATGCATTCTATGTTGCACCGACACGGACACGTATTAGATAAGTTGACACGCTATTTTTTCAAAAAATTATTGTCACAACACGTTGATTAAATTCTTAAATTTTTTTTATTTATATAGTATAAAATAATTTATTTATATAATATAAATTTAGTTTTATACTTATTATTAATTTCTTTTGTTAAAATCTTTTAGGTATAAGTACATATTTGTTATTTACTAATAAATTTGAATTCAAAATATATAATATTTTGTATAAAAATAGAAATATAATCATAATAAAGTGTCCGAGGAATGTCGGTATCCGACACGTGTCCCATATGTGTTTGACATAAATACGCTATCCTAGCTGAAGTGTCTGTGCAATAGAGAATGTATTCTTTCCTAGACCAGGATGAAGTCAATTAAGATTATCCTTTGTCAACCTTATTTATTAATTGTCTTACCTTTGTTCTATCTTTCGTGGCATGTATTAATTACTATTTTTGTTTTGCAGGGTTGGAATAAAAAGTGAGTGTACCGCCCCAGTATTTCAAATATATATATTTTTTTCCGATTCAACAATTTCGACCACTGAATGAGACATAGAATCTGGTCCACTAATGAGACGTAGAGTCTCCGCAGTACAATAAGTGATTATTGTAGCTGAAGGTAGAAATTTTCTTATATATAGTTCTAGTAGATTTTACAAACCCGACCCTGCCTACATTCTTGATCTTGGCTGTTGAAAATTAAAACTGGATTCTCACTTGCTCTCTTAGTCATCGACTGAACTACTAGATGTGTACAAGCAGAAGCATAATGGACATCGGTTGACAGGTTTCGATGTGCCTAAGGTTTGTATTGGTGTTATTAGTACCTCATGCAGTGAATAGGTAGGTTTTGGACTAGCGTACAAATGATAATTGTGATTTTGCAAATTAGCTTCTTATCCTCATTTTGTGTAATGAATGTGATCTTCAATATATGTAGTGGGAAATTCTATCTCTGAAAGGTTTTCTGAGAGTTCCGTTATAGCTTTTTTGCTGTACTTCTCTTCATTTACAGCAACCATAGTTTCCTTGGTATTTCAAAATTTAATAGCCAAGCATGTAATTTTTCCTTTGTTGTCCAATTATATATCACTTCTACCCGTACTCTGGCTGAAAAGTTAAATCAAGTGTCTAGTCATCATATGATGCAATAATAGAAGTGATTACTGCAGATTTATTGTAGCACCAAAACCAGCTAATTTTCAAGCAGTACTAATGTTAAGTGAACCATACAGAATCACTCACATAAGCTTTTAACTGTCCTGCCAATAGTTGGGATGAATGGGTAGGCATGGATCGGTTAATGAAGCATACCAAAGAGAATGTTTTGAAGAAGCAGGCACTTAATAAGAAAGTTGGTGCTGACAAGAGTACAAAATCAGGGCGATCATCTCAAGCGAAATCAAAAAGTCCAGCCGGTATGTCTGTCTTTCTTCAGTTCAATAATAGTATATTTAAGGGCTTGGACATTTGATTTCTATTTATTTGTAAGTTTCTCTACGTGTGTCTGGGCCACATATTGATATTATTCATGATTAGCTCATGAGAGGTACACTGGAGAGAACGGAAGTGGAATAGCCTTCCAAAACTCATTGCTCATTTCTTATTTGACATGCCAAAACAAAGTAGGTAACACCTGAAAGAATTGCCCTCTGTAGGAAAAACCTAGAGTTTCACTTCATGCTTTTGACGCTATTCTCCTTCTCAACTTTCCAAGAAACAAATCTACCCCCATTTCTAACTCCCAACTTGACCCCCTTCCCCGCTCCCAATTACTTCACTTCATTTCATTTCCACCTCCGCCTTTCCGCCCCACCCCCTTCCCAAGTCACTGCCATCAGCATGCATGCCCCCACCTTCAACCTGTCAGATCTATTTCTTGCCATCTCCTCTCTCTCTCTCTCTCTCTCTCTCTCTCTATCTATCTATATATATATATATATATATATATATGTAGAATAGTATTTCAACTCAGTCTTTCTTTCCTTCCAGGGTACTCCAGTGTGCCAACAATCAACAAGCTATTTGTTCCTAATAAACTTGGAACCATGTACATAAATGCGTTTACATCACTCCCAGACCGTGTTAATTTATGTCTTGTTCACTCAAATTATTCTGTTGTATTGCACTGGTCTCATAAATAGGAACTTCTTTAGGTTCACTCAAGACACGTCCCAACCATCTAAGTTGTTCCACTATTTCATCCTTAATTTGTGCCACCTTCATTTATGAATTTTTTTCCTGTAATAGTCCAACTATTACTATCATAAAATATAGCGCAGTAACTGTTGTGTGGAACTTTCCTTTTAACCTGTTATCACTTATCACCTGATTACATATAATCCTTATAGCACTTCTCCATTTTATCTCCATGCTCTAAACCTGTTCAGTGCATTGCCTTCAAATTGTTTTTGTTAATAATTGAACCTAAATGCCCAAAACGATGGCTTCTGAGACTAAATGTTCATTTATTGCGACTTCCATATCGTTCTTATTCCTACTGTGATTAAAATCCTTTACTTGCATTTTGTCGTACTTTTAACCTAAAATGCTTGCATTGTTCTTGGGAACTCTAACCATAGATTATTCCATTAGTGGAGCTTCGACTGTAGAGTTTATAATTGGGAAGTGTGAAAAAGAATATAGACAAAATGACAAGATGCCCTTGCATTTTAACACTGTTTCTGTTGAAGAGATAGTTTTGAAAACTAGTTTTCAATCTTTTATCTGAAGAGGCAATCAGATATGTATGTGGAAAGTTGATTGATGCCTGGCGTCTGTTCTATCATCTCAGTTTCTGTTTCTCTTTTTGATTTTACAGATGCCAAAGTGGCGAAAGAGGAGATGAAGAACAGTGGTATGTTACTCTTCTGTTTTTTGATATTTTACTTTCCTTTTAACTTGGTAAGTATCTCCCGATTACATAGAATCTTGTACCACTTCTCAATTTTATCCGCAGTGCTCTAATCATATGCATTACATTGGAAAATCGTCTTTTCTTATTAATAATTGAACTTAAATGCTTTAAACAGTCACTTTTGAGACTATGTGATCATTTCTTTTGACTTCTATTTAACCTAAAAAGTTTAAAGAAAAGAATATTGCATTCATTGGAACTTCAACTGTAGGATTTATAATTGGGAAGTACCAGAGAGGAATTTACGCACAAGGACAAGCTGCTCTTGCATTTTTATACTATTTCCGTTGGAGACATGGTTTTGAAAATTAGCTTTCAATATTTTTCCTGATGATTGGGCAATCAGATATGTGTGCGGGAAGTTGATTAGGGGTTGGCATGAGTTCTATCATCTGAGTTTCTGTTTCTCTTTTGCATTTTACAGATACCAAAGTGCCTAAAGAGGAGATGAAGAACAATGGTCCACTCTTCCTGATCTTTTTATTATTTACTTTGTATTGAATTATCACTACCTACCATATACATTAAAAAAAGAAAAAAAAAACTTGACTGTTTTGAACTAACCCACAGAAATGGAATAATACATAGGTTTATAAAGAGCACGGACATGGACATGACATGTGTTTTTCGGAAAAGTGCCGACAGAACACGTTCCAGCACGTTGATTAGATATTATTAGATTTTATAATGCAAAGCAAATATAATACTGTATACTTGTTGAATTAAAATGTACATAACAAATACAGGGTTTAGTTGGTAATTTATTGGTAAAGAGGTGAATGCTTTTGAAAAAGGTCAGTTGCTTTATTTGTTTTCATTTTTAAGAAGTCCAATTGGCAAGCTTAAATTGGCCTGGTGTTTGAAGAATCCAATGGGTTGAAACTGGGTGTTGGTCCATAAAACAAAATTAGGGAGCTGGCAAGTTACAAAAATTAGTGCTAGGGTTTCAGGTTCTCTTTTGCGGAACCAGTGACAAAACATATCACTTGCTGTTGAAATCCAATGCCGGTTGTGACATCTAACGCCGGTTGTGACAGCCAACTCCAGTCGAGACATTACTGCCCTTGGATTTTGCAATTCATTTTTATTTTACTTGCAAAACTTCATGTAGGTTAGTTTCCCCTTTTTTTCCGGATTTACTCTGGTGTTCCTGTGATTTATCTACAGCTTGTCAGGCACCGTGTCGGACTGTAAAAAACCATAAAGTAAAAATGAAAACTGGTGTATCTGATGTGTCTGCAGTGTGTCGGTGTCCTATTTGTGTTGGACACCGACTTACCGGCACCAGAAGTGTGTTCGTGCTTCCTTTTTAGTAGGCTAAAATTGATTTGTTACTATTTTGGTAATGACGCAATGCTTTATATTGTTGTGAATGAAAATCTGTTGGTTGTTATCCATTTTAAGTTTATGGTAGATATCTGCTTTAGAGAATCTTAGAATCTTCTGGGTGATGTTATTGCAGTTGCAAAGGGGAAAAAGCGTAAAGATGATTCCGGCATAGAGGTTTACTCTGAGTTATAACTAATTTCTATAGTTCAAATTTTGTTTCTGTTTTTGCAGAAATTTACATTGTCAGTTGCTTTGACATCATTTTCTGTACATTCAATATATAAATTTCTCAGTTGCTTTGACATCATGACGGTTTCGTGAGCCTTCCATTACATTAGGGTTATCGAGTTATGTAACAATTAAAAAGATTTTTTACAGTATCAATACAAGAGCTCTAACTATTGGAAGGTGCCTTTTGTGGGTCCTAATGATCTTAATATGGTTATGCAACTTAGTGCAGCAGCTGTTGCTACTTCAGACATTTGATTTTCCATCCCTTCTATCTAGAGTCGCTTTATTTCAGCATATGTTATTAGAAAAATTTGAGCTCTTCCTTTATTGGAGTTTTAAATGCTTCCATGAGTTCAATAGAATCACAATTACAAATTCTGTCATTATGCTGATTCTTAGCTTGTGAATGGATACTCAACATCTCATATTTACAATAGCACATTAGTTTCACTTGCAGTATGACTGGCCTTTCAAATTTTTAAGCTTGTTGATTAATCTGTTTTTTATATGGATATTGATGAGCCTATTGTCTGTTATATATCGTAGGGTAATCCAGTGGAAGACAAAATGATTAATATTCAAATTCCATCACCTCTAAGACAGCGGTTAGTTGATGATTGGGAGTTCATCACTCAACAGAATAAGGTACTTGTATAATGCTGGATCCCTCCCCCCTCCTATTTCTCGTGTCCATTCCTTCAATTCAAAACTCCCATTAATTTCCTGTCGGTTCTGCAATACAGCGGAACATTTTGCATGGGACTCCTAATAGAAAAGTAATTGAATGAGTGCAAGTTTTATAGCCTAGCAATCAGAAAATTCTAATCAAAAGCACCTCATGAAGACAATGCAAAGCGGAAAGTACCCTTTTGATTTTCCATTTTGGTTAATGAAATAATAATATATTATTCTTTGTTGTTCCATATAGATGTTGGCTTAAATTTAAAGTATACTATCACTTAAAACAAAAAAAAAAAAGTTTAAAGGTGAAAGTGAAGCACTTTTTTCTATTAAACTGAAATATGTAGTTTACTATATAAGATGCTGTTTTTTCTTAATTGAACTGGCTCCATGAATCCTTTGTGGTTATTCACAATTCCAGGTCCTTACTTTGTTGAAGCCCGAATTGATTTAGTGTTTTCTTTCTTCTCCTTGAATACATGGTAGAAATAGAGTAGACTGCTGCTGCACACGAGACATTAAACACTTTTTGCTCTAAATTTATCATCACATAGAACATGGTTGACATTATTCATCTTTCTCCTACAAGATGGAGATGGCGATGGCACTTTAAAACCGTCAATTTACACCGAGCTGTTGGGGGTACTTTAATATTTAAATTTTGAATTAATCTGGACTCGCCCAACTGAGCTTCTTTATATAAAAATTTCACGAGAGTTCTCCTGTTGGGGCTTGTGAAAAAAAGATAAAGACAATGAATTTGTCTTCTGGACCTTAGAACATGAAGTGCACCGCCATTCTCTTGGATAGTAAGCTGCACTTGATAGAATTTCATGCCAGATTTGTCTCTTCGTCATCCCTTTTCACCGTGAATGGGTTATGTTTGGATGGATTGTCTGAGGAAAAATCTGTTGTTTATGCATGACGACTTGTGAAATTACAATTTAGTCTTTACTGTTATTGTATATTTGAAATGGTATGTAAAATGGTTCATCTTTGTCCTCCTCTTGCAGCTGGTAAAACTCCCTCGATCTCCTACTATTGATGGTATATTGACTAAATACCTGGAATACCGAACCGAAAAGGATGGCACGTAAGTTCTTTATTTGCAACTTTCTCGCAAACTGAATCAACTTATTATCGCTGATTTTAGTAAGTCTTCCCACTTCTTTAAATTTTTACCAACTTGATGAATTTTTGAAATTTCATCTATTTCATTGATGAATTCTTAAAAGTTATAGCAGCAGGTATATACGAAAGAAAATCTATGAGGTTTGATTGGTATGCCGAATTAAACGGTATAAGATATCTAAGTATGAAATTAGAACATATATACTATATAGATAGTATTAGGGTGCATTAAGGTCAACAGTATTCAGGAGATGAGGATAGTTTAATCACCACCCTGTTGTCATCCCTACAAATTTGTAGTAGTGATCAAATATGAAACATGGTTGCAGCGACGTATTGAATTTGTCAGTATTAAATGCAAATTTGTATTTAATGGAGTCAATATGATTTCTGAAATCACGGGTGCGACGTATTGAATTTGAATTTTTTATTTTTCAAAAAATACAGGATGAATGATGCAGTTGCAGAAATTTTAAAAGGTTTAAGATATTATTTTGACAAAGCGCTGTCATGTCTTCTTTTGTACAAAACGGAACGCCAACAGTACAATGAAGCAATTTCAGACAGTGTCTCTCCATCAAGTATTTATGGTGCTGAACATTTACTGCGCCTCTTTGGTATGTTTATCTATATTATCATTTGGCATCATGTGCTCTTCATGGAGTTTTGTGATTCTGAGAAGCATTATCCCTGTCCTATTCTCCAATGACATGTTTAGTAAGTTGGATTAGACAACATTAAACATTATTAAGGAAGAAAAGGTGTCTGAAACCTTGTCTATTTTATTGTCTAGTACAATCTAATACTTCATACGCATTAAAAGATGAAATTCTTATGTTCATTAATGAGATTGAAGCATTTGTTTCTGCGCTGGGACATTGAGCTTCTCGTTTATATTTTTGCCTTTTTGGGAAGATATTTTAAAATTTATAGTGTGTGACTCCGAATTTTAGGAAATGCATGTTTATATAGCTTCCATTTTTTGCAGTGAAGTTGCCGGAACTGTTGGAGTATGTGAATATTGAGGAGGAGACTTCGATTCGACTGCAGCAAAATTTGCTCGATTTTCTCAAGTATAGGCTCAATTTATTTTCCTTTATTCAATCAGTGTGCGCATATTCGATGTCATTTTGCCATAATTGTCTGACGAAGTTGGTCCTCAAATCCATGCAATTTTTCAATCATGATGTTTATAGAAGATATCTGGCATCAGATGGTGGCTTGTGTTTTCATTTAATCCTTTCTTTCCCATATTGGTTTCTATTTTGTTTCTTCTATGACCCGTCAGTGAACTTTTCTTCGTTTCTCCAAGTCGAGATTTTTCAATCTCATATGACCTTTGATTTACCATTAACCCATTGGGGGGGTATGTTTGATGCAGGTTTCTGCAAGATAATGAAGGGACTTTCTTCCTTGCTGCATATGATGACCGTACAGTTACTGAAGAAAGTGGCTAGGTGAAGAATAACAGCAAATGTAATTATACATCTTTTCCTTCCATTGCTCAATTTTCATTTGTTCTAGATGCAAAAAGGAGAGAATTGGATGTACATAACTTGGATTGAACAATATTTTTCGTTTGTCAAGAAAACAAGAAACTAAGCCTCCGTTTGGTTAAAGCTACATAGGCCAACTTTAATTCGGTAATAACATCCATAACTTGGATTGAACAATATTTTTCGTTTGTCAAGAAAACAAGAAACTAAGCCTCCGTTTGGTTAAAGCTACATAGGCCAACTTTAATTCGGTTATAATTTATTATTTCTATAAGTCGTTAAATTAATTTATATAGCAGTACACATTTTTAATATTCTCAAAAATATAGAAAAAAATCAATCCAAACCGGAATTGGTTGGTTTTTAACCGGTTTCTTTCTATTGTTCTACATGAAACTTTTTGGTTCCTTGTGTAGAATATTTCATTGGCGGCCATTACTACAAGATCCGGATTTGGGTCATGTCCACCATACCCTTAAATGACTTGTTGAATGAGAAATGTCATCTCAACTATACGTTCTTTAAATCGTTTTGACTTATTTGGAATTGTCAATTAGGAAAGTATAGGCTTGCTCTTAGTTCCATCTCTGAATGCGTTGTGCTCTTGAGGAGGTGGAATCTTGGAGCCAACTACTCATTGTTGTCTCGGCCTTGCCAAGATTTGGCGAGGAGCATTATTTCGAGGAAAGGAAAAGCGTGGTTGACAAATCACTATGAGGAGGGGATAGTATTGAAGTGCTTTCATCACATGATTCAAGTGGGCTGAGCCATTACTTTCCCAAGTGGTGGTTCGATTTGAGTTTTGACTGACTATGTTGTCTACACTCAAATGTAGTCAGCTATGAATCAATATAAAGAATTTTGGGGTAGTTATACAAATACCCTATATTTTGGGATAGTTTTGAAAAAAAACATGATAAACTTGGATTAATTAGCAAATAGTTAAAATTGAACGTATAATTTACGTTCAACCCTAACACACAATAGTTTGTCTAAAATCAGTCATCTAAACTCCAAAAAACAAAGAAAAATCGAGAGGAAAAAGAGGAAATATTCCACAAATCAAGCACAAAAAAGATCAGGGTTGCTTCAACTGCCATTCTTCAAATTTTTCTTCCCCAGTCTGGAAATACCCAAACAAAAATTAAAGTTTTTTAATTTTTGGATTTTTTGTTTAATTAGTTCCTCAATTATGTCATTTTGCATAGATTATAAAGCAACAACCGTAAATATCAATTTCAAATTGAATAAACTCCCACTTACAAATTATAATCATCTTAGTGCATTGTCATTAGGCTTAGTTTGAATCTTATAACGTAAATTATTGCCATTTACTATTTTTTTTAATGGTTTTGCTATTGTGACTAGAAAAGTATTTGAAAATAACATTTTTTTTTTTAATCTTGAGAGGAAATGGATTGACTTAATATATATGAAAAATAAAACTTTGAATCGGTTTAATTGATGCATACAAAGTGTTTGAAAAAATGAGAATGTGAAAAAGTGACATTATGTCACTTATTCTGTCACTTTTATTTAAAAGGTCGTAGTATCTTATTGGAGTGATTAGCTAGATGCATACATACGCGTTTTTGAAAATTTAAATATTTGATTTCAAACATTGTTTTACATTAATATGTATGAAAAATCAATTTTGAATCAATTCAATTGATGAATGCAAAGGAGATTATGAAAAAGTGACATTCTGTCACTTTTATCTAAAAATGTCACAATATCTCATTGAAGTAATTAGCTAAATGCATAAGTGTGTGTTATTTGGAAATTTAAATATATGATTTCAAACTTTTTTTACTTTAATACATATGAAAAATTAACTTTGAATCAATTCAAGTAATGCATGCAACGTGTTTGCAAAAAGAAGAATATGGAAAAGTGACATTCCACAAAAAAAAAAAGTTACAGTATCTCATTAGAGTAATTAGCTAGATGCATACTTTTGTATTTTTGAAAATTTAAATATATGATTTCAAACCTTATTTTATGTTAATACATATGAAAAATTAACTTTAAATCAATTTAATTGACGGATGTAAGGTGTTTGCAAAAAGGAAAATGTAAAAAAAATGACATTTTGTCACTTTTATCTAAAAAAGTCATAGTATCTCACTTGAGCAATTAGCTAGGTGCATATGTGTACATTTTTTAAAATTTAATATATGATGTCAAACCTCGTTTTACGTTAATAGGTATGCAAAGTGTTTTCAAAAAGAAGATTATGAAAAAGTGACATTTTGTCACTTTTATCCAAAAAAATGACAATATCTAATTGGTATAATTAACTAGATGTATACCTGTGTCTTTTTTGAAATTTAAATATAGAAATTCAAACATTGTTTTAATATGATGTATCACTTTATTTGTATTTTTGCATATGAGTTATTTTGCCAAAAATTAAAAGTGAATGCTCTATAACTTTTCTTAAAGAAAGTCTCACATAATTTTTTTGTAATTTTTTTGTAAGTATGAATAAAATTAATGTCATCATTTGTTATGGAGGCAAATGAGAAATGTGACATCAGAGGAAGGTTTTAATCAACAGAGTGAAGGGAGATTGGAAGAGCCTCAAGTTCTATATACTCGTCACAGATCTCAGTTGTTGCTAGCTCTAGGATTCTAGAGCTGATTGTGATGCCTTTCATGTTCCTAATGCTTGATGCTTCGTGCAGCGTTGCTCACGATCGTGGATGAAGGCAAAAGGTTGCTTGGGTGCTGGTGAGAAGTAGGTGATGAAGGAAGTGATTGTCAACGACGAAAGTGGTTGCAGAGAGGGGTTGTTAGAGGGTTTTGTGAGAGAGAGAGAGAGAGAGAGAGATAAAAATAAACTATCCAACTAATCTAATAGTTATTATTAAAATTAAAAATATAATTAACACTTGATTATTGAATAAAAATAGTTGAAACTTGATTTATGATAATGTAATTTTAAATCCATATTTGCATGTAATTTTCCGTGGACAACTTACAAAATTACACTTAAAATCATGAGACTTACGAAAAATCATATGAAAAATGTTTTGAAAGTAAAATATGTTGTGTAAAGTCAAGTGAGACTTTTTTAATTAAAAAGTGATAGATAATAAAAAAAGTGATAAATACCAATCAAGATCTAGAGGTGGTTAATTTTCTTTTACAAGTTGTCTATTTGGGATTATGCTTCACTTATATTATCTAAACATAAAATGTAACTTCATTTTAAGAACACAACAATCTATAAGTTGGAAGTGACACAAATTCAAAAAAGTGACGAAAACTTAAAAAAAAAAAAAAAAAACTAATACTAAAAAATGTGAAAAAAAAAATTAAAAAGGTGACAAAAAAAATAAATAAATAAACGTTAACCAAAACCTTAGAATAGATTCAAGGGTAGTTAGTTTTCTTCTATATCTTGTCTCTTTGTGATTACGCTTCACTTATATTAACCAAACATAAATTCATTTTATAAATACAATAACCTATAAGTTGGAAGTGATAGAAATTTGAAAAAAGTGACACAAATTAAAAAGAGTGACAAATACTAAAAAAAAAGGTTAAACAAATTCAAAAAAGTCACAAACAGTCAAAAATTTGAGAAACACTAATCAAAACCAAAAAATAGATCCAAGGATGGTTCACTTGATTTTGTATGTTGCCTCTTTGTAATTATGTTTCACTTATATTAACTAAATGTAGAATATAACTTCATTTTAAGAATACAACGTTAACATATAAATTGGAAGTGCCCGAAATTTGAAAAAGTAACAGAAGTAACAAATTTACATTCGCTAAGTAATGTTTTTAAGCTACAACTCCAAGTAACTAACAAAAACTAACAGAGCTACAATCATACTTAAGAATGCATATCAATTGGATGAATAGAAGGTAATGCTCATCTTAGATCCATTGCTGTGTTCCATAGCCATTTGAAAATGGCCCTAAAATTAATCCCCTTTCCATCTTTTTTTCAAATAAAAATGAATCATGTTCAGCTTGAAAACAATCCGTACTCAACTATATGAAAAATAAGTTTAAAAAATCTTACAAATAATCATAACCCACAATTTTCAATATAGCTAAATTAGCTAATAAACTCACAACTGATGAGCAAATTAAAAAATTTTGAACTAACAACTTGGGCAATATAATCATAATCCACAAATTTAAATACAACCAAGTTATCCAATAAGCTCACAAACTAATGAAAATTGATGAAATGCCAAAAAAAAATAAATTGAATAAACACTTATTACTGTTAATTGAATGATATCATTTCTGAAAGTGATATAGCTTGTCACTTCTATATAAATCATCTATACCAAATATTTTTCAAAAATAATTTATATGTTGTGCTTGTTCATCACATGCATCTTCCATCTTTGCCTCATCAACCATCTGTGAGCTGAAAATCCAATAGTACCTATGCCACTATGAACTCTCTCTTCCTCTCTACCCACATAACTTCCTCTGCGGGTTCTTCAATTTCAGTCTCAAATTCATCATGCAGCAATTAAACGTACAACATCTCCATCAACATAAAAGTAAATAACCAAAATTATCAAATAACATCTCTAATAAGGAAATTGAATTTGAGAATGAGATTGATTGCTTAATGAGCACAATGATACCCAATAATCCCGACAAAACCCAGAATCATAAATTGAATAACATAATAGAACAAGAAATCATATTTGCCAATTCAAATAAGATTTAATCTTTAAGAATTAAGCCAACAATTTAAGAATTTGAACCATAGACATAAGATGCAAATTGTACACTCAAGATGTAAATATATACCAGTGCAACAATGAGTGTCTTCACCTAAGAATTCGAAACAAATGCAAAAAAGTCACAAGGTCCATAACTATTTTGTTTTTCAGGTTAAACTATGAATCTATACCAAGAAAAGAAAAAAGAAAATTCAGATCTCAATCTTTTTCTCATTCAAAACACCTTAACCGGTCCTCTATTTCACGATTTCACAATGGATTGTAGTATTTTTCATCAAATAAATATTACCCAAAAAAGCAGAAAATATATGTGAGCAAGAGAGGTGAACAACATACTTGAAATCGGAATCGAAAACACCACCTACAATGACGACAGAAATGCAGTGATGATGGGGAATGGTTGCCCAGAAACACCAATAGTGTATTGGTCAGAAATCACCACAAAGAAATAACATATCTAGGGATTGGTTGGGAATAATTCATGAAGAATTAACACTAAAATTTGGTATGGTAATGGACGACTGGAGGACAAACGAATCATTCTCTTCCATGTGGATCCACACATTCCTCTACAAGAATCAAAAGACTGGTAGGGATGGTGCAGTGTTTGTGGGATTAGATTAGTTTCAGTATTTGTGGGATTAGATTAGTTTTCTCCTTATTTGATTTTCTTGTAACCGTAAAATTTACGGTTAATTAATGTTAATGAAAATCTAAAAAATTAAAAGTGTATTAATCAATTTTTTAATAAATGGGCAGTACGGGGCCTAATTTTTCCAAGAATTTTAGCATCATCTTTAAGCCCATATAGAAATTATAATTTAGATTTTTATCAAAGTCAACAATTAATTTTAATCATATATTTTATTGGATTCACAACTTTTTAGCCATACATTTCATTAATTTTGGACTACTTCGCCGTATGTGATTTTGAAATATAATTGCTCGTTGATAAATAATATATTTATAACATGAACCAATAGAAGTTTATCATGAATTTTAAGTTTAGAATATCACTTGCTTATCTCTTAATATAATTATGAGTTAAAAAATTTATAATTTCATTTATCCAATTTTTTTTTTAAATTGAAATGTAAGTGTAAGGCCATGGCATTTTTTTTTTCCACACAATTCATGTGCTCAAACCGACAACCTTATAAATGCTAATAACATCACCACACCTTCACCGATTGGCTCCTTTTCAATTCCCACGACAATTTCACAAATTGACTCCCAACTTAGTTTCAATTTGCTGCTCCTCATCCGCATCACCGCCCATGGACGCCCCAAATTCGCCTAAAAAGGTGGTGGTTTGCGGCGGCGGAGTCATCGGAGTCTGCACCGCATACTTCTTATCCAAAAAAGGCGCGGCCGTCACACTTATCGAAAAATCATCCATCGCTTGTGCTGCCTCCGGCAAGGCCGGCGGTTTCCTCGCTCTTGATTGGTGCGATGGTGGGCCGGTTTCTTCACTCGCACGTGCCAGCTTCAATCTCCACCGTTCATTGGCCGAAGAACTCAACGGGCTAGAAGTATATGGCTATCGACCCGTGACTACGCTTAGTTTCTCAATTACAGAATCATCCTCCTCGGCAAGAAAAGTAAGTCCTGGTGTTCCTTCCTGGGTAGATGGGCCGGCGAAAGGCCCAAGGACTATTGGGACAACTGAGACGACGGCCCAAGTTCATCCGCAGCTGTTTACGAAGACGCTTCTTTCGAAGGCGGTGGCGGAGTACGGAGTGGAGGTGGTGATCGGAAAATTGGAGGCGGTGAAGGTGGTGGAGGAGAAGGCGGAGGCGGTAGTATTGGAGGGTGGGCGAGAAATTGAGGCTGATGCTGTGGTTTTGGCACTTGGGCCATGGACTAGTAAGTTAACGCTTTTGGACTCGATTTTTAGAGTTTATGGGCTTAAGGCCCATAGCATTGTTGTGGAGCCCAAAGACCCTGGTGCAATCACGGCCCATGCTCTATTCTTGAGTTACTATCCGTCCCCAGGAGGCAAACCCCTGGACCCTGAGGTGTACCCTCGTCCAACAGGTATAAATCATGGCCCAATACGTTACTTTTGGAGAAAATTATTAAGTTTTAATTTCATCAGTAAGGGATTAATTTTTTTAAGATAGTCACATAACTTTATATGATTTAAGTCACAATTAGATGATATAACATGTCACAATTCGATAATATGATGGTCATATTCATATATATACAAATTCATAAGTCACATGTTAATAAATTCTAAAACAAAATTAAGTCGCAATCTAAAATTTCACAGATTAGTTCACAATCCCACCTCATTAGTAAGTCATAATTGATCAATTTATAAATCACATTTATCAGAATTGGACACCATTATTAAGGTAATAATCCCAAAGCCTTACGAGTCTGTATATGTTTTCATTTTTATTCGATGTGCGATTTTATCCTTCAGCTCGTTTGAGCAGTTTGCTCATTTTTTGAGTCATAATCGGATTGAATCATTCGTTGGAGTTTAATGAGATCTAATATCACGTTAAAACTTGGGGTTCTATATTAGAAAGTCAATCTTATTAAGCCCCTGTTTGGTACACATTATTTTTTTCATTCTCATTCTTCTATTCATTTTCAACCACACATTTTTCAATAAAATAATATTTTTCATCACATCAATAACTTTTCCTTCATTTTTAACCACATATTCTCCATCAATCTACTATTCAATAATACATTCTTTTAAAAGAATGTGTCACAAACACACCCTAAGAAGAGTGGTCCAAAATCTTATAAGTTGATATTTGTTTTCATCTTTATTTGACGTGGGATTTATCCCATTTTTGAAAGTTTTTTACTAGTGTCTTAACTTTTAAAAGTATTCTAGAACTCTTGTAGATATGAAAATTTCCTTAATTCTGATCTTTATTTCAATTTGGTGATTGTAAATTTCGATTTTAACCGTGCAAATACAAATATTGCAATTTATTGTAGATTAGGCGTGTTTGAGCCACATTATTTTGAAAGAATGTATTTTGGAATAGTAGATTGATGGAGAATGTGTGGTTGAAAAAAAAAGAAAAGTTATTGATGTGATGGAAAATATTATTTTATTGAATAATGTGTGGTTGAAAATGAGTAGAAGAATGAAAATGAAAATTTTAATGTGTACCAAACAGGGGCTAATATTTTATTGTTGGAATTTGATCTGGTGGGTGGAGTAGTAGGCTGAATTTGATCCATTAGATCAACTAGAAGTTGCTTGCCATGATGATTTTTATCTTCAAATTGATTGTATAAAACAACAATCCACTGATTGAATTGACAGGGGAGGTGTACATATGTGGCATGTCAGCCGAGGCAGAGGTTCCCGATGACCCCGAGCAGGTGGCACCCATGCCAGAATCAATTCAGGTGCTTAAGAGAGTGGCTAGCAATGTGTCAAGCCATTTGGTGGAAGGAGAAGCCACAGTGAAAGCTGAGCAAGCGTGCTTCTTACCTTGTACTGATGATAGTGTGCCAGTTATTGGAGAAGTTCCTGGAGTCAAGGGATGTTATGTGGCGACTGGACATAATTGTTGGGGGATTCTCAACGGTCCGGCCACCGGAGCCGCAGTGGCCGAGCTTGTACTGGATGGTAGCTCTAGCATTGTTGATCTTAGCCAATTTACTCCGGCCAGGTTTGCTCGCCATAGAAAATAGTAAGGTAATGAACTAGTGCTGGTTTTTGTTATGTTGCCTCTACCTGTACAAATAGGAGACATTAAACTGAATTTGATAATCCAGATGCATAAATACACTAATGTTGTCACTTTAAATTAGGCCCATAGGTTTGTTTTTGGACTATTATGCTAATTGTTATTAGCTGGATTTAAATGTGTTTTACTAAGATCTTCGACTAATCTCATTATCTTTGCGAAGACCCATGTTCGTGTACTTGAGTAGAGCGTGTTTGGTTTGTTACGTCAGCTCAACCTTAGCAAGGTTGGAAGAATTCTAACATGTCTCAGCCATTGCTTCCCTTGATCATTTGCTAGCCACGCTGTTTAGATATTGCAGAGCATGGCCGGCATGGTAATTACCGTGGTACAAGTCTGTATTTGGCTGTGTTATGGCATCCTATTAAGACTTTTTAATGACTCGGGTGCATGTTAAGGCGATGCACCAATAGCATTTGGGCTTGGATTAGCCCTTGTGGAAAAATCTTGGAAGATGTCACGCGAGGCTGTGGATCTTTTGCTACCAAAACTCCAAGCCGACCCATCATATTAGTAAATGGGGTTACTTACACAAATACCCTATATTTTGGGTTAGTTTTGAAAAAACATGATAAGGTTGGATTAAATGGTAATTAGGTATATTTGAATGTACAAAATACGCTCAAACCTAAAAATCATGGCTACCACAAAAATTAGCCTCCAAACTGGAAAAATCAAGGGAAAATTGGAAGAAGAAAGAAGAAATCTTTCACAAATTCGTTACTTATTCAAATTTTGAAAAAGATTAAGGCTACTTCAACATTAAAAACTCTGGAAAAAGATCGAGAAAATCTTCTTGTAATACCAAAAAAAAAAAAAAAAAATTACCGGTTTTTTTAATGTTTTTGGCTCCTTGTTTAATTAGTTCCCCAATTTTGTTATTTTAAGTTTGTTTGATATTCTCTTTACATAGATTGTTACTTGCATAGATTATGAAAGTAACAATTGTAATTATCAATTTTCAATTAAATAATTAACATTTATGTAGTAAATGGACCACTACATACTACTGAAGGAAGGAACATAGGCTGTTAATGTGAGGCCATACATGTATGCCTATTTTCAAAATGCTAATATTGAAAAACAAGTTCATGATGTGCTTACGTTGGGATTTATAAGACCTAGTACTAGTTCATTTTTATCTCCTGTCCTCTTGGTTAAAAAGAAGGATGGTACATGGCGGTTTTGTACTGATCATTTGGGCTCTTCGTTTTCCCATTCCTACTCATGGAGTTGCGTATTTTACTAAATTAGACCTAAGGCCGGTTATCTTCAAGTTCGCGTACACCCCCTAACATCCCTAAGACAGTTTTTTGTACCCACAATGGACACTGTGAATAGCTAGTCATGTCCTTTGGACTTTGTAATGCAACTTCCACTTTTCAGGCCATTATGAATTGTATATTTCATCCTTGCCTTCATAAATTCATCTTAGTCTTTTCTGATGATATTTTGGTCTATAATCCCAATTGGTCAATGCATCTTGAACATGTTAAGAAAGCTTTTGAAATTTTAAGGCATCAATTTTTTTTTTTTTATCAAGATCAGTTTGTTTTGGGCAACAAGAGTTGGAGTACTTGGATCATATCGTCACTTCGCAAGGAGTTCTGGTGGATCAAAATAAAATCAAGGCCATGGCAGATTGGCCTCGACCTACTAATAATTCTGAGTTACGTGGTTTTTTAGGCCTCACAGGTTACTACAGGAAGTTTGTTCGTAACCATGGGGTGATGGCTCGACCACTGACTAATCTATTAAAAAAGGGACAATTCGATTGGAATGAAAAAGCAGAGGTTGCATTTCATTCTCTCGAACAGGCCATGACTACAAACATCTACACTTGCCGACCCGAATTTTAAGAAGCCATTTACCATTGAAACTAATGTCTCTGATGGTGGGATTAGTGCTGTCGTATCACAACAAGGGAAGCCAATTGCCTTCATGAGTTGAGTTCTGGGAGTATAAGAACTGTCCTAGTCCATTTATGCCAATGAGATGCTGGCCATTATAGAGGCAATACGTATGTGGAGGCCATATTTGCTTGGAAGAAAATTTTCATTAAGATGAATCAGCGTAACCTTAAATATCTCTTCGAATAGCAAATAGTTACTTCAGAGCAACAGAAGTTGGTGGCAAAATTATTGGGTTATGATTATTAAATTTTATACCTGCCCGACAAGGAAAGTTCAGCAGCAGATGCACATTCACGGGTGGCAGAGAGTCATGTTCTACATGCCTTATCCATACCACAAGTTCAAATATGGGATGAAATTAAAACTATTGCAGGTGACCATCCATATATGCAAAAGATTTGCTAGCTAGCAAATTCCAACCCAGGTGCTCCTTACATGTGGAGTGATGGACTAGTATTTTATAAGAATCGAGTTGTAGTGCCTCCAAATTCATCTGTGGTGCCGAAACTGATGAAAGAGTTTCGTGATTCACAAATTTGTAGACATTCAGGAGTTCCAAGGACGTACAAATGCATTGCACAACAGTTCTACTGGCCATCAATGTATAAAACAGTAAAGGAGTATGTATCAGATTATGACATCTGTCGAAAGTCCAAGTCAAAAACACTCTCACCTGCAGGTATTCTCCAACCACTGCCCATTACATTTCAAGCATGGGAAGATATTACATTGGATTTTATTGAAGGATTACCTACATCACATGGTAAAGATACTATTCTAGTAGTGGTGGATAGATTAAGTATGCTCACTTCCTTAGTTTAGCTCACTCATTTATTGCCAAAACAGTAGCTTAAAAATTTGTTAACGGAGCAGTGAAACTCCACGGCGTGCCAAGGTCTATAGTCAGTGATCGCGATTCAATTTTTCTCGGTAATTTTTGGCAAGAATTTTTCAAGCTTTCAGGTACCCAATTGAAAATGAGTACAGCATACCATCCACAAATGGATGGCCAGTTGGAAGTGGTTAATAGGTGCGTGGAACAATATTGACACTACTTTGTACACCAACAACCTCGCAAATGAATTTATCTCATCCCATGGGCTGAATTCTGGTACAACACCGCCTACCGCACATCTACAAGGATGACTCCTTTTCAAGCCCTCTGTTGACATCCAACCTCCGATTTCGTTAAGTACAATTTGTTGTAGGCATTAAGCTTATGCAAATGTAAGCTCAGATATGTGAGATCGGCTCGGATTGCGTTATTATTAAGGTCTGAGACGATATAATGATTGAAGATTTCTTGCATACTGTACAAACAATCAATCGACAAGAACATATGAAAGGTCTTACATTAGCGCCCAGCAATTCAACCAATCATACGTCTTAGCTTCATTCTCTAAATAATTCATTAATTGTTAGGAACCACATGTAAAGTTAACTCATGATGACCTGACAAGCCGAGCTCACTAACCAATCCATACGAGTCAATGATGTACTTTCTGAGCTCGGTGCTGTAGCTATTAAGACAGGAAATGGAGTATGCATGTAAATCCTTCCCTATAAAAGGACAATAAGGGCCTTGAAGAAAGTAGGGAGGAAAACAGCTCAAATGATAAAATATACTCCATATTTCAAGTATCTCCTTAAAAGGAAAAAGAGCAAGCGTTTGGAGTTATAATAGAAATTTGAAAATCACCATAAAAAAAATTCTCATTTTCATTGTAAGTTGGCTTAAATCTTATTTATACAATTTTCGTCAACACCCTCTATGGTCTGCTGCCTCCAACAATTCCATATTATCAGATGGGCAAAACGCTCGTCAATGAGGTCGATCAAAGTCTTACCTCGTAGGATCCCTTACTCAACCAATTGAAAAGAATTTGCTTGCCGCCAGTAACCGTATGAAGTAGGCAGCGGATAAGAAACGATAGGATATCGAGTTTCAAGTTAGCGATTATGTCTATCTTAAGTTACATCCTTATCTCCAACAATCGATTTTCAAAAGAGGTTATCAGAAACTTGCTAATCGATTTTATGGGCCTTATAAAGTGGAACAACGTGTGGGAAATGTGGCATACAAGCTGCGGTTGCCGGAAGGAGTTCGTATTCACCCATTTTTCACGTCTCCTTACTAAAAAAGAAGCTGGGTGATGCTATTGTTATATATTTATACAATAAATATAATATTTGAAAGAAATAATTAATTAAGATGAAGTGTCCAACTGGTGAAAAGTGAAGTGCCCAACTGGTGAAAAGTGTGGAATTTGTGTGGGAGGTCAGGTGTTCGAGCCACGCCTCACGCACTATATTAAAAAGTCTTTGATTGAGCCTTGAGACTTTGGGCTCTTAGGCTTTATTGATTCTAATAAAATAATTATTTTTTTTAATCATTTTCGGAATTATTTAATGGGTCAACTAGCCAGTAGAATATGACAGTTTTAACTGCCCAGTATTAATACCCATTACCATTGGCCATTACATCTACAACTTAATACTAGATCATGGTGGAAGAAGTTACATCTCTTTTTGCCTATATAAACAGACTTTTGAGTAGGGGTGTCCAAAAGTCCCGAACCGAACCGGACCGAACCGAACCCGAACCGAACCGAACCGAACCGAGCGGTTCTTCATAAATTAAATACCCGAACGGGTACCCGAATCGAGAACCGATGGGTTTGGGTCGGGTCTCGGGTCTAGACCAAGAACCGAAGAACCGAACAAGAACCGAAACTAAATAATTTTTTTATTTTTTATATTGAATTAATTAAATTATTTATTTTTTTTCTATACAAATTAGCAAATTAATTGAATAAATTAGATTATTTCATAATTTTAATTTTTAAGCCCAAATCATTTTAAATCCATTAGCCCATTTTAATTTGAAGTAAATGAATATACTTTATGTAGTTTTGCTGTAATATTAATATCTACTTTTTGGTATTTGTATGCATTGAATTAATCTTATTGGACGGCTAGTTTTGTATATTTTTTTGAATTGGGCTACGTTAATTTGTAAAAGTTACGAATGAAATGTTATTAATTGTATTTATGTAGTGTTGCTGAAAATATTAAAAAATTTAATTATGGTACGGAACCGAACGGAACCGAACCGACCCGAACCGAACCGAACGGAACCGAACCCGAACGGTTCCATAATTATATTTGGACCCGACGGGTCCATTTATTAAATACCCGAAAGTTTTGGGTCGGTTCGGGTATCTTCAGAACCGAACCGAACCGACCCACGGACAGCCTTACTTTTGAGTATTAGAAAATAACAAGAAAAACGAGATTATATATTTCTATACAGAAAAAATATTGTTCTTAGTTTTACATATTTTTGGAGTACACTTGAGAGTTCTGAAAACCTTTTGTGATTGCTGCACAATTGGTTTATTTGATCGTTGTATCCTGGAGGTGATTGTCCACAGAGGTCGTAACAGTTATCGACGGGCAATTTCGCTTTAGGATATCGTGTTGTCACGAGACTCGATCTTTTGATAAGTTTTTCTGCACTTTACTGTTATTTTATCCAACAATCTAAAGCGAAAATAGTTTTTAATGGCTGCAGTAGATATATCTGTTCCTAAGTATTCTGAAAAGCCTGAATTATTTGATGGAAAGAATTTTAAGAGATGGCAAATGAAATTACGATTTTATTTGACAACTCTTAAAGTTGTAGATGCTATTGAATCTGATAAACCTGTTTCTGCAATTGCTGATGAGCCTACTGATAAGGAAACATCAGATTTAGCTAATTGGGAACGTAATGATTATATGTGCGTAAATTATATTCGAATTGCTTGACGTTGGATTTATATGATGTTTCTTGGCCGTGTAAATCTGCTAAAGAATTATGGAAGTCATTAGAAAAGAAATATGCTACGAAGATCTTTGGAACTAAGAAATTTGTTGTGGGAAAATTTTTAGATTTTAAAATGGATGATATTAGAACGGTGGTAAGTCAAGTTGAAGAATTACAGATTATAATTCACGAAATTATTCTTTGAGGGATATAAAATATGTGAAGGTTTTCAAGTGTCTCTATAATTGAAAAACTACCACCTTCTTGGAAAGAGTATAAAAACAGTTTGAAGCATAAAAGAAAAGAAATGTCAACCGAGGATTTGATTATCGAATTAGGATTGAAGAGGACAATAGAATGGCGTAACGTAGGAGAGATCAGACTTGGGTACAAAGGCCAATCTTATTGAAGGAGGTTCTGATAGTAAGAAAGCTGTTGGAAATTATACTAAAAGTCAGAATTTTAAAGGCAGATTCAAGGGAAAACAATTCATAGGAAAGAACAATCGGTCTAAGCCTCAATTTAAAAATAAAACTATTGGTGATTGTTTTGTTTGTGGTAAACCAGGTCACTTTGCAAAGGATTGTCGAAATAGAAAAGGAAAAACTGTGAAGCATCAGGCACATATAGTAGAATATGGGAATTTTTCTGCTATGGTGACAGAAGTTAATCTAGTGAGCAACATGACAGACTGGTGGGTAGATTCTGGAGCTACCAAACACATTTACTGCACGAGAGGTGCATTTTCTTCATTCACTCCTAATAGTGATGGAGAATGTCTGTTCATGGAAAATGCTTCTTCCTCTAAAATCGAGGGGAAAGGAACTGTGACACTTAGATTTACTTCTGGAAATGTCCTTAGTTTGAAGGATGTCCTTTATGTACCTGATATAAGGAAAAATCTAGTGTCTGGATCTATTTTAGTTAAAAAGGGATTTAAAATTGTATTTGAGAGTGGTCAAGTTGTAATGTCTAAGGGTGGTACTTTTGTTGGGAAAGGGTATGCAGATGAGGGTCTATTTAAATTAAATGTTTCTGTGATCAATAATAAAGCTTCTACTTCTTCTGTTTACTTGCTGGACTCTTATGATTTATGGCATGCTAGACTTGGACACGTTAACGTGAATTCTATTAAAAAATTAATGAGATTGGGAAACATTCCTAAAACTGATAAGTTCCCAAACTCAAAATGTGAAACGTGTATTGAATCTAAGTATGCTAGAAAATCATTTCCACATGTTGATAGAACTACTTCGCTTTAAGTTTAATACATTCTGATTTATGTGATTTAAAAGGATATGTTACCCGTGGTGGAAATAAATATTTTTTAACTTTCATTGACGATTACTCTCGTTATTGTTACATTTATCTTCTTAAGAGTAAGGATGAAAGTTATTCAAAATTTATTTCATATAAAACTGAAGTAGAAAATCAGTTAGATAAAACCATTAAAATTTTAAGATCTGATAGGGGAGGAGAATATTCAGGTGAGCTTGATAAATTTTGTGCTGATAATGGTATTATTCATGAGACTACTCCACCATATTCTCCCCAATCTAATGGTGTAGCTGAAAGGAAAAATAGAACTCTAAAGGATATGGTCAGTTCAATGCTAAACTCTTCTGGATTACCTTTTAACATGTGGGGAGAAGCACTTCTTACTGCATGTTATATTCTTAACATAATTCTCAGTAAGAAAAATGATAAATCCCCTTATGAATTGTGGAAAGGTAGAATACCTTCATATAAATATCTTAAAGTGTGGGGGTGGTTGGCTAATGCATCTATTCCAGCACCTAAGAGAACTAAACTTGGTCCAAAAACTGTTGATTGTGTATTCATAGGTTATGCTTTTCATAGTAATGCCTACAGATTTTAGTAGTTGACTCTAAAAATATTTTGATTGAAAAGAACACAATTTTTGAAACTAGAGATGCAGAATTTTTTGAAAATAGATTCCCTTTTAAAGAAAAATCTGCAAGACCAAGTAGTTCTCTTAGTGTTCCTCCTAGTGTTAGAGAAGAGCCTACTGAATTAGAAGAAGCTGAAGTTAGGAGAAGCAAAAGACCTAGGACTGCTACTTCTTTTGGTCCTGACTTTCTAACATACTTAGTAGAGGATGATCCTAGTACATTTGTTGAAGTTATGTCTTCACCAGATTCTATATTTTGGAAGGAAGCTATTAATAGTGAATATGATTCCATTATGTCTAATAACACTTGGGAATTAGTAGACTTGCCTAGAGGATGTAAAATCATTGGGTGTAGATGGATTTTTAAGAAAAAATTGAAACCTGATGGTTCAATTGATAAATTTAAAGCAAGACTTGTAGCTAAAGGCTATAAACAAAAAGAAGGAGTTGATTTCTTTGATACATATTTATCTGTTACTAGAATTACCTCTATTAGGATGTTAGTTGCAATTGCTTCATTGCATAATCTTATTATACATCAAATGGATGTCAAGACCGCCTTTTTATATGGAGATTTAGAAGAAGAGATTTATATGGATCAACCTGAGGGATTTGTGGTAGAAGGCCTTGATGATAAAGTATGTAGACTTCGAAAATCTCTTTATGGCCTTAAACAAGCTCCTAAGCAATGACATGAGAAATGTGATACTGCCTTGACATCTAATGGTTATGTGATAAATGAAGCAGATAAATGCATATATAGCAAATTTGTGGGGGATTGTGGTGTTATAATTTGATTATATGTGGATGATATGCTAATAATGGGAACTAGTTTAGATGTGATTAATAAGACTAAATAGTTTCTGAAAAAGCACTTCGAAATGAAAGATTTGGGTGTTGCTGATGTTATTCTAGGGATTAAAATAGTAACACATTCCGAAAGAGTTACTTTAACCCAATCACATTATGTAGAAAAAGTTCTTAAGAAGTTTAACCAATATAATTGTATTCCTACTAAAACACCTTATGATGCAAGTCATCATTTGAGAAAACATTCAGGTCCTAGTGTTTCTGCTTTAGAATATGCTAGGGTGATCGGCAGTCTCATGTATCTCATGAACTGTACCAGACCTGATATAGCATATGCCGTCGGTAGACTTAGCAGGTATACTAGCAATCCTAAGAGTGAACATTGGGATGCTCTCATTCGAGTCTTGAGGTATTTGAGATACACTATAGACTGGGGAATACATTATACTAAATATCCTGCTGTACTTGAGGGATATTGTGATGCTAATTGGATTTCAGATACCAATGAAACTAAATCTACAAGTGGCTATGTTTTTACATTAGCGGGTGGTGCCGTATCTTGGAAATCCACTAAGCAAACCTGCATTGCGAGATCTACTATGGAATCAGAGTTCATAGCATTAGATAAGGCAGGTGAAGATGCTGAATGGTTAAGGGATTTTCTTATGGATGTTCCTTTGTGGTCCAAACCACTTCCAGCTATCTATGTCCATTGTGACAATCAAGCAGCTATTGCAAGAGCTCAAAATTCATCCTACAATGGAAAGTCTAGACATATTCGTAGGAGGCACAATACTGTGCGTCAGCTGCTTAAGGATGGGGTTATAGCTATTGACTATGTGAAGTCAAGTGATAATATTGCTGATCCATTAACAAAAGGATTAGCTAGAGAGCTAGTTCAGAAAACATCGAGGGGGATGGGGCTAAAGCCTATTACAAATTAGATCACCTATAATGGAAACCCAACCTTGCGATTGGAGATCCCATGGATAAGGTTCAATGGGATAACAAAGTTATTGGAGTGATCTGTGGGGGTACTACATTGAATTTATTTCAAACCCCTCCCTATGATGAGTAGTACAAACTGTATTGATTAGAGGACGAGCTAATGCTCTTAATGCTTTCTATAGCTGATATTCAGTGGGGTGTTTAAATACAGTGCATCCTTGATAGAAGCACCTATTTGAGTGTGGAAGTGGGGCCGCTTCCTATGAGAATTAAGGCTAATTCTCTAGAGCACTCAAAGAAACCGAGAAAGTTTACGGCCGAAATGAACACAACCGTGAGAACTTAATGATTGTTTTAGAAGTCATGTGTGTGTTCTATTGTCTCAGTTTGCAAATCATAATTGTGGAGTTCAAGACATAGTTCACTCTACAGTTAGCAAACTCGATAGAATATACAAAACTAAGGTTCAAGTCGATAGACTCCTAAGCCTGCGTGATTTCTACCGTACTCCAGAATAGTATTTTTATTTATCTTATTTCTTTCATGTGGGGGATTGTTATATATTTATACAATAAATATAATATTTGAAAGAAATAATTAATTAAGATGAAGTGCCCAACTGGTGAAAAGTGAAGTGCCCAACTGGTGAAAAGTGTGGAATTTGTGTGGGAGGTCAGGTGTTGGAGCCACGCCTCACGCGCTATATTAAAAAGTCTTTGATTGGGCTTTGGGCTCTTGAGCTTTATTGATTCTAATAAAATAATTATTTTTTTTAATCATTTTCGGAATTATTTAATGGGTCAACTAGCCAGTAGAATATGACAATTTTAACTGCCCAGTATTAATACCCATTACCATTGGCCATTACATCTGCAACTTAATACTAGATTATGGTGGAAGAAGTTACATCTCTTTTTGCCTATATAAACAGACTTTTGGGTATTAGAAAATAACAAGAAAAACGAGATTATATATTTCTATACAGAAAAAATATTGTTCTTAGTTTTACATATTTCTGGAGTACACTTGAGAGTTCTGAAAACCTTTTGTGATTGCTGCACAATTGGTTTATTTGATCGTTGTATCCTGGAGGTGATTGTCCACAGAGGTCGCAGCAGTTATCGACGGGAAATTTCGCTTTAGGACATCGTGTTGTCACGAGACTCGATCTTTTGATAAGTTTTTCTACACTTTACTGTTATTTTATCCAACAGCTTGTGCTATCAACAACAAACTGTCACCCATTTCTGAGGACGGCATTATTGTGCTGAAGTCGAAGTCAATACTGGAGACGCGCTGGATGAAAAAAGGACAAAAATTTGTTGAAGAAATCTTGGTTAAATGGCATCGTTTACTAGCAGAAGAGGCTACCTGGGAGAATACTAAGGATCTGATTAACCAACTCAAGGATGTAGAGCTTAAGGACAAGAGTCCACTTCGAGGGGAAGGTAATGATAAGCCATGGTAATCTCATCGCATGCGCAGGAAGAACCATAGGTACGTGGAAGAGTGAAGACGTGTGTGTATGGGCTATGATGAACGTGGTTAAGCCTACAAGTTGTCAATGGAGTGGAAACCATTATCCAAGCCTCACACCACATATGAATATTGTCGCGTCTGTTAGCATGTTTAGCTATTATTTTGGCATATGCTTTTAAGTCCGTTTATTTGAACCTATTTTCTAGGAAAGTTTTCTTGTTTAAATTCTGTAAGTTTGGATGATTGAAGGATATTATTATGCTACATGTACAACATATGTGTTATAATATTGGGTTACAACTCTCACAAAGGAGGTGGGCCCCGTGATTAAAATAATAGTGGGCCTCACCTCCCTTGTGAGAAGTTGTAACCCAATGTTATAATCTAACATGGGAAAAAAATCATAAGTCAGGTATTAAGTTTATACCAAATTAATTTTCAGACATTAAGTTTAAAAATTCAAAAATCAGGCGTTCATTCAATATTTTAATTTTAAATAATAATATTATCAATTTAAATTAATCTACCCACACCCACCCCCATCAAACAACCATCCACACCCCACCCTACTCTTACTAGTCATCATTCATTCTTATCGTCGTCGACAACTTCTTGAGCGACAAACTAATCGTCGCGCAGTAAGAACTTAGCATCGTCGACTCAAATAATGGAGATAAAGGGAGAAATATAGCGACCATTGGAGAACGTCAACTAAGCATTGCTGACAAGCGATCATCTTCTTCAGCAACACTTAGCAATGTTAGTAAGATTTAAAACTGATCATTGAAAAACAACCACTATTGTAATTAATAGAGTATTTACCGGAGCAAATAATTTCAATTTTTACTGTTGAAATCTGGTTAATTGAATTTGTGACAAGTTCGGATAACTAAGGTCAAAGCAATCAATGACATGTGACCAAATCTTTTGAATTTGAGACCCGTGACCTATGCACTTTGATACGTGATCAATTACATGTAATCTGTGACCTGTGAACATTTATCTGTGACCTGTGAATATTAAGTTGTGACCAATTTTAATTGATCTATGACCTATATTGATCCAAATCAACTTTAATTGATATGTAACTTAATTGAATTTGTCACTGGTTCGAATAACTGAGGTCAAAGAAATTAATGATATGTGATCGATCTATTGAATTTGTGACCCGCGACTTATGCACTCTGATACTAGTTACATGTAACCTGTGACCTGTAGATATTGAACTGTCCCATATGAACATTAATATGTGACCAAATTTAATTGATCTATGACACGTGGACATTGATCTGTGACTTATAGGCATTGATATGTAATCAATTTTAATTGATACGTGACTTGTCTACATTGATCTGTGACCTAATTATAGTGACATGTGACATGTTTGATATTGATTTGTGACCTACACACTGTGATCTATGACTTATAAACAAATTGTGATTGACCATCACCACCTCTTACACATCTCCGCCACCACAATCCCAGATGTACTTCAGACCACAATTACTAGAATCAGATCCACCATCACCACCTTCTACACACCCCACCACAACCACCTGTAGACATTGATCCACGATTACGAGACTTCCCCATCACCACCTCATACACACGACCCCCTCCACTTGCCTGAACACACCACTTTACATACAAAATACCACAAATCAGGTCTCTTTTGCTTGTGGACCAAAGCCACAAAACCAAGTCTCCACAAAATTCCATCACTACCCCTTGAAGAGGAAAATGATGAAAAAAACACCAGATGTCGTTTCTGCTGAGAAGAGGAAAATGGGAGAAAAATCCATCTTCTACTTCAAAGACGAAATGTCAAATGTGGAGAAATTTATGGTTTGAGGGTAGTTGAAGTGGTTGGGATGGATTTGCGTTGGTGATATTTGACTGTGAAATCGCTGACCCAAATGATGGTGACTGGCAGCCAGAGAGAGAGAGAGATTTACGTTCTGAAAATGAGATTGAGATGAATTGGAGGAGTTTGATTAATTGTAATATTAATATTAATACTAAAATATATAATTATACTTGATATATGATTAATTAAAGTTGGCACCTGAGTTTTGCACAGTAATCTTCAAATACCGGCTTTTGTGTAATTTCCCTATCTAACATTGTACAAAGAGCATTATTCTATATATTTTTCATAAAAAAGTTCTACATGTGGTTTAATTCTCACTGTAAGAGAATCTCAGTTGTAGTTAAACTCTGATTGAGACCTATCACAATAGAATGCAAAACAACAACATTTGTTAAAACAATGTCATTTTTGTTAATAAAGGGACATCTTTATAAAGTTACAAATATTCAAAAAAGTGATAAAAACTCAAAAAAGTGACAATTAATTTAGATGTAATAATACGGAATTTTGTAGTTCTAATCAATTTTAAGGGTGTTAATCTTTTATCTAATTTTCCCTTTCAGTTTTCTATTTTGTGTTTTTGAATTCATTTTCAGTTTTCTACTTTTAGCATCTATTTTAAGATCATCAAAAATGCGTTTGGTTTATTATTCTAAAAAACTATTTCTCACAACAAAAACTAAAATACACGTTTGATTTAGAATTTTGAGAAATTGATTTATGACAAACAGAACAATTTTATGTTAATATATTATCAAGTAAAATGTAGATTTTAAAGTTGGTAAATTTTACAAATTTTTTTGCCACAATTTTACAAATTTTTTATGTTAATAATCGTTAAAACTTGATTATGTATTTTCCAAAACGTATTTTTAAAAATATCAAACTAACAAGTTTATGATATTTTGCAAAATTGAAAACTGAAAACAGCTTGAAAACAACAAATCAAACACACCTTAAAGTTTTGGTATATAATTCATAAAAAATTCGTTTCTAAAATTATCTTTGAAGAGATATTTCTTCTGGAGACCGAATTTTTTGGGGGAAAAATAGACAAATACTCCAAAAACAATTAAAAACTTTGAAAAATACTGCAAAACTCAAGTTAACGGGCTGAGGCCGAAAGCTTTGAACCTGGGCCTAGCCCAATTATTTTAAATACACACAATAAGTCCCGCTCTACCCTCATTTCAAAATTCACACACACAAACGCTCTCCTCTCTCTCTATCTGAAAACTCAAACCAGAAATACTGAAATAGTAAGAAAATAGATATTCAAAGTAACGGCAGCAAACATCGGTATAATGGATTCAGCGTACTTCGTAGGCAGATCGGAAATTCTGTCTTGGATCAACTCTACTCTCCATCTCAATCTATCTAAAGTCGAAGAGGTATGATCTATTCAAATCCTAGTTCGAAAGTTTTGTGGTATGGTGGATCGTCTAAGAACATAACAGTTTTGGAATTCGACTATTTATTTTAGCTTTTAATGATCCAATTGCTTGTCAGAGTTTTTTGGGCTCTGATAGTTGGATTGTGCCCCTTTAACACTGATTTTCTGAGTTTTAAATTTTTCGAAATTTTTTTAGTGTCTGAGAAAAATGGTGGATTAATTATTAAATGGTAAACCTGTTGTAATACTGGGAAAATTTGCAGTCTTGTACGGGTGCGGTTCAGTGCCAGCTGATGGATGCGGTTCACCCTGGGATGGTGCCAATGCACAAAGTCAATTTTGATGCCAAGAACGAGTACGAGATGATCCAGAATTACAAGGTCCTTCAAGATGTTTTCAACAAACTCAAGATCACGAAGGTGCTCTTATTATTTCTCTGCATTTTTACTATTTTTCATGGGTCTTCAATTTTACTCCGCAAGGAAATCTAGAAATAAATAAAATTATAGTCATACATGTAATTGCTTATTTTGAAATAGGTTTTATGTAACTGAAATATATGCTTTTATCCAGACTCTTTTGGTGGATGAATGATTTTTTCATGTTGTTCTGTATGGTTCAGCAAATTGAGGTGAACAAATTAATCAAAGGAAGACCTCTGGACAATTTGGAATTTATGCAATGGATGAAGCATTACTGCGATTCTGTCAATGGAGGGCTCGCAAGAAGGTAATTTCTTCAGACTAAAACATTCTAATCTTTTCTCTTTGCCTGTTTCGTCTAAATTTGAAATTTAGGAATTACTTAGTTATGAATGAAGCTACGAGTAATTTGTGCACATTTGGGGTGTTACCACCATTCACTCTCTGTTTATTTGTGTTACTACTGGTTTGGAAATCTTGTCTTCGTCATCTATGACTTAATTGGGATAGTATTTCTTTTGTTATTCGAATGTATTTCTTTGCTTTCTAAAGAAGTTCTTCATACGGCTACTTGTTGTTCAAGTCAATGTATGGGATTCAATTGTTTTTGGCAAGTGGTAATGGTACTAGAATGGCTTGCATTTTGTAATCATTTCATTTTCATATCCGTTTCCATTTCTTCATTAGTTTTCCCACTTGAGGAACTGCTATGGGTATCAATGTTTGAAGTTCTCTAAGAAGGTTTATCGATGATATCTCATGTAAAATGAGACTTCGTTTCTTCCCCTTGAGTGTTATTTTAGTATATAGCTCTATTCTCCCTTTTGTTGTTTTCTATTTCCATTGTCTCATTGAGTATCGCATTGTTATTAAATTGGAGAATCTCATTACACAAGTATTGTATTTCATTGCTTAGATGTTTTATGTTAATTAATGTTCACATTGATTTGAATACTTATAAATTATGAACTTGATGAAGCATGATATTTTAGAATCAGAAAACTTTTGTCTTATCTATGCTTCTCTATTCCATAGGTGCTAGAAAGCAATTCAATCTTTATTTCATATTGGCGTTGTCATTTTCTTCGGTCTAATGTTTTGTTTATGAGAGCAGAAACTTGAACATTCTTTTGGAGTATGAATGTAGAAATATATCAGTGTTATTAATTATTATGTGGTATAGCCATTGTGATCTGTTAATGCTTTTTATGTCTGTTTGCCATCCTACCATCAATATCAGTTACAATCCTTTGGAAAGGAGAGAGACCTGCAAGGGTGGCAAAGAAACTAGCAAGAAATCTGCAACAATGCAACCTTCAACTAAAAATGCGGCATCTTACCCAAAAAATACCCCTCATAATGGACGGAGGAATGATGCAACTAATGTGAACACAGCAAACCAACCCACTAAGGCCACTAGACCTACTTCTAGTGGAGGGCCTCCTGTCTATCCAGAAGCAGAGCGCGCTGCATTTGAGCAACAGGTTCTATAAAATTAGTATGGAGATTCCTGTGAGTTCAGAATATCGAGATGCTTATTTATGTTTATGTTTGTGTCACAGATTACGGAGTTGAAGCTATCAGTGGACAGTCTTGAGAAGGAGAGGGACTTTTACTTTGCAAAGCTGAGGGATATTGAAATCTTGTGCCAGTACCCCGAGATTGAAAACCTTCTAGTAAGTCTTTCTACTTATCTTTAAGAGAATTGGATTGAGCAAGACTTTTCCTCTGTGAGTGCTTATTGTTATTTTGTATCCCAGGTGGTTGGAGCTATAAAGAGGATATTATACGCTGCAGATGATGATTCATCGGTGGTAGCAGAAGCTCAAGCCATGATAATGGAGAACCAGCAGCAGTTAGCAGAAGACGAGCCAAAGGGGGATAATCAGAAGAGGAAAAATATTATCAATATTGAGGTTGAAGCTGCTGCTAGCAACACATTGACATCAAGACAAAGGACTTCTGATGCCTCAGATGTTCATTGTAGTGGATCACCTCTCGTGACTTACTGATCATCTCAATGTCGGGGATCGACTACAAGTTTGTCTGGTTTTAGACTACTGAACCTCCTTGTCTCCCATCCATATAAATTCTTGTTCGAGTTATAAGGGTTCAAGTACAAACCACTACATTTTGAATGCTATCTTTGTTGTTGTCTGTCCAATGTCTTAACAATAATGTTTTACAATGTTAGCACTGTATTTGTATAACATTATATACTATGTTGAACCTGTTTCTCAAACTGGGGAGTACTTTTCAATTTTTCTCTCTATTTTTGTTCCTCTCATGGCAGGACTAGACAATATTGTAACTTAATTTTTATCTAATCTTGTCTAGTATTACGTATCAATATTAATTTTTTCTTGTAGTTTTTTAAAATTTTAACTTCTTGGTGTTCGATCTTTTATGTGATACTTACACTTAATCACAAGATCAAGAGGCTTCGCCTTGACTGTTACCAGGGAGCACATTTTTGTTGGGAGGAGTTATTTGTTCAAATTTAACTAGGCTGATCAATGAGATATAGGGTGGCCCCTAATGGACGTGTAATACTCGTAAGTAACATTTTATTTAATGAACTAGGAGCTTAGAAAAATTATATGTGACCGTTGGTGTAAGACAATGTGAATTATTATCAGCAAAATTCGGATGAAAGTGTTGTCACTATTCTTGGGTGGAATTCTTTTCCTGAAAATAATTTGGACGAAATTATTTCAGCAAAATAAAAGAAATAGAATTTATTTAAAGGAAGGAGAGTTAGAAATCAATTGATCTTTAATTGATTAGTGTAGAATTTATGGAAGGAGGGATCCCTATTTATAGATTTCAAGGGGTTCAAGTGAATAGGTGCACCACTTAGCCGGATCAATCTAATCATTTAGATCACACCAATTTAGATTGTGCGGTCCAGATGGCAACTTCGCAATGTTCCATGACTCTTCACTATACACGTGTTGCATAGGAACTGACGCGTCCAATCATTACACCTCTAGCCATGCAGACGCTATGTGCTACACCGTCACTGCCATGTGGACACCATGGAGACGATCCGTACGGGCAAAGTGCAAAATGTACCTTTAAAGCGTTCAACGTTGTATCAACTTGATTATCATCCTTTTTTATTGTCATCAGTTGGTCCGGGCCATGCCTACTATATTTCAAGAAACATCATCGTTTAATCAAACCATGGAGACGCCCAGTTGGTTCGATTTACTTGATCAGATACAAGGACTTGAGCAGACTAGTCGAATTCCATCTTCATTTGATCCTTGTAGTACCAGATTTAGTACTAGACTGGAATTCTCAACTATTGACATTGATACTTGTACTGCACTGGATTTGGGGTTTGAAATGCCTCCAAACACTAAATTTAGCCCCCCCAATTCCCGGTTTTCTTACACTGTATGCTAATGGGAGTAGAGGACGAGCTTTTATTTCTTCTACAACACTTTCGGCAGACTACACCGACCCCCGACTCATTCAACCCCAACCGAAGCTTAATGGATACATTAGGTTTGCCATCTAATGTGGGAGTTCAGTAGTTTACACACGACAGGCTAGTTCAATCCTGACCAATTCATTTTTGGTTAAGAGTAGTTGGTGTTGGATGTGAACTTCACACTTATTTTGCTCATTGTAATGTACAACTTTCAGGTGCAAGATTTAGGCTATGTTAATTTTAGTTGTTAGGTTTTAAGTTGTATTGACTATTTTTTAGACAATAATTATTATAAAAGAATTGTAAAAGTCAATGAGTCTTTTGGGATGTTGTATAGATGAACTATAAATCTTTGGGTTCGAGTATGGAACATGGAGAAAGAGTTGCAGAATAATGCTAGCATGTCGCCAAGCTTATACTCGAGCATCCAAAACAGAATCATTGTCACCCGCTTGTCGCTCACCTGGTGTTTGTCAGCGTTCGGAAGACGGTGTTTTTCAAAAAACCCTAGTTCACGATTTTTAAGAGTTCCATTTATCGTATACTACCATCAATACCTCTATACTATAAATACCCAAGCCCCACTTCGTGAAAGAGGGGGTTGATCATTATTTTCTACCTTCATAACATCATTTGGAGATCAACCAACAATTATATATCTTGAAATCAATCAATCACAAGTTGAGAAAAATATCAAAATCAAATAATCCAAAACATCATGTTCCTAATTATAATAAGAAAGTACTTTCTTAATAGCTTTCAGAGGTTGCTGAAGATTGAGGGAGGTTGGACCAAAAGCACATGAAGAGTACAAGAACAAGATGTCCTTGGTGATCCACGGGAAATAGAAAATTCTAGGAGATCGGGACCAGGTATGAGAGAATTACGTTTCAACGGATCTTGGATATTGCAAGAATTAGATCAACGAGTCTAGTACGTTTTCTATACTGGACCATACTGTAAGTTCTTATTGTCTATAGTGGAAGTCACGGCTTGGTCCCGGAGTTTTTAATCCTATGAAGGATTTTCTCCGTCGACAAATTTTGTGTTAATTACTACTTTATTTACTATTTATGGCAATTCAACGTACGATAAAGTTGACTTGATTGACTCAACGTCTAGAATAATTAAAAGGTGACTTGTTACTTTTAATTGATAATTATAATTCCGCATTTATACATATTCACCCCATCTAGGTGTTTTTAGGTTCAAATTCGTAACTTTCAAAGTCATCAAAGTTCGACTTCTGTTGGATAGAACCTGCTAGATTGTTTGAATTAAGGTTCATTACTGAGGCTTGCTATGTTTGTGATCGTACTAAAAATCTCTCCAGTAAGAGAATTAACTGATAGGTTGAGTACATTTAGGCTTCCAATCAAACATCACAATGGCGTGTTAAATTCACTTTACAGTTTGTTTGTTCGTATTTTTTAACAAAGCATTCAAGAGTGTGCAATGTACCTTCATGTCCTCAACGCACGTGTCAATAGAGGTGTCAAGACGGACGGGCCGGCCATGACCCGTAAAAATCGGCCCGTGAAAACTGGGACCGCGGGCCGACCCGTGACCCGTGCGGACGGTTCACGGGCCAAGGAGGTGTAACCCACGGGCTTCGTGGGTTGCACCCCCACGGGCCGCGATTAACCCGCGGCCCGTAAAAAAAATTAAAAAAAAATAAAATAAAAATTAAAAAAAAGGGGAGAGATTATTTTTACAATACCCTCTCATTAGTTATTATACATTTATACTTTATAATTCATACTTGTTACTACCTTACTACAATTACAATTATTCAATTGCAAATATCATCATCATCTTGATTATATTTCTTTCTTCTCGATTCTCACTAGTCACTACTAAATTTTTTAATCCTACTATATTATAGATTCTCACGATTCTTTTTCTCAAAATCCTATTTTCAATAATAGTTGCTCTCCAATAAATTTAGAAGATGATAATGTTGTAGAAGTTTGCAAAGTTATAAATAATTCATGTAACATTAAATTTGAATTCTATGTAAAAATTTCTTGATATAATTATGAATTTATCATTTTGTTCAATTCTTAGTTTACATTTAATAAAAAAATATATTTTTTGCTATAAATATGAAAAATTCTATATTTTTATAATTTTATTTATACAATCATACGGGCCAAAATCGGAACAAACCGCGACCCGCGCGACCCGTGACCCGCATGGGCTCGACCCGGATGGGTCAGCGGGCGGGCCTGGGTTGTAGTCCAAAATTGTGGGCCGACCCGTAACCGGCCCGGAACCCACAGCGGACGGGCTTTTTTTCACGCGGGCCGTTACCGGGCTCACATGTTGGCGGGCCGACCCGGCCCGGACCACCCGGATTGACACCTCTAGGTGTCAATAGTGTTGTAATATGTGGCTCGTGTAGAATGGAACACATATTTACTAGAATAAATAGGCCAATGTAGGAACTGAGCAGAGTGATAACATTGATCTTTCGAACTTTAATTTACTGTATGTTTGACAGGAATGCTTAATACGTTAGGGTGCGGCACAAGGATATTTTTGAATTTTTCCTTTAATCTTGTATGGACCCTAAAGTCTTGTATGGGCTAGTGCTAAGGTTAGTATATATAGATGATGTAATCATATTATTCATACATAATAAAGATCATAGCCGCTCCGCTCCCCGTGGACATAAGCACATCGCCGAACCACTTAAATATGCGTTCTTATTTCTTCGTCGATTTCATACTCTTCATCAATATTATTGTTGCTCTAATCACAACAAAATAGTATGTATACAGACATCACATGCAGAATCAAAAACTTCACTGCTCTGTACTTGTCCCTGCTCTATTCGATGCACAAGTTGAATTTACACTAAATCACAAGAGCAAGGGGCTTCGCCTCAAGTGTTACTCAGAAGTCCGTTTCTGTTTGGACAAGTGAAGTTAATTGTCCAAATTAGACTCTTTTGATAGTTGATAATCAAGACCGAGTTAAAATTTTCTTTGCACCGTAGCTTAACTCACTAGATTCTACTTGTGGTGGGGCTGAACTCATAAGTCCAATCTCGAGTGCCTCAATGAGTGGCTTGCCACTAGCACTAGGCTCTTTAACTCCGAACTCTTACAACTCTTGATGGTAAGAGTTGGCATCTTCTATCTCCACTTTAGTCAATCCAATATTAAGCTCGCTCTTTCATCAAGTTCAAACCAGTTGTGCAACAATCTCATCAGTAAACTGGGCTATACAAATATTAAATACGAGAAAGAAGCTTAACTCGTGTCTACTGCAGCATCAAATCCAATACTACGTAGCAAAAACTGCCCAATATGTTTGCCACTATTTGAACCCATTTCGGGCAAAACACGAATATTTACCTCTTTAACAGTAAGTATACAAGGCAACCATTCAATTATCTGGTGCAAACTCAAAACTTGTACTCATTTAAACCCATATGAGGTCATAATTCTTTAATTAGTCCACAAACCTTTTGAAGTTTGGAACCATGGCCTTTATGGCCATCCTATACCAAGTTCAAGTCATCAAAGAGGGGTCCAACCATTTTTTGTACCTGTTCCATGAATTTTACTAAAGAACGCCTGTTTTTCCTGTATTTTGGATAATGAAAATTAACACAGAATATGGACTCGACAGAGATAAAACCATTTTTTCTAAAAAACCTCTTATCACAGGGTTATAGTAACATTCTAATACATACTACGTATTCAACAAGAGCAAGCTCGACCCCTCTTGCTTTTTGTGCACGAGACAAAGGACTAAAAGGAACAAGAGACACTTTCAATCGCAACTGTACACATTAGCCCCTAATTTAGTGATTATAAACTAATAGGCCAGCTAAAATGCCAAAACAATGCAAGAATATTAATCATTACACAAAAAGACACACATGATTTAACTCAAAGAAGCCTAAATTCATTACCGAGGGCGATGAGATTGCAAGAATTTTTCTAATCTCATTTGAACCGTCACATCCAAACTCTCTCCCTTGATATCTTTTAGTTAATCCCAAAAACAAATTTCTTCAAAGGCATCAACAACGATTCTCTATCAACCTTACCCTCTCATTTTTCTCAACTTAAGAAATAATTCGGAACCAAAATCAAGTTTATTCAGACATATGAAGACTAAACATTACATCAGTGTATTTGAGTACGAGTATCTAAGCAACTTCACTATATCTGCTTCTGTTTTTAGCAATAAAACAACCGTTAAATCAGACAATGGCCAGAAACTTTTTCTACAACCAATCTGCCTCAATTTTCCTTGGAGACTCTAGCTTTTCTGTCCCATATAATAATAGCATGCAAAAGACCCAAGGAGTACTGTACAGAAAACCTTCTCGCTGAAATGACACAGGAAAAAAATTCATCTACCTCGCATTCTCATCAAACACACACCAAGGCTTCAAGGAGGTAGAAAGTTGGCACTGAAGGAATCCACATGTCACATTGATATTCTACTTGGTAGGGCGCTCTAAAACTCTTGAAATGAACGTTTTGTAAACTACTCGAAATAAATTTCTCTATTTAACAAACGCACAATAGCTTATTCTCTTAACCATTCGTACTTAGGGCTGGACATAACCGAACCAAATCCAAATTTTCGGATATTTAGTAAGTGGAACCGTCAGGTCCAAATTTAATTATGGAACTGTTCGAGTTTGGTTCCATTCGATTTTATTTGTTCGGTTTTCGGGTTCCGTACAATAATTAAATTTTTTAATATTTACAATAATGCTACATTAATTCAACTAATGACATGTTCAATCTTATCTCTTACAAAATAATGCAATCCAATCTCATGATAGCTTTTGCACCTCTCTGTTGAGTTTTTTATAGATTTGATTGTTAAAATCACAGGTAAGGGAATATAACGAGCTCACAATAATGAAGAGAGACGCAGTCAAGCTTCCAATTTGATTTCTCCAAAACAGTAGAAACGACACTACAATAGAATACCATATTTGGGTAAAACTTAGGTGATTAAATTGGGCTTGAACTGGAAATTAGAAATGGGAATTGTGTATTTTGGGTTTGGGCTAAATTCATTAGTTAGCAAATTTATTTAGAAAAAATAAGAGCCAAAAAAATTTAAAAAATTATGGAAATTCGATTTTTTGATTCTTGGTCTAGAACCGATTCAAACCCGTCGATTCTCGATTCAAATATCCGTTCAGGTATTCAATTTATGAATAACCGCTCGGTTCGAGTCGGGTCAAGAGTTTTGTCCGGCCTTACTCGCACTCGGGATTTATTTGATTTTCCACCACTCTTCGATCTGCATCCATGAGCCTTTCAAATTTAACTTCCCAACCATGTTTAAAGAACTAAATTGCATCAAGGATTAACTTTAATTTACTACGCCCACTAGTATTAGTGTCCCAGAATATCTCAATTTTATTGTATAGGTAGCAAACTAGCATATTTTTACTTATGAGCTGTAAATGATATTATAATGCAGTTTTACAATCAATTTCTATAAAAGTTATTAGCATCAATCATGTAATACATGATTGCTTTTTCATTATGCGTTGGGGACCTTCAATCTCTCCATCTAGCATGCAGAAAACCACGATTAGTAGAAGATAAACCATTCCATGCCAGGCTTAGTAACTTTCATGTAACATTCTTTTCACTAAGCGTAGATAATAAAATGGAGTGAAATCCACCTATCCTATCCTCGGATCTTCACACATTAATCCTTGCAAAAACCGGCTTTCATAGTCTTGGCTTTAGGGATTCATGAGAGATTTTGTGATGGAACCAAGCTAAACTTATAAGATTGAACCTAAACCAAAGCCTACACTATGTATAGACTGAATTAGGAGAACAGGGGTTTAATCCAAGACCAGGAAACCAACCTAATGCCAAGCAAATCAGAAAATATTACGAGGTTTAGCTTATGTATAAGCTCAAGAAATAGAGGGCTCTAACCGTCTGTGATCAAACCATAGGCGTAGGTATGCTAGAAGCATTATATTCTACATATAAAAAGAATATCTCATTGATAATAATTGTCATGTGAATGTAACTAACAGAAAAAAATCCAAAAAATTGCTCGTTCCATTCTTGCTCTCCCTCATGAATCACGAAGTTAATAAAATCAATTGGTTAAAAAATCTCTAACCATCACATGGGTTAGACCAGAAACGATGAGATATATATGTCACGGAATAATTGAATTGTGATAGAAAAACACATAGCAGAGAAAGATTGTGAAAGGTGACTGCTGACATAAGATAATTAAGTGAATGGGAGTTCATGGAGGCTGCTACCCACACCTATAGACACAATCTGCTTCTCTTGAATATAGATTCTGGTGACGATGAAATCGATGATCCAACTGCCCACGAATCATTAGAGCTATCAGAACAGAAATATGCATCAACGACACCTTTTGGACTGCTTAGTATAGGCTTGTGTTTGCGTTTTTGGCAAGGTCTGTGGCAATGATCATCCATTACCTCCAGGATTAGTTTATTGCAATCATCAATTCTTTCCTGTTATACACCAAGAATTTAAGACAAATTAACACACAAACTGTAAATGTTTAGACTCCGATTTATGAAAATAAGATATGAACTCAAAAAATAAAAAGCTAACCTTGCTGATTCTTAGCACACCCATAAGCTGATTTTGGTATTCCATTGCATTACAAGGTTCTATTTCACGAATAACATACATCATTGTTGCACCAGATATAACAGATGGAAGATAATGCACAAGCCTGTGATCTGTGATCGGCATACAAAATTGACAAATATATAAATCAAGGCAGCTCAAATGATATAGAATGCATTCCTCTGATTCATAACAGTTGCATCAAAATAACTGATCTACATACCCGTTATGATAGAGAGAATCAGGCTCTCGCACCTCATCAAAAACTCCCAGTGTAGGTTAGTCATCAATTCAAATCTCCTTGCAATGTGATCACAGAATGAGATTGGGGTCACAGGATTCATATTCCACTGGAGAGTAGACAACACCAGAAGCTCCATTCTCTGAATAGTCTTCGACTCAAACACATATTTCGATTCTTCCACCTAGAAAACACCGCAAAACCTAAATCATCTACTAATCAATGCCCAAAATTCTATCACGGTAATTATAACTACAACTTCCGAGTCCCACGTTGCTAGTGAAAGGCCCATGTTGTGGGTTTATAAGGACATTAGGCACTCTCTGCTTACAGTTCTAAGAGTGAGTACTACCCAACATGTTTATAACAATAATCTACAACATGAAGTTTCCAACACAAAAAGAACCATATCATGCATTATCACAAACACTTATAATGCAAAGGTACTGAAAATAAAGAACATCAATAAAGCAACATACTTGAAGGTCTATTAGAAGAGGCACTTGAGTTTCCTCCACCTTTGCAGCTATAGAAAGACAAGCTACAGCAGCCAATTGACTCATCCATGGCTTATCTTTCTGAAAACAAGAACTTGTAACAAACTTATCATAATAATTCACAGCTAAAACAGCAGTATTCGCCGTGAATCCATAGTGGGCAATCACCTTCACCATCCACATAATGGCTTCTTTTCTCATTATTTTCAGCGACCTGTCAGATTTTATTTCATCATAACTCAAATGGGCCTGTGTTTTTTCCTTAGAAAAGAGACTCATAAGCTCGTCATCCTCCCAGAAAAGGTCGTGCTCAAATAAGAAAGCTAAAGGCTTTTTACAAATTTCATCGGAATCTCCAATTCCCGACTCCTGGAACCCAAACCCACCTCTCAAATCTTCATTCAAACATTTTTCCTCACAGTAAAGGCCATCAATAGATGGATTATGGAGAAATGATTCTTGTTCTTGAGAATAGGAATTCATCTTGCTCTTCTGAGAAGAAGACACTAATAAACCCTATGTTAATGCTTATCAGTTCATGCATCTTTGGCAAAGTTCATATTTTCTTCTCTTTTTGTTTTTTTCCCCCCTTCTCCCTCTCTGCAAGAACTGGGAAGCGAAAAAGAAGAGTGGGGCGGGGGTTGCGGCGTAGGGATTAAATCACTATTTTAATCTATTAAAAGAGAGGATGGCAAAATCACTATTCATTTTTGCACATGAGATTTCACATTTGATCACTTCATATCTGGTTTCGCTACAGTAACGCCTACGGTGAACTAGCGTTTTTTGTTGACTTTGTAATACTTTCAATTAATGTTTTCGTAGTCGGTTGTCCATGAATGTTTTTGTATTTTTGTAGTCGGTTGATATTTTTCAAATACTATACTACTCTATTATTTGTAGCCGACTTACATTTCCCGCCGTATTTTCTGTTGATATTTTATGACAGGCTAACATATTATTAGTCAATAAAAAACACACAAAATCCAAAAAAACATAAAGTTGCCGACTTACATTTTGTGCCCTATATATATGACAGGCTAACATATTATTAGTCAATAAAAAACACACAAAATCCAAAAAAACATAAAGTTGACGACTTACATTTTGTGCCCTATATATACATGCATGCAAATACATTTTCTACACAGTTTCCTCTTTCTCAAAGAAAAGATTTAACAAAAAAAAAAAATTCCTCTGAAATAAAAGATTTAACAAAAAAAAAAATTTCTCGATTACTGGTATGTAGTTGATTTAGTTCTAGACTAACCATCTTGAGGTCCGTCGCGCCAAAAATCACTATTCATTTTTGCACATGAGATTTCACATTTGATCACTTCATATCTGGTTTCGCTACAGTAACGCCTACAGTGAACTAGCGTTTTTTGTTGACTTTGTAATACTACTCTATTATTTGTAAGTCGGCTACAAATAATAGAGTAGTATAGTATTTGAAAAATATCAACCGACTACAAAAATACAAAAACATTCATGGACAAAGTTCATTAATTGTAGTTTCTGGCTATGCATTCTTTGTCATATTTTTCTTTCGATTTGATTTCGTAAATATTTGAGTTAGTGCCTTAAATGTTTATATTACTACTGAAATGTTGTTGAAGCAGTACTTTGTCGTTTTGAAAAATATAAATTTACATTCCCCAGCACGGGGAGATGAATACTCCCCGTGCGCGCACGGGGAGAGTCAAGCACGGGGAGAGTCGTATTTCGGATTGGTATGTGGAATAAAACAAATCCTTCATTTCTCTTGTTCAAAACATTAAATCCACTTCAAACCTCACATATATATATAGAGAGAGAATAGGCAGAAATGAGAATCTTTAAGGGAAAAAATGGAATATCTCTCACCCGTACCGTTTAGTATCATGTTCTTAATTTTTTTTTCCCCATAGTGCTAACTTGGAATTTCTTATGCTTGTTTTGGTTCGTATTTTCAGTCCACGTATTCACAGTAAAATATTGCATGCTCGATATCATATCAATTATCTAAGGTATACCAATCTCATAATTGTTGCATGCTAGATTTATTTATTTCTTCAGATCTTTTTTTTCATTTCCCCATGTGTTCATTTCTTATGATTTGAGTTTCAACTCTTTGCCATATTTGTAATATATAGTATGTGAATTTAGTAGTTACTTTTTTTCCCTTGTACCATTTAATATTATGTTTTTCTTAGTTTTTTTTCCCCAACATTTATAAATAATATGTTCCTGCGTCGATTTTAAGCTTCACATTTCGTGTCTTTTAAGTATTTTTTTTTATTCTATTATTGTCTAGATTCATATTATAATTGTAATGGTTATATCATTTCATTTCATTGGAGTGCATAATTCAGTTGTTTACTCATTCTACTAAACATTTTACCCATCGTTTATGTAATTTGGATTTTTGTTTAGCCTTATGATTTCAACACTCCGCATAAATTTATGATATTTAGTTAATTCTATTGTGATTTTATTTAATTGAAATAAGAAAGTGTTATAATTGCATGAATATTTAGTTGAAATTCTTTTGTTTTGCCCAATTTTAAATATTAAAAAAAAAAAAAAAAGTGCGCGCACGGGGAGTTACACTTCTCCCCGTGCGCGCACGGGGAGTTTGTTTCTCCCCGTGCGTGCACGGGGAGATCACTATCTCCCCGTGCGCACACGGGAAGATAACACTGGAAGATAATATTTCCCCCAAATCAATAATCCAAATCCAATTCTCTCCAAAGTCCAATCAGATTCCAAATTATGAACTGAAGCTAAAACCGCAAACCCTACGCTTCCTAAATTCCTAATTCCATTGATTGATTCCATGATTTCCATTCCAAATCGAAGGCCGAAGCAGAGTGAGCACCGCAGCAGTTGCTGCTACCGACACGGTGACTCAGGAGAATTACAACTGCGTTTCAAAGGTAATTATTCTCAAGAAAATAACACGTTTGATAATTAATTGGGGAATTTAGACAGTGATGCATTGAGGGATTGGTGATTTCTTTGTTTAAATGGGATATGTCTAAGTTTAATCTTTTCTTTGGTTATTAATGGGTTTGCTTGGAATGAAAGAATTTCATGTCAATACCGTATTCAATTATCGGTGACTTGTTTATTCATTATCTGTAATGTTTATTTTATTTTCAATTGTTCATGGAATTAGCTCGTATGAAGTTTCTTGGTTGATGTGTCATTGATGGACTTCTGGTACATGCGCTTTTATTTTCAAGGAAAAAGGTGCTTATTTTCGTAGTTCTGAGTTCAGAAGTAGACTTGTTTGGATTATTGTGGTACCACATGCATTGACTGTATTTTGCTTTGGTCCATGTTCACCCCACCCCTCCCAGGATTAGCTTTTAATGTTCACATTTGAAATGTTGATCAATCAATTATTTTGCTTCGAATTTTCATGGTGTTAGAGTAATCACCAAATGATATATTGACTCTTGAACTATTGATCCTGATTTCTCTAAAAACTCTGCTATTGGGTAATCTTGGAGTTTAAGGGAAAAAATGAAATGAGGCGTTGCTTTTTCAGATTTTGTTACTTTTTAGTTATCCAACCTTTCAGTAAATTCCCTGTTAACGGCATAAAGTTTCTTTTGTTTATTCTCAGGTTGGGGACTGAGTTAATTGGATGTTGTACGACATCTTGCTAGTGACGTGAGTAGTTGTTTGCATCAAGTCTAGATTTAAGTGAAATATACACTTCAACATGTCGAAGCCACTGGATTACGAAAATTTGAATGAAAATGTTAAGAAATGTCAGTATCTTTGTTCGAGGTGAGCTGTATCTTCGGGCTTCTGAGCTTCAGAAGGAGGGTAAAAAGGTATGTTTAATAGTTCTACAGAATTGGAAGAGGTTCACATGGCTTTGCCTATCATAAAAGTTTCAACATTTGTTTAGTATCCAGTGATTTTGAGTTCTTTGATGACCTAAAAATAAAATATGATTTACAAAAGTTAGTGTTTTTTTCCCCATTTCATGCTTATTATTGTGTTATAGTTTTCCTTAAGATGGTCTTATAAATTATTACAGATTATTTCTTTGCTGCATTTGCAAATTTTGTATTAAACAATTATGTGATATTAGTTTTATGATTATCAATTACCTATGCAAAAATGATGTAAGTTCATGATTGGTTAGCTACAAGTTGTGTTCTTAAATATGTTATCAAATTTGAGAATTATTTAAGCGAAATTATGACTTAGGTTCTTCCTTTAGGATTTACTCTTAGATGTGAAAGTGTATATAAATTGATTTGTGGGGATATCTTGATGGGTTCTTAATTATTTGGTGAAATAAATGCTAATTATTTGTTTATTTTTTAGAAACCATTTCTTCAACCAAGGATTGGTTCCATACGTACACAGGTGTTAAGGAAGTTTTATTGGTGGGCATGAAGTAATCATACAATCCCCAGTGTCTAGACTTCTCCAAATGGGCGTAAAGCCACCCCCACAGCCCACTCACGCACCCACTTCACCAAAACTGGCCAAAATCCTATCTTCGCCTTTCAACTTCCTATGCAGACTACTCAACTAGACGGTTTAAATACCCATAAAAAACTCCTGTGGTACCCCAGAATCGATTCTACCAAAGATAATACTTAGGTCATATGTCCAAATTAAACCATATTTTCTTAAAACTAAGATAAATAAAAGTTATTTTTAACTATTTTTTTAGATGGATTTGAATGAACTATTTACAGTTTAAAAGCAATAAAAAATTGGTTTTTTAGATGTAAATTCTTTAAATTTCGCAACAAAAGAGTATATTCAAGAGCTTCTAGCTTTGGTGTAATGACAATGTACACAATGTCATTTCATTTTAACAGGTGGATCCATTGCATGAACTCCCGGATCACTTTCGGCTAGCAATTATTCGTAAAATAAAGATTTGTGAGTGTATGAATCAAAACTCAATTCATCAAATTTCCACCCCTGTCATAGGATTGGAGAAGGCAAGATAAAGTTGGTGAGATTTTTGCGTAGGATAAGAAGAAAGATGTAGAAATAAAAACAACAAAAACAGAATTTGTGGCTACAATTTTCTTGAACCCCACTAGACTACTATAGCCAATCCCCTTCATCTCTGTTTCCATGTAAAAGGGTCATTTTTCCCTTGTTCGCCTTTTTGATTAGATTAATTTCAGGCAAATCAAGATTCTCCCGAGAAATTTGGGATAATTAAATTCTTTCACTACCACAAAACAAAGAAAGCATAAGTTCTTTATTGTTCATGGGTGAAGTCTTAATTGTCGAAACCCATATAGAAATTAATTCTCTATATTGGGATTTTTTTTGAAAATCTTGGGAGATGTCAGGGGTAGATGTAGTATTGTATGGTTCGGGAGGGATCCGAGAGTGGAAGATAATCCAAACATTAGCCGCTGGAGTGAGGCGGCGGCAATTGTGGCAGCTTTTATATGGGCACGAGGAAGAAGGGCCCTATAACGCCGGAAGGGTTTCAAGATGGTGGCTTAAGCGAGTTTGACTCATCTTGATACCTCTTTAAGAACCCTAGGCACTTCTCTTGTCACAAAGAGATCTAATGATAGTATTTCTTCACTTCTTGAAGTTGTGAAATCTACAGGAGCTACTCAACTCTTTTTCAACCATTTATATGGTTAGTTGTACATTTTTCTCGTCATATTTCATTGGGTTTCAGTACATAGTTTTGCTTGTGTTAATCTATATTGGATCTTGAGTTTTTTTTTCTGTTTCTTCATTTTCTTGGATCAGTTTAACTGAAATATGATTGTTTAGAATTTTGATGATGTTTTGCTCACTCATTCCTTGTAGCTGCTTGAAAGTAAAATATCTTCAAATAGTTTATAAATTATAAGTTTATTGTGTAACCTTATCTTCTCATGGGGGTGGATAAATGCTTTCGTATGTACATAAATTAGCATGCTTATTATACTACCACTCCATTATGGTGCACATTTATTGTATTCCCATTAGTGTTATCTATAGTGATCAGTTTCCTTCAAGCATCTTTAATTTTCGAAAAAAAAAAAGGAAATAAATTTTTGTCTTGGTATTGTTGATTCTATTCTCAAATTAGTCTATCTTGTTACTGGTACGTTTTTTGCTTTGTCTTGTTAGTGTTGATTCTATTCTCAAATTAGTCTATCTTGTTACTGATATGTTTTTTGCTTTATCTTTGATTCTTTAATCGAACTGCAGTTCTGCAAACATTAGCCACTTCGGGCTTATAACATTTTTGTTTGTTTATTTTAGACCCCATATCACTGGTTAGAGATCACAGAGCAAAAGAAGTTTTAACAGCTCAAGGTGTTGCTGTCCGTTCCTTTAATGCGGACTTGCTTTATGAACCTTGGGAAGTTCATGATGGAGAAGGCCGTTCATTCACAACCATTGCCGCATTCGGGACGGATGCCTTAGCATGTTGTATGATCCCGAGGCTCCACTTCTCCCACCTAAAAGAATCATCTCTGGTCTGTTTCCTTACACTTAATTACACTACTTCTATCTTGGAGTCTACTATCAATTGTGGTTTAATAGATTTTACTAACTTCAGGGAACATATCGTTTTTATAAATCTTAATAACTTCACAATCTTTTCAATTATACTTATCAAACTTGTAAAGTGAAAACATCCTTTCTAAATGAAATGTTGCTTTCTATAAAATGTTAAAATTATTGGTGAAAGCATCTGACTGATATCATGACTGTTCAATTCCACCAGTGATAAACCACTAACATAAAACACATGCTAAACCCAATATTGGGATCATTAACACTATGTTGCTTTAATATTGTGATATTTTCCTGAAACTTCTTTGAATTTATTGTTCTTATAAATGAACCAGGTGGAACCGTCCAAATATACTACTAACAGGTTAATCTAAGGTTATATTTAGTCAATACTATAGTTGACTTCTGGAAGGTGTCACTGTCCATTCTCTATTTGATTCTACTAACAACCAAGGGAGAGTGTTGCGTAGATGAAGAGAACCTAATCGAGTTCAGAATCTTTCAATTTCTGAACTGTGATTGCATGGACTACCAATGCTTTTTCTTATATTTTTCTCATTGAATACAAATCTATTTTCGTCTTTCATGATTACCAATATCTTGTGTACAATCAAAATAAGTATTCTAGAAAAATTCATAGAATTAGAGGAAATCATCTGCTTGGACAAAATGACGAAGTTCCCACTAAGGAATAGTGCATCTGCAAGCCCTCGTGGTTGTTTTTTTCTAGCTGAATTGTCCGTGACCAATAAGAAAAATCGTGTAAAATAAGAGTTGGATTACTTTTTTACCCAATTGAACGACATCTTGTGCATCTGAAGCATGTGAAACTATAAATCAACATTCAACAACATCATTTATCAAATAATCCAGAAAGTGAGATGTAATGACTGCTCAAAAGTTCTCTATGGCATAAGTTGATCTTCATCTGTGTTTGCAATGAACTAAAACCTGGCATTTATCATCAAAGCCTTACTTTTGTTGATATAACTAATAAGAGGTGGGTGTAGCTTGAGCTTGCACTATGTTGCCAATTAGTCTACCATTCTTAGCTCTTCTGTCTGGGAAGTCGATATTCTTATCTTATATATCTTTTTAAAGCAAATCATATTTGTTCCCATTCTTGATTTGAGTCTAATTATGAATAAGAGCTTCCATCATGTTATTCTCTTGAAGAGGTTTAAAAGAAGAGGAAAAAAGCGACGAATTACTATAGCGGGACGCCTTCAATTAATTTGTTTACTAAGATTTTGGGGTTTTGATTTCTTGTTAGGGCAAATTGGAAAAATATGAATCTGTAATCTAACCAAGTAACTTTTGTGTGAAGGTACAACGATGGTGATCCTATATCAGGGGATGATCAATCATACATGGTGGATAATGTGTTGAATTACCATCCTGATAAAGTTGCAAAGATGGGAGCTGGATTAAAGCATATCATGGTATGCTAATTTGTTCTGCATGAATCGATTAAATGTCTATTGTCTTGTATATATTTTTTGGAATATTTCATGTATAATTTGTCATGTCTTTCTTCTTGAGTCAATATGAGCTTTCAACGTTAAGATATTTTTGATACAACAATATATGAAACAAACTTGTAACGCTAAGATATTTTTTTTGTAACGCTAACATTACCTTCGTAACCACATTGCCCGTGCATTGCACGGGCCATAGACTAGTGCTGTAAAGAATGCTATGGGGATATACCACTAAATGACCCAAATTCAAAGTCAAAATTTCAAATTAACCCCAAATTAACCCATTTCACTATTCAAACATATAAACTACCTAAAATACCCTTAATATAAAAGGTTTCAAAATAAATTATTTTAGTCCTCATAACTTTAATTCTAATTTTGGATTCGACAAAATTGTTTGCCTCTTGCAATAAAAATTAACTTTTCTTCACCATCAACTCTTTCCACCTATCTTGAGCCGAAAAATTTGATATTGATTAATAATTTTATTTTTGAATTTTTGCATTTTAGATAACATAAAATTGGTATCAGAGCCATATATCTTGAGGAATTAACGACATTAGAGAATGGAAGATAATAACGAAATTTGCATAGGATGGTACGTTAACAATTCTACTGAATATTTAGATACTGATAGTTACATTCAACATCTTGTTAATAAATCAAGAAATTTGATTGATAAAATAAAAGACTCCGATAGTCTTAAAATAAAGAAAAAATTTGAAAAGAAAATTACTTTTCTTTTAATAGATTTTGATGAAGTTTTAGACGAAGACATAGGATACCTTGTTAAAATGCTTATTCTTATAGAAATGAAAACTTTAAAAAGAATACAAAGGGTTCTTAATAATGAAATTATGAGAATTGAAGAATTAGATACCTAAAGATCATGGAAATAGAAAATTCAGAAAATATAGAAACTGAAGTATATGAAGGAGTAGAGGGATATGCCTTAAAAGGAAAATTTGATTGGGAAAAATTTAGAAAAATTAATAGAGCAGAATTAAGTCTAAAACCACCAGGAGAAAATAAATTATTCAATATTTTAGGATCAGCCTTTAGAAGAAAAAAGTTAGTCATTAATGAATATCATGAAATAGAAAAAGCCATAAATATTAAACATACACAAGGAAAAATAAAATTAAATCTTATAACAAAAAGAAATATTAATGAATTCCTAGAAAAATTAAAACAAGAAAAACGAGATAAAATATCTTATGTTTACCTTCTTTGGAATACAAATAATAATAAAATCATGTTTTAAAGAAGGAATTAATAGTCCTATAATACTTAATCTACAAGATGAAAGATGTATAACTACAGAAAATGGAAATTTAGGAATAGTAAAAGGAAATTTAGCCTATAAAAAATTAAAATTTACTTGTTATCCAAGATATTGCGTACATATAAATGATAAAAATTTAGATGATTGTCTTAGTCTACATTTTAAAATGACTAATAAAATATTAAAAGACGATAATAAAGTTTTTACTATATTATATCAAGGATTGTATTGTTATACAAATAGTAATTATGGAAATATATATAAAGAAAAGCCTTTTATAGAAATTGACGAAGAATTTAGGGATATAGGAGAAACAATTTTACCCAGAGAACAAGACATAGAAGAAATAGAAAATTTTGAGATAGGACATGATGATGCTATAAGTATTGATCAACCTATAATACCAAAACAAATAACATATAAAGAAAATAAAATAATTATTGGAAATAATACAGTAAGACATAGTATTTCAAAAATAATACAAAATAAAAATAATAGTGTCTATGGAATCAAAGGAAAATTCTTTAATGGAAGTAAATGGATAAATGAAATTAAAATACTTATTGATCGGAGCAAGTCAGAATCATATTTGCTCTCTTATTGATGAAGGAATTAAAAGGAAAAAAGTTGAACCTTATAGTTATAGAGATTTTGAAGGAAAAATAAACTCTTGTGATATCATAGGACAAGTTCAAATTAAATTAGGAAATTTATTATTAAGCATAGAATGCTACATTGATAATAATATGAATTTTGATGAACATCCAATATTATTAGGAAATTCATTTTTAAATAGTCTTGATAATTATAAAATAGATAAGGAAGGAATTCTTATTATACATCAAGGAATAACTACATATTGCCCTAAAGAAAAATGAGTCGAGAAATAAAATTCCCAATAAGTGTATATATACAAATAACTGTATTTGAATCAAAAATAACTACTTGTGCTCTAATCGATACAGGAGTTGAGATAACTGTCTTTAAAGAATTTTTATTACCAAAGTGGATAGAAAATAAACAACAATTAACTCTACAAGGAATAACTGGAGTAAGAGAATCTTTAAAATATAAAAATGAAAATATAGAAGTTATAATAGGATCTAAAATAGTAACCATAAGAAATGTTTACCAATATAATATTAATGATTGTGATATTATTCTTGGAAATGATTTTCTACAACAGTTTAGTCAATATAGTCAAAATATTTATACTATTCAATTAAAAACACCATGTGGACATTTACTAAAAATTGCTAGAGAATTTAAACCATTCAGAGTTCAGCCAGCTCAGCGTGGTGAAAAAATAGAATTTATACCAAAATTACTCAATTATTCAATCAAAACAATTACTCTTGATCAAATAAAAGATCTTTTAGCTAAAAATTATAATGAAAACCCACTTGAAAAATGGGAAAAATCAAAAACAACAGCTAAAATAGAACTATTAGAACCAACAATCATTATTAGAGTCAAACCTATGCTCTATAATCAAGAAAATAAGGAAGAATTTCAAAAACAAATTCAAGAACTTCTTAATCAAAAACTTATAAGGAGAAGTAATAGCCCTCATAGTAGCCCAACTTTTATGGTTAGAAATCATTCGGAGATAAAAAAGAGGAAAACCTAGGATGGTAGTAAATTATAAAGAACTTAATAAAAATACTAAGTTTGATGGATATTATTTACCAAATAAAGAAGTATTAATAAATATAGTTAAGAATAAAAAATATTATTCAAAATTTGATTGTAAATCTGGATTTTGGCAAATTAAACTAGAAGATAATAGTATACCATTAACAGCATTTAGTACTCCTCAAGGACATTATGAATGGTTAGTTATGCCATTTGGATTAAAAAATGCACCACAAATTTATCAAAGAAGAATGGATGAAGTTTTTAAAACTTATAATTTTCTTATTGTTTATGTTGATGATATACTTGTTTGTTCAGAAATATATGAAGATCATCTTAAACATCTTAGAATCTTTGCTACACTTTGCTCAAAAGAAGGTATAATACTTAGTCAGAAAAAAGCAGAAGTAGCAAAACATGAAATTGAATTCTTAGGAATGATAATAAATAGTGATGGAATAAAACTGCAACCTCATATTTCAGAAAAAATAATTTTATTTCCTGATAAATTAGAAAATAAGCAACAAATTCAAAAGTTTTTGGGTTGTCTTAATTATGCTGAAAGATTTATAGAAAAACTTGCAGAAAAAAGAAATAAACTTCAGAAACTATTAAGAAAATCAAATAAATTAGGTTGGAATGAAGAACATACTCTTTGTGTTAAAAATTTAAAAGAAAATTGTAGAAATTTACCTAAACTTAGACTTCCTGATGAAAAAGATAAATTAATAGTTCAAACCGATGCTTCAGATTTATATTGGAGTGCTTTATTAAAAACTGATTTAAATGAAATTTGCAGGTATACTAGTGGAACATTTAATAATGCTGAAGTAAATTATTCAACCAATGAAAAAGAATTATTGGCAGTTGTTAAAGGAATAAACAAATTTAAAATGTTTTTGTTACCCAAGGAATTTATTGTTCAAACTGATAATACAATTATTCAACCAATGAAAAAGAATTATTGGCAGTTGTTAAAGGAATAAACAAATTTAAAATGTTTTTGTTACCCAAGGAATTTATTGTTCAAACTGATAATACACAACTTAACGGACTAGTAAATAATAAATTACCAAATTCACCTCAACATAGAAGATTACATAGATGGCAAGTGTTACCATCTTTTTATAATTTTAAATTTGAATATATTAAAGGAAAAGATAATTTATTTGCTGATTTCTTGAGCAGGAATCATGAATATGGAAAAGATTGAAGCATTTACAAAGGAATTACAAGATCTTCTAACAGATTTTAATGCAGATTATCTTGCTGTTCAAGAAGATCATCTTGATATTCGACAAACTTTGTGTGATTTATCAAGCAAAGTTGTTGAAAGTGGGAAAAAGATTGAAAAATTGAATGATAACAAAGAAAAAATAGTTGAAAAATTGTCAGAATGTTTAGACTTTTTTGCAAATTACAGCTAGGAATATCCTCCTTTAAAAGGTGAATACAGTCGAAAGGCTAGTCACATCCCATTTCGGGAGATTAATACATCCACCTCGAGTGGAGAATCAAAATTTAAGAGAAATGACTCTCTTACCTCGCAAGAGGAAAAAGTCATAAAAAAGGGTCCACAACAACTACCTGTCAGTATGGACAAATTGTTGGAAAAATTTACAAGTGGAAAAGGAGCCGCTGAGTCTAGTACCCAAACATCCTTATCAAAAGGCCCATTGGAACAGCCTACTGTTATCAGTGAATTCCAAGAAGAGAAAAAATCACCAGTTGGTGACCTTAAATCACTAAAGGGAATAATTGCTACTCATCACATCAGAGCTAATCTACATCCAATGGAAAATGAGTATTATGAATTCTCAGAATGGGTATATAATTTCAGAGAAGGACGTTCTCCATATTTGACAGCCCTTCCAACGGCGATTTATCCAAGGATCAGTGCAGTTCAAGGAGCAGATCCTAATATTGTTCGAAAATTGGCAGTATTTGGATTTTTAGATCGACTCTTCCCAGGGATAGATCTAAAAGAAATCGAACAGTTCGACAAAGAATTTGTTAATTGTGTTAAAAAATTCAGTGATAAACAACCAATTGAACTAAGATTTTACACAATTAGTCCTGAATATAAAGAACCAGAGTGGTATGGAGAACATCATCTCATCACAATTCGGAAAAATAATGGAAATCCACTTAAGGAGATTCAGATTTTTAAAGAATTACCCACTATTAATAGAAAATGGATGATTTACAGACGAGCTCTCGGAATAAAATCAGTCTGCTCAACAATGCAGTTCTTTTTTGGAGAAAGATACATGGTTTATGGTATGAGCAATAATTGGATCCTTATCTGTAGAGGAGATAAAGAATCAAAAATTCTTGAAGAAAAAATCTGTGGAATTATGAACGATCAATTCTCTGGAAGTGAAGAATGCATTAAAGAAGCCTGCCGACTTATGGGACACGTCCACAAGTAAAGGACGATCAAGAAAAACGTGACTGACAGCGCCATGTGAACTTTAAAGATAAGAAGACAGCTGTCAAGCTGGAATCAAAAGAAAATTGCCGACACTGGAATAAAGACAACAAACAACCACTTTTACTATTTTCAACTACATTTGAAATTATTGTACTTCTTACTTTTGTGTTGTGAAAATCTGATTGGCCAGAAGCTTCTCGGTGAAGTGCGAGCCTTTCTATAAATTGAGACCCTTCTCGTTAGAAAAGATCATCGAAAATTAGCCATCTGAAATCTCATCCTGAACTACCATCTAAAAACCTTCAACAATGATCTTTGTAATCATTCTCTTTAGAGAGTAGAAACCACTCTTCGAAGTATCAATCTCTGTAAAAATTTTTGTATAATAGCTTTCAAGCTATATTCAGATCAATAAAATCTTTGAGTTTGAAATAAATCTTTTATTACGCTTTGAGTGTTGTTCTACACAGTGAGTCTTTTTGAGAGTTTTGAGTGCTTTTGTGTCCATTTTGCTGTGATGCTATCGGACTTTGGCCAACTCTCGTGACGAAGGTGACCAGGAACATATAACATTCTTGCTATTTGGCGAAGCGTGGTAAGACCCTTATTTTAAGCTACAAGAAAATTTATTGTCTGAAAAGTTGCATGAAAATTATTATATAAGAATTTTTATAAGATTGTTTACTTTGAAGAACTTTTATCATGGAAAGTTACGAGTTTTATTATAGATCTGTACCTTTTAGATATTCTAATAGTATTGATTATAGTCACATGATAGAAATTCCGGAAACTTATGATAGTTATACTAGAGGAATAAATTTCATAAAAAGAGATAGTAGATATTATGAAAAATGCCTTACAATTGTATCATTTGGATTAAAAGAAAAATTGTCTAAAGAAATAATAAAAATGATTATATTTTTCTGGTTAGATAGTGAAAATAGTGAAAGAACTTTTGAAAATACAGAGCATGTAAGTTATAATGTAGTTTCTGAATTATATGATTTTGATCTTAGTTTTGACGATATAGAATAAGAATATGCCTGGAATAACTAGAAAATTTTGTAAAAATTTTAGAAGAACAGATAATAACTGACAATAATCGTAGAGAAATAGAAAGGGAAATTTCTAATTGGAATAAAATTAAAAGAGAATTATTAAGGAATGAAATTACAAGAGAATTAAGAAGAGAAGAACAATTTAGAAGAGAAATAAGACAAATGATAAATAATATAATAATTAATTCCTTAAATATACCAGACTAATATGAGTTTACCAACAAAAATAAGATTTGATAAACAAGAAATAGAAAATATTAGATTACCAATAGGAAGCTATCAAACTAAAAAATGGAATACAACTCTATTTCAACCTTTAAGCTCATGGGGAAATACAGATGAATGGTTAAATATGACTACAAATTGGACTAATGCATTTTTATGGCAACAATTAGGACAATTAAAATCTAAAGACGTAGAAGCTATAGACGAAATAAATAATATAGATCCAAAAGATGAAATAGCTAAAGAAAGGTTAGAAGTTTTAAGCAAAAATATGTCTAAATAATTTAATAAAATAAAAGAACAAATTAATAATTTAAAAATACTTGATGAAGTTAAACTTGAAGAAATTCAAAATCGAATATCAAAAATTACAAAGAAAAATAGTATTAATAAAATAGCAACTTTAGAAGAAAAAGTAGACATTATTAATTATAAACTTGATATTCTATTGAAAAAATTAGGATTTGAAATTGAAAAATCATCTTATAAAAAACCTAAAATATGAGTATGAATGATAAAATTAATTTAATTGAGAAAAATATAAAAACAATCGATGAAAAAATAACTAGAATTGAAATAGACTACGAAGAAGAGAAAGAAAGACTACAAAATAACTTTTTAAGAATAGAAAATCTTTTAAATAGAATAATAGAAAATTTAAATAAAGAAAAACCATTTAAACCAGATTATACCAAAGAACTTAAAGAAGTCAGAAAGAAAATTGAAAAATATGAAGAATTAATAAAACTTAATGGAGGATTAAAAGAAGACATAGAAAGATTATTGATTGATTTTAGAAAGCAAGAAGAAAATCTTATAGAAAAAGAAGAAGGAAAATTAACTATAGAAGAACAATGAACGAAGAAATGGAAAATTTAATATTTGACCTAGAAGACTTAAAAATTTGTGAAGAAATAACTAAAAATCATATGGTCGGAAAAACAGGAGGACCACGAGCAGTTAAACAAGAAGAATATGGAGAAACTAGCACAGCTAGATATGAAGCAGAAATAGACCCTAGAAGATATGTTAATACAAAAGTAGATTTTAAAACTACCAAAGAAAGAATGTATAGAGATCAATTTAAACCAATTTTAAGAGAATCAAATCCAATGAAAATTGCAGGATCATATTTAAATTTAGATTGTGAATTAGATGTTAGAAGAGCTATAAATGAATGGAGTACTAATATGATAGCACACTTTAATTATAATCGCGATGTCTGAGATAATAAAAATAGAACTGAATATCTATTAGCAACATTTAAAGGAAATGTGTTTAATTGGTATAGAGGATTAGAAGAAACAACAAAAGGTATTTGGAAAGATAGTATTGAAGCAGGATTTGGAATTAGTATAATAGAAGGAATAAATAGAGTTGCTACAAGAATTTATAGAAAATTTGCTGGAGAAGATTGGGTAAATGAAAGTACTAAAACTAGATTAGAAGAAATAGAAGATGCTAAAAACAGAATGGAACATTTACAAATTTGTAATATGTGTTACCTCAATGAATATTGTTGTGAATATAGTAAATATTATTATATGATGTTTGGAAGTGGAGCTGATAATAATTATTATAAGGAAGTTTTTATTAGAAAATTACCACCACCATGGAATAGTTATTTTCAAAATAAGATTAAAGAAAAACAATTAGGAAGAAATGAAAAAGGATATACATTAGGATTTATTATAAGAACTATAAAAGACGAAATAAGTACTATGTGTAGTAATTAAATGATTTATAAACAATCAGGATTTATACAAGATAGGATTTGTTGTAGAGATACCGAAGTACCAGAAAATTGGGGATGTTATGATTATAAAAGAAAAAGAAAAATAAAACCCAAGAAATATAAAAAATATAATAAGTTTAAAAAGAAATATTTTAAACCAAAAAGAAAATATTTTAGAAGAAAATATAAATCTTATAATAAAAAATCATTAGATAAAAAACGATGTAAATGTTGGAATTGCAATGAAGAATGTCATATTAGCACTGAATGTCCAAAAAAGAAAGTTAGAATATTAATTACGGATTTTGAACAAATTAGAGATGAATGTGAAGAAGTTGATATTGAAGAAATAAAAGTAAATCAGATTTAGAAGAAACGTCTAGTGATGATGAATAAAAATAAGAATAAAACTAATTTCGAAAAAATTATAAGAATTAAGGACTTGATCTGCAATAAATGACCCATTTCATTAAGGGTAAAACTGACTTTTTAACAAAAATCTTAAAAAACCACTATTCATAGGTCATTTTGCAAAATCTCCCGCTATACGGGCTGGTTACGGAAATGTAGCTAGATTCTATTGTGTGGTAGGATCAGTCATTTGGTTCCCGTTTGAACTGCAAATCATTTGGAATTATGACACTCCGCCTGTTTCTAAAGTGTCATAATTTAAATGATTGATTTTAGGGAAAATTTCAGTCACGGCTCCAAACCTTTCAACGTTTTCCAAACTTTGTCTAAACTTTTGGTTTGTGTCATCCACGGTATCAAACCTTCAAAATATTCGTAGGTCAAGTCCGAATGGATGAAAATCGTTAATTTGACTGTTAATTGACTCCAAAAAATTATTTTGACCAAATCAATAAAGGATAAAATAGTAACTTCATAATTTTAACTCAAAAAAAGGAAAATAAAAAAGATAACACTATTCACCTACTTCACAAACCACCCTCACCCTCAAACGCCATTGGCCCATTGCCGACCACCAATTTCCACCACCAACGGTGGAATCACCTCCCAAACACCACAACCATAGATTGTTTGGGGATTTTACAATTGGGAAAATATGACATAGGAGAAAACGGGGGCCGCCAAATGGCAACTCAACCTTACTGATCCTAGGTCGATCTGGAATTTTCTGTAAATGGCTGAGCATGAGAACTAAGATTTGAGCTTTGCCTAGTGAACATGTTTGGGTACGAGAGAAATGTCTCATCGTCCATTGAAGGTAATCACCTCCCAAACACCACAACCATAGATTGTTTGGGGATTTTACAATTGGGAGAATATGAAATAAGAGAAAATGGGGACAAAGGAACGCCAAATGGGAACTCAACTTTACTAATCTTGGGTCGATATGGAATTTTCTATAAATGGCTGAGCATGAGAAATAAGATTTGAGCTTTGCCTAGTGAACAGGTTTGGGTACAAGAGAAATTTCTCATCATCCATTGAAGGTAATCTCTGAAGTTGGTGAGCAGTACTAGGGCTGACGACATGATTGTTGGGCGAGGATTCCCCTTTGGCGTCGTTACCTGAAGTAAGGTTTGCCGCCTGATGTATGCTAGGAGAACCCAAAACACTGTCAGAACCAAATGAACTTTGATTACCCAAAGCTGCTACTGATGTTTTGGAGGTGATTCCGTCGTTGGTGGTGGAAAGTAGTGGTCGGCAGTGGCGGCCAATGGCGTTTGAGGGTGAGGGTGGGGGTGGTTTGTGAAGAAGGTGAATAGTGTTACCTTTTTATTTTCCTTTTTTTATGTTAAAATTATGATGTTACTATTTTTCTCTTTGTTGATTTGGTCAAAATAATTTTTTTGAGTCAATTAACAGTCAAACTAACAGTTTTCATCCATTCGGACTTGACCTGCAAATTTTTTGAATGTTTGGTATCGTTGGTGGCACAAATCAAAGGTTTGGGCAAAGTCTGAAAAAGTTGAAAGGTTTGGAACCGTGGTTGCAATTTTCCCTTGATTTTATCACTTGTGCACATCGACTTTTGGAAGGAAAATGTGGTAAATGTCAAGGGTTTGTCACATTTCAATTTTGAATTTATTTTCAGTTTTTTTTTTTTTTGAGAGTTTATATTAAGATCGTTAAAAATACGTTTGATTTATCAACTCGAAATTTTTTTTCTCAAAATAAAAAATTAGAAAATACATTTAGGTTGAAATTTTAAAAAAAATATGACATTTTATTTCATGAAATATAATTATTCAGTAAAAATAGAAAATTTTTATGTTAATATATTATTAAGTAATATATGAATCTTACAATATTTTTCTCGCTACTAAAGTAAAATAAAAATAAATAATAAATGGAGCTTAAAATATAAGAAATAAAAATAAAAATTAATGACTTGAAATGAGAATATTTTTATTTAAATATTCTCTAAGAATGTTTACGTAAATAATCATTAAGAGCTTAATTTACTTTTATTTTTTGGAATTCTAGATTTTCTTTTTTCAAAATTTCTATTTTTTTTTATTTTTTCAATTTTATTTTTTTCTTGAATTTTTTTTTTTAAATTTTTTTTTAAATTTAGAATTTTATATTTTATATTTTTGAAATTTTGAAATTTTAAAAGAACTATTTAAATGTTTCACAGAAAACACTCAAAATATCAAAAATACATATTTAGTTTTATATTATAAGTTTATCCTTGTTTTTAAAAATATATTTTCAAAAATAATAGACAAAACATATTTTCAGTATTTCGCAAAATTAAAAATTAAAAACAGCTTGAAAATAACAAAACAAATGCATCCTAAGCTTTTAAGGTTAGTAACTATTGGAATAAAATCACATTGATATAAACGCCAACTGTTCCGTTAACACCATGAAAGTTTTTATTTTTCCTTTTAATCGAATCACATAAGTCGAGTACATATTACAGTTATTTTTCCTTTTAATCAAATCACATAAGTTGAGTACATATTAACTGAAAAATAAAGGACATATGACCTTAAGGAGAGGTTGAGTCTGACCTCTATTTGAAAAAAGAAATAGTCTGATTAACTTTCGAAATCAAGATAAGTGTCGACACGCAGAGGCTTGCAATTGCTCGCATAAAAAAAACCACAACGAATTACAATAATTACACTAAAAACAACAATAAATCGACGGCAATAACAACCTATATTTACAAGTGGAATTGTCCACTTGTGAGAGAGATGTATCTCTTGATGTACAAACTTTGACGTACAAGTGGAATTGTCCTATTTATTAAGCCAACCTATAAAAATTAGGGAAAATTGCAACAGTAATCCCTAACTTTTTCAAGTTTTACAAACTTTATCCTAACCTTCAATTTGTGTCAACAAAGATTCCTAACCTTTCAGAAATATGTATATGAAGTCCAAATGGATGGAAAACATTTATTTTTTTGTTAGTTGACCAAGAAAATGATTTTCACCATATTTTAACAATTTTTAAAGGGGTAGAATGATAATTTTCCATTTCCTATTATAAATAATTAAAATATTAAATAAAAAAAAGAGTAAAAAGACTCTTCCCCAACCCTCACGGGCCACTTTCCCCACCCACCCCACCCCATCCCACCCCTCAAAATTAAACTAGGAAAACCCACCATTGGTCAACGGCCACCGTCGCCATCCAAGGCTCGTTCCATCCTTAGCTCTCTTCCTCAACGCCAATACTTTCAAGCAATTTTCTGGACTACTCTCAACCTCAATCCTGCAAACTAACGACATCAAATTCGCAGCTTTGATGGAGTCCCACATTGCCCTAAAAATGCATCCTCGAGCAAAATGATGATAATGTTGCTATTTTTAATATGAAACATGCTACTTGTACATAATGCCGTGTTATAACGGCGTCCACCCTCTCACATGGTGGGGGATCCACTTTGGATATATTATACGGAAAATTGCGGCCGCGATCCCAAACCTTTCATTTTGTTGTAGATTATACCCAAACCTTTCATTTTTGCAGCCGAAGTTCCAAACCTTTATATGTAATTGCATCTTCGGTCCCAAATCTTTTATGTTATTTCAGCGTCGATCCCCAATCTTTAGTTTTGCAGCCGAAATCCCAAATTGCAGAGTCGGTCCCAAACCTTTGTATGTAATTGCAGCGTCGGTCCCAAATTTTGAATTTCGTCCATAAAACCATTAGTCAAAGTTTAAACAGTAATTTTGACTCTAAAAAATTGCAGCTCTGATCCCAAACCTTTTATTTTATTGCAGATTACACCCAAACCTTTCATTTTTACGGTCGAAGTCCCATACCTTTATGTGTAATTGTAGCGTTGGTCCATTTCACGCATTCCGTCCAAATAATATGTCATAAAAATAATTTATCGATTTGATTATTATAACAAATCGGATCGAATTGTTATTTGATTTGATAGTTATCGATGATGAGAATGTGATGGATGTGAAAAAATTGAAGGATTTGAAGAATATAAACATTTTTTCATAACTTGTTTTAACAATTTTGCTCATCAATTAAACCCATGTTTGACACACATTCTATTAATAAAATAATATTACACATAAATCGAAAAATTCTCCTTACTTTTTAATCACACAATCTTCCCATCAATCACCATTACAAAAATTATTTTTCAAACAAAATGAGTGTCAAACAGAGGCTAAGTTGTCATTTGAGTCAAAAATATTGTTTCAACGTTGACTGACGATTTTATGGACAGAATGCGTGAAATGGACCAACGCTGCAATTACATATAAAGATTTGGGACTTTGGCCGTAAAAATGAAAGGTTTGGGTGTAATTTGTAACAAAATAAAAGGTTTGAGACCGGATCTACAAATTTTTCGAGTCAAAAATACTGTTTGAACATTGACTAACGGTTTTATGGACGGAATTCAAGATTTAGGACCGATGCTGCAATTACATACAAAGGTTTGGGACCTACGCTTCAATTACATACAAAGATTTGGGACTTCTGTTGCAAAAATTAAAGGTTTGGGACTGACGCTGCAATTACATGAAAGGTTTGGGACTTCAATCGCAAAAATTAAAGGTTGGGGTGTAATCTGCAATAAAATGAAAGGTTTGGGACCGCGGTCGCAATTTTCCCTATATTATATTTTATTCGAAGTAGGTCTCCCTCCATGTGAGGAGGTTGATACCGTTATGGACACCACATTATGTACATATAGCATAACCCTTTTAATATAGCATGGCGTAAAATTGGGTCTTTGCTTTGGTTGTCATTTCTTGCTCCACCACTCGACGCTCTTTTGGCTTCTCGGAGTGATGCTGACTTCTCTTTTGTCATTTCTCAATCACCGTCTTCAACCTACGTATCTCAAACCACCTTACACCGCTCTGACACCACTCCACATTTCCCAACAAATTAATGGTAGAAGAAAGTTGGGAATGGGTTTTCGAATTTGGGATAAAACATGTGAAATTGAAGGTTTTGAAAGAATGAATTCGTGGTGGCAGCGACAACGACGGCGAATGGTGAGGTGATGGGCAGCTGGCGATAAGAATTGGGTTTTAGTTTTGATTGTTGGGGTGAGATAGGGACGGCGGGGGTTAGGGTTGGGGAAGAGTCCTTTTACTCTTTTTTATTTTTTTTATTCAATATTTTAATTATTTATAATAGGGAAATGTAAAATTATCATTCTATCCCTTTAAAAATTGTTAAAATATGGTCAAAATCATTTTCTTGGTCAACTAAAAAAAGTTGATGTTTTCCATCCATTTGAACTCTATATGCATATTTCTGAAAGGTTGGAGAGCTTTGTTGATACGAATTGAATGTTAGGGTAAAGTTTGAAATGTTAAAAATCGCTTCTGCAATTTTCCCTAAAAATTATGAAAATGAGAACTTAGAATGAGTCCTAAAAGATGTCGTTAAGATTTAAGGTTGTGTACTTTCACATAAATGTCTTAATGGCCTTTCTCAAACAATCGTGCTTTAAGTAAATTACAGGGGGACATCCTTTGTTATCCCATAACAGGGGGCTATATCATACATGGCCAATGTAGCCTTGTACGTTTAGCTTAATTCTTTTTCAAAACAAATATGAAGCCAACCTATAAAAATTATGAGAGGAGAACTTAGGATGAGTCCTAAAAGATATCATTGAGATTTCAGGTTGTGTACTTTCACATAAATGTCCGAAAAACCTTTCTCAAACAATCGTATTTTACGTAGCTTAATTCTTTCTCAAAACAAATATGAAGCCAACGTATAAAAATTATGAAAAGAGAAGACTACAATGCTCACATGGTTGAGAGCATCTCCAAGAAACTCTTTATTTTCAAAGAGTATATTCTACAACTTAGAGAGTATCTATAAATTTAGAAGTAATTTTTTTTAAGTACTCCAATAAACTCTTTATATTTAACACTTAATTTTTCTACCCTCAAAAAATATTTATTGTTTTCTATATTTTATTTTCACCAACTCTCCCTTAAATTTCTATATTATTTTCCACCATTGAAAATTAAAATATTTTGAATGCATTTAATTATAGAGAGTGGGTTTGGAGAGCCAAGCTCACTATCTAAATTAAAACGTTAATTTAAAGAGTTTTTGGAGCATATTTTTAAGGACGGCTTTTTAAAACAGAGAACGCCTTATGTTCAAAGAATCTTTTAGAGATACTTTGTGAGTATTATTAACACATAATATACTCTTTATTTTAAAGAGTAAGTCCTTAAAATTATATTTCAAGAGACTCTTAGAGATGCTCTAAGAGTAATCTTTATGTCTCCCCTTAGAGATTTGCTACTCATATTCAATGGCGGACACGGGGTGGCATGGGGTCACATGACTCTCCAACTTTTGGACAATTATTTTAGGTCACTACGGAACACCAAACAAAATCGAAATATTACATTCTTAATACCATTTCGATGTGCTCATGACCTAATTTTCCACGTCATTAATGACATGCGAAACGACCAATCGTAGCAAATCTTACACCTCATCAAAGGAGGTCGTTGCATCATTTTGTTAGGAAATATTACGTGGAGTATAACGTCAAAATTTTTCAAAATTTTACGTTTGAAAAAGTCATACCTCATGTAAATTTCGAATGTAAAATTCGGATATAAATTTACATCGAGTATGATTTTTTCAGATGTAAATTTTCCAATGTAAAATTTCTCAAAACTTTTTAGTAAGTTTAATAGTGTCACTAACTCAAAACGTTTGTATCCATAGACAAATCTAAATAAAACTAAAAATGATGAAAATATCCTTAAATTGATTCAAAACAAAAAAAAATTAAAATGAAACCCAATAGAATTTGACCTCGAGAGTTTGCTTTGGAATTGTACTCGCTCACGAAAATTCGACGTCCAAGCTAAAAATTTCGCCCATTTTCGTAAACCCTTCTTATTTTCCTCTTTTTTAACTAGTCTATGATCTTCTCTTTTAAATGTTCCGCATCACATCTAGACCAAGTGCCATTAATTGTTGCAACCTAACTTTGTCTTCGAGTAACATTTCACATGACCTTTTGTTGTTGCAGATAATTATGTCTGTTTCACGCGGCTTATCGCTAACAATTAAAAAAGGTTCAGACAATTGTGTGAGGAAAAAATCTCTTGAGACAAAGTCTTAATAAATGGTGCTTTATTGATGAAAATTACAATTGAAAATAAACAAAATGCCTCCAAGGGGCGCAAGCACACGAGTGCTAAAAAGAAATGTTTTAAAGTTAAACTTAAAAAATTTAAATTACATATTCTCTGTTGAGAGTATTTGATTCGGGGTCACTTTGCCTATGTCTTTTTTTTCTTTTTATACTCCATTGATAGTCTCTTTGTAAAAAACTGCTTGAAAATTGCTCGGTGTTCTATAACTACCCACTTTCTTCACGATGACTGACTTGTCATGAAACTGCCATCTTTAACTATTGCCATTACTCTTGTCGTTTAACTGCCTACAACCGAGATTCTTGGATCGTGGGGTATGATAAGGTTACTCAATAACCATTTCAATAACTGCTGTACCGGATAACCATAATACCTTATATTCGCTCAGATCTTGAGCGACTCGAAGATTTGAATGAGAACAGGATCATCGCCCTGGGCGACCGTAAGACACTCTATTCGCTTAGATCCTAGGCGACTCGCAAGCTTGAGCGATAATGTTACTTTGTTCATGGGCCTCCACTGCATTCATTAATGGTCATATTTGGACTTTCATCCTGGATTTCCTAATTGTGTTTCGTTCTTTGGACTATTCAATTTGGGCTACACTTTTTGTATGTCAACAATTACCCCCCAATATGGCAGAATTAATATCAATTATTAATCATTGCCATATTCTTCCCTTGTATTTTTCGACAATATTTGAAATTTCCAAGAATTTCAATCATTATTTCAATTTGGCAGTAATCCTTCTATAGCCTGAAAAGGTGTAACGTTACAAATCCTATAAACCCAATAGACACGCCACTTCGTCGTGCCATTACCTTCACGTCTTTACATCATGGGTTCTATAAAGGCCACTGTTCATCGTCTTGCTTCCTCACTATGCTTCTCAAGAAACCTTCACAACGTCTGTACTTTGTATCAAATGGCGACTTCACAAACTCATTCCGATGATTCCTTCAGTTTTGAGAATTTCCAAAACCTTCTTACTAGGCCATATATAAATTCACAACTTCTTTTACAAGCCAACCCTGGCCTTCATGAGTTCTATCTAGGTTCGTCATTCAATGATGCTGAATCGGTCGGACTGGGGGCGGTGGGTCAGCTATTTCCTTGCACTAAAGATCCTCCTTTTCTGAACTCCCTGCCATTGTAGCCAATCCACGATAAAGGTATTCGTAATTGACCAAAAATTGATCCTAGTTTTCATAGATGGCATGCACGTATGGTAAATTATGGTCCCATCAAAGAAATTTTTGATCATGCTAAGATTTTAGACCTATTAAAAATTACCTTTTTTCCCCCAACTTATGATCCAATACTTTTTTCAATCGCCCTGAGTTTTTGATCTTCTGAGTATAACACTTTTGTTTTCCCTCTTGGCCCAATGTCTATTACTCTTTGGGATCTTGGAGCCCTAATGAATCTTTCGCCCTCGGGCGATACCATCTTTCTTGGTATTTTGATTTTTAGTGTTGCCCCAAAGTTTGAAAAGAAACTTACTGAATCTTACTTAGGCATGCAAGACCTCTATACTGCCTCAAATGCTGAGCCTACTCATGTTGAGCAAGTGGCTTTTCTTTAGGTCTGGCTTTGTAAATATGTTCTTTGTGTCCCCAGCCTGAAACCCTCTATGAGTTATCTGCCTCTATCGCATGAGTTGGTGCGTGGCAGGTCTTTGAATTTGTGTTCATTCTTTTTAGCCGCCTTTTATAGAGATGTGACTTCTCTCCAATTCCAATTAAGGAATAGTGTGTCTCCCACTGGCAGTGGGCCTCTTTGACTTGCTCAATTGTGGTTGAGAGCCTATTTTCCACAATTTGGTGCTTCACCATCTCCTCTTCAAATAGTTAGCTGTTATGGGCTATACATTCATCAATTGAGTCATGTAAATATGTCTAGTATCGACGTTTTTACATTCTTTTATAATTTGAATTCAACGCCTTCCTTTTTCCATTTTTCTCCTCACCAAATCCCTCTTTATGTGCGACCTCCTTCTACTCTAGCTGAAGCGAGCACTTTCTTGCCCATTTGGGTTCAATTTTTGGTTGGGAAAGAAATGTTCCATGACATTGTCACATGGACAAATGCTAAAGCAAGGGTTGAGATATATGCACCCTAATTTTTTGCTCGCCAACTTGGTTTTGGCCAAATGTGGCATGTTCCTCCTTGTTATTCTAAGAATTTGACAGAACGTTTCTATACTATCAATAAAATCGAGGTACAACCCATTGATGCTCACAATAATCTTTTGGCCAAAGGATTCTCTTTGACTCCTTTCAGTCCTACTGTTGTCATGTACCCCCTTTTTGACCAACTTTGGCCATCTGTGAAACACAGGTTGTTCACAATTGATGCTAACTGTGCCTTCCACCTGCTGGATTGACCAGATGCTTCTTCTACTTCTCCTATCCTAGCCATCCCTATGTCTATTAGGAATCCAGCTTCTTCTCCTCAATCACCACTTACTCGCGCTAAACGTCTTATTCTTTTACGTGCTTCTCCACCTATCCGGCGACTACAGCCAAAGGTGCCTCCAGCCACAAATAGTCAGCTTCAACTTCTTCAATTTTGCAGGGTGATGATGATGATGATGATGATGATGCTCCTCTCATCCTTAGGAGAAAGGTAATTGAGTTTGTTTATTCATGAAACACCATCCTTCGTGTGTTAATGCTTTACCTGAATTTTTCAGAAGAGTTCAGCTTCCCCATCGAAAACTCTAGTCTTAGCATCTCCTATTCCATCGCCTCTTACTGAAACTGCTTCATCCAAATCATCTAATGAAGGGACTCTGCTTAAAGAGAAATCCTAGTCCCAGAGTCTTCATCACAGCCAGTTGAAGAGCTGTCATCTTCCTAGGGCGTTGACCTCCCAAGTGTTGAACCAGAAGGTAATACATATTTTGATGTTTTTACCCTTGCTTGTGCTATTGGTTTTCAATTCATTGCTTCTTGAATTCTGCAGAGGTTTCCATGGACCTACCCGTTGTGGCAGAGTCCACTCGCTCAAATAAAGGAAAATCTCCACAGGTGGCAAAATCAACCGGTGATGTGCCTGAACTTCCCAAAGTTGCTGATGATGTAGCCTTTTGCTTCTTTTTATTTTCACTTTGCTTACTGCAGTGAAAATACTAAACGCTTGCATTTTTCCTTACAGGGTGCCGATACCATTGTGCATTCCATCCGGGACTTGTTCACTTCTTGGGGATAAGTAAAGACATCATGCCCTTCTTCAATCAGTCATCATTATGCTTCATCTTCTGCTCTTTCGGATGGAAAATATAAAGACTCTCAACCAATCAGTATTTGAGTATGTTTCTCTCATGGACATGGATATTGGCAAGGCTAGTGCTTCCAGACAAAAGGATAAATTTGAGCTCTTGACTGCAAAATTAGCTCAAGCACTTACACTTCCGTCGCTCAATGTTTCATCTGACTTTAAGTCGACGTTGAAGGTTATCCATTCTGAAATCATCTATTTGCTAGCCAAAAATGCTGAACTAAAGGTTAGGAGTACTCAGTATCTTTGTGCTACATCTGAAAGAGAGTCTTTGCTCCAAAAGATTGATAAAGCCGAGGCCGAATTGAACGAAATCTCCTCCGAAGTTATGATTGAAGATTCTTTAATGATAAGCTTGGTTGCAGAGATGAAGAAACTTCAAGCAAAAATGGATGACTGTAGGGCCAGAATGGCTGTTAAAAATGCTTCCCAAGGAATTGAACGAACCAAGTCTTTGATTGAGCGTTACACAAAGCTGGAGGTTGATGGCGATGTTGTAACTGAATTAACTACCACTTCTTCTAGGCAGAGCGAGAATTGGGTAAAGCTTAGGGAAAAAATGCGATCGACTTGGGGCGAATTGTAATTAAGACATTTGATACCTTTATTTTCTTTTGTAATTTCGTACTAGCAGCTGTTACTAATTTTGAATGTAACTCCAGCCAATGTAATTAATGAATGACTATTGTATCTATTTACATATTAATTGACGTCTTCCTCAATCGTCAACCCCTTAAGCATTTAATTACCTTATGCTAAAACTCATATACATTTCCCATTGGTATTTCAATCTCCTTTTCCAAGACTTAAGTCCATTTAATTTCGGTTACTTATGCACGTATGTGGTCATTCATATTCTGTCATTTCACCTTCACACCTCTATAAATGCGTATGTGTTCTGTACTTATCATCTTCATCTTCACTCTTTTCTTCCAAAAAATTAACTTGCTTGCCATCGTTTGGCATCTCATATAGTTGATCAACCATCTCCCTCTTTAATAGAAATGGATCATTTGATCTATTGTCCATTTTTCTATCTGCCTTGATATCACCTTTGGTATAGAAGATATAGGAAATGTTCTTTGGCCAACGAAGGTCTTCTCAGCGTCTCCATTCATGTTCTCCAGAGGGAGTTCAATGATGGAAGGCGATTTGCGAATGTCTTTCGGGCCATTTAGTTTGCTGAGAGTGCTTCTCAACCTCTTTGCCTGTTAAGAGTGCTTCTCAGCCTGCCATTGCAGCGATGCAATTAGGAAGTCGGTTTGAGAGTGCTTCTCAGCCTTTTTCTTTCCATTATAGCAATGCATTTAGGAAGGCGATCAAGGCCAATTCGTCCCTTTTTCTTTGTGATTGATAGAAGACTGATGACAACCTGGTCCGAATGGGTGATCTCCTTTAAAGGTGTAATTTTACCTACTTAATGAAGAAATCTGTTGCAACTATTACAAATGTATGTTGTTTGGACGATGGGGGATAAATCTTCCCTATCAGGTCTATCGCCCAACCTTTGAACGGCCAGGGTTTAATAATGGGTGTCATTTCTCTTGTTGGCGCTCTTTGTATCGGATCATGCTTTTGGCATACTAAGCGACTTTTCTCATACTGAAAACATGATTCTCCCATTTTAGGCCAGAAATATCCACTCCTAATAATCAACAATCTCATCCTTTTGCCAGCTTGATGAGTTCCACATATCCCTTCATGCACTTCAGTCATGATCGTTCTGACTTCTTGCAAACTTACACATTTTAGTATTATACCATCTGAGCGTTTCTTAAATAACTCTTCATCTATCAATAATTCATCGAACGCAACTTCATTTTCCTACTACTTTCCTTATTAGGCTCTTTGAAAAACATTTTAATCTCTGCTCTCCAATCTATTGCATCTCCATCTTGTATGCAATGAACTTCGATCCTTCTCGCCCTTCTTTGTACTACGGACAATATTACTCCATATTCATAAGTAGATTCTCAATTTAAATCCTTTGAATAACCTGAGGCCATTTTGGCCAACTTATTTGCTATGTCATTATACATCCTATTTAACATATTGAAACTCTACTTGGTCAAATTCTTCCAACAATTTTTGGACGATTTCATATTGACTTACAATGGAATCACTTTGGCACTTAAAATCACTAATCAATTGGTGAATTACCAATTGAGAATCACCCCTAATAATCACATTCTTTATTTCCATATCTATCATCAATTCTAAGCCCACAATTAAGGCTTCGTATTCGGCTTGATTGTTGGTACACATCCTATCCAAAACGAACGCGAATTTGTAACAAATCCCTAAAGAATTTATCAATATTATTCCTACCCCTACACCTTTGAAGGTTTTTGATCCATCGAAATATAAAATCTAAGGTTTTAATTCGAATGAATCAATTTCTAATTCAATCTCCTCAAGCATGTCGAGGCATGAATGATCGGCCAGAAAGTTAGTTAAAGCCTAATTTTTTACTGCCTTTTGGGGTATGTATTATATTTCAAATTCTGACGATGTTAAAGTCCAAAGGCCTACCATTTGGTATAAAATAGGGTGAGAAAACATATACTTAACCAAATTTACTTTAGAAATTAAATAAACGGTTACAATTAGAGATAAAACGTCTTAAAAAGTTTATTTGGCTTTGAAACCTTTGCAATTCTTTTTTGTTGCTGGGTGGCTTAGCCTCTAAAATAGTTTTCGCTTTATTTTTATCGAATTCAATCCCCCTTTTGTACACTAGAAAACCAAGGAAGTTTTCCACATTAACACCAAATGCACATTTCAAAGGATTCAATTTTAGTTTATCTTGCCTCATTCACTCAAATGAACGTCTTAGTTGCTCAAAATGGTCTTCATCATTAATAGATTTGACCACTATATCATCTACATACAATTCAACAAATTTGCCTATCATGTCATGAAAAATCAAGCTCATCGCTCTTTGATAAGTTGCCCCCGCATTTTTCAGGCTGACGGTTATAACTACTCATTCAAAACATCCTAAAGCTCCAAGGCATCTAAAAGTAGTTTTGTGTATGTCTTCTTCAGCTATGTAAATTTGATTGTATCCTGAATACCCATCCATAAAGGAATATATTACGTGTCCGACAGTCGAGTCTACTAAAGAATCTACCGTAAGCATTGGATATTCATCTTTTGGTGTGGCTAAGTTTAAGTTTCTAAAATCTATGCACAACCCTTAACTTACCATTCTTTTTTAATATTGGCACGATATTAGACAACCACTCGACATATCTGGTTGTTTTACTAAAACCTGCTTTTAACAATCGCTCTATTTCTTTCTTAATTTCAGGAAGTACATTACCGGCAAAACGCCTAGGAGGTTGCTTGTGTGGCTTAAGATTTGGTTTAGTTGGCAATCTATGTTCTACCAAATTTCTATCTAAACCAGACATATGTTCATATTCTCAAGCAAAACAATCTTTATATTCTTCTAATAAAGTGATTAATTTATTACTAACCTCTTGATCGAGCATCTGGCTGACAAATGTTGGGCGATCTTCCACTTCGTCGCCAATACTCACTTTAATCAGAGAGTCTTATGCTTGAGTGTATCTGGGCTTAGTGATCCTCATTACTTCGTCGTTCATGTTCCTTATAGACACTTCCTCTTCTAAACAATTCACCTTGTTGACTTCTCAGCCAATACTCTGCTCCAACTCGAAAATGCCAATTTGTTTCCCAGTGTTTTTAATGCTTCTTTTTTTTTTTTTTTTGTCTGGTTTTTACATTCTTATTGAAAGTCATTAACTTGGCTTTGAAGGCCTGAATGTCGACCATTTGCTTTTGTTGCTGACAACTCATTTAAAGTTCTTTGATTGACTTTTTGCCAATCACTAACTCTTCGAGCACCACTATGTTTGGCCTCATTTGACTAAACATTTAAGTAAGTGCATCCATTGAAAACGGATCTTCACTATGTGCAACAATTTGAGTTTCTTCTTCATCTTGGACTACCCTGATAGGTTCATAATTTCTGTCGTACATAAATCTTTCCACCGAGTTTGCTTCTGCAATAAAGAATCTATGATCTGCTTGCACCACTTCTGCTTCGCCCTTATCATTCCAAAATATCAGGAACTGGTGGAGGGATGAAGGTATGTAACGAATCCCTTGGATCCAATCCCTTCCTAGTAGCACGTTGTAACTAGTAGAGCCATCTATTACAAAGAAAACAGTGGTCCTAGTAGTTGTCCCTACAGTTATGTCCAGTGGCATAACTCTTTTAGCCGAAGTTGCTCCTCCATTGAAACTTTTAAGAATGACTTCTGTTGGAATCATATCACTTTCTGTCTTTGCGAAATTACTCATCATTTTGGAGGGTATGGTGTTTATGGCTACTCCATTATCAATGAGTACTTTCGCCACAGGTATACCATTGACTAAAGCTTTCACGTAAAATGGCCTCAAATGTTTAGTTAATTTCATGACTGGTCTCTTGAAAATAACTTTTTCAGCAACATCTATTTCCACTTCCTATTTGTCCTCTGTTGAATTATTTCCTTGTGATAACTCAACGTGTAATATGTCGTACTGAGCTTCTATTTCCTAAATTTCATTTCTACTGTTTTCAAGTATTTCTTCTTCAGTTACCCATCCTGTAGGGGGATTCAATATTCTTGGAGGTGACCAATATTTCTCAGAGCGAGACACTCTTCTCTTCCTTTTGGGTGTCCCGTACAACACATAGTGATCAAAGGAAAGCCCAGATGGTTCTCTCAACAAGTCTACCCCGTGAACACGTTCTCGATGTAATTGTGTTAACAACGTATTGCGCGATACTCCCTTCTTTTTCTCTCTGCTTCCAGATCAATTTCCTCTTCGATGTCCGTCATACCATCATCCTCTTCTTCGTCGTATGCCCCTCTAGATGTTTGGCATTCTTCACACTCTAGCACACATGCTTCCTCTTCGTTATCCTCCATTTCTTCCTCTTCTTTCTCTTTGTTTTTGAACTCATTGGCTAGTAAATAGTTATTAGTCATGACAGGAGGTAACGTACCGAATTGAATAGTATCTGCATATTTTCATCCTTTTTGCCTCGCTCAAACTTTGATATCCCAAAAGAACTTTCTGACAATTCTTCCATTGATTCACATGTACCAGTCTCTTTACTATCTTTGAGAACATATTGATTAGCCACCTTGAGTAATTTAGGTGCTTTAGGACGCGGCAATCCCTGTTGTTGCCTCATCGTTCGTCCATAATTCCGTTGAAAACGCCTTTGTTGGGTTCCAGTCATCTCATTGAAGGATATCACCCTTCCTGCATTATACTGGAATGAATACCATTTGGTTGGCGAGGTTGCAGCCTAAATGTCCTCCCATTATTTATTGGCATGAACTGTCTCTCAAAAGGCAGTCCTCTATAGAATGATGTACCTCGCCCTTTAACAGGCTGAGCGTTGGGACAAAATCAGGGCGATGGTGATGCTGCCATATTCCTGGTTTCTCTATATTTACACCCACTTCTCCTTTACATCTTGCACAAAGGATATTTCCATCTTCTCTAAATTCTTTCCCTTTGATACGTTCAAAAACACTGGGATGTGGCCCAGGATCTTCTTCACCGTCGTCTGTAACCAATTTGAATATCGACGACTTGTTTTTGAAACCAGTCGTCACTATATTCACCCCAAGTGGCTGTGAGAAAGGATTTTTCACTGCCATTTTTCTCTTATCTTCGAACGTGATTCGCCGTGATTCGATAGCATCCTGTAACACATGACGAAAGACCAAGCAATTATTAGTCAAATGTGATCATGCATTATGCCACTTACAATATTTTTTACCTTTAATTTGTTCAGTGCTTGGAAATTTATGTTTATCGCTCAATTTTATCTACTTATCCTTATACAGTTTGTCAAATATAAGGTCAGCATTGGTCACATCGAACGAGAACGTCCTAACCTGTTTGTTTTCATCTTTTATAGGCTCCGTTTTTGCCCGATGCTCTAGGTTTGGCCATTATAGGGCAGGCGTAAGCATCCCCTTTAATTAATTCGGCCAAACATACTTCAGTTTAATCATAATATTCATCGTTAATAGTATGAATGTTAAAGTTTGGGTCTTTAAAGTAAGTCCATTTACTAGAATTTTTCATTTGTTCTTCTTCTCTTATCAATCGTTCATACCTAATCACGTTCGCACTGAGTTGGAACATGCCAGGAAATTCTTTATCCTGTAATTTCTTCTTCAAATCAAAACTTAAGCAACTTTGAGCGATTTTGACAAATTCCTTCTCAGACAGAGGTACAAAACATTTGCTCCTAAATGTTTTGAACCTTTGAATGAAACCTTCTGCCCATTCCTTTGGCATTTGACGTAAATTCGTCAAATCGACAAAAGTGACTTCAGATTCAGTCTTATAAAACCGATCATGGAACAACTGTTCCAATTGTTGCCATATTTGAACAGGGTTTGAGGGAAATTAATGAACCAGGAGAAAGCTACTCCTGTTAATGAACAGGAACAACCTCATTTTATGATAGCCAGTCACTTCACCGCTTTGTAATGTGAATCACCATATATGTTCTAGAGTAGACACTTCTCCTAAACCAGTGAATAATGAAAATTCTGGCACTTTGTACCCTCTAAACCATAGATATGCTTGATCTACCCAATCGGAATATGACTTTGTGTAAGTCGGCCAAATGACGAGACGTACCCCCAAAGCCATGTTTTTATGTACTATCTCTATGATTTGATTCTTCAACATGACGTTGGGATCATATGAAATTCCTACATGTTGGTTTACTGGTTGATTTGTTTGAGATCTAATATTTGGTCCTTGGTTGACAACAAAATTGTCATTGTTTGGACCATTATTACCATTAGCCTGAGTATTTGTTCCATCATTAACATGTGGGATGTTCTGTCCATTATTCAGGACATTGTTTCTTATATTTTAATCCCCCAGGTTTGTAATCCCAACCACCATTCAAGTTTGGCGTTTCATTACCTCCTTAATTTGAAATAGATTGACCAAAGGGTAGTTCTAATCCTTGATTTAGGTTCAAACCAAGAGAATTATGTGGTGAATTATGTTCCACAATCGTCCTGATTTGAAAGTGATTTGCAGTAGCCACAATTGGCTGACACATTTGGCCTACTAACTTATTTATTATTTCGTTCAATGTATTCAGTTGTTTGGTCATGTTGTCATAATGTGCATTCTCATTTTGGGTAAATCTTTCCATATTATGAACATTTCGTAGATTTACCTGTTCAACGACATAGTGTGTGAGTTCCCCAAGCAATGCACGCATGGTTCGAGGACTCAACTCCGTCATTGGCTCGTAGCGACTTTGACTGCTTTGACTCTGTCCCTCTATTCGTGGAGAGTTTTGCTGCTCCTCATATCGCTCAATCACAGAATGGACTACTCCTTGACTTGCGGTTCCTTATCAGAATTCTTATGAGGCATAATACTTCACTTTTTTGTATCATCAAACACCAATTGTCCCAATGGGCGTGCCCAATTGTTTCGCGCGAGTTATCGCTAATAATTAAAAAAGGTTCAGACGATTGTGTAAGGAACAAATCTCTTGAGACAAAATCTCAAAAATGGGTGCTTTATTGATGAAGATTACAATTGGAAATAGACAGAATGTCTCCAAGGAGCGCAAGCACACGAGTACTAAAAAGAAATGTTTTAAAGTTAAATTGAAGAAATTTCATCACTTTTCCACCACATATTCTCACATCAATCACTATTCTAAAATTTCTATTCTCCTCAAAATTAGATTCAAACACACCATTAAATTATATATTCGTTATTAAGAGTGTTTGATTTTGGATCCCTTTCTCTATGTCTTCCTTTCCTTTTTATACTCTTTTGATAGTTTTTTCGTGAAAAACTGTTTGAAAACTGTTTTGTGCTCTTTAATTATCCACTTTCTTTATGATGACTGACTTGTCATGGAACTGCTGTCTTTAACTGTTGTCATTGCTCTTGTTGTTTAACTGCCTACAACCAGGATTGGGCACTACATTCGTTCAGATCGTAAGGCACTACATTCGCTCAAATCCTGGGCGACTTGTGAGATTGGGCGATGATGTTACTCTGCTCGTGGGCCTCCACCGTATTCATTAATGATCATATTTGGGTCTTCTTCCTGAATTTTTTAATTGGGTTTCGTTCCTTAGACTTTTTAATTTGGGATACACTTTTGTATGTTAACAATGTCAAAAACTAGTTTTCTAGTAGTCGCTCCTAGTTAATTATTGTCCATAGGCCAGCCTAGGTAGGTCACTAACGTGTTACGACTTATTATAATGAACAAAAGACAGTTGGCAAAATATGATTGCTAGTTGAGTAGCTAATTCAATAACTTTAAGGAAGTTTATACAATAAAATAAATAATTAAATTAAAATATTGTGAAACCTAACGTGTTAACACATAGAGGCGGTCGTACTTTATTATTTCAAATTGTCAACACTAATTGTATTGTTTAACTTATAAATTTAATTGTTCAATGAGTACATGGTATTTAATAAACTCAGTCCCTAAAGTTTTGAAATGTTTCAATTTCATCCCTAAGGCTTTATTTGAGACAATTGTTCCCATGACTCAGCACGCCATACATTTTTATATCAAAAAACTAGCTAGGAAGCTGTTTAGGGAATAGGGCATCTCCAATGATATACCAAATTGGTATGAAAAAAATCCACTCGTGTGGTACGTTAAAACACCACACCAATTTAGATGTGATATTCGAAGTTTTTCATTATCCCTATTTTGTTCTTCATGTTATGTTACAACAAATTTAAATTTCTATTATAACCTTTTTATTATTTAATAATTTCATTTATTTTAATTAACATTTGAATATTTATTTTAAATTTATTGTTTTTTAACTGTAGTATTAAGTGAATTTTTAAAAAAAATTATTAATAATTACAATATTTTAGTTAATTAAATACAATATTTTTTCGGGCCGAGCCAATGAGCTGGATTGACATTGTTATATGAGAGCTGCACCAATTAGATGTGAAAGTTGCATTTTTTTTAAAAAAAAAATATGTGCGTGTCATACACTTAGGCAAATTAATTGCTTAATTTAGAAGAGAAAAAAAAATAGAAGAACTAGAAAACGAGAACTCTATCCATTCCTTCTCGTCTCCTCATGGATTGTATGGAACTCACTAAGCATTGTACTTCCTTGGATCGCATTTAATCAAGACAACTTATCGACTTAACTTACATCCTTAAATTTCGTAAAAAGAAAACTTCGAATTTACAAGTGTCAGCATTCTTAACACTAACCACAAGTGAGTTTATTCATTGCCGGCACCTCCGTTAAGCCCGCAATGCAAAATGGTGGATTTAGAGGAAAAGTTGGCAAACTTATAGGAAAAAAGTGTAACCAATCGATTTTATAATTGAATTCTATTCTAATTTGAATTCTAAGAAACTTCGAAATAAAGCAATTAATTTCTTTACAACAAAAATTATAAATTTCACAGAATAAAAATATTATTATCATTAACACTTGACCTTGTAATCGCCGAAATTTGAAATTATTAATTCCAGCTATACTCCCTCAACTCAAATCCCCCCACCAATCTTGTTCTCTCTTGGCTGCGCTTGTGTTCCACACGCTGTCGGTGAATGGACCAGATCGCCTCAAGTCAGGATTATGACACCGGTGGCGCAACCCCTTACGGCGGCCACACCACTGAAACAAATGATTTAAGAAACCTCGATTTTCTTGTGGGTTTGTCAATCAGTCAAGAGTATGATTACAGTTTTGAAATTCCCGACGAATGCTTGGCCCTGATATTCCAATCATTAAGCTCTGGTGACCGCAAGCAGTGCTCTCTTGTTTGCCGGCGGTGGTTGGCCGTGGAGGGTCAAAGTCGCCATCGCCTGGCCCTGAATGCAGCCGCAGAGGTGAGTGCCTACTTGCCCAATATCTTCACCCGGTTTGAATCCGTCACCAAGCTCACCATCCGGTGCGATCGCAAGTCTGTCAGCATAAACGACGAGGCATTGACCTTAATCTTCCTCCGGTGCCGGAACCTGACCCGATTCAAGATCCGTGGTTGTAGTGAAATATCCGAACAGGGAATGCATAATTTGGCAAATAATTGTAAATCCCTTCGGAAATTTTCCTGTGGATCGTGCAGTTTTGGAGCTGAGGGCATGAATGCCCTTTTAAACAATTGTTCTTCCCTGGAGGAACTCTCTGTTAAGCGCCTGAAGGGAATCAAGGAGACTTTTGCTGCCGAGCCAATTGGCCCGGGAACCGCGGCTTCATCACTTAAGTCGATCGTACTTGAGGAGCTTTACAATGGGCAGTGTTTCGGACCTCTGATTATTGGATCGAAGAATTTGAGAACTTTGAAGATACTTAGGTGTTTTGGGGATTGGGATAGGTTATTGGAGACAATTTCGAGGAGGAAGAATTGTTTGATGGAGATCCATTTGGAGAGGCTGCAAGTGAGTGATGCTGGGCTAATGGCGATATCCAAATGCTCGGATTTGGAGGTCTTTCACTTGGTGAAGACTCCCGATTGCTCAAACAAGGGAATCTGCGCAATAGCTGAGAATTGTATGCTTTTGAGGAAGCTTCACATTGATGGATGGAGGATGAATAGGATAGGCGATGAAGGATTGACTGCGATCGCAAAGAATAGTGTGAATCTCGTGGAGTTTGTGCTTATAGGTGTGAACCCAAGTTCCACGAGTTTGATGGCAATAGCCTCAAATTGTCAGAAGTTGGAAAGGTTAGCGCTTTGCAGGTGTGAAACAATTGGAGATCCTGAGATTTCTTGTATTGCAACCAAATGTATGGCTTTGAAGAAGCTTTGGATAAAGGGGTGTCGGGTGACAGATTCAGGGCTCGAGGCATTTGCTTTTGGATGTCCGAATTTGGTGAATCTTAAGGTGAAGAAGTGTAGGGGAGTGACGACCAAAGTTGCAGACTGGTTGAGGTCAAAGAGAGTATCACTGGTTGTGAACTTGGACGCAGATGGGATGGAACCCGACGTCATGGAAGTGAGTGTTAGTGATGGAGGAGCATAAGATGAAGACATGATGTTTGGCCTTTTTGGAGGATATCAAATGGTAATGGTAGTTCAATATAGCTTATAAGTTATACATGAACTGAGTGAGAGATGAAAGGACTTGTTTATTTTCCACTTTTGTTTGATTTTGCACTTCAACGTTGTGGCATATGCAATACAAAAATCTCTTTTCCTTGACATTTTTCGAGTGGAATTAGTTTTGTTCAGCACTTCTATGTAAGCAAGAGAAAGTGTAGTGAGGAACTCATACCCAGATTTCAGCAAGGTATTATATACTTTTTCATGCATATTTTTAACTAATCCCTTGTACACTCTATTTAATAGAAATTCAAGCAATATGATTTTGAACACATGCCATTGTAATTGTGTTTGCACCTCATTTGAACAGCCTCTGTTTGGTGTATGTTAAAATCAGATTTTTAATAGATTTTGATAAAAGTTGATGAAATGCGTGGTTAAAATGTTGTGGATCCCTAACCCTGAGGAGTTGCTCAATTGGTTAGGCCTTGTGTTTGCTCCCCAATGGTCACCAGTTCGAGTTCCCTCATGCCACTGAGATGAGTACTCAATCGTAAACTTCAGGGCCCCGTGGAATTAGTCGAGGTGCGCACAAGTTGGCCCGAACATTCATGGTTATCAAAAAAAAAATGTTGTGGATCCCATGAAATGTATAGTTAAAATTAATTGTTAAATTTGACTTAGAACTTTTAGTAGATTTTAATCTACACCAAACAGGGGTGTATATCTATTCAATTGTTTCTGATGTCGGGCGAATGAATTTAGGACTTTGAAAGGTTCTAGGACTCGTCGTTGTTGTTGCCTATAAGAATCTTCCATTGTACTTGCTCTGCTATTAGAATCTAGGTAGTTTCAAGGTCGATTATGTCCATGCACATTGGTCTTCTAGTTATGATTTAGATGCGCGTTAGAAACTTGCTGAAATATGTTATGCAGTCGAGTAAATGAATAAATCTCTATATGCCAAGAAATTTGTACGAGAAATATGATGTATTACAACTGTGAATCTTGCTATGAGTTCCATCAAATGAAATAGAACGATCCCTGTAACTGGACTAGTATACAAATTCTACTGGAACATCAAAAAAAAACAAGAAATAACAGAGGGAAAAATCTTCACTCAAAAAGAATTGAACGATTAGATGGAATGGAAATCGAGACGGACATATTGACTGGCTATCTATGTGTATCGTGCCTTTGCGTATTTACTCAACAAGAATAGTAATCTTGTCTTTGGAGATCTGAAGTTAAGGCTTGCTTCATGACTTCACAAAACCGTATAAATCTGTAAATCACCGGTACTGAAAAGTTCTAGTTATTTGATGAATACCTTGTGGTAACTTGTTCAATTGTTACTTTTGCCGAGCGCTTCCTCTTGTTCCGGGATCCACGTCTTCTAGTTGTCCGGCTTTTGGTTGTATGCTTCTCAATGTTATCCTGGATGTTGATTGCTTTTTCACCAGAAGATGGAAGTTCGGGATGAGCATCTGGCCATGGAGTGCGTTTTGCTGGGACGATAACGTCTAATGGAGGATCAATTATCCATCTGCATGAAAGAAAAATAGTACTGACATTTAAATAAGTTTTTCCTCCAAAATCAGGGTATAGAAATGACTGCTAGCAGCGGAGAATAAAATTTACATGTACATTATATAGATACACAGATTAATCGCTAAGAAAATAGAGTTTCTTCGGCATGCACCACTCATTTCAGATCTTGCTTGGTAAGCAATAATATGAATTTAACGCAGACCACCGCCAAAATTATAGAGTTTAGATTACACATTAGAAGAATTTATATCGAACAATGATCTTAAGAATTTAAGAAAATATAATCAAATATAGAACTTCAGAATGAAGGACAGTAAACAATAAGTCCACCTATGGCTTTGAAGTAAAAAGGAAATTTATGTAAAGCAGGCGATAATGAATTCACAGACCAAAGCTCTCAAAAACCTTTGAACGTCAATTGGCTGCAGTAATAATTATGATAAAACTCCCCGGCGCATCCCACCAAAAGAGGTAACAATAATAAGAATAAATAAAAAAAGGATAAATAGACGAAATTTGAAAACAACAGAGCAACCCAAAGTAAGACGGCATGATACTTCATGGCCATGAACAAGGAGAAAAAGGATTTCACATTTGTGTTGAGGGTGATTCTCCAAGTAATGGCAGAGCCATCGCACTTGCAGAAAAAGCCAAAACATATGAGTCAGCATCCTTAAGTTGGATAGCTTTGGGGGCAAATAAGGGTTAAGTGATATCAACCTTGAATGATCAGTAAAGGCATATGACGTTTACCTCTGCTAAATAGTTCATGGGAGGCCTGGATTGGTTGAAGAGATTATGGAGTTATAACAGGAGACTATCTGCCCTGCATATATTCTAGAAGACAGAATTGGTAGTGGCTTAGGATTGCATCTCTCAATAAGAGGGCCAAATGAAAGGCTTTAATATGAAATCAAACTTGTCCTTGGAGATAAATAGGAGTTCAATGTCCTATGGTGATATTAAGGCAAGTTTTGAGAAGCATAATTTCTCATAGATATTCGTAAGACTTGACTATGCTTTTCAAAACTTGCCTTAATATCACCAATATATATATATATATATATATATATATAGCCAAATTCTCCAATTTCAGATATAAATGCTAATATTTTAAGATTAAGCCCCTGTTTGGAATATAGATTAAAAACCTGCTAATATCTAAGTCAAAATCAACAATTAATGTTAACCACACGGTTCAGGGAGCCACAACTTTTCAATCGCACATTTTATCAATTGTTATAAAAATCTACTAAAAATCTGATTTTTAGCTACACCAAACAAAGGCTAAGAAAATTATTAATTTGAAAGATGTGTGCACGAGTAGCAGAAAAATAAGTTCTCTTTTATATGGAAATGAAAAATATTTAAAATGTAAATTCAACTGCTTTGGTGAATCCACTTTCCGACGTTTTTGGTGATCAGTAAAGGAGTATGTTTTTTGTCCATCGTTGGATGTTCAGCAAATGTGCTGAGAGGCATTCAACCCCACCAAAAAGAAAGAAAAGGGGAGGAAATTTGCGTATATTGTTCACCATGCCAATATCAGTCATCACCTTGGCTTTTTTCGATTAGTTTCTCCATCCTTGTGTATTTCTCCCATAAAACTGTTTTGAACTGTTTTGTTCAACATTCCTTCGTAACTCACCACAGGTTTCCTTGTAACTATATTCCAATGTCTACCAAAAAGTCTCCAGAAATGTCAACTAAGATCGTGTTAACTCAGTATATCACACAAAAAAATGAATTTGTTCATACACATTTTTTTAAATAGAGTGATGGATGCATCTTTATGTGAGGAATAGCTTCAAGCTTTGAGTCAAGTTTAGGGTAAATGGACTAGAAAAATCCAGTGGACAGGAATAGTGAGTAGAAAAGTTGGGAAAAGTTGCAAAGTATTAGGAACTTCAGGATAGAAAACTGATCCTGTTACTGCATGACCAATGCTGTTACATACTGATGATTGAGTAGAAAACTTGGAAAAGTTGCAAAAATATTAGGAATTGCAGGATAAAGAACTTGCAGCATATTCTGAGGAGACAAATGCTTAAGACCGATTGCCTGTGGCTTAATTGTGTTGCTTTCTAAACATCGTCTAGTGTTATGGAGCTCTATCGCATGTGAGTGGAGTGCTGATAGCTGATTAGGGTATTGCTATGTAATTAATGAAAACGCCCACGTGGTGTGCCTACATAAGTTATTGGTAAGATTAATGAAGTAATCTGGTATCCTAGATATCAACAGTTGCCGAAAAATTTGCACAGTGCACAGACGCAACAAGATTATTAGTATGACTAACAATAAAAGCAGTGATCAAATTGCCTCACTGCTTTCATAGGTCAAATCCACAGATAAAAATGCTACAAAAGATTGTCCTCACATGAAGATAGTCCTTCACATCGAGATCTAATGAAAGAGCTGCTCAATAGCACGCAATCCTATATTTTATCTCTATTGAAAAAATACAAAGCGTGCGTTTGTGAAGAATTCAAACGGTTTAATTTATAAATAGATATAAATAAGCAGTGAATAAGTTAATACTACTTGTGGGTCTATTAGAATGTGTGATTAAAATGAAGTTTGACCATTTGTAAATGATTTTAAAAAATTTGCCACGCAGAGGCTAAAACGTCAAAACCAAATCAGCCTGAACTGAAACTAATTGCTTCCCTTACACAGACAAGCTTCATATCTAGAGAAACTCATTTGCAATCCACATGCAATGCACAGTGAAGGTTGAATTGAAAACTAGATAAACAGATGGAGAATTCAATCATAAGCACTATAAACAACCAGAATACAGACATTTTTCAAAACCAATTTATGGAAAACGAACCTGGCAGGGAATTTGCTGTCTGCCCGAGCCTCAACACGCAGCCACCACAGCATGACCTTGCGCCCACAACTCCCTAGAGGCTCCACTAAAGAAGCATCCTTCAGCAAAGATAAAGGACTCTCAACATCGTCTCCATCCCTACCAACCTCATCCAAGTCCTTTATCCATTGCGGCTTATCTTCTACTTCCTTCCAAAATAACCTTGAATTAAAGATAAATCCAGCCCACTCCAGCTTCCTAGGCAGCACAACTCCCCTGTCACCAACATACCTTGCCCTCCTCTCTTGAAGTGGAAGCACATTGAAAGTATGCCACCCCACCAGATGGTTTGACGAATTACAAGATGGTCCCTGAACTGGCATCTGCAAATTCTTCTGATTCTTCCCACTGTTCTCTGTCTGAGCCACAGACAAATCTCCTTCTTCAGACCCTCCTGAATGTGCAAGAATTCCAACCGAAACTGCACCTACCCATTTTACTCTCTGGATCTCATCAAATAACTCCATACTATGCATATTACTGTCATCCACAAACATTACCATCCCATCTAACCTCTTCTTTTTCACAACTCTGCCCCATCACGAAAAGTTTAACTTGTCAAAATCACAAATCTACTAACAATGTAGTACTATTGAACTAAATTAAAGCAAACTTTTACACTAAAAAATAATGAAAAGGAAAAGTAAAAAAACGAAAATAAAGCATGATCAACATGATGTACCTTAAGGCGTGTAGTCGCATTTGCACTTCTAATTTATGCCGATCCTCCCATAAAATCGGGATTTTCACATTATATCCAATATGGAATATTTTGAGGCCTGGTTTTGAAATCAACGAGGCCGTTTCATTGGTGGCGCCACCAACTTCCACGACAATCCAGATCAGATCATAGGGCACATTCATCAGAGTATGCATAATGCCAGTTAGATGAAGCGTCTGAAAGGTCCGAACGTACGTCGGCGTGATTGCAATCACAGTTTTAGGGCTCTTCACTCCATACTGCAGCCTCTGTTCTCTCTGAACCCTGTCGATTATCCAGTGAGACTTCAACACCTCCTCCGGATCTGGATGCGGCCAAGGCCGTATTAGTATCCCGTGCCTCCCTACCACAACTCGACTCCCCTCCGCCGTCGCACCATTCACCGCCGGCTTCGACGTTGTGGTGGTAGATGGAAATGAATTGTGGAAAGCAGAATAGAGATTGACGGTGGCCCTGGTGGTGGTGGTGGTGGTAGTGGAGGGGGAGGAGGTAGAAAAAATGAGGAAAAATACCAAACGGGAGAATCGGAAACCAAGGACTAGACTAATAAGACAGCAAAGACCATGTAACAGTAGCCAAAAAATCGTTGCCTTAGACTTTACTCCACCGTCCACGGAAGAGTCCAGCGGCGATGATGCACTTCGAAAACTGTTGCTCCGGCGGCCCTGCTGCTGCAACGCCGATAGCAGCTTCATTTTTTTCCCTCCTTCCGACAACTAATCAGCACAGTAATGTAGTAGCTTCGAAGAAATTGGGTTCCGGTTGATGTGGTTAGGGGGAATTCACTTATAATTGAAAATGATTTCTTCAAATTCACGATTTAATTGTTACGTTACCGTCAGCTTCAATTTCCATTTCCAATTTCTGTTCAGCATATTTTCTATTTCTGTAACAATTCGGGCATGATGGAGAAAATATGGGGGTCAATCGATGGTTGAAAACAGGTATCAAGCGGGGGTAGTTTAGGGATTTCATTAGATTTGTGTAGTCTTTCGTTTTATTGCATTAAAAGGACAGATGAATGGATTCCAGGTGAAATTCGATGCATTTTTAGCCCCCGTTTGTCTCAATTATTCCAAAAAATTGTTTGCTACAGTAAGATTCTCCACCACACATTCACCCAATAAAATATTCTACACACAAACCAATAACGTTACTTTATTTTTCAACCACACATTCTCTAAAAAATACTATTCATTAATCTATTTTTCTCCCAATAATGGAAGACAAACACACTCTTAGTTTTCAAATGGAAACAATTAAAATATAATAATTAAATTAAAAAAATTATATTTTCCATGATGAAACATAAAAAAATGCATCGACAAACCAAGTTTCCGATTTAGCATTGTTGAGTAGAGAGCCCATAGAAGTGGTTGTTTCGGCATGGAAGGGAATAGAAAGGGGCGGAATGGGAGGGTTTGAACGACGATGTTACGGTTGTGCAATCATGGTTATGATTTGCGTGTTGTTTTATGCATTGATGTGTGATTTTTGGCAAAGGTGGTGATGTTGTTTGTGGTGGCGGGTGGCCGATGGTTTACTGCTTTGATTTGGTGTAGTGCGGGTATAGGGTGGGGAAAATAAGATAATTATTGTTTATTTTATTTTATTTTTATTTTTTCATATATAAAATGCAAAAGTTGCCGTTGTATCCTTTTGTCATTGTACTGCAACAAAATGAAAGGTTTGGGATTGTGGCTGCTACAAACTGGAGATTTGGGTAAAATCTGCGGTAAAATGAAAATTTTGGGCCGCAACTACAATTCTCCCTAAATTTTACTCGTTATTGCACTCATGTCACCGATTTTTCTAATGAGTAATGTTATTCATCCCCAGTTGGAATGAAAACACAGTTTATGTGGCTTTAAATGATAGATTAAATGATATGTGAAATTAAATAAGTCACTTAATTTCACCTTTCATTTAATCTATCATTTAAGGCCACCTAAACTGTGTTTTCATCCCCAATTGGAATGAATAGTATTACTTTTTTCTAATTGTATTCTTATTGATCTTTCATTAATTAGTACCACTTTACATTTATAATAATTTTCATTAAAAAAATCTGTTAAGTTGGAACAAAAAGTCTTATTTGTCCATCGTACTTTTTATATAAAAAATGTAACTAAATACAGAATTTTTAGACAAAAAGTCTTTATGAATATTAGGGCCAGTTTTATTCTCATTATTGTAGAATGAGAATGAAAAATATAATCGTTATTGGGCCCTACACAAGAGATAGAAATTCAAAATTGATGGCTTGATGTGATGAATAACGGCCATATTTTTCATTTTTATGAATGAAAAACGAACATGGGCTATATGTTAATTAATGGAAAGTTGAAAATAAGAATGCGATGAAAAAAAGCTAAGTTTAATGAAACAAAAATGTGATGCATATATAGTAAGATGTGGCGAGAATATAATTGCATATATTGTATTCAAACAATAATTTGTTCACTGATTCATCACATTTTAATTGTAATTAAGGACCTTAACATTTTCTCTACTTATATTTCTTTACTTTTTTCCGTCACATCTGTATTCTTTACCTTCAATAATTTAAAATTTATTGTCCTCGATGATGATTTTTATCTTAATAGTACGATAGCACTCTTCGAAATAAAGGATAAATATTTAATCGAGCAATTTTATAACATAATCATAATTAGGAAAAATTGTACAACGGTCGACAACCTATTGTCACAATAACAAGTTGGTCCTTAAACTTTAAAAATTAACAATTTGATCTCGCACCTCTAATTATAGTTGCAGAATTAGGTCATATTGACATAACAACAAACCATCAAAATCTCTATTATACTATCGAGTCGTCTAAAGTAATAAACAAAACCAGATTTCATAAAATTGTACATACTAGGATAACTTGATAATTGAACAGAGATTTAAACAAATTTTATCATTGGAACTGATTATTTAATAATAAAAGATACGTAGAAAATTTTCTCAGCTCAATATCAAACGGGGTGACCAGAGAGAAATTCATGTCCACCACCCCACTTTTTGAAGCCTCAAGATTCATAGCTGCCACATGACACCACACACCCACCTACCTACCTACCTACCTACCTAGCACCTACTTACCCACTTGCCACCAGACATGTCAAAAAAATAAGAAAATAATTGGTGATGAATTTGTTTCTTTTCAAAAGTTAGGTACTAACTTACCATTGAAATAATAAGTTGGGGGTTAATAGTAAAATTATTTCTCATGAAAATGTTGGTTTTATTAGGTTAATGGTCAATTATCAATTGAGTTGAGCCGTCAGATTATTTAGCCATTGTTTGAGCCACATTTTTTCATAAAAATATATTTTTGAACAGTGATTTGATCTCATTTCAACTACACACATTTCAATAAAATAATATTACAGATAAATTTAAAATTTTTAACTACACATTCTTCATCATAGCACTATTATAAATTTTATTTTTATTTTTTGAAAAAATTGGGTTCAAACACGCCCTTAATATAAAGGCACGAGAAAAATGAAGTGAATTGGACACAATTATTACTTTGGGTCAAAGTTTAATCAAACTTGACTACTCTATCTTGACGTTTTAGCTCAACTCCTTACCTAATTAGTTATGATGATTAAGGGTGTGTTTGATAGATATTATTTTGGAAGAATGTATTTTGGAATAGTAGATTGATGGATAATGTGTGGTTGAAAAAGAAGGAAAAGTTATTGATGTGATGGAAAATATTATTTTAATGAAGAATGTGTGATTGAAAATGAGTAGAAGAATGAGAATGAAAATTTTAATGGGTACCAAACACACCCTAAGTCCCTATTTGGTACAATTTTTTATTTTTTTCCACAAACCCATTTCAATCGCACGTTCTCCCAAAAAATAATCTTCCACGTGAATCATAACTTTTTTCTACTTTTAACCACACATTTTCTGAAAATATTATTTTTCATAAAATTATTCTAAAAATTTAAGTCAAACAAGTTCTAAAAATATCCGAAATTGAAAAAAAAAAAAAGAAAGTAGACAATAGAACACGTGTAAATTTATAAGGACATTCGATATGTTGAAAAAAATGTGATTAAAGAAGACAAAGATATGATCAATATTTATCGATGGTTATATATGTCTCGTTCAAGGCAATATATCAAATATGCAAATAAGGTAATAAATGGTTTAAAGTGGAAATTTGGGCGCTAGTCGTATTTATATATTTTTTTCAAGTGTTTTTCATTTATACATGTTAAGGTAAATATCTTTCGATGGACATTTATTTATATATATTGTTGCAATGCTAAATCCCCCCGCGAGACTTTAAAAATCCCTATCAAAACTTTATATCAAAAATAAAATTGATAATAATATATCATTGACCTCGTCCATTGAGTTGATTTGTAAAGCATAATATGAATCTATATGAATAAACATAGATACATGCAATACGTTTGTTAGTTGTTTTATTGAATCGCGTTCAATTTAACATATCAAACAGGTTAAAATAATATTACATGACTTTAGAATGAAAAATTTGCCATGTTCACCCCAACGTCGGCCTAATTTTGTTTTTCTTTGTCAAGTGTGTATAGTTTATTTAGGAAATTTTACAAAAAGCATCTTATAATTAGGACCTTTTTACATTTTATATATCATATTTTGTAAGAAAATAAAAATATTTACATGTTTGTCTTATAAAAAACTAAAGTGTTACACAATTTAATATATAACTACTATGGTTTGAAATGAGCATTTTTTAATGATTTTCCACAAATGGTCATTATAAAGATTTTTCCTTTGTCACCTCAAATGGGCACTTTTTCAATAAAGAAAGAAAATCCGATCAGATGTAATGACAGAAGATGATGTGATGGGAGGTGATTAGGTGGGACAATTACTTGTATTTAAAATCGTCTAACGATATGTAATGTGGTATTATGTCAATCATTATATCAAAGTTTCTGTTCATGTATCATAATTGATAGAGGAAATTCGATCAATGTCAATTTTCACGTGATTGATTCAAAAAATGATAGCTTTTTTAATGGTTTGTACAACTGGCTATTTTGGACTAAAAAAATAAAAAAGAATCCAAAATTTGAATAAATTCTTATGAGTTGATCAAAATTATCCTTAAAAGTAACATGGGTTACAAGAAATCCTTCTATTTTCTTTATTTTCCGTTCTCTTTCCTAATTCTTCCAACTTCATAAAATTCGTTTCTCTCCACGATCGGCTGTCCTACTTCATTTCTCACCGGTATCTCGAAATCATTGTAATAACCTTTTTTTTTTTTTTTAATGAAAGAGATGTACAGATTAGGATTTGTAAGGAAATTTTATTTTTTTTATTTTTTTGTAAATATTGATGATTTAAATTTGTTGTAGTTGATTAATGGTAATTGTGATGTGGGATTTGTTTTTGAAGTATTGATTTGGAAAATGTAGTTTGAAAACGACAAACATTTTTTTTTCTTTTGTTGTGAAATCGATTTGTACTTTTAAGAAAATCGTAATTAGCACATAACGTTCACATCTTTCAATATTATTGTGGAAAACGTTCATACATTTCATTTTCTAGCATTTTCGTCCTTATTTTCACAATTCATTGCGCAAAATGTCATTTTCATACTTTTTCTCAATTAAAAATTATGAAATAACGAATATACCTTTCTCTTTAAATAAAACAAAAAGAAAATAAAAAAAAGTAATTGCAACCATGGCCCCAATTTTTTTTAAAAAGTGCAAATATGTTCCAAATCAATTATTAAAAGGGTAATTTGTACATAATGTCCCTACATTTCACTGTTATTGTGGCAAAAGTCATTGTCTTTCGACACGATTTAAACTCGCCTCATATGGCATATTACTTAAGAGTCGCACCTTTATGTATCAGATTGATGCCCTAATCATTTCGTTAACTTTATATTATTGACTAAGAGCCTGTTTGGGCGCAATTATAATTACAATTCCAACCGTTGCTACAGTAACAACTCACAAATTTTTATTTTTGTTTACTCACAGCCAGCCCACAATTTGAATGGCAACGGTTCAAAAAAGCTAATTTTGTGTAATTTTAACTGCGCCCAAACAGACGCTAAAGATCGATGAACCCAATCGATTAATTTTAGTGGTCTCGAACGGGTTGGTCTATAGAGCAGAGCGTACATCGTCAAGGTCCGTTGGTCATGAAATGAGCTGACATATAATACAGGACGACTTGAGCCTATGTCGAGCCAACTGTTGAACAGACCAACCCGTTCGAGACCACTAATTATTGAAAAAATTACACAAAGCCCTGTGTTTCAAGATTCAATTTCAAAAATCAGGATGATGATTTTTTTGTTAAAAAATCAGGTGTTTGATATTTTAAATATTAAATATACAAGTTTCACCCTCAAACCCTAAAAATCAAATACCACTCTCATATCCCTCTTTCTCTTTCTTCCCGTCGCCTCTCCCTCTCATCTCCCCCTTGCACGTGGTCGCTGTCGACGAAGACCACAGTGGAGGGCGACAGCCCTCAGCGACGCCTCCGAGCATCGCTTGTAGCCGTCGATCTGTGCAGTGGTCGACCGTACCCACTCTCATCGGACTGAAACCCACCCCCAATCGACGACGATAAGAGATGGCAGCAGTAGCATTGCCTCAGAACGCCCTTATTTGACTGTTGCAAGCGACATCAACACCAGAGGACGCATTGGTGCTAACTGCGCATTGGTGCTAACTGCTCGAAGCGGCGCAACAGTAGTGTCGCCTCAGAAACAACGGCAGAGCTCTAGATTTTTAGGGTATTTTTCGTTTTTGATTCATCTATTGTGCGGTGGTCGACAGTGGTGATGGTAGTTCTTGTGGCGGGTGCTTTGCGTGTGAGATGGCACATGTGATGTGATCTGGTTGTGGTTGTTGCAGATCAGATTTGAAGAAATAAATCGACGATTGTGGTTGTTGGTGGCGGCTGCGACCGAGATGGTGGAATGGGACGAACCATGTAGCGGCTGCGATGGTGGTGGATCCTGGTGATGGTGGTGTTTTGTGCAACAACTATTTAATTGTGGTGGCGGATCTGGTTGTTTTTGGTAGTGGTGGTTTTGGAAATGACGGTGTCACTACTGGTTGTCTTGGTGTTTAGTGGTGGTGATGTTGGTCGTGGTGGTTGTCCTGGTGGCTATAGTATGGAGGTGGTGGTGGATCTGATTTGTGTCTGAGGTGCTTTGTGTGGTGGTGTCTGTGGTGGTGGATCGGCGGTTAGGATGGTGGTCGTGCTTTGTTTGGTGGCTGTGCGTGGTGGCGGTGTTTTGTGTGGTAGTGGTGGTGGCTGAAATAGTGTCAGTGGTATGTGACCAACTATTTGGTTATCTATGACCTAAAAATTTGACAATATGTGATTGAAAAATAATCCGTGACCAACAAATTTGAAAATACGTGACCAATGAAATTAACCTTTTTTTATCTGTGACCTAAAAATTATATAATCTGTGACTGTAAAAATCTGTGATCAACTGATTTGAAAATTTGTTACCGTGTGACCTATAAAATTTAATATGTGACCAACTAATTTTGTAATCTGCGACCAACGAATTAAATGTGACCTATAAAATTTTTGAACCGTGACCATAAAATAATCTGTGACGTATAAAAATTATTATTTGTGACAGAAAAATAATATGTGACTAATTAAATTATAAATCTGTGACTGAAATGATTGTCGGAATAGTTATCGGAATGGTCGTTGGAATAGTCGTCGAAATCGGAGCAATTGTCGAAATGGTTGCCGGAGAAGGGTGGTCGCAAGAGAAGAGTGGTGGTCGGAATGGTCGTCGGAATAGTCCCCGCAGCAGTAGGGGTGGTACATGTGTAGTGTGTTTATTATATTATATTATATTAGAATTTTTAAAAAAAAAACTTGATTTTTGAATTTTCAAATTATAAATATGATTTTTGAATTGGTATAAACTAAACACTTTATTTATGTATTTGTCCTCCAATTATTTGGCACAGCTACAGCCCACAGGTTTTAAAATTCCACAACTACTCTACCCCACCCAATGGCGTGGTTCTCACGCTGAAAATTAAAAAATCCTCAACTTTCCAATTATTGTACCTTATGCCCATAACTTTTCAAACTATACAAATTGATCCCTATAATCCTAGTCGTCGAACAATTTAGTGCTTTCTATTCAACATACAATATTACATAGACCCTATTTCACCTATGAGAATTTGTAAATGTAGATTCCTCCATCAGGGTACGTCGAAGAAGCTTTTGTAAATCTAAATACTTTCCCATATCTTTTTTTCCCATCTTTACAAATCATTTTTTTTCCACTAAGGGATCATGATGTCTTTCTATGGGATTGCCACTCTCTTTATTAGTTTCAATTTTTGTGGTGCACAATAGAAAGGAAAGGATAATGCGTATTAAAAAAAATCGTTTCATATTCCAATTTCTTATAAAAGATATTCAGTTCCTTCGAATAGAAGTTAAAAATGGTATTTATGTTTGTTGTGTCTTTTATATGAATATTACAGTTTTTCGCTTGTGTAACATATTTTGATCATATCATCTTCATTTACTCGTCCTTTCGTATTCACATGAAATTCGGTGCATTTTTAGTTTTTTGTTAATTGAAATGCCCTTTTCGTATGCATGACAAGTGACTGTATAATTATTTTGTAGACGGAAATTAATAAAAAGGATGAATTCGACAAAGAATTACAAGTTTGGAGATCTAAATTATATAGTGTGCAAAGAATGGGGACCATATCCCCAAAAGCCGTTAAATAATACTTTCCCAAATCCCAACCTTTTAAAACCCTGCCCACTCTTCAATCAAACGTCACGGCTGCTCAAAATTTCCATATTCTCCAAAAATATTTTGCAGATACAGATTTTCTCTCTAGGCAAAATTAAGAATGTCGGGAGGAATTGCTCGAGGACGACTGGCAGAAGAGCGCAAGACCTGGCGCAAGAATCATCCTCATGTTCGATTACATTACTTTTAAATTTTTGGATTTTTTTTTTTCGTGGTTTATATGAATTTCTTTAATTTTTCTGATTAAAGATTAATTTTTTTAAAGGGATTTGTTGCAAAGCCGGAGACTCTCCCGGACGGTGCAGTGAATCTAATGGTCTGGCACTGCACGATTCCTGGGAAGGCGGGGGTAAGTATTTTTGTAATACCGTTTGATTTTGATTTTGATTTTATTCTTATAGTGTTTTTGAATGTTAATAAATGCTCAGATGGGTTCCTTTTTTATTTTTTCCTGAATTTGATAAGCTGGGAATTGGGATTATAGGTTTTATACAGACCAGAGTTTTAATAGTTATGTAAATCAATTTTATATAAATTGATTGAAGCTGATGTATCATAGGTAATTATAATTAGGCAATGGTACTCTCTTAAATGTTTTATAGGCTTCAATATGACTTCACTCTGACAAGTGGAATTTTTTTCATGAACGTCTTTCAACGGGATTTGATTTTTGAGTTATCGTTGTTTCTGTCTGGAGCAATGCTACATGTACAGGAAAAATTTCCACGGAGTTTTACAGGCAATATTTCATTGGATTTTGGGCAAAAAATATTCAGCACCTGTAAAACTCCATGTGCATTTCCCCTGTACAAGTATCATTTCTATTTTGTTAATGATATGATGCTGCATAACCGGGGCGGATCCAGGATGAATTTGCGCCGGGGTCTTTTATATTCCCTATTTGGTTTGGATTAAAATCCAATTAAAATTCCAAGTCAAAGTTAACAATTAATTTTAATCACAACACATTTTATGAGACTCATTGCTTTTCAACCACACATTTCATTATCTTCTATCAAAATTTACTAAAAATGTGATTTTAATTCTCACCAAATAGGAGTATAATTTTATTAAGCAAACTTTGACTGTATGAGAAAATCAAAAAGATGAAAAGCAAAATCAAAAGATGTGGGAATTGCTTAATTTATGGGCCTCTTTCCAATATTTTTTGTCACAACTTGTCTTTAATAAATTGGACGCTCTACACGCATTTCAAATCTTTATCTGCCCTCTTATATACGAACCTCCTTTGCCTCTCCCCTTCACTTCTACAAGCCTTTTCAGATTCTGCTTCTATTCCAAATCATTGTATAAATTTTCCAACTCAATATTCACTTTGATTTTCTAGAAGGCAGCTCTATTACTTTCTATTTGAGATTTGGGATGTATTATTCTGCTAGGCAGGTTATTCTTGATATTTTTTGTTTCCGTTCTTGATAAATTCTTGAATTTGTATTTTTTTTTCATGAAACTAAAATCTGGGTTTTGAAGTTTTATCAAGATTTTTAATTGTGTTTCTGCTATTTTTTAATTGAATCTTCGTTTCTTACTTCTTGAAATTGGTAATCGAAGCCCAAAGTCTCCATGTTTTGGTTTTATTTGTTTTGAAATTGGGATTGTTTCTCATTTTTATCCTGGGTCAAGGTGGGCAATCCTTTGCTAATTATTTTGGCTGGGTGGACTCAATCTCTAGACTAGATCAGCTCGTGTGCATAACTTAATTCTGAAATGGAAAATAACCTTTAAAAAATTTAAACTCACTTTTCATGTTGTATTTCACATAACAAAATAACACCATATTTGTCTTCTATTGTACTGCATGATTCTTTTGAACATATTGTTACCTCATACCCTGGTTGCCTGACCTCTTTGGGGATCAACTCCTCTGTTTATGTTAATCATACTGCCAAGTAGCATGATCAGCTTTTTAGCAGCACTCAACACTCCTAGGTAGCAAGTGATGGAATTATCTTGCTTAAAGCCTAGGCAGCACAGTCTCTCTGGATTAAAGTGTCTGAGCTGGATGCATGGCAAACATGGAAACATCTGCCATCAGACTCAGTGTTGGACGGGGGGGACATATTATATCTGGGACATGTTTGGGGCACTCAAGGATGTGCTAGCTTCACAATACCTCAAAGTTAAGGTTTGAATGACAACGAAACCAGGGAAAAACATTTAAATAGACCACTTGAGAAGAAAGATAGTGATCATTCAACTGTTATGCAGCCACATTTGTGCAACATATAATGCTCTTGTTGAATTGAAATCCATCAACTATTCATAGTTATCTTATCCTATAAACATAATCCAATTCAAAAGCTGTTACATTGTATTTCAAAACATCTCTACCATGTCATGTTCTTTTTAAATAAATTGATGTGTATGCGCATTTTAGACTAAACTATGGCCTCATATTGATGAAAGCTAATAATGACATTTATAGCGATGGATTGGTAAAAAATTTAATATTTTCACCATGATGTTCTGATAGTTTGTAAATACATGTACCGGATGCAATATTGTTGAGGAATTGTGGCATAGTGATTTTCTTTAATATTTTCAATCTAAAATTTATCAGGGCCTTTTCTTTGTTTTTATGGTGATTGATACTTCCTTTATCCAGACTTTGGATAAGTGAATCCTATACCCACCCACATGAAAAAATATACTTAACCAGCCACATCTACTCATGCACGTATGCTTTTGCACATTGTTGGAGATGGCGTTAGGTTTATATGTTACTTTGACTTCTAAAATTTAAAATGCATTGAAGTTCTACTGTTGTGCATGCAACAATTGATGAGGATATGATACATCTCTCCAATATTTTGCATTGGCCATGGACTTGGAAAGTGTGTATTGATATCGATGTTGAGGTTTTTTCAGTAACCGTGCTGAAAAAAGTTAAATGACAACTCGTTTTTATCATAATGTATGAAGATAGGTTAAAAGGAAGTAATACTTAATGCATGCTTAGAGATTTGGTGAATCTGGATTTCGGTACTCATATCAGATGCCTGGTTTTGAGTGTAACATAACCTTGGTTATATTTGGGGAACTGTTAAGGAGTAAGGACTGATGTATGACTCTAAACGCTTCCTATGCTTTATTTGTTAGTCTGAGGATTAAATACAGCCTTATCCTTGTCCTATTTTTCTTTTCTTTCTTTTTGTCTTTTTGTTTTTGTTTTTTTTTTTTTTGTTGGGGGGGGGGTGGGTGGCTTTATTGTAAAAGTCGAATGGAGTTGGAAAATTACTCTAGATGCTGAACTTGTACTATTATTATGGTTCTCGTGTAATTTGGTAGCACTAATGTTTAATCATGTGTATTGTTGCAGACTGATTGGGATGGTGGATACTATCCGCTGACAATGCACTTTAGTGATGACTATCCAAGCAAGCCACCGAAGTGCAAATTTCCTCAAGGCTTCTTCCATCCGAACGTGTATCCATCTGGAACAGTTTGTCTCTCAATCCTCAACGAGGATAGTGTAAGTGCATTCTGGCATTATGCTAAATTTTTCAAATGTTGACCAATTATTGACATGGTGCTCATTTTATGATTTATTATACACATAGTTAATGTTTGCGTTTGATTATATCCTAGGGCTGGCGACCGGCCATTACAGTGAAGCAGATTCTTATCGGTATTCAAGATCTGCTTGATCAGCCAAACCCTTCTGATCCAGCACAAACTGAAGGTTATCATATGTTCATCCAGGTAATTAATCCTTTCCCTAAGCTGCAATGATGAGTTTTCTTTCGAAAGTCAGAGTATATATTTCAGTAAGAGTTTTATCCATTAACACGCTGACAATTATATAACCTATGCAGGACCCTGCAGAATACAAGAAGAGGGTGAGGCAGCAGGCCAAGCAGTATCCTCCTCTTGTCTGAGTACAAACTTCAATTTTAGTTTGTGATTGTTGTCTAGTTTTTATTCGAACTTATTTCATTGGAAGTGTTATATTTGAACATAAGTTGTGTATATGAATGAATTAGGTTTGTCAATGTTGGTCATTTGGTGCTTGTTTTAATCATTACTGAACCTTCATTATGCATCAGGATGCTAATCTGGTGGAAGTGGCTGAATGATTTCTCTAAATTATGTATAAACTAAACTATTGACTTTTGTTACTACAAATTAGGAATTACTGTGAGCACATTTGGTACGTAGTAATGAATATGATTCACATAATGATTGACATGGTAATATTGAGGCATTTGCATTTTGGTCCGCATCGCACTCTAGGCAATTTGTTCATATTTATACACAACATGCAATACTACTATTGATATTTTAACCTTTTTTTTTTAATGTTCAATATTATCTAATTTATCTTAGTTTACCTTATCAAACATGCGATCATATGCTAGGCCAATATGTTGATAATGTGACAAGAGATGGAAACTAAAAGTTATTTGGATATATTGAAAAAAATGATGTATTTTTTTTTTTTTTTTGTCAAAATGTATCGTTAAAAGTGGAGAAAAGTCGCGTTTTTCGTAGAATACATGGTTGAAAATGATATTAAAAAAGAATTATACTACATGTACCGAATTTTTGAACTTAATGCCTTATTGACTACTCTCAATAGGGGAGTGAGGATTACATCTTGTGATTTTTTTATTCATGTGGGACCCGTGAGAGAGAGTAAACAATTCGGTACATTAAATTATGTACAAATATCTTTAGCCTTGAAAAAAATGATATTAGAAAAATCTCAGAAAAACGGTCTAAAGTAAAATGCTAGTGAGTTCCTTGTCATAATTAATAAAAAAAACACAATACTCCTCGGACAATTTGAGTGCTTGAAAACGGTAGGTTATGTGACTTGAATCCTAGATTTCATTTCAAGGTTTGTTGAAAACTTGATTTGCTTGAATTCTTGGGACTTGCACTTATCTTTGAAGCTTCAAAAATTGGGTTTGATCTTGATTTGGAGAAGAATTTGATCTTGAAATTTTTAAAACTCAACTTAGAGAATTTCTTCTCTTTTTCCTCCTTTCCTTGTTCTGAACTTCTTCTCGGACTTTCCTTCTTTCTTCTTGCACTAATGTATTTTTTGTCCTTGAACCTATGATTTCTCTCGGACTTTAGTATCATCTTTATAGAGATATCGAGTAACTACCCCCAATGTATCTAATTTTTTAAATTAAATGTAAGGAGTTCAAAAAGTAGGATGTACCCCCTACACGAATTTCTTGTGAAACAAACGAATTTTATTAGACTTCAAGCTTTTATAACCTTTAAATTAGGTACTTATTTAAAGTCGGCCAAGTCCATTTAGCCCTTGTTTGGTACCAATTAAAATTAAAATTTTAATTTAAGTCAAAATCAATAATTCTTTTCAACCACATTTTATAGATCCCACGACTTTTCAATCATACATTTATCAATTTATATCAAAATCTATTAAAATTTTGATTTTAATCCCATCAAACATGGGCTTAATTTACAAACATTTCACAAATGACCACTTTAATGAGCCCCTATTTGGTTTAGCTAGAAAATATAATTTTAGTAAATTTTGATAAAAGATGATGAAATATGTGATTGAAAATGTGATAAAAGTTGTATGATTGAAAATAAATTTAAGGAAAAATGAGAGCCACATGTATGTATACATCAAGATGTTAATGGAAAATTTTGAACTAAATCTAAAAGTTGCATGAACTAAATCTTATTGCTTTTAGCAACATGTATGTATACATCAAGATGTTGATGGAAAATTTTGAATAGTAAATAAAAACTCAATATTCAATTATTTCTATTGCTAATAATAATTTTCTCATTTCTTATTAAAAAATAGATTTATCACTAGATTCAAACTCCACCCCTTGTGGGAACTTTCAGCAGTTAGCAATATGATACATAAAAAATAAACTCCCAGTCTTTAAAGCATGCCAAAATTGTCTACATATATTCTCCTTCAATCTACATGATACATGTTTACGAGTTTCTTGAAAATTATTACCTTGTAATACAAGTTTCAAATGTCAAACTATTTAATTGGCCCGTTTAATTTGCAATGCAGCTCTTACAACATTTCCTCTTGTAATAATTCCAACCTGAATGACCAAAACAATTGGCCAATTAGGACAAAAGTTAAAAACACCATCCAGGGGAAGATGCTAATAAAACAGTAATGTGCCAGGTTCTTACCAGTTTACCATCACCATCCACAACAGGCAGGCGGCGATACTTTGTCTCTAGTAGTATTCTGACGAGCAACAACAAAATACATCTTCAATTTTGTAGTTCCTACTTTGTTAAGCATGGATGAAAAAACCTGCTATGGTATGCTAAAATCAAGCAAAAGGGTCAATACCTTGCAGCATCCTCAAGATTGGTGGATTCACGAACAACTACTGGAGCCGGCGTCATCAAATCTCCAACCATTTTCCCATTGGTTTTGCTAAGCAAATTTTGCACTTCATTGAATGTCTGGATGTTTATTCATAATTAGGTCTTGATTAGAGCATTATATAAACATGGATTTGTCATCAGCAGCATGTGCAAGCCAACGCGCTTGCAGACAGTATCATTAGATAGATGACAAAGAAGGTCCAATTGCTTTATGTTAACTATAAAATATGCTGTCCAATAGTATGTTCAAGTTTCTCCAATCTATTTAACTTTAATCGAGAATATTTCATCTCTCAATGATTTTATTTGCCAAAAACTAATCAATATTAAGCAACTAAATTTGATGTCCCTATATATACTAATAGGAGCATTGCTAAGTTAACACTTATCAGAAATCATTAGCAGAATAAGATATTAGTATGTTTGGAATCTGTCCAGATTCATAGAATCTGGTCTGGTCAATGATTGGGTATTAGATAAGGATTAGATTATGGTGCATTCATAAGAATTCTATAAACTATAGAGTGATTCGAATTAGACTTTTTATACCCTGTAAACATAGACAAACCTAAGAAGTAAGAAATTATTTCTCCTCTTTTCTTTCTTCCCACATGGTATCATTGCCTAGAAGAATATTTTATAGTCTGTCTAAGCCCCATTCTCTAAAAATTCATTTTTCCCAAACTCATTTCAACAACACATTCTCCCAATATTTTCCTACTTAACCACAGATTCTCCAAAATACGACTATCACAAAACTCATTTTTCACAAAAAATGGGGCGCAAACAAAGGGTGAATTTTGTCTTCCTAGTAATTTTTTATTCTCGGCATTCATCGCCATCATCTCTTTTTTTTTTTCCAGTAAATAGTTTGTTGGCCTTAGTAGCCATTATTTTTCCACTTGCTTTTATACCAATGGAAACTTCTGAAAATCCCAGTCTTCAGATTAACTTTGAAAAACTGAATGGTTCTAACTTTCTTGGATGTTCATTGGCTGTGCAACTTTATCTTAAGGGTAAAGGAAAGATGGGATATTTGCTTGGTACTATTAAGGAAAGCCTCAGATTCTTCATATAGATCATGGGAAGTTTAAAATTCACAGATCATCATGGTTGATCAACTCCATGCAATCAGAGATCAATAAGCCATTTCTATTCCTTTCTACTGTTAAACAAGTTTAGGATGTAGTACTTCTCATGTATTCCAATTTCCAAGAAGGGAATTGTTGCTCGAGTATTTGCATTGAAGACGAAAATCTCCAATACAAAGCAGGGAGATTGTAACATAACTGCTTAGTCTCACAATATAAAAGGTATGAGGGAGGAATTGGATCTTCATCAGCATTTAGATATGAAAGAAGCAGAGGATGCGGCAAAGTTGGCTAAGAGGCTGGAAAAAGACAGTCTTTAGTTCCTAGCAGGGCTGAATTCTGAACACGTTAGAGGTAGGATACCTGGAAAAGAACTTTTTCCAGTTTTTTCCATCTTTCAAAGAAACATTTTCTTATTGTTGAATTCCAGAATTAATCCCTAAAATTTAGATATTATTTTCTCTTTTCTTTTCCCTTAGATTAAAGTTTGTTTCCTATTTTTGAATAAAGAGATTAGGAAGATTGTTTCCTAAACTCTCTCTAGTTTATCTTTTCTAATTTTCTCCCTTGATTTAAGGGATTTGTTTGTTGCTAGAATCAAGGAAGATTAGCAGCAGATTTGTTGCTACTCTATCCTATAAATTGTACCTGTTTTTCGATTGAGGGAGTGAAAAAAAAAAAGAAAAGAGTTTTCCTCTATATTTCGTCCTCTATATTTCGACATGGTATCAGAGATGTAATCCGATGTGATCCTTGATACGAGGGAAAATCCAGGCAATGATCCATTGAAAGTTGAGGAAGGGCTTAAGAATAGGTAGCGAGCGAGGGGGTTCAAAGAAGTAATGAGACTATTTTCTCAAGCCATGGTGGACGAAACATTAATCACGACAAACAAAGGGACAAGTCTCATGTTGGACTTGAGAGATGAAACGAAGTGGAGCAACTTAATTTAAGTAATGGACGGAGTAGCTGGACGGAACAACTACGCGACCGCATAGTTGTTCAGGGCATACCGAGGTCACAAAGGAGAAGCCCTGCTGATCTATACGACCACATATACTTACACTATGCGGCCGCATAGTGCATTTTTCAGCTAGAATTTTTCAAATTCCGCGCAATCTTCTATTTTAGTTAAAACTCTATTTTGTGATATGTTATGTTATTTTTAGAGTTAATTCCGTTTTGTTATTTTGTGATAGTTGGTATCAGAGCAAGGCTCCAAAAATCAAGGTTATATCTTTTTTTTTCTTTTGTTTGAGTCTTTGTTTTTCATTCTTCGTATTCTTCAATTTTTTCGTCTCCAATTCATAAAATTTCAAAACTTGTTTCTGTGCTAGCATCCAAATTAGTTTTTGTTTCTTTTGCTGGTATCTAGTTGAATTTTCGAGCAAAAAAAAATTGAAAAACTGCCATAAGCATACAATTTCATTTTTTTTAGTAAAAAAAATTCCAAAAATTCAAAAGTGTCCAATTCGAATTCAAGAAATACTTTCTTAAATTTATCCTTAGTGTTTCATTCAAAGTTCAAATTCCTACCTTCTTAAATAATTTTAGATCATTTTTCTTACTCAATTCTTTGTTTGGACTCTACAATGACTAAATTTTGACAGAGATAGAATTAATTCTTTGAAGCACTTGCAAGAAAGCATTAAGTAGGAAAAAACAGAGTGGTGAGACTAATAGAGGGAAAAAGTCAAATTGAGTGATATACGAGTGTACGCACGTGAGACAAATATTAAATTAGATTTATGATATCTGACAAAGACTATTCTACTTCAAACGGGAAGAATAGTGTGAAGTATGTAAATTTGAAAACCAACTATTCAATTCCAAGATACAAAACATCTAATACGTTTGCAATCATTCATATTGATATATGGGGACCCTCTAGGGTCAACAACATTTCAAGAGCTCGATTGTTTGTTTCCTTTATTGATGCACCAGAATAACATGGACATGTCTAATTAAAGATAATTCAGAGATGGGCACGATTTTCAAAAGCTTCAACTGGATGATTTGAACACAATTTCAGACAAAATTAAAGGTGTTTCGCACTGATAATGCCAGAGATTACTTCAACTCTATACTTGGTGAATATCTGAGGGATTATAGAGTAGTGCATCCAAGTTCTTGCATTGATACTCCTCAACAAAACAGAGGAGAGAAAAAAAAAACCTCCTCGAAGTGGCCAAATCTATTTTGTTCACTACAAATATTTTGAAGCATTTTGTAACAACCCGAGTCCCACTTAACAGGCTATCCCGGCCGTTAGATCGACGACGTACTGTCCCCACTGTACCAACATGGATATTTTCAGCATGCTTTATCCTCACTCGCAAACTCCCCAAGAAAACTTCCCAGGGGGTCACCTATCATAGAATTGCCCAAGTCAAGCACGCTTAACTGTGGAGTTTCTAACGATGGACTTCCGGAAAAGAAGGTGCATCTTGTTGGTATGAGTAGTACCTATCAAATCTTTTTAAACTTTCCTGGTCTGGGTATTACAATCACCCACCGTTAGACTCGCGACGTCATCGTCGCGATTGATCCATCTGAGGATTCGTTGTCAGGCGTTGGGATTCTAGAGGTGGCTCCCACGGGTTCAAGAGGTGGCTCCCGCCCTATACCGTAGCACTTTGTCCCGCATAGCACTTAGTTCTCGATTTCCAACTGGCAACCGGGCTCTGATACCATTTGTAACGACTCGGATCCCACTTAACGGGCTGTCCCGACCGTTAGATCGACGACATACCGTCCCCACTGTACCAACATGAGTTTTTTCAGCATGCTTTATCCTCACTCGCATGCTCCCCCAAGAAAACATCTTAGGGGGTCACCCATCATAGAATTGCTCCAAGTCAAGTGCACTTAACTGTGGAGTTTCTAACGATGGACTTCCGGAAAAGAAGGTGCACCTTGTTGGTATGAGTAGTACCTATTAGATCTTTTTAAACTTTCCTGGTCTGGGTATTACAATTTCTGGGGAGAAGAGTTCTCACAGCCACAAACCTCATTAATATAATGCCATCGAAAGTCCTCAAATTCCAAACTCCTTGTCAAAGCCCTTCTCTTTTCCTACCCAAATATTCGAACCTTCTCATCACTACCATCAAAATATTCGATTGTAGAGCATTCGTTCATATACATCAGCATCACCGAATCTAGCTTCATCTGAAGGCCATCAAATGTCTCTTTCTTGGCTATTCACCCTCTAAAAAAGGTTACAAATGTTACTCGCCTATCACTAAGAACCTTTGTTGAAATCAAGTATATTACCCAAAAACACCCTTTCAATGGGAGAATTCAGATATACAAGAACGGAGTTTTTGGTTTTCTTTTCATCACCCGACACTTCCATTCCACCTCTATTCGAGTCAACTATCTCAATTCCACCTTCAACCAAGTTCACATAACCTTGACAAAGAGCTAATTGTTTATTCAAGGAAAAACCCCTGTTGGAGATAGAGGATCACACACTTCCTGAGCAAAACCAAGAATCCAAATCCGAGTCCAGATTCAGATGTTCCAAGTGACAAATTTTCAACAGATATTACTGCTAATAATGATCTTGATATTTCTATTGCTTTAAGAAAAGGTGTGAGGTCTTGTACACAACATCCAGTCCACAACTTTGTTTCCTATGTAGATCTATCATCAAAATATCGGGCATTGGCTACTAATCTATCAAATGTACAAATTCCACAGAGTATTCATGATGCTCAAGAAAAATCAGAATGGAAAACTGCCGTCCAAGAAGAGATGAATGCTCTCATAAAAAATGGTACGTGGAAACTCTCGGATCCAACAGAAGGGAAGCGACTAAAATTTTTTGTGTTGCCAGAAGTTGACGTGTCACGAGCTTTCTTTTTGTGTGCTCCATATTTAATCACTCAATACACCCTATTTTTTCTTGTATGGGTTTACAAAGATGCAATAATGGTTCAGGAAACGTAAAGGTAAATATACTTTTGACTTTCAATTTGCAGTGCTTTCCGGCAGTTTCTCATTGTATTATCTTTTTGTAGTGTTTCTAATGACAAATTCATCTCTATGGGAGCAATGGCAGAAGTGCAGATGACAAAACTTTCATAAGAAAATGAAGCTAGCTTGAGATCGATGCAAGCATTATCATATATATATATATATATCAGAGAATATTTGAGTCTTCCTTCTCATAAAAAAAATTAGCAGCAATCCTAATGGTGTTCTGCAATTTTATCACTTGGTTTACTCCCTTTGAAATTTACATTCATAAATTAAAAAGTTCTAAAAGCGAGCATCACAAAAGGGAAAAGAAAGAAATAACCGCTTACATACTTTCCAAGTGCTGTCAACTTCAGGAAACATGTTTGTATCAGTTCTTCCAGAGCCTGGTGATGAAATTAGTGACAGATAGTTTCTATATATTAGCAAAACTTGTTCAAATGGCATCTTTAAAGTTTAAAAACACGTAGAATGACAGGAAAAACCATTATATGAGAAGACATATATGTTACAGATGTTTGTATAATTTGGTGCACCATTAACCTTATCACAATTTTTTTCACTATAAATACTCTCCCTAAAAAGACCCCCAGGAAACAACCATCCTAGGACATGATCCACAGTGGCAGGAAAGCTTACCCTATAATATAAATTACGGAAGCAAATTAAGCTCTAAGAGATTGTTCCGGTTGACCATACTTTCTGCCAAACAGTAACAAAAGAATTGACAATGACACATGCAGGGGCGGATCCAGCACCCGGCGAGCAGGCACGGCCGCTCTTGCTAGATCCGTTGGGAAAAAAAATAAAGCTTTGATAATTCATGTTAATATTTATAAATATTTTGTATCAAATTTTAAAATAAGGTTGCGTAGCTCACATGACAAGGCACCAGCCACCAGCATTGTACAATGTTAGATTCCAGAAACCTTCTCTCCTTATTTTAATTTTTTTTTAGCTATCAAATTGGCCGAAAAAAGTCTTATAATACATTTGCAATAGATAAGATTCGAACCCTGTACAAAAAATGTGATGGTTGAAAGTTTGACCACTATGACAATTGTAAATTAGTAAACGAATAAAGAAATATTGGTATATCAAACTAATAGAGTCTTTGTTTTAAAAATTATTTTTTTAACTAAAATTCGATGACCCAACAATTCCAATGATTTTTTTCAATTAACGACCATATCAGGTATGATAACTATGCATAATATATACTTTTATTGTTATGTTTTATTAATTTATTTTGTAAAATTTAAATTTAGACAATCTAAGTAATGCTAAAAATACTTTTTTTTTTTAAAAAAATAATTCTAAAAATCATTGTTTTAAGAACTTTGCATAAGCTTCGTCTAAGTTCAGAACTTGTATTTACCATTTAATCATATTTTACGTATAATTTTCATTTTGTTTCGCTTAAGTTCAAAAAAACTTGAAACTTGATCTTACGTATATGATTCAAAAAATGTTTTTTTCTTGTTATTTTGGTTTGTTGAATTTTCAACGATGGATGTATTTTGAATCGAGATGGAAAAGAATCTATATTTCCTATCTCTTACTATTTATCCCGTAAATGAGGGAGTCTAATTAGTAATTATTATATATTAATATGTATATTTTTAATATTATTTATTTAAATATTAATAAATGATTTTGCTATTGCAACCATAAACGGTTAACGACCGCCCTAACTCACTCGACTTCCTGGATGTGTCCCTGGACACATACAACACTTATACATTCTATGACACAATACAGGAGGTAATATCATCACCAGGCTGGTGGCGCCATTGATGTGAGGCACAGAAAGCTTAGTTCTACGTTATTCATGAGATCAGTCACATTTCAGCAAACACACAACTGGTGTAACTATTAAGTCAGACCTACGTTTGTGAGACAATTTCAATAAGGACGAGAACTGGAAACAGATTTAATTCAACCAAAATTCAGAACTGAGGGTGGAAATTTAAAAGGGATGAAAATGGAAAAACAAAATTAAACATATCGTAAATAACAATAAACGCACCTGAGATGGAATCCAGCGCTAATAAGTCATAGTCCGAGACAAGACCGACCTGCATAACAAACAAGCTCAAAATGCTAAAGAATCACATGAAAATTGCACAGTAATTGTCCAACTCAGATAGTACAAAATCTAAAAATCAATGACCTCAAACTGATAGAAAGTACAGAACTAAGCATAGAGAAGAAACAAGTTGACCTTTTACAAGGATTATGTTCAATAAATTACATGCCCTTTTTGCTTGGTAAAAAGAGTGTGTTTGTAATGGAATGAATGTATCTCCATGCCCAAAAACGAAAAAAAATACACTTTTACGTTTCTACTTAGCAGTTTGGCTGGAAGCAACACACGATTATGGCACCCAAAGATTCTGAAAAGTTCAGTCACGAAAAGAAGTTTAATGGATTTTTGTTTGCCCCACCCAATTTATTTATGTAGGTCAAATTGACAAAAAGTTTCTCCTCATAAACGATTTCATCCATTTGCATAGCACCTGTAAACTAACAATAGCTTCCATATCACACGTGTTTATCTAAATTATTGTGTCACATAAATCTGACTGAGCACTCTTATTCAAGTTATCACAAACATCAAGCAAAAAAGTCTAGCTTTAGTAATAATGTTCCTCCATTAGAAGCAAAAAAATAAAATAAAAAATGAAATTATACTGTCAATAACTCATGCAGTCAAATTAACAATTACCATTACTAGTAAGGTGATCTGGTTGCCATATTTCATGCTTATAGCATCTCCAAGAGATGATAATTATAAAATTCTCTTTATTTTAGAGAGTTGATACTTAAAAATGAGCTCCAAAAAGTATTTTAACCTTTTTTTAAATAGAGAGTGAGTTTGACTCTCCAAATTTAGAGAGTCAAACAATGTACATTGATTGCATTTAATAAATCATATATTTCAATACTCTACTTAAACTATTCAAACAATATTTAAATTGATTGGTCAATTGACATATAAAAATTATGTTAAATAAAATGTGAAGAGAAATCAATAAATGTTTATAGAGAAAAGCAAAATGAAGAACCAAAATAGAGAGCTTGTTGGAGTATATAAAAATTGACTCTCTATAGAGAATAATGAAAGACTGTATATTAGAATTCCATATAGTATTACATACTTTGCCTCAATATATACTACAGTACAATTGGTGGAAAAAGGAAAACAATCTCCTAACTAAAGAAAGAGAAACAATTATTCCCTAAATCAATTCTAATTACCACATATAGAATATATTACAAGATTCCCATATTAAACGGGATTTCTACACTCCCCCTCAAGTTGGATCATAGATATTGATCATATCTAACTTGCAGATGCACTCATTGAATGTTTGTCTTTGTAGTCCTTTGGTAAATACATCTGCAGTCTGCTTTCTGGTAGGGACGTAGATCATGCAGATAGTTCCACTCTCAACTTTTTCCTTGATAAAATGTCTGTCCACCTCAATATGTTTGGTTCTATCATGTTGAACTGGGTTGAGTGAGATGCTGATAGCAGCCTTGTTATCACAATAGAGCTTTATAGGAACCTTTGTTGGAATTTGTAGCTCATCCAAAAGTTTCTTTAGCCATAAACCTTCACATATTCCCTGAGCAACTGCTCTAAACTCTGCTTCTGGCTACCACATTTTGTTTCTTACTTCTCCAGGTGACTAGGTTTCCCCATAAGTACGTACAATAGCCCGTGGTTGACCTCCTATCCTCTGTTGCTCCTGCCCAGTCGGCATCAGTGAATATTTCTCTCTCTTTTCTCATTTCTTTTAAACAACAGTCCTTTTCCAGGGGAGCCTTTAAGATATCTCAAAAATCTGTATACTGCTTCCAGATGGATTTCCCTTGGATCATGCATGTATTGGCTTACTACACTTACTGCAAATGCAATATCTGGTCTAGTGTGAGATAGGTAGATTAGTTTTCCCACTAGTTTTTGATATCTCTCATTCTCAACAAATTCTCCAATATTCTCAGTTTTTCTTCCAGTATCCATAGGAGTATCACATGATTTACATCCAAGCATACCAGTTTCAGCAAGGAGGTCTAGAACATATTTTCGTTTAGACAAATTGATTCCCTTCTTTGATCTGGCTACTTCCATGCCTAGAAAATATCACATTTGTCCCAAGTCTTTCACTTCAAATTCTGTAGCTAGTCCTCCTTTCAGCCTTTCTATCTCAACTATATTATCTCCGGTGAGAATTATGTTGTTAACATAGACAATCAGAATAGTCTTCGTCCCATCTTCAAATAATCTGAAAAACATGGTATGATCTGATTGCCCTTGCTGGTATCCTTGTCATTTCAACACGTTTGCAAATCTGTCAAACCATGCTCTAGGTGACTGTTTGAGACCGTATATGGATTTTTTCAGTTTGCATACTTTATTTCCTTCATTCCCTTTAGAAAATCCAGGTGGTAGCATCATATAGACTTCTTCTTCCAGCTTCCCATTCAGAAATGCATTCTTAATATCAAGTTGTTGGAGTGGCCAATCCAGATTTGCTGCTAGTGACAGGAGAACCCGAACTGTATTCAGTTTTGCAACTGGTGCGAATGTTTCTGTGTAATCTATACCGTATGTCTGAGTATATCCCTTTGCAACCGCATGCCCTCAGACTGCTCTATTGTTCCATCTGCTTTGTATTTCACATTAAACACCCATTTACACCCAATAGGTTTTTTTCCTCTAGGCAGTTCCATCACATCCCAGGTTTCATTTGTTTCTAGTGCTTTCATTTCGTCCATTACTGCTTTCCTCCACTTGGGACTTTCCAAGGCCTCCTGAATGTTTCTCGGAATTTCTGTGCTATCAAGGTTAGAAATGAATGCTTTAAATTTTGAAGATAGGGTGTCATAAGCAACAAATTTTGAGATAGGATGAAGAGTGCATGACCGAGTTTGTTTTCTGAGGGCAATAGGTAAATCATCAGTGTCCTGTGATTTGGAAGAAAGGTCATGAGGATCTGGAGCTATCACCAGTTCTGACTCTCTTGGTGCTTTAAGTGTGAGTTTCTCCTTGTCCTTTGATTTCAGCTTCCTTGAGTAAGCAATCATCTCTTTGTCATGTTGTTCTTTCTGTTCTCCCCCTGAGTTTAAGTTGTCTTCTGTAAATGGCATGTTAGATCCAGAGTTTAGGATGAAGTTGGAGGGACCAAGATCAAGAGGTATAGTCAAGGACCGATCTTCACTTTCATTTAGAATCTCCCCCTTTTGTGGAAGTAGGGTTCGTTTTCGAAGAAAGTGACATCAAGGCTGACGAATATTTTCTTTGTGATCGGGTCATAGCATTTATACCCCTTTTGTGTGGGAGAATAACCAATGAATACACATTTAATTGCTCGGGGTTCGAGTTTGGTACGGAGATGAGAATGAATGTGGACGAATGCCGTACAACCAAATACTTTAAGAGGCAGGTCGGAAGTGAGGCGAGTATTAGGAAAAAATTCCCGGAATTTTTGGAGGAGAGTGTCAAAGTTGAGGATGCGACTAGGCATTCTATTTATGAGGTAGGTTGCAGTAAGAATAGCGTCTCCCCAAAAAGTGTTGCGCACATTTGTGGTGAACAGTAGGGCCCGAGCTACCTCAAGTGTCTATTTTTCCGTTCGGCAACCCCATTTTGTTGGGGAGTGTCGACGCAAGAACTCTGGTGGATTATTCCATTTTCCTGGAGATAGGTTCTTAGTGTAGTATTGAAATACTCTGTGCCATTGTCTGTACGCAGAATTTGAATCTTAGTGTGGAATTGAGTTTGGACCATTGAGTGGAAATTCATGAACACAGAGCGGACGTCAATTTTGTCTTTGAGCATATAGACCCAACAGATTCGAGTATGGTCGTCGATAAATGTGACGAACCATTTTGTGTGGGTACGATTAGGGGTTCGAGAAGGTCCCCATAGATCACTGTGTATTAAGGTGAATGGTCTAGACGGTTTATACACGGATTTTTTGAATGACGAACGGTGGTGCTTTGCAAGTTCACAAATGTCACAGTTTACATCGAAAAATGTTTTATTCGAAAATATTGAAGGAAATACACGTCTTAGATATTGAAAATTGGGATGACCTATCTGATAATGCCATAACAGAAGTTTATTATTCTTAGGGAAAAAAAAAGAATCACAACTAGCAAATTGACGTTGCGGACTCACAGTAGTCTCTTCAAAGTAGTAGAGTCCCTCACACTCTTTAACGCTGCCAATCATCTTCCCCGATGATAGGTCCTGAAAAACACAGTAGGAAGGAAACAAAATTAGCTGAGCAATGTGAACTCTTTGATAGTTGGCTGACGGACAATAAACTGCAGGATAGATTTGGAACATGTAGAACATTTTCGAGTGTAATTAAATTAGAGATTTGAATACTCCCTTTTTCGGCCACTGGAGATAGAGCCATCTGCAATTTTAACTTTAAAGTTACCAGCACAAGGTGAATATGACACAAAGAGGTGGTGTGAATCCGTCATATGATCGGACGCACCAGAACCGACAATCCATGGTATTTTTGAGAGTAAGGTGGTGTTAAAGCCTGTCGGGATATTACCTCTGTGAGCCAAAGAACTGGAAGGACTAGGTGATTGAAAATTCGAGAATAATTTTTGAATTTGTTCTAGCTGTGTGGGACTAAATGCATTGTCGGAAGTGGAATTTTGTGTTTCAGAGGAATTGACTGCAGCCTGGTAGACAGAATTTTTGATGTTTTATCGTGGTTTCCAATCAGATGGTTTTCCATGCAACTCCCAACATGTGTCGTCTTTATGTCCAGGTTTTCGACAGTGATCGCACCATGGTCGACCCATTTGTTGTCTTAGGCTGGGTCCAAATTTTTTTGAGCTTCGTAGCATCTGGGCTCCCAAATCAGGCCTAAAAGATTTAGGCCCATTATTTAAATTCTGCCTAAATTTATTAAAGCCTCCTTTAGGCTTGGTTTCATTTGACCCAGTAGGCCCACCATAAGTAGATAATAGGGCCGACCCATTCTCTTTAGACCCAACTCCCTGCTTCTTCAACATGATCGACAGGCGGTTCTCCTCGCGTCGAACATCAGCGAAGGCATCGCAGGTGGAGGGTAGTGGCCGACGGCTGAGGATCCTCCCTCTGACATCGTCAAGATCTCTGTCCAGCCCAGCCAAGAACTCGTACAACCTCTCATTCTCGACCCTCTTCTTGTACCGTACCCCATCACTAGGGTAATCCCACTGTTCATCCATACTTAGGTCCAATTCCTGCCATAGAGAAGACATCTCCATGTAATAATCTGTAACACTGCGTTCTCCTTGTTTTGCCTTCCAGAGTTTGGTTTTAATTTCAAATATTTGTGACAAATCCTCCGTATCGGAGTACATCTCTCGCACACTGTCCCATACATCCTTCGCAGTCGCCATGAAGAGATAGATTTTGCTAATTGACGGCACCATGGAGTTGACGAGCCAAGACATTACCAAAGAATTTTCAGATTTACATTTTTGTAGAAGAACCGGATCTGCGGGCTGCGTCGTGTCACCGGTGAGGTACCCAATTCTTCCTTTCCCTTCGACCACTAGCTTAATGAATTGAGCCCATTCTCTATAATTCCGGCCATTAAGTTTCTCGACAGTGAGTTGAAAAGATGAGTTATCAACTCCAATTGAGGTCATGGTGTTAATGGATCCGGTTTCACTGGTTCCGGATTCAGAGGACGCCGATTTCTGATTGTCGGCAGTGGTTTCTGCCATTGATAGTTGGGTTTGAAGTTACCTTAGCTCTGATACCATATAGAGAAACAATTATTCCCTAAATCAATTCTAATTACCACATATAGAATATATTACAAGATTCCCATATTAAACGGGATTTCTACACTCTCAAAATTTAAATATGCTCTCAATGATACATAAGATGCTCTTTGTAAATAAAGTGTTTATTGGAGATTCACTTAAAGGGGTTATTTTAACTCGACAGGACATCATACTGTTCCATTCGCTTCTCACTATCAGAAATTACTGTCTGGACAAAGCTACCACCTTTAATACACCTTTGTGTGATACTACAGGGGTACGTGATAAGAGTATTTTTCAAGAGAGAAAAGCTAAAATCTTGTTGATTATACTTTCGGTCCTTGACAAGCACTAAAAGGAGGAAAAAGACAGCAAACTTACCAACTTCCAGTTATCATCAATCACCGGAAAACCAGTTATTCTGTTTTCTACAAGCATTTCCAAGGCTGTTCCGCATTAAAAAAAATAGTTGAAAACAATTACTATGTCAAAATAATCTTAAAAAAGTAAAGTTGAGCTTGAGCACAAAAACCTTCATCCACAGTTGTGTCCGGCTTCACAACATGCAAAACCTCTTTTTTTGTCATGAAATCACCAACGGTGTACACCCCATTTCTCGGCTTAACGACATAATTGAAATTCAAAAATATAAAATTATATGACTAAACAATTACAGAGATAGATAATTAGAAACATTTTAAAGTGGATAAGGGATCTTACGGATACAGAATTGGCAGTTAAAGTTGAGCTGGCGGAACAGACAATGCTCTTAGGCAGGCCCAAAAATCCGTCGGAAGAGTCCAAGAATCTGGATAGAGTGGTTAGTTTCCGGCTGGAACGACATAAGGGGAGGCAAGGCCGGTGGTGAGAGGCGGCTATTGCGGGCAGCGGAAGCGGGAGAGGAATGAGTTTTGATTGGGATAGTGAGATCATATTTGGAATTTTATGCTGAAGTTGGAATGGCGCAGGAAGTGGTGGCTGGCGGTGGTTTATTTGGTAATGGCGTCGCGTCGACGGAGTTTACGAGGCGGTGGGTTCTATTGGTAGTTATTTGCTATCACAGTGTTGAAATATTAATTTAGGTGGGATTAGTACGACATTAAATAAGAATTATAATTAAATGACTCACTTTAATTATAGAGTAATGCTACTTGCAGTCGCTCACTACAGCAGTCGTCCTATGTGGCAAACACATGACATGTAGTTATTTGATGCATTAATGTGGTAGTTTTTTTTATCACATTTAATGCATCAAATACACACTTGACATATGTATGCCACATAAGACGACTGCTTCAGTGAAGTCACAAGTAGCATTATTCTTAATTATATTTCTTATTGAACTTATCATATCACATCACGTCACGTCACTAAAACTGATATTGTAATACAATTGGTACTAGATAACATATTTTTGTTTTATATCTTATTTTATATTTATTATTATTTTTATAAAAAAAATATTATTTTCATTACCATTAAATTTTAATATTATCCTTATTATATTTATTCATTTAAACGCTATACATCCACATCATTTTTATATGTGTATCCAATTACAATTCCTTCAATTCTTTCATATATCAATCCATATAATTTTTATATATTTATACATCCATGGCATTTTTATATATCTATCTTACCTTTTTATATATCTATTCCATCATAATTCTTTCATATTTTTAATCATTGCCATCAGTATGCACTTTCAAATTTCTTTACTTATTTTGATAATCCCAACAAATTAGCCACCATTGTTTGGGACTCTTTGTTAAAGAGCCTAGTCAAACAATGTATTTGGACAAAGGGGATTTTCTCAATGTTTGTTGGTAAAATGGCCACCATTAAAAAATAGAATAAATAAATGGTATAAAAGGTCCAAAATATCCCTATCATCAAAAGACTCAAATACCCTTTCAATCCATTAAATTTCCCAATTCGTCTCCAATCCAATTAACACGAGCTCTCCATCTCGGCATCTCCTGTGCTTGCTTCTCCCCACAAAATCTTGTTATCTATTGTATTACTCACTTATATTTTCCTACATTTTGAGTATTTGAACAAGAATTTTGGTTTTTAAATTATCTACATTAAAACCTCTAAATATTTGAAGAAAAAAGAAAGGTATTTTTGGTAATTTTGTGTACATTGGTCTTTTTATTGTTCAATATAGTTTGAAATGATATTTTAGCTGATTAATTTTCCACAGTTGGTGTATTTCTGTACTGGGTGTAACTATTGGACGGTCTACAGCACAAAACGACACTCCAGCCGTTTTACGTAGTGTAGAACGACAGTACAGTCGTTATCTTCAATGTAAAATGACAATACAAACATTATCTGTTCAGTCTGCAATTTAAATGAATTCAGCTTATCATTATCGTGGCTCGGACGGGTCGCGGCTCTTCAAAATCGATTTTATTGGCAGAACGACACTTGTGTCGTTCTCAAAACAGTAACGACAGTTGTGTTGTTTTCTTTTTCTTATCGATTAAGTAATGAGCATAAATCCCGAATGTTGTAAGGAGCGTGTTCAGCCTGCAAGTTAAATGGGTCTCGTTTATCGATTATTGTGGCTCGGACGGGTCGCGGCTCTTCAAAATCGTATTTATTGACAGAACGACACTTGTGTATTGGAACGACACTTGTGTCGTTCTGTTGATTTTTCCAATATTTTGCTACTTTTCAAGGTAATGACATCAAGGATTGGACCCCCCAACCTAAGAAGGACGAAAATATTGATTGCGTGGCAACTAGCGGTGGAATTGATATAGAATATAAGGTATGAAATGGTGAAAGCACGAGTCATAGTCTAGATTCGGTTGAAAGTACAAGGAATTGGCATATCTCAAGTATTTTGTAAGGGGAGTGTTCAAATTTGCAACTTAAATGGGTTCCGTTTATCGATTATCATGGCTAGGATTGGTCGCGACTCTTCAAAATCGTATTTATCGACGTAATCGACACTTGTGTATTGGAACGACACTTGTGTCGTTCTGTTGATTTTTCCAATATTTTGCTACCTTTCAAGGTAATGACATCAAGGATTGGACCCCCCAACCTAAGAAGGACGAAAATATTGATTGCGTGGCAACTAGCGGTGGAATTGATATAGAATATAAGGTATGAAACGGTGAAAGCACAAGTCTTAGTCTAGATTCGGTTGAAAGTACAAGGAATGGGCATATCTCAAGTATTTTGTAAGGGGCGTGTTCAGCCTGCAACTTAAATGGGTTCCGTTTATCGATTATTATGGCTAGGATGGGTCGGGGCTCTTCAAAATCGTATTTATTGGCAGAACGACACTTGTGTATTGGAACGACACTTGTGTCGTTCTATTGATTTTTCCAATATTTTGCTACTTTTCAAGGCAATGACATCAAGGATTGGACCCCCCAACCTAAGAAGGACGAAAATATTGATTGCGTGGCAACTAGCGGTGGAATTGATATAGAATATAAGGTATGAAACGGTGAAAGCACGAGTCATAGTCTAGATTCGGTTGAAAGTACAAGGAATTGGCATATCTCAAGTATTTTGTAAGGGGCGTGTTCAGCCTGCAACTTAAATGGGTTCCGTTTATCGATTATCATGGCTAGGATGGGTCGCGACTCTTCAAAATCGTATTTATTGACAGAACGACACTTGTGTATTGGAACGACACTTGTGTCGTTCTGTTGATTTTTCCAATATTTTGCTACTTTTCAAGGCAATGACATCAAGGATTGGACCCCCCAACCTAAGAAGGACGAAAATATTGATTGCGTGGCAACTAGCGGTGGAATTGATATAGAATATAAGGTATGAAACGGTGAAAGCACGAGTCATAGTCTAGATTCGGTTGAAAGTACAAGGAATTGGCATATCTCAAGTATTTTGTAAGGGGCGTGTTCAGCCTGCAACTTAAATGGGTTCCGTTTATCGATTATCATGGCTAGGATGGGTCGCGGCTCTTCAAAATCGTATTTATTGACAGAACGACACTTGTGTATTGGAACGACACTTGTGTCGTTCTGTTGATTTTTCCAATATTTTGCTACCTTTCAAGGTAATGACATCAAGGATTGGACCCCCCAACCTAAGAAGGACGAAAATATTGATTGCGTGGCAACTAGCGGTGGAATTGATATAGAATATAAGGTATGAAACGGTGAAAGCACAAGTCTTAGTCTAGATTCGGTTGAAAGTACAAGGAATGGGCATATCTCAAGTATTTTGTAAGGGGCGTGTTCAGCCTGCAACTTAAATGGGTTCCGTTTATCGATTATCATGGCTAGGATGGGTCGCGGCTCTTCAAAATCGTATTTATTGGCAGAACGACACTTGTGTATTGGAACGACACTTGTGTCGTTCTGTTGATTTTTCCAATATTTTGCTACTTTTCAAGGCAATGACATCAAGGATTGGACCCCCCAACCTAAGAAGGACGAAAATATTGATTGCGTGGCAACTAGCGGTGGAATTGATATAGAATATAAGGTATGAAACGGTGAAAGCACAAGTCTTAGTCTAGATTCGGTTGAAAGTACAAGGAATGGGCATATCTCAAGTATTTTGTAAGGGGCGTGTTCAGCCTGCAACTTAAATGGGTTCCGTTTATCGATTATCATGGCTAGGATGGGTCGCGGCTCTTCAAAATCGTATTTATTGACAGAACGACACTTGTGTATTGGAATGACAATTGTGTCGTTCTGTTGATTTTTCCAATATTTTGCTACTTTTCAAGGCAATGACATCAAGGATTGGACCCCCCAACCTAAGAATGACGAAAATATTGATTGTGTGGAAACTAGCGGTGAAATTGATATAGAATATAAAGTATGAAACGGTGAAAGCACAAGTCTTAGTCTAGATTCGGTTGAAAGTACAAGGAATGGGCATGTCTCAAGTATTTTGTAAGGAGCGTGTTCGGCCTGCAAGTTAAATGGATCTCGTTTATCGATTATCGTGGCTCGGACGGGTCGCGGCTCTTCAAAATCGTATTTATTGACAGAACGACACTTGTGTATTGGAACGACACTTGTGTCGTTCTGTTGATTTTTCCAATATTTTGCTACTTTTCAAGGCAAGGACATCAAGGATTGGACCCCCCAACCTAAGAATGACGAAAATATTGATTGTGTGGCAACTAGCGGTGGAATTGATATAGAATATAAGGCATCAATCGATGAAAACACAAGTTTTAGTCTAGATTCATTTCAAAGTACAAGTAATGAGTGTATATCAAGACTTTTGTAAATAACGTGTCCAGCCTACTACTTAAATGGGTTCAGTTTATCGATTATCGTGGTTTGGACGGGTCGCGGCTCTTCAAAATCGATTTTAGAGCCAGAACGGCACTTGTGCTGTTTTCAGAACAGTAACGACAGTTGTGTCGTTTTCTTTTTTCCTCTTGATTAAGTAATGAGCATAAATTTCGAATGTTGTAAGCAGCGTGTTCAGCCTGCAACTTAAATTAGTTCAACTCATCATTATCGTTGTTTGGATGGGTCGCGGCTCTTCAAAATCGATTTTAGAGCCAGAACGACACTTGTGCCGTTTTCAAAACAGTAACGACAGTTGTGTCGTTTTTTTCCTCTTGATTAAGTAATGAGCATAAATTTCGAATGTTGTAAGCGGTGTGTGTTCAATCTGCAACTTAAATGAGTTCAACTCATCATTATCGTTGTTTGGATGGGTCGTGGCTCTTCAAAATCGACTTTAGAGCCAGAACGACACTTGTGCGGTTTTCAAAACAGTAACGGCAGTTGCGTCGTTTTCTTTTTTCCTCTTGATTAAGTAAAGAGCATAAATTTCGAATGTTGTAAGCGGTGTGTGTTCAATCTGCAACTTAAATGAGTTCAACTCATCATTATCGTGGTTTGGATGGATCGTGGCTCTTCAAAATCGATTTTAGAGCCAGAACGACACTTGTGCCGTTTTCAAAACAGTAACGGCAGTTATGTCGTTTTCTTTTTTCCTCTTGATTAAGTAATGATCATAAATTTCGAATGTTGTAGCGGCTCTTCAAAATCAATTTTAGATGCAGAACGACAGTTCTGTCGTTCTGGTAGACGTTTTAAAAGCAGTAACGATACTTTTGTCGTTTTGTTGATTTCTCCAATATTTTGCTACTTTTCCAGAGGAACGACGTCAAGCATTGGACCCCCTAACTTAAAAAGGTCGATAAACTGATTGTTTTTTTGGATAGTCAAAATCGTCGATTTCAATCCTCATAGTTAAAAAAAATTCGGAGGCGACCTTGGAGGGGGGCCTACCCCCCATATTTTCGTAAATACTTTTTGTTGGTCTCTTCAATATTTTGCTTCTTTTCCACCACAATGACGCTTGTGTATCATTGTAATGTCATTTGTACAGTCATCTTAGATATTTTCATAACTTCCTATGTTACATATTTTAGGGAGTTCGTTAAAATATTGTTTGTTGAAAATTTCGGAACGACACCAGTGTCGTTACTGGACATGAAAACGACACTTGTCATGTTACATATCTAAATACGAATATAAGCAATCACGACCCATTCATCCCATGAAAATAATAAGTGAAACTTATTTATATTGTAATATGCACATGACACGTATAATGTTGAGATGAATGTTCATTAACTTAATCAACACATATGAATAAGACGACTTGTGCTTTCATTATCTCAATAATATAAAAGTTATGTCATTTCAATCGTTCTTTGTAGCTAGTCAATTTTTTTTTTTGTTATACATGTTAGTAAGTCCATTATTAGAGGTCATTTCGTTGAAAAAATCAAATTACAGCAGATAACGACTGTAGTGTCGTTTTACGTTGCAGATAACGACTGTAGTGTCGTTTTACATCGCAAGAAATAGCAATTAAATCTGGCAGATTTGGCATCATGACTGCAGACCTTTTTGAGCAACATCAGATATAATTTTGTCCAAAGGTTTGTTGCAGATCTTTTAATCATACTTACCAAAGGTTCTAACTTCAAACCATTCTTTAGCTTTTCCGTCGCAAGTGATGGTGCTCGCGACTTTGAAGGACGAAAAATTGGCCGACCGTTGGAAAAATGGAAAAGCAAATAATTGGACCAAATGTATTCCGTCGGGGTCGTTGAGTTCTCTGATGGATTTGAAGAAGATGGATGATGTTGGTTAAATGGGTGCAATGAGGGAAAATTGGATGATTTTTAGGTTAAAAAGTGAATGGCAATTTTGTCTTTTTATCAATTAAAACCTTTTGAATTTCTTTTTTTTTTGTTTAATTCTGGTCAAAAGCCATTTGTCCAAAATCATTCTCTTACCAGGTCGTCTGGCCAAATTTCCCCCATTGTTTTCAATTTAAGAAAATAAAAGAAAGAAAATGGTAATCCCAATAGAAAACATAAAATTCTTGTTCTGATTAAAAATATTCATCAATATTTTCAATTCAAGAAAGTCGAGAAAGGAAAAGATAATCCTAATAGAAAACTCAAATAATTCAGAATGAAATTTCTTACTAATACTCGAATTCAAAAAGTACATTATCAAATAACCTAAACACAAATCAAGAATCCTTCACGTACTAAATTCATTAAATCCATAGTAAAAAGTAATCCTTACTTTTTTAAATTATTCTTCATACATTGATATGTCTGTATGTATTTGCTATAATGTTTTGACTTTAGTTGAACATGATATTTTATAAATATTAGGGTTTTGTAAAAAAAAACTCCAAAAGAATTTAATAAAAATAGATATGAGTGGATGAATTTAGAGTGATATTCATTTTATTTAATTTAGATTAAATTTACATAAGGTTAAAAGTATAATATATTTTTCTTTTTAAAGTGAATATATACATGAGAAGCGTTCCCCCTACCAATATTTTTGACAAAAAAATCTTAGCCCTTAATTTAAGTTATTTTAACGGGTTAGATACACTCCCCTACATATACGGGGATTTATTGCTCCGCAGTATGTTTAATTTGAACTTACTAGTTCATTTCCAAGTTAATGTAAAATTTAGAGACCTACGGTTACTTAAATTTTCAAAAGTTGTCAATCATCTATAAATTCAAATTTAGATCACTAATTTGGTAGAACTTAACTGCTATCACTTGAGCTAGATCTTAATTTAATAATTACTATTTGATGAGTTGCCATTCTGATCAATTGCATTTAGCGGTGGCAAAAAATCTCGGAGGCTTGGACGGCTCGAACTCGCTCGGAAAAAGCGCGATACGGCCCGGCTCGGGCTCGGTGGAACCGAGCCCCACTTTGGGGAGTTGGCTCGACCCCGGGACGGCCCTTGGCCCGTGGCCCGAGCGAGCCTCCTAAAAAAAAAATTTGGAAGGCAGCTAGCAAGCTGCTGCAGGTTGCAAGTTGCTGCAGGCAGCAACCTGCCTTTGCAGGCAGTTAGGAAAAAAAAAATAAAAAAAAAAACGAGCTGGCTCGGCTCAGTCCGCTAAGGCTGGAGCCAAAAGCTCTGGCCGAGCCTCATTTTTTTGGACGGGTTCGGCTCGGGCCAAAAAAATTTCGGTCCAAAAAAATTCGGTCTCGACTCGAGCTTTTTTTTTTTCAGCTCGGGCTCGGCTCGACTCCACTCATTGACATCACTAATTGCATTCAATCCCTTGGGCAATGATGAAATCTGGGCTTGGCCCATTGCTGGAATGACTTTTATACTACTCAAACATTGCCCAATAACACATTAGAAACCGGCCCAAAAACCTAGCCCAATAGAGTGACATGTGTGCTGCTCTAGTCCCTTGATTTCTAGCCTAATCTATGGTGATGAGAATGTTTATAAAAAGAGCCGAATGGTCATTTTATTCGTGAATTTTTTCCATTCTGTTTCTGTTTTGTGCGTGAGAAGCTTCTGGATTTTCTTTCGTTCTTTCTTCTCTTCATTCTCTCTTTTGATACTTTGTGTGAGGATTAAAACTACTGATTTTATTCATAAATCTTTGTGATTGAGGTCTTGGTGATTCTTCGATTGAGGTTTTTAGAGTGTTATATTGGCTGTGTAATCTTGAACCATTGGGTAACCGCATAGTTCATGTTCTTTAGGGTTTGTAGTCTTTTTTGTGGTCGTTACTTTGTACAAAAGGGTACAATGATATTTGTGTTCTGAGCCCTAAATAATAATCAAATCCCTTGTTGTTGGTGTTTGATATTGTCTTTGACAATGTGCGTTTTCTGCTTCCATTTGTGTTTGACTCTATACTATTGATTGACTAGACATTGGGACTGCACATTGAATAATGTCTCTAGTTCAAATAACGGAATTTTTAACCTTTACCTTTCTACTTTTAATTAACAAGTTGAAAAATGATTCCTTGAACTGGATTTATAAAAATAAAAAGATTAATCTTTGCACGATCGAGATTCTGAAGATGTGATAACTGTACTTTGTCCATGTTTGGTACATATTCTTCAAAATTCATTCTTTTCTCAAATTTCTTTTTTTAATCACATATTTTTACAGTAAATTAATTTAATTAATAACTTTTCTCTACTTTTTAACAATATAATCTAAAAAATATCACTTTTCACAATATCTATACAATGATTACTTTAATATGTTTTAGGCCATTTTGGTTGGTGAATTAAAAAAAATTGGCCTATTTAGTGGGCTCAATAAATAGAGTCATTAATTAGAAGTTTTAGGACACAAAATTTTACATATAATTTTAATTTGATATTTTAATTTATATATTCTGATTTAATTAAAAAAATAATTAAAAATTTATGTCGAAGTCAACAATGAATTTTAATAACACTTTTATAGAATTCACAACTTTCCCGGCACATATTCTATCAACTTTTATCAAAATCTACTAAAAAATTATTTTATTTCTAAACCAAACAAGGGCATAATCCAATGCACATCTATAACAACTTTGATGCATAGAATATCTTCAAAAATATGTTAAAAGAAATTATGAAAATATTGAATATAAAATTAAATTATACTATTATCAATATAATATAACTAAAATTGCACCATTAATTAATATACATTTAAATGATAATACAAAACTAAAAATATTGGGCATAATGCTGTCAAGAAATTGATTACGCAATTCAAATATATGAGATCAACTAAATTATAGGTACTTATTTTAATTGAAACTTTTAATATCATTTGTAATCAAAAAATTAAAACCGTTTGCAAATATATAGTAAATTTGGTATTTCAAAATGAAAATGGTTTTATTGACTTGATAACTTTGACTCGTTGGAATGAATATAAGAAACACTAACTGTAGAGTGTTTCTGAATTTGCCGTTCAAGTCACTATAAAATAAAAGAGGCAACGCATGGGCAAGCCACGTGTCACAATTTTCTATCGTCGTCAAAATTCAATTTTTTTCGGCCATTTCCCCCACACACTTTGCTTTCTCCATTTCCACACGCTTTGCTTACTCCTCCATTCCTCACATTGACCCTTAAGATTTCTCCTTTCTTCTTCTTCTCACCATTAATCGGTACATACACACACACATTGTATTTCGATTTACCTTGTACTACTTATATACATGATAATGCTGGGGTATTTTCATTTTGCTCTATGTATGTGGAAAATCATAGTTGAGAGGCTCGATTTGTATTGCTTATATTTATGATAATGTTGGGGTATTTCCTTTTTTCTCTATGTATGTGGAAAATCATAGTTGAGAGGCTCGATTGGTTATCAATTGGATATAAGCACAGTTTCTGATAGTTTTATTTCTGGGTTTTGGATTTATCGTGTAAGTCTATCTGATTCTACTATATTTTCTGTCAGTTCAGAAAAGATCCCAGAAAATTTGAAGGTTTTTCTGATGTGTGTTTTACGAATTCTAATTATTTATGAGTACATGGGAAATGCAGGAGGGTACTTGGGTCTTGTCGATTCATCGCGATTGACCAAGAACAAATTTATTGCAATTGAATTTGATACACGACAAGATTTGCACTTTAATAATCCTGATGACAACCATGTTGGGTTGGATATTAACAGCCTTATCTTAATCAAGATTGCCAATTTGATGCTGCAGAGTGTGAATTTGAAGAGTGGGAATTTGATTACTGCTTGGATCGATTACATGAATGAGAAGAAGAAGTTGGATGTTTTCTTGAGCTATTCAAGTCTCAAGCCTAAAAAGCCATTGTTGACTATAAATATTGATCTCCGTGCCACACGGAGACACCATGTGTGTCTCCGTGAGCACACTGAGACATCTCCGTGCCACACGGAGACCTATCTTTGTATGCGCACAGAGACACACATACACAGAGACACCACTGGACCTTTTTTTTTTAGAGTTAATAGAATTTCTTATAGGTCATGTTTCAACTATAACTAAAAAATGTTCAAGTGTGCTCACAGTGTAATCCCAACCTCTTCCAACTCCAAATCTTCGAACTTGTGCCAGTCAAGAGGGTTTGGAACTTTAGATGCTAAGTTCGAATTTTAGAAACCTATAGGAATAGATGTTGTTAAGGTAAAAAATAGTCAGGGGTCATTGTGTCAACTATGTGAACTCGCCTTTCAATGGTCTTGGATACAAGTCTTCCTTTTTTTTTTTCTCTCAAATAACATTTCATTTTCGTCGGGGGCATTGCCCCCGAACCCCCACGAGGGGCGCTGCCCCCTCGACCTGACACGTCGATACCGTTTCGAAGCGGGAAACCATTTGAATAACAACAATAAACAAACAAATAAATTATGAAGAAATATATTATCTCCAAACTTCCAAACTAATAGGAATCTCAATATTTTCAATCTCTAACTTCTTGACGATTGAATATGTTGTTTTTAGGATTTGGTCCTCTTGTTAGATTATATGATTAAAAATGACACAAAAATAACAATCAAATTTCTCATCATTAGAACTTTAAACTAAGTAATTAGGTTTCTAACACAAACAACTTGAATCTAAACGAATAATTAGCTAAAATGTGCCAAACATGAGTGATTAACTCTTCGTTTAAGCTCATAAAACATTTACAACCTAATATAAAAGAAAATCATTAAATCATTGATTATATTTATTTAAGAATACATTTGTGACGCAATTAATACTAAATCTTCATATGAAGAATAGAAAATATACAAAGAATATAGACGGCAAATGCGTTTATTAGAATTAACTTATGAATTTCTTTAATGAATTTCTTTGAAATTTACATATATTTATTTTCAATATCAAATAATTAACGTGTAACGCACGTTAATCACACTAGTTCTCTAAAAAAGAGTCAATATATCACTCTTCAGTTATAAGTAACAATATTTTGTTTATACATATTTAACTCCTATTTGGTACATATTCTTTCAAAATACATTATTTCAAAACTTATTTTTAACAATATATTTTTCAAGAAAATAATATTTTACATCATATCAATAATTTTTCTTACTTTTTTTAAACACATATTTCCCATCATATCACTATTTAAAATACATTTTTCCTCAATAATATCCATAAAATACACCATTAATTTCCCTTATTTTACCATAACAAACATGTCATGTGTAATGTGTTCTAAGTTCGACATAGAAGAGGGATAAATTAGAGTTACTGAGTTTAGGTATTCCAATATCGATGAAAAGCCCATTGAAAAATCTGCAATTCTCTCTAGGAAAAATTACCTAAAACCCTACATCTCAAGTATACAATTCAAAAACAAGGAGGTGTAGTTTTAAATTCATTGATCAGGTGATATTTACGAATTTTTAATTTAATTAATACAAGCTTAATTAATACCTCCCTTACTCCCCAATATACCACCCTCACCCCTAAACCACTCCCACTCTCTCTCTGTTAACCACTCTTACTTTCTCTCTCCATATTTCTCTAATTATCCATTCTTCTCTGGACATTTCTATAGTTCCATATACAGGTTCATTCAAATATGACATCTCCATCTGAAACTCAGTCACGCCTCCTATTTACTCTGAGTTGGAAACCTCCAATTTCTCTTTACTGCTCCGTAATCTCCCTCTATCTCCGCTCCTTCCTCCGTTACAATTTCCAGCTTCTCCACCTCCACTTCCACCTCCACTCTTTTATATCGACATACAGACCGTCCTGGCCATGGGCATTGAGGTCTTAGATGCCTTCTCTGGCTTTTCCATGGTGATTTCTCGTGACGCCAAACATGTTCCACCTTTGTACAGATTTGAATCGATGGAGTTGGCTGGGCCTATAGTTACCGACTAATTTACTTAGATTTGAATCGAAGGTAGAGTGTGTGATGAATTTAAGGTGGAGGTAGAAGTGGAAGTGATGGTGGTGGATTTGTTTCCCATTTTCTTATCATTCTTCTTTTCTGGTTTTGATTTGCAGAAATTTTTTGAGGTTAATTGGGAATGGATCTACTGCTGCAAGCAGCATTTGGAATGAAGAAAGAATATGATGTAGTTGTCATAGTGAATTTTCTTATCATTCCCCCTCCACTTATGTTTTAAATTTTTCAGAATAATCTATCTTACAGGATTTCATGCATTTAAATGTTTATTCATTTTTTCTCCATGACTCAAATCTAATTAATTGACTGAAATTTTTTTGGATGTTTGCTTGCAGTGATACTCTCTATTTTTTATGATCTGCCATTTCATGACATTCTAAATTGGCTTAAATTTTCGGTCATACTACAGGAGAAAGATGTCTACCAAGGGGGTTTCCAATTCCTAAAGTAATGCTATCGTGGTCTTTCATCAACACTAATACGGGACCTACCCAAGGAAAAATCATCAAATGCCTCCAATTGTGAAAATGGAGGGCTGCAGGTCGAGCAAGTTTAGGATTTTGAGAATAGTGATTATAACTATGGACGAATCAATTGTATTCAGAAATTTGTAAACAATTTTCGTCTATTCTTTGGCTTCAATGGTGTTGAGTTATTGCAATACTTCGTTTGTAATTTTGTATTATACTTCGGTTTCAATGTGTTGAGTTATTGCAATACTTCGTAGCATAATACGTAATTGTATGCCACCACATTTTGTCTGTGTTTGATAGAAGTTGGTCTTCCTAATTTTCTTAATGGTGTTGGTTGTAAATTTGAGTTGAAGGTGGTAGTGGTGGTACATTGGAGGTGATGGTAGTAATGACTGGTGGTGGATTATGGTGCTTGTTCGTGGTGTAAGTGAATTTGTTTGTGGTGACTATTTAATTCTGTGTTAATTGTGATTGATTGTGAGTGATTGTGACCGATTCTATGTTACTTGTGATCGATTATGACTCGCTATGATCAATTCTATGTTAATTGTGACTGACAGACAGTCACGCTGAATACAAATTTGGTCACAATTAGTCACGGATAACACGTAAGTGATTTGATATTTTTAATTTTTGAAATTTTTTTGCAAGGTAGGAGTGCGGTAGGTGGATTCATGGATTATGGGTGATTTCCAATTTTTTTTTGGAAGGTGGGGTGGGGTGGGGTGGGGTAGGCGGTGCCGTGTGGGGTGAGGTAGGGATAATTAATTATCCATGTGTGGTGTGATTTTCATATTTGATTTTTAGAAAATTTTTGGTGGGGGTGGGTGGGTGGCCGTGTAGGGTAAGGTGGGGATAATTAATTATATATTTTATTTATTTAATTGGAATTAACACCTGAATTTTGAAATAATTTAACAAGTTTGTTAATTTTGAAATGTGATTTTAATATGTAGGATTTATGTATTGTTCCCTTCTCTCTAATTGTCGCTCACGGATGTAGTTGCATCACTATAAAATTTTGAATGTGAAAGAGATTTAAATATTTTGGATTTGTACCGATTCGATAAACAATGAGGTTCATTCTTTAATTTTTATATTTACTTTTATTTTCTCGTTTGTTTGTAGGCTATTTGTTCGTGCGAAATCCACAAGTTTAAGTGATCGTTAACAAGTAATAGATTTAGTGAGTTGAGAATATCGTCCCACAGTAAATAAATTCAATTCAAGTTTATTAAATTCATATGGAATTTGAATTATATAACACAAAAGAGATTTTGATTTTATAATTATTCTAAATTAATCTTAAAAAAAGATAAAATTAGAGGTATTGGATTTCGAATCCTCCTTTGCATCCCAATTCTTAATTTGTAATCTAGTTTTACTCATACGTTCTTGAAAATCGATAAAGTCATGATATATAATTTTCTTTTCTAAGACAAATTAAATCTATTCTAATCACGACCCAAATTTATTCCTAACCCGAATTCAAATGAGTATATTGTATTAAAATTTAGATTATTTATATGATTGCACACATGATAAATGTTATTCCTATTATCTATTGTACATATATTAATTTTGTCGTGTTTTAAACATATTGTGAGTCTTCCAACACTACAACAAACAACTAATTATATAATTTGTGACCAATCAATTAAATAATGCAATGAGTATGCAAAATTAATCAAGAAATATAATAAATAAACTAAATTACTAGTTTTGAATTAAAACAAATAAATATTAGAGTTCATTTTTATCCAATACAACAATTGATCTAGCCTAACATATTAATATATAATTCACAAGAAGAATAATAGAAAAATATCATCCAAATCATGATAGAATGCAAAAGAAGTTTATCTTCAAGTTTAAGGTTGAATTCTTCAAAATCTTGATATAATTGACCTTCAATTCCTTGTTAGAGTTTGGTCTCCTATTTCAAAATACAGTAATTTGTACCTTGTTCATGATATATTTGATGATATTATTGTGTATGAAGAGGTAAGAGAAGATTTTCCATGTGTGAACCTTGTTTTGTATTTATAAGAGTCGAGAAATAGGACAAAATCGCGTCTGATTTGGGTTCCAAAAAAGTTTGAATCACGAAACGAAATTGCTGATTCATCCGTGGAAATGGCCAGCGCGGGCGCACAAGCAAAACCACCGTGTGCGCACCTTTGAGCCAAATAGCTCTCAAGTTGGGGAAAACTACCGTGCATGCGTATGAACAAAACCGTCGAGCGTACGCGGAAGTTCGCATTGATTCGTCCCTGAGCAGTTTTCATTATTTCAGCCATAACATTTTTCTTCGATATTCAATTAAAGTGATTCAAAATGAGTTGGAAAGATAATTCAAAGGGATACAATTCTTCTAGAAATACAATTTTTCCAATTCGAACGATTGCTATCTGAAAAATGGGTCTTAAGTTGAGACTAAAAATTCGGAGCATAACTTCTTCAGCTGGAAATTGATTTGTGAAAATACTTCAACTATATTTCTCTCATTTGACCTCCAATTGTATCCAATTGATCCTATATGATCTTTCATCATCATTTTGTGGTCTCAATCAACTATTGAATATTTTAATTTTGATCCCCAAACTTTGAATTTCTTTCGTTTTTGCCCGTTTTCCATTCCTTTCTTCTAATTCACCAATTTGTATTGAGTTCACCCTAACAAAAGTCACTTTAAAAGTCAAAAACCAAATATATTTAAAGATACAAAGTTACTTAAAACACTATTTTTTTTTTCTCTACCATAATCAAACATGTTCTAAAGATTATTTAAAAGTAACTTATAAACTTAGCTAAGCACGAGAATGCATGTACCCGACCTCGACTAAGATTAAAATAAACGATGGATTTAAGTGGAAGTTGAAAGTGTAAATAAGGAGTGATTTGTAGACCTGAGAGCCAAGAATAATATTTTGAACAATCTCAAATCGCAAATCACAATCATAATTCGAATGACCACCATCAACTTGGAAAGATCTTTAATCATATCAACCACATAGACAACGTTCAACAGCTGTGATACGCTATTTTAGCCTTCCCTAGAATATCCTTCACTATCACATGCTCTTTAATCACATTACAATCAAAATATAGTATGCAAATTTGCGTCATTTGTCTTCAAGATTTAGAAAGGACCAAGGGATGGCAATGAGAAGGGTCGGGGTTAGGTCGGGCAAACTCCCCAACCCCGCCAAGTAATTTCCTGTCCCGTTACCCGTTTAAGGCGAGACGGGACCCTTGTCCCGTTTACCACCCGTTTAATTATTTTTTTCAGTAATTCAATTTTTGATAATTCATTTTATTGTCCTATTCATTAAAATGAGACAATAATATATTTATTAATTTTTTTAATTTATATATTTATTTTTAAAAGTTAAATTCTTCAAATATATTTGGTAAACAAATGCTTTTATTATTTGTCATATTCTTTAAATAATTTTAGTTGTTATCTTCTATTAGAACTAATGAATTTTTGTGGAGTTTTTCATTTAAAGTATTGAATTCCTATAAAAAAAAAGATTAAACGGGGCAATACGAGGCCCTTGTTACCAGTACCCGTCCCGAGCACGAATTCCCCCGCCCGTCCTCGATCCAAATACCCGATTAAGTGGGTAATCCTCGCCCCATTAGGGGCTGGGCCTCAAGGGTATCGAGTTCGACGAGTTTTTTGAAATTCCTAAAAGAACCAAATTGATGCTTAATCGTATACTCGAACAATGATGGAAACTATTTAAAACTTTGTTTAATTGCCACGGAATCCTCGTCTTAACACTTCCAACATCAAATTTTGGATATCAACTCAAGTAGCGAGGTAAAATCTAACTTCATGATATCAAATATAGGAGGATCACGTGACAATGTTGATAATTTTCTTAAATGCAAATACAAATCTTCGTTGAAAGTCCATGTAACCATCAGTAAAACACGTTTCACTTCAAATTTTTTAGTCCAGTCCAATTTGCGAAGTAAAAACATAGCCTTATGAAATCAGATATACGAGGATCACGTGCTATTATAAAACATATTTGGACAGGTTTTGTCACTAGAGACTAGTTGTGCTCTACAATCAAATCAATAATTAAGTTTAATAATTGATAATTTTTGTCAATTTTTATCAAAATCTATTAAAATTATGATTTTTAGCTAAACCAAACAGGGGCCAAACAAAAACATTTTGAAAATCTTCATACCTTTTGCTACTAAAAGAATAGATTTGAGACTAGTGCCTCAATTTCCCTTTACATAATTCAACTCCAAAATCCTAAAATCGATGGTGATCGGTCATAGTATCCGTAGCATTGCTTATTTTTCGGCCAAATCCTGATTTTGTTTTGCTTCTCCCGATCATCGAGCTGATTCCGAGGATGATGAGTCGGCTGATCCTAACATCTTTATTTAAGGAGCCGGATGACGAAACCTCCTCCTCCCCCATATATCTTTAACATAGTTCTAGACTTCAGTGTTCTGTTCACTTTCAATGTTCCCTCTTCACCAAAACCACATCAAAACCACCAAAAATTTAAGCCCATTTGATTTTGAATTTAAAAGCAGCCATGGATTGGATCCGAGGTGAAAAATTGGGTCGTGGAAGTTTTGGGACGGTGAATTTGGTGTTAGAAATTGGTACACAAAATTGGTTTTGATCAATTTTAAATGATTCTTTAAGTGAAAATCGTTGCTGATGAATAAGAAATTTGAAAGATAATGACTTTTAAAATTATTATTTTTCAGTAGGTGCATCTCTTTAAATAGAGACTAATTCCAATGTGTCTTTTTCAAGAGTCGTGTTTTTTGAGGCACAACTATATATAAACCAATATATATGGAATTTTATTCATTCACTCACTCACTTCAAAATAGTTTGTGCATTTATTTGTAGTCAATTTTCATATAAAGAGAGTTCAAAATATTAGTAAGTTCTATAGTCTACGTATTTGGAATACTCTTGTTGCGAGACGTGGTTGTTGTATCTTAACAGACGAATACAAAAAAACTGTTAGTACCCGCGGAACATTATCATCTTAAAGGCAAAAAGTTAAACTCTTGCCTCGATCAAATAATATTCGCATTTCTCATTTATACTTTTAAGTATTTGATTTTGATTAGGCAAAATTCAGTGATTAGTTATTTGAATTATACACGATAATTTCTTCCAACAATGGCAACGTTCAGAAGCCAAAGTACTAAAATTCCGCCATTGATGGCCGTGGAGTCTTGTGGCTTTTCCTACTCTGACTCACTTGTGAACGAGAAATTTATATTGAACGAGAAATCGTCGTTGTTTCGGAGACAGTTTTAGCTATGAAAATGGCAAAAAATCGTATAATGTATTGCTGGAATATGCCGCCGCTAGCGCTTTAGCTGATAGGCTGAAAAATAATGAACGGCTACTGAATTTTGAAGTCCGGTGATATACGAAGGGTTTACTTAAAGGGCTCAGTTTTGTACACAAATTTGGATATGTTAGCCTCAAAACATTCTTTTGGAGAAAAAATGTAGATTTTGGGATGGCAAAGAGGGCTGGAGGGGAAAAATGAGTGTTTTGGGGGTCTGAGTTGAAGGGTACAATTCCGGATGTCGCCTAAAATAGTCGCCAGAGGGGAACATGGTCCGGCGGCCGTTATATGGTCACTTGGGTGTGTGGTGGCAGAGATGGTCACTAGAGTTCCGGCTTGGCATTGTTCCAATGTGATGGGAATTGGTGGTGGCGTGGAGTTGCCGGAGGTCCCCGAAAATTTATCCGACAAAGGAAAGATTTTCTTGAAAAATACTCCGATGAAAATCCGAGTATCAGATGGACGGCCGAGATGCTACTAAATCATCAATTTATTGATGATGATCAAGATTTCGACGACTATTACTTTCAAAGATGGACAAAAAAATATTACCTCAACCTCGCCAAGATATCCATTTGATTTCCGTGATTGGGTGTCCGTGTCATCAGTTTCATGCTTAATTACATATTTGCCCTCTTTAGAGTATCGGCCGGAGTTGAGTTCTACCATTTCAATGGTAGAGCGACTGAGGGAACCGGACCAGTCGATCAACATCCTAAACGGGATGCACATGATTGGATCACCATTAGATCATAATTTGATTAAAAAATAAAAATAGAAGGATCCCTTTTTTTTTTTCCTATTAAGTTTTTTGGACTTGATAACTTTTCATTTTTATGGTATACATAAAATTGATAGATAAGAGGGAAAAATTAAGCCTACACTTTAAGGGTCCGTTACAAGAAGTAGAAGTAAAAGTAGAAGTTCTATCAAACAAACTTAATTTATAAAGATGACATATATAACATATAAATTTTCAATCTTGTGGGGAAAATGGGATTTGCAGTTATATTTTGATGTGTTGTTCGTGTGTCTTATATTCAAGTTCGTCATGATTCTCATCGCAAAATGTCAGAGTAAATAGGCTTTTAATGTTTCAAAAAATAATACTTTATAAATCTCGAAAAACACTCATTTCAATCCTGCTATGTAACCGGAACAAGAAAATTCAACCCGAAACCCCACTTACGAAGTCACTAGTTCAAGTTTACATGTACAATCTTACTCTCTAGACTTGAGTGTGATACAACCCATTATAATTATTCATTCTATGTAACAAAGTCCTGCTTTCTAGTACTAGATCTCCTCAAGTATATACAAACCGACATATTTTGATATTTTAAAATAATTTAGGCATGTTCGAGACCTAAATTTTAATCCCCTGTTTGATTTAGCTAAAAGATTTAATTAAAATTTAAGTCAAAGTCAACCATTAATTATAATCATTCTAACAATACAATATTCTTTTTAAAAACTGATATGTGTGAACTCCGCTTGTGCATGAGCTACATGGAAATATTCTTTTGAAATATTTATACTTAATAATATAATATTCACATGAAATGTTGATTTTAAATTGATACTCCAAGAATAATAATACAATATTCATATATGAAATATTGACAAGAAGTAATAAATTACATTCAAATAAATAACGTCTATCATCAAATGGTATAGTCAAAACGATAATCAAACCAAATACTATATATTGCTTTAGCGTTATAAAATTAAAAAACGAGGGAAAAAAGAGAGAATACTAACATTTTCTTTTCAAGAGAAGGAAGAGTTTATATGTAATTGAGCTTTGTGGCTAACTTTGAAATAAAGAAAAGAATACATTCTTTTTTATTGTTAAATTGGCAAGGAAATCGTGCTGATAATGCGCTGTATAACTAAAAAGAAAAGAAAGAACATTAGAAGAAAAGTAATAGAGTCAAAACTCAAGTGTAACAATGACCCATATATAGGCACTGGCGGACTCGGGTGCCCCAACTTTTGAGATTTTTTATTTTATTTTTAAAGTCATGTTTGATATCGATTGAAATCTAAATTTTAATTTAAATCAAAATTAACAATTAATTTTAATAACAGATTTCATGGAATCCATAACTATTTAACTTTTACCAAAATTTACTAAATATTTGATTTTAATCTCCACCAAACAAGTTCAAAATCACAATAAATTTGAATATCGATAATATGCTAATTTTAAAAATTCTCTGACGATCGTACGCTAATCAAATCTACAAATTGCTTATGTCATCTCAAAAATTATTTTGAGAACTACATTATATGCATATCCAATAGTCCAAACAGATATCAAAAATTGTTAAAAATACGTTAAACGTGAGTCTTAAAGAAAGACGTCTAATTCCCATTTTTTTAAAAAAATAATTCAATTATTTCATTAACATTTATTATTTTTGCGATACAAATTTCTCAATATAATTTTCATCATTTTATTAGAAAATTTTATATGGAATATAATATCAAAAATTTTCGAAATTTTACATCTGAAATAGTTATATCTCATGTAAATTTTCGAATGCAAAATTACACAGGGCGGGTATGATTTTTTTGGACGTAAATTTTCGATTGTAAAATTTTTCTCAATTTCTTTGCAAGTTCGATTGTGCCCCATAACTTTAAAGCTCTGCGTCCGCCGATGTATGTATATAGGGTTACAATATGAATATAATGCATTCTTTTATAGTAAGTAAGATTTTTCTAAACTTTATAAATCCAAATAGGTATTAGTAATTATCCCGCAATTTGACAACATTTTTAATAATTTCTGCATTTACATACACAAAAGTTATGGTACGGTGTGACTCAACCTTGACATAGAACGCCCCTTAATGTTTGGTATTGAATTTTACTAACGAAAATAAACTTTTAATTATATAATTTTCATATATATGTAATTATTCAATTTTGATAGAATCATTTGACTCTCAAATTTTTTCAAACTTTTCCAGGTCAAAGTCAAGGCCGAGTACTAACACATTAACTCGTATTCTTCATCTAACATCTAGCGAATCATGCTTTTTTCATGACCAATATGCTAGAATTAGAAGTTAAAAAAAAAAAAAAATGAAGTTGTTCATGACCTTGGCATGCATGATGAAGGAGTCCCGCAAGTATTTAGTTGCTAATTAATGGGTTATATATCCCAAAAATAATACCAAGGAAAAATCACTTTTTTCAAGTCATTCAAGAAATAGAAGAAGAAAATCTTGAAACATGGATTTCTTGGCAAAAAGAATTCTTGAGAATTCCCTCTCATGGCCAGCCAAATTTTGCAGAAAATTATGGAGAGTTTTGCAATTACTGATTTTGAAATGGGAGCTTCAAGGAATTGATCCTGATTTTGTTTTACTTGGTATAACTTCTCAGTTGTGACTTTTTCTTTATTTATATTGTGCAAAGTTTGAAAGTTCAAGTTACTTGATGAGGCAATGCAAGGATAATGGTCGAAGGTCTATAATAATAAATTCACCAAGAGCATGTTTGGGAGCAATTATTGAACCCAAAAAATGAATTTTTGTACTGTTAAAGAGGAAGACTAGCAGCCATTATTGACCGGCTGTGTAACAGGTGGGGCCCAGAATTTGAAAACAACGGTCATTTTCTTGATTTAAATCTGTTGAAAATCTATACCGGACACACTTTAAGTTTATTTTAATGAAGTTGGAGTTAACTTGATCTATCATTACATTTATCGAACAATTTACGAATTTTCTACGTTGTTGATAGAAGTATCTCGTACTTGACAAGTAGAGAACGCAGCTCCTTTTTTTTCCTTTTTAATTACATCAAATTCTCTTTTAAATTTCTTATGTGAATATAAACATATACTAAATTATCAATATTCTGTTTATTGAAAATAATTTAAACTCAAGGAAATTGCATGCTCTTTTTTATATTTTATGTTTGTAGATCCGAGGATTTTTCATCGTCACCTTCCTTTTCATTGCAAGTCGAATCAAGATTCTACGACAAACTCTCATTCTTAGTTGGAGGGAAAAGGAAACGAACAGATATAATCCTTGCATAAGAAGTTCCAGCATCATTCTTTGAACCTATCGTATCTGCTCTGTTCTTACATTCGATGAATCCATTTATGCATGAAATCTGAGAAAAAAACATTCACATTCAAAGTTTCACAAAAAAAAAAAATTAAGATATTAAGATAGTATTTATTAAGATATTTCACATGTAAGACAGTATTTTTTAATTATTAATAAATAATGTAGTATATTTTGAAATCATATTTTTTAAAGAGGTAAATACAATTTTGGGAACAATACATTTCTCAACTATTTACTTTATACCATTTCAAAAATACAAAAACAAGTTTCAAATTTTACAAATCAGGTTTTTTAATTTTTTATTTATAAATTAATTAGTTATTAAATCAATTAATTATTAAATATTTAATTCTAATATAATATAATTATCTCATCCCACCCCACCCCCAACCGACATTTCCAATTACCACTCTTTTCCGGCGACCGTTCTGATGACTATTTCGACGATCGTTCCAACAACCACTCTTCTTTGGTGACCGTTCCAATTTCGGCAATTATTTCGGTGACCGTTCTAGCTTTGAAATTTGGTCACAGATTCAAAATTTAACTAGTCACATATTAATTTTAGGTCACAAATTATTTTACGATCAAATTTCAAAATTTTTGTATGTCACAATTTGTTCATTGGTCATAAATTGATATGTCACATATTTTCTTCGGTCACAAATCACAAATGTTTTAGGTCACAATTTTTTTATCGGTCACAGATCAAAAAATTTTATACGCCACTAATTATTTCGAGATTACAAATCAATAGTTTTATAGGTCACATATTATTTTATTGTTCACAGATTCAAAAATTACGGGTTACAGTTATTTATCAGTCATATATTTTCAAATTTATTGGCTACAAATTAATTTTTAGTCACAATTTTAAGGTCACAGTTAGATTTCTTGTGTGACCACCACTGACTTTTGTGACCACCCTGCCGCCAGCCTCTGCCAACACCACCATCGCCAACAACCACACCAATCATTCACGGCCAGATCGTAATTGCTGCAGATCGCCACCAGATTTGCCAACTGCGCCAGATCCACCGCAAAACCACCTCACCGCCGCCAATATCCATTACCAACAAAAAACCCCCCTCCCCAAAAACCACCTCCACCACCAACCACAAACCCACAGATCCACAATCACCAACACCATACAATCACAAACCACAAAATCACAGACCAACAAATCAGTGTAAAACCCCGAAACACGAATTAACAACAAAACCCACCTCCGCCGTTGATCCAACAAAACCTACCTCCTGTAAAAACAATTGTGATAGATGATTTGAGTGTAAGGCCAACTTACTTCTTCCATGTATTTCATTGGCTTTAAATAGCAGAGTTGATTATACAATTTATGGAATACAATATATACAATTGTTATGATTGATACAATTGAGGAGAAATCAATGAGTAGATATAGGATCACGTTGGAGGTAATTGTGGATCTGGAGGAGATTGAGGAGTGTTGCCTGGAGAAGATTGAGGAGTGTGATTGCTTGGTTTAACACCCTCCCGCAAAGTGATGGGGATGATCATCACCATCAGTTTGGACCGAAGTAGATGGAAACGGGCAGCTGTTTGTCCCTTTGTGAAGATATCGCCAATCTGATCTTGTGTGGAAATATATTTAACTTGAATGTCTTTATTGAGGACCTTTTCTCTAATGAAGTGGTAGTCAATTTCCACGTGCTTTGTTCGGGCATGGAAAACCGGATTAGAGGCCAAGGCAATAGCACCAATGTTATCACACCATAAGGTAGGAGTGTAGGGTAGGAAGACACCAAGTTCCTTGAGGAGCATTCTTATCCAATAGAGTTCAGCAGTGGTGATGGCCATGCTTCTGTACTCAGCTTCAGTGCTACTCTTGGAGACAATTGGTTGTTTCTTGGCAGACCATGATATCAAATTTTTCCCCAGGAAAACTGCATATCCAGTGGTACTACGACGATCATCAGGATTTCCGGCCCAATCTGAATCACAAAAAGCTTGAAGAGTAATAGTTCCTGGAGTGAACAATAGACCTGTATCAATGGTGCCCTTTAGATACCGAAGTACTCTCTTGACTGCAGCCCAGTGAGGTTCACGTGGAGAATGCATGAATTGACATAATTGATTTACTGCATATGCAATATCTGGTCTAGAGAAAGTACGTTGAAGTGCCCCAACCACTCTTCTGTACTCCGTTGGATCAGATAGTAAGGGACCTTCGGTAGAGGACAACTTTGGACCAGAAGTAGTTGGGCACGCAAGTGGCTTTGCTCCAATCATTCTGGTGCTGTGTAGTAAATCGGTGATGTACCGAGTTTGACGAAGATGTAGACCTTGAGAATCTCTTGATGCTTGAACACCTAGAAAGAAACTTAGATCTCCAAGATCTTTAACCATGAAGTTAGTCAATAGAGATTGAACAAAAGTATCAATTGCATGTGTGCTTGACCCAGTGACAATAATGTCGTCAACATATATGAGCACAAATAATTTCACAATCTCAGTAGTATAGACAAAGAGGGAGTAGTCAGCGGCTGATTCAACAAAACCATACTCAAGTAGGTGTTGGGACAGTCGTCTGAACCAAGCTCTTGGAGCTTGTTTTAGACCATAGAGTGACTTATGAAGTTTGCAGACATAATCAGGAAATGTTTCATCTACAAACCCTTGTGGTTGTTCCATAAATACTTCTTCATCAAGATAGCCATGCAGAAAAGCATTTGAAATGTCTAATTTCCGAATAGGCCAATTAAATGAAACAGCTAAGGCTAATACAATGCGAATAGAAGTAGGTTTTACCACGGGAGAAAATGTGTCTGTGTAGTCAACCCCATGTTGTTGATCGAAACCTTTTGCAACCAAACGGGCTTTGAATCGTTCTATACTTCCATCAGATAATCTTTTGATTTTATAAACCCATTTGTTACGTACGACATGCTTACCAAGTGGGCGGGGGCAGAGTGACCAAGTCCCATTCACCATTAGTGCATCAAATTCCCGTCCCATTGCTTCACGCCACGCTGGAGAGGCAGCTGCTTGTGTGTAATTGGATGGCTCAGTCTCAGTGATAATTGAGGAGAGTACCTGCAAGGGATGCCTGGTAGTATAAAACATTGTAAAATCAGGGAAGGCCTTAGGTTTTTGGTTACCCGTCATTGAGCGGGTTATGGAGCGGTTGGGATGTGGGATAGGGATGAGGGGTTCGTGTGAGGTTACAGAAATTTGTTCTGTGGACTGGGTTTGAAGTGGTTCGGAAAAGGAGATTTCAATGTTTTGGGTTTCAGATTGTAGTGGGGAAATGGGATTTTGGGAAAGGGTTTGTGACTGGTTGAGATTCTCACGAGGGGAGGATTCGTGGGTGGGGGTTGCTATTGGGTTGGTGGTTGGGGTTAGTGGAGCGGTAAAATCTGAAATGGAAAGAGGGGAAGGAGAAAATATACCAGGCAGGCTCGAGCTCGACGGTGCAGAAGAAGTTTGGACTTGACCCTTTGCAGGAAAATGTTGTTTGTCAAAGATTACATTTCGTGACACATATACACGCCCTGTGGCTAGGTCAAGACAGCGGTAACCCCTTTGTTGACTGGCATATCCTATGAAGACGCAAATTTTTCTTCTAAAAGATAATTTATGAGTCTCATATGGTCTTAATAAAGGAAAGCACGCTGATCCAAATATGCGAAGGTGAGAGTAACGGGGAATGGTTTTATGGAGCATGTAAAAAGGTGTTAAATTATTTAAAACTTTTGTTGGAAGCCTATTTATTAAATATACTGATGTCAGGAATGCATCTGGCCAATATGTATTTGGAAGGTGAGATCGAGCTAAAATGGTGAGACCAGTTTCAACAATGTGTCGATGTTTTCTTTCGGCTATACCGTTTTGTTGAGAGGTATGAGGACACGTTAAGCGATGGAAAATACCATTGTCTTGCAAAAAATTTTTAAATTGGGTTGAGAGATATTCACCCCCATTATCTGTTTGGAATTGTTGGATTTTACAAGAAAATATATTTTCAACAAGTGCTTTGAATTGTTTGAAAATTCCAAAAACTTCACTTTTATAAATTAATGGGTAAAGCCAAGTGTAGCGAGAATAATCATTGACAAAAATAATATAATATTTGGAGCCACCAACTAAGTACACAGGTGATGTCCATACATCAGAATGAATAAGAGATAAAGGACGTGAAGACTGACGATTAGATTCACTAAAGGGTAATTGTTTGGCTTTCCCTAGGGGACATGCTGAACAAAAACCTAATTTATTCGATGAAATAGACAAATACTTAGATTGAGACAATTTATTTAAAATAGTTTGAGAAGGGTGACCTAAACGATCATGCCAAACATCTAAAGAAGTAGAGACACCAATTTTGGCAGTAAAAAATGAAATCTTTGTTGAACAAGATTTAGTGTCTGCAATTGGGTAGAGTCCATTCTTAACATGCCCGTGAAGTAGGAGCCGTCCCATCTTGTTCTCCTTCACACAAAAATCAGATCCAGTCAATATAAAATAGCAATCGTTATCAAGGCAAAAGCGATTAATAGAAATTAAGTTGGAAGAGGCATGAGGACAATGTAGGACTTGCTTAAGTGAAAAATTAGAAGTGTTTGTTTTAAGGTAAGTGGTACCCATATTATTAATCACTAAACCTGATCCATTGCCAACAGTGATGGTGTCCTCTCCAACATAGGGTTGCGATGAGGCGAGATTTGCCGTAGTGTTGGTGATATGGGCATTGGATCCACTGTCCGCGTACCACACTTGTTGGGCATATGCAGCATTGCCCTCAGCAGCCATGGCAGCTAGATCAGAAGGTGGGTGTCGGCCTTGATAAGAAAAATCAAACCGATGATAGCAGTCTAGGGCTGTATGGCCCTTTTTTACACAAATTTGACATATGGGCCTGTTTTCAAGTGAAGGGGGCTGATTGGGCCTAGCATTCAAAGAGCCCACTTGAGTTAGGTGAGTTAAATTGGAAGGCACATGTGCCTGAGTGGAGAAGCTTGGGTTTTTATTTGGTTTCTTAACAAAAGGGGGTGCCTTGCTTCGGTTGGCAGCGAAGGCAAAGGTCTTAGAGGAAGCATGGGCTTGATGCGACACCATGAGTGTCTCAAAGCTGAGAAGTTCTGCTTGGAAATCCTCCAGGGTGAAGTCTTTTTCATGGGTGGCGAAGTTGAAAGCGGTGATGAACGGAGCAAAGAGGGGTTTGAGGCCACTCAAGAGGTATGTGATGAGGTCCTGCTCGTCGACGGGTTTGCCAGCAGCCGATAATTGATCTGACAACAACCTTGCTTCTTCAATATACGCCAGACAGGTGCGGCTTCCCTGGGAAATTGTTTGAATTTGTCTCTTGAGGTGGGCAATTCGAGATCGTAAGGTAGAGGAGAAGCGGGTTTGCAGAGAATCCCAAACCTGCTTCGAGGTCTCGAAATTGAGAACGGTGGATACTAGTTTTTCAGAGAGTGAGGCATAGAGCCAACAGAGGACTGTGGTGTCCGATTTGGACCAATTGGCATAAGCCGGGTTAGTGGCGTTGTCAGGAAGAATCTTGGGGGGAGCGGGGATGGAACCGTCCACCATGCCAAGCTTATCATGGATCTTTAAGAAAGCCAAAAACTGGATTCTCCAGGTAAGATAGTTGGGTCCGTCAAGTTTGGGAAATTGTGGTGTATTTGTGTTTGAAGTGGCCATTGAAAATTAGGGATGATGATGTAGATTGCGGAAGCTGGTTTTGCAGGGTCGGAATAGGCGTGAGCTTTATAGCTCTGATACCATGTAAAAACAATTGTGATAGATGATTTGAGTGTAAGGCCAACTTACTTCTTCCATGTATTTCATTGGCTTTAAATAGCAGAGTTGATTATACAATTTATGGAATACAATATATACAATTGTTATGATTGATACAATTGAGGAGAAATCAATGAGTAGATATAGGATCACGTTGGAGGTAATTGTGGATCTGGAGGAGATTGAGGAGTGTTGCCTGGAGAAGATTGAGGAGTGTGATTGCTTGGTTTAACACCTCCGCCACTAGATCCACCATCAATACTAGATCCACCACCATTGTCACAAACAAAAAACACCACCAAACACATGCAAAGCACCGTTACTACCATTTACCGTGCAAGGCGCCTTTGCCATCATAACACCGCCACAACCTATTAACTGCTCTCAACAATCTCCACAGCCACCGTCTTCATTACCACCAACACAAACATCAAACCCAACAACAACCGTCTTCGTTACAGAGAGTGATATTCGCGATCTGCAGCGACAGAGGTGATGACTCTCCTCGCTCGAGTCGCTCTGTGCGCGACACTCATCCTCGTCTCTACGGTTGCACTCATCGCCATCGTCAGAGAGGATATTTGGAGAAAGAGATAGGGACGGCTCTGGCCTCTGGGTGTATTGAGAGAGAGAGAGAGAGAGAAGAAGAAGAAGAAATTGGAAAATAATTAGGGCATAGGGTAAATGATAGAAGGGGTGCCGCAACTATCGATTGTAGGCTTAGGTGCCGACGAGGTGGTGCTAGTGGTGGTGCGTCGGTGGGTGGTGGCGGTGGGGATTGAGAAAGATGGGAGAGCGGCAGGGGGAGAGAGTTAGAGAGAGGGGGAGAGAAAATGAAATTAGAGTTTGAAAATAGTGTAGAATCGATTTAAATAAAAATTAATTTAAAAATGATTAATTAAAACCTGATTTATGTATTATTAAAGTTGATTTTGGATTTTTGAAAATGGCAACTTAAAAACCTTTGTGGGTGTAATTTTCTCTACACTTTTTTTTCGTAAGAAGGGATGCATTGACATCCAAAAAAACAAGGACGAGTAAAGCCCTACATTCAATAATGTCAAAAAAATTGGACCTGCTTGAGCCCCATTTTTTTTTTTTAGGTAAAATGCAATTTGAAATAATAGATTAATAAAAACTACGTGGTTAAAAATAAAGAAAAAACTTTTAGATTGTGTGTAAGATTATTTTATTGAAAAATATGTGATTGATATAGAGAGAAATATATTTTGAAGAAAGATGGGAATCAAACAAAGCAAGACTCGGAGTGCTTTCAGGCTTAGCACCCGAAAAAAGACATGACCTGTATTCTTTTCTATTAAAAAATTGGAAAATTGAATACTCGACTGAGAGCCAAGGAAAAAAAAAACTATCAAGGGACATTTTTAAGTAGATAGGGATCAAGAAAACTCACAAAAAAAAAAAAAAAGATATTCCAGCTGCAGTCCCAAGTCCCAACATTTCAATTGTAATATTCAATGTAATAAGAACCGACAAAGTTTGACAAATGAAATCGAGAACCGTATACGCATAAAAAAAATCATATTTTAAAAAATTACACAAAAATTAGCCAACTCACCTAATTCTATGAAAATTGTTGACCATTTCCACTTTCACCAATTCAAATTTATTAGAAGCACCCAAAAACCATTCCCCTTTCTAATCCACGAACATGTCAATTATTAAAGAGTTTTGCTATGTGTAGATCCAGAGTTGATAATCGAGGTCCCCTCCTGTGAGAAGACTATCATCCGAAATTGACACCCCGAATGTACCAACACAAAAACCCATTTTTAAAAACATCGGTAATATCCAAGTTCAAAAGTGTGCACGCCTCATCTACAACTGACCGGAATACATTAGTTCGGCTGTTAAATCAGCTTATAACACATGTCATGCCCCCCACAAAGGGTAAAAATGTCCAATGTACTGTCTATCTAATGAAGCGTACAAATTTTGAGACCAGAAAAACAGTGATTTACAAACGGCAGCCTATTGTATATCATAGCATACACCAAATTTTATGGGTTGTGCTATTCATCCAGGCACAATTGTCCCAACTCAAAAACGGGTACACGTGGAAAGCACTTATTTTTGTCTTTTTCCTTTATTCTTTGGTTAAATCAAGGTTTTCTATTTCTAATATAAAATGAGTTTGGTTTATTTCTCCTAATAAATAAAAAAGTCAATTATACTCGTATTTATCTATATATATTTTTTTTATCAAAACAATCGTTTAGTATTCTAATTTTATTTTCTAGTTTATCGATTTCTCGATTAATTTTGATTATATTTTCTGTCCTTTAAATTCGCACATGTATATTTCTACTAATTTTTAGAAAATAGTCAAGCACAATATAAAAGGATTTACTTTCTTCTCTTTTTCTTTCACGGTCACTTTCTAAACATTGAATAATAGTAACTAAAATTTCGTAAATAGCAGAAGTGCAAATATTAATGCAAGTAATTGACATAAATAAAAAAGATCTTACAGTATTGAAGCAGACGGTAAATGCAGAGTAATATCAATGAGATTTCCCTCGAGCTTGCACCCATATGTTAGTGTACCCAGACATAAGTGATCGGTATTATTTGAATTTACGAAAGTGGGTTATGGTCCAATACAACTTCCGCACACATTGGTTTTCTCTCTAACTCTTTTGCATATCTCACAATGGATCACACGGAATCACAGTTTTCCTTTCAACTCCTTGTTAAAACATCATCTTGAACGGTAACAGGGTTCTCATGGCTTTCTCTAACAACGTCTAAAACGCTTACAAATGGCAACACGGCAATAAGATACTTGCACTAACTCTCAAGGTTTTCACCGTTGTAGTATAAGTAAGATAAGAGTTTTTGAGAAAATAATAAGGATAAAAAAAAAATGTCTTGAAATAACTTAATTTCATAAAAACATCACACTAATATCTCTTACATAAGAGTACACATACATATTTCAGCTACACTATTGGTTCTTTCTCTAAGGAAATTAAAATTCCATAGAGATTGCCTTAATACAAGCTTTACTTCAAAGACAGAAACTGAAAATGTTACAAGATTTGAAATGTAAGGTAGAGAGATAAATTTTTGGCTTAAGACTCGAAAACTTTCTTCTATGAATTGGTCTTCAATTTATAGACTTGAAAAAGCTCCACAGCCGTCCTTCATTATTGTTGTGTTATTGTGTAAGATAATGAGAATCTTACTGTGGCTTAAAGTTCTTTATCTTAATATGGAAAATAATGGAGGTAAACCCACATTTTTCTTTATCAAAAATGTTTTTGATAAAGTAGTAACAAAGGGGTCCCTTTTTACTTTTCCATATATGATTCAAACCATTCCTCTGAGAATTCCGATGGATCCAAGGAAATTGGTGAGAAGTCATTTTCAGTGCAACAACATTCACACTTATGATTTGGGTACCGTCAAAACTATTTACACAGCTTATTTTTTGTCTTCATTGTTCCACTGGCTTGTCCTGCAAAAATATGATCGCACCATATGTCAAGATAGTACCAATCTTCTTGTTTGGTAGGTGCCACATCTTTGCTGTAGATTAGGCGATCCTGTGATTCATACACCCAAATATTTTGCTTTTCTTCAGTAACTTTTTTGAATATGCTCAAATTGTTCTTTATATCCTTTGACTCTACGAAAGGCCCTCAAATTATTGATGTCTTCTGGCACAGTATCATGGACTTCACTCTTTTCAGGCTGGAAATGCTTGGAAGCAGTAGCCATTCTTTTGACATGACTTGTTGAAACCAGTCTATCTTCTTCATTATCCTATTCGGGACTTGTAGAGAAAAATCTGATATATATGTTCTTATGTTTAAGAACTTGACAATATCGTTCGATAGCTCGAACAACATCCTTTGGTAGAATAGAAATCTCCTTTAAAGATTCTGATGGATATACACAGAGTATATTTCTAATCTCATATCGAGCACGAACCCAATATGCTGGAGTTCCTGGATAAATATTGACTTTGTTATAATTTCCATATGTTAAACTTTTCATCCATCCTCCAATGCTGGTAAACCATCAGCAAGCTAGATTAAACAATACATATGCTAACATAAAATCATTTTTATTTTTGATATCCATAATACCGGGGGTGTTACAGGCTTTGATAATATTTGAGCGATCAAGCTCTTGGATAGAGATACTGTCCTTTGTAAATTTCTTTTCCTGTGAAGGAGACAAAGTAGTATTCTCTTTGAAAGATAGTTTATGAAGCTTGAATGCTTCTTGTTCGATATTGACTTTGGAGCCTTCAGATATACTGGCACTAAGGCCTTCAGATAGTATAACCTCTTTCGTTTTCTCAGATATTGGCTTAGCATTAGCTATTTCTATTAATGTTATCTTGGATTCCATGGCAGCAATCTTCACATACATTTCGAACTTCAATTCCTCTAGTTCTTTATTTATTTGCTCCATTCTTGGTTAAAAAATCTGGAATAAAATTTTACCTTCCTTTAATATGGAGAATATCAAATTTAAATGGTGCAAACTACATTTGCATTTTAATAAGTGACCTTTTAGCTGCACTTATTCCAAATTTGTTTGTTAATAATGATTTTACCTGAGTATTATCTGTTCTAATAAGAAATTTCTTAGATAACAAATAAGGTTCAAATTTAGCTACTCATTTCTTAACAGCTACACATTCTTTTCGATTAATATCATACATTGTTTCAGCATCCTTGAAAGCACCTGAAGTGTATGCAACAAGTTCTTCTGGGCATTTACATAAAGGATACAAAGAAATTCTTTATGGATTTCTTTTCTTTCAAAGATTGCTCCTCAGTGTAATAAAGATACATTAGTTTCTAAAATATAGAAATCATCATCATTTGAAATATTCAGTTCTGATAGATTTTCACATATTTTCTTTATTTTGTTTTATCATATCAATGCCTCTTGTATCCATTCCCATACAACTCATTTTCTAAGTTTTCTAGTAAAATGAATTTTATATTTTGAGCAATTCTTTATAAATTATACAGAATAGTTTAACAATCCAATAAAACTTTGCAATTCTTTCTTATCTCTAATTATTTCAGGAAAATTGATAATCTTCTTTCTAATGTGAGGTTGTTGAAGTATTTTTTTTCCTATAGAAATATATCCTAAAAATTCGATTCCAGTTCTAGCTATTTATGTTTTTCTTTCAGATAGGGCTAATCCACATTTTTTGGCAATATAATAAAACTTTTTAAGATGTTCTATATGTTCTTTTAAATTTTTACCGTGAATAAGAATATCATCTACATAAACAATGTAAAAATCTTTTATAAGTCTGATAATCTTATTCATTCTTTGTTGAAATATAGCTGGTGCATTCATTAATTCGAATGTCATAACGTTCCATTCAAATTTTCCTAATGGATTAGGGGTAGTAAAACTAGTTAAATGTTTTGAAACTTCATCTAATTTAATTTGTCAATATCTTAATTTGCAATCAAATTTAGAATATATTTTACTTCCCTATATTTGTTTTATTAACAATTCTTTTATTGGTAATTTATAACTATTTGGTATAGTTTTAGAGTTTAAGTCTCTATAATCAATTACCATTCTAGTTTTTTCCTCTTTTAATCTCACTATGATTTCTGACCATAAATGCAGGAATATTATAAGAACTAGTTGATTCTCTTATTACTCATAATTCTAAGAGTTCTTTAATTTGTATTTCAAATTCCTTTTTATCTTTTTTGCTATACGGGAACTGTTTTCCTGATATCTTAGCTTCTGGATTTTTTAGTTCAATGATTGCCATATGTTTATCCTTATCCCATTTAGCTAGGGCATGATAACATTCATTTAGTTCTAATTTAACATTTTCTAATTCTCCTTCTAATTTTTCAATTATTAATACTGGAATTTTTTGCTTTTGATTAATTTCTGTATAACATCAACCACGATTACTTGTAGAACTCTGATATCTAGGTCTATGGTGAATAGATTGATGTGCAATTCCAATAGTTTTATAGATTTTTGGTGTTTTAATTTTGTAATGACAAGGTGTAGTAAATTCAAAACTATCTTTATATTGTGTAAAAAAAACTATATGTATAGATAAAATTTTCTCCTAAAAGGATATCACGTCCAATTTTATCTGTTGGATAAATTCTAGGTATAAAACATTCTTTATTTCCTATAATGATAGGAACATTTTCTACAAAATCTCTATAGATTTCTACAATATCACTGACTGTTTAACTATAAGTTGTTTTCTTATAATCTCTTTTATAATAATGTTCTGGGAACACATTCCTTTTACGCAGGCAAATACCTGATCCAGTATCAATTATGGCATGAAACTTTATCATACAATAGTCTAGTAGATTGAGAGTTATCTCAATATATGGACTAAATATACTAGTTTTGATTGATTTGATTCGTTGTATCATATAAATTGGTTCTTTGTTTTTAGTAATTCTAGGAATCATTTTTTGTTTGTCTTCTATAGTTATTTGTAGAGTATTCTTTTGGATATGAAATGGTGAGACTTTCTCAAGAAAATTCATTCCAAATAATATTGGACTAATATCCTTTTCTTTTCTACAATCTTTATAGATTTTAAGATTTAGTTTAAATTGTTCTCATTCTATATCTGTGAAACTTAATTCAAGATTAACAAATGTTTTAATTTCGTATTTAATTCCATGATAATCTATAAGAATTATTCTTTGTGGTAAATCTTCTTCTAATAAATGGTTAACTAGATCTATTCTTATATGACTAGTACTAGTTCCTGTGTTGACAAAGGCTATAATTTCTTCATAGCTATTTTGATTATTGATATATTCTGTTAAGATAAGAAAATTATCTTCCTTACATTTTCTTAGATCAATATCAATACTATTTCTAGGTATTGTTGGGTAATTTCTACTAGTAGATGGTTTGCTAGAGCTTGAAAGTTCTCTAGTGCTGATACTTCTTTATATTCTTCTATTGGGTATTCTAGCTACATGTTGTCCTAAGGTATTCAAGGTGACTAATCCTTGATTTCTTCATTGTTGTCTATTCCTCGAGATTGCTGATGAAAATCAAGCAATATATCTTGTGATAAGAAAATATTATTATTGCTTAACATTCTTGGTGGTGTAAATTGTGCAAACTCTCTAAAGTTTTCATGAATTTGAATGAAGTCTCCTGAGATCTTATTGATTTCTTTTTGGTGAGTAGTAGTAAAAGCATATAGAGTTTTACAATGTAAAGTTATAGCTTTACTTCTTGGTGGCATAATTAATCCATCAATTTTGTGATATAGATTTAATCATAAGCTTAAGTTTTCATTTAATAAAAACATGGCAAATCCAGGTATTATAGTGAATATAATTTTCTTGTAAACAAGGTTTCCAGAGACAACTCCTAATAAAGGGTTCATAGGATCATAAAATTTTTTATTATCCATCAAGTATATTTGTATATGAATATCCTTTCCCTCCCTAAAATATCATTTAATCATGATTTGGATTCCTCCAATCATAATATTCTTTAATCTTTCTCTAGTGGTTCTTTTTATATTAGCTAATTCTCTATTTACCCATTCTCTGGTTATTAGAGGTATAGTGGTGTTGCCTTTAACATTTTCGATGTTAATAGGTATTTCATTATATTTAGTAATGTATATAGTTTTGTTGAACCAAGGTAGTATTGATCTAACAAACACATCTTTATCTCTTGAAAATATTTGTTTTTCTTTTATTGCACCACATCTTTCTTCATCAAACACAACAGTTTGTGAAATTCCTTCTTCATTATCTAAGTTAGTTTCAGTAGTGTCTACAATCTCTTGATTCATGTAAATTTGTTCATATTCTGGTTCTTCAATTTCTTCAATATCTAGCTAATAGATTGAGTCTGTTTCAGATAGTTCATCTAAGTCTTCAATTATCTTATATTTTGAGTCGTATTATATCTCTTCCATTAATCTAATAGATTTTACATTTTCTTTTTTTATTTTTATTGGACAATTAGGAGATATATGTCCTATTTCATTACATGTAAAATATTTACAGTTTTTATAAAATTCTTCTTTAGATTTTTTTGAGGTTTTCCATATTGATTAAATTCTCTTTTTCATGGTTTTTTCTTTTTAAAATATTTCTTATGGTTCTTAAATTCTTTATTTTTCTTTCAAGGTTTAAGATATCTTTTAAATTTCTTTTTATAATATGGTTTCTTGAATGGTTGGTGACAACCAAATTGTGGTACTGCTGTTATTTCTCCATAACAACACAGACTAGCTTTCTTGCCATGTTTCCTAAATAAGTGTTGATACATAGATTTTTTTACACCATTCAGATATTTATCTTTTAGCAAATGAAGTTCTCATTCCTAGAGTATTTGTTCTATAGTTAGAATTTTCCCATTCCCCATGGCCAAGATAATTTAAGAAAATATCTATTTAATAATTTTTTATTTTCCTCAGGTAAATTCCATTCTTTTATAGATTTGGATACTTTGATATATATTTTTTCAAATTTATTAGTATATTCATTTAACTTATACATATCACAAATTTTTAATAATTCTATTTCTCTTTCTACTTGTAAGGTTTTTTGAGTAATCATATCAATCTTAGTTTCTGGTATAACTTCTCCTAGTAGTATTTGTCTAAAGAAATTTTCTATTCATTTTAAAACTTCTTTAAAATTTTCAGTACCTAAACTTTCATTGCTATCTACAGTAGCAGTAAATTTTTCTCCATATTTAATTTTGTTTTTGGTTTCTTCAGAAATTCTTCTCCAGATATCTGAAGGAATTCCTCTATAGGTATGAATTATAAAGTTGTAAGCTTAAGTGGTATTTCACTTATGAAAAGCAACATCTAAATTAGTAGATTTTGCCCATAAGTCAATAATTTCACTTTTATTATTGCTATTATCAACATCTAGCCATATTCCTATTGTAGGAATTGGTTCAGTAAATAGTTTCACTGGATTATTATCCCTAAGATTTATATGTTTAGTAGAAATAGCTTTAGGTTCTTTCCTAAAATTATAACCTTCTCTTTCCTTTCCATGTTCTCTTATCCATTCCAAATTCCAGTCATCAGATTCAACTTGTGTCCAATCTGTAGTCATATTAGTCCTACTTGTCTCTCCAAATAATGGTTGAGTTTCGACTTTTTGATTTAAAGGTGGAGTATTAATTTCAATAGTTTCGTCTTTAGGTGGAGGATTATTCATGTATATATATTTTCAGTTTGAGTAGCTAATTGTTCTAATTTTGTTTATAAGATTCTAATTCTTCTCCACTAGCTTCAAAGAATTTTGTTTCTAATTCTTCAATAACATAAGCTGGTAAATGCTGTTCGATTGAGACATAAAATTCTTTTTTATGTTTTAAATCTTTCAATTTTGATTCAATTTGTTTATTTAAGATTTTTGGTCTTATCTTCACATTATTATTAACAATTTCTAGATTTGATTCCATATTCTTAATAAGAGTTATGAAATCTTGATTTAAAATATCAGTTTTTTCTAAAGATTGAGTATACTTATCATACTTTTCTAAAAATTAATATATTATAATAGAGTAATGCTATTAATCCCCACTGCGAAGAAAACACAGTCTACGTGGCGTTAATGTGGATAGGGCTGTCCGTGAGTAGGATCGGTTCTGAAGAGACCCGAACCGACCCAAAATTTTCGGATATTTAAGAAATGGAACCGTCGGGTCCAAATATAATTATGGAACCATTCGGATTCGATTCCATTCGGTTCGGATCGGTTCGGGTCCGTACAATAATTAATTTTTTTTAATATTTATAGCAACGCTATATAAATATAACTAATAACATTTCATTCGTAACTTTTACAAATTAACGTAACCCAATTCAAAAACATATAAATAACTAGTCGTCCAATAAAATTAATTCAATGCATACAAATACGAAAAAATAGATATTAATATTATAGCAACACTACATAAAGTATATTTATTTGCTTCAAATTAAAATGGACTAATGAGCTTTAAAAATGATTTGGACTTTAAAATTAAAATTATGAAATAATCTGATTTATTTAATTAATTTGCTAATTTATTTTTTAAAAAATAAAATAATTTAATTAATTCAATATAAAAAATTATTTAGTTTCGATTCTTATTCGGTTCTTGGTCTAGACCCAAGACCCGATCCAAACCCATCGGTTCTCGATTCGGGTACCCGTTCGAGTATTTAATTTACGAAGAACTGTTTGGTTCGATCCGGTTCGGGACTTTTGGACACCCCTAAATGTGGTATTAAATGATATGTGAAATTAAATAAGTCATTAAATTTTACCATTCATTTAACATATCATTTAAAGTCACATAAACTGTGTTTTCATCCCCACTGGGAATGAATAACATTACTCATTTTAATATCTTCTTCTTCATATTCGGGAGATTCATCTACCAAAATTTGTAATACTTTATTTTTTATTTCAACTAATTGTTGAGAATTATTAATTTGTTTTATCACTTGATTTAAATCCGATACTTAAATTTGTCGCTAATTCTTGTAATTTAATTCTATTAGTTCTAATTAATATATTAATATTTTATAATTCTTCTAAAATCATTTTATCTTTTCTATTCATCTTAGAATATATTTCTGAAGTTCAAAAAATTTTCTTCAGCTTCATTACTAGGCACTGATACCAATTATAGGTAAAAATGTGGAAAATGATTAAAATCTGGAAATAAGAGTATAATAGACAATTCACTTTAATATTTAATTCTCTTGTTTTGACTCTGTTTGCTACCTTTCTGGACAAGTAGCATTATGCAAATTTTATACTATGTCATGTGACAATGCATGGTTTTAAAAATAAAAAATAAAAAAAATCAACTACTCATTACTTGACAACAATGATAATGTTAAGCATGTAGACAAAAGGGCGTACTGGTGGCAATATCCCTTTATAAAACGAAAAATGAGTTCTGACTTTTTTACCCAACTAGGAGACATCACGTGAGAGTCGCAAGCTAATTTAACGGCTGAAATAACATTTTCCCATCGGTTGGGAATGCCGTGAGAAAGAAGTGTTGGATAACATTAATGAAGATGCTATTCAATTTAGAGAACAATTATACAATATAACAAAGAAAAAGATTAATGTTATTCATCAGGTGTCAAGTACCGGTCTAAGTGACTACTCCATAACATTAAATGATAGATTTACTTAAATGCATAATCACATTATTCATTTAATTGAACGTATCACATTGGACCACCTAGACGGGTGCTAGATAATATTATTAAAGAAAAAAAATGAAAACATGATCCAGAATAAGATAATTGTGGGTTCCATAAATTAAGAATTGTGTTACCGCAAAAGTTCCAAGTCAAAGTAAATTCCTTTTTCCTACAAGATTCAGTAAAATAATTGTTCGATGAGAGACTATTTTACATGAAAATTTTAATTGAAGAAATGGAAGCATAAACTACACTTGTATTCTTTCCCGCTCTGATGAATTCACTCAGCCACAGTCAAAAAAATCTTGTTAAGTTACTCTGGAGATGGCCTATTGACGGTATCTCCAGCAACTAAATGATTAGTTCAGCCAGAAGGCGAATGAGGGACCACGTTTCTCAGGAAAAGAATAACAAAATGAAATCTTGACGAAATAAATTACCGACTGATTAGGTGTGCTTCTTCGCACGACCATTAGAAGGAGCGCAATCTTCTCTTTTAGCACCAGATGTCTCGGGTTTTTTCGCCCAAGCAGGAGCTCTATCCGGCTCGTAACGATAGTCGTAAAAGAGTTCTTCGCCTGCACAAATTCGTTCTTTTGCAAATATACCCACCCTGTGATCTCCCGCCACCATAATGACCTACCAATAGAAATACTAAATGAATAAAGCCAGAATTGGCGAATACAGAAAATTGGAGAATCCCATACTTTAGTAATAAGAATTCGTTTATTTTATAGCATGTTTATTAAGAATAATTAGACAACATTGGACAATAATTAAGTAAAAGAAAACCAAAATCTTCTCCATTAAAGTGCTAGCCATGTCCAATACTTGTACTAGCTAGTTACCTTAGCATAACAGTTAGGATCGGGAGAATGGTTGGCAAACTTCAATTTATCACCCTTCCGATAAGCATCTAGAACAAACTGCGCACAAGAAAAAAGCCTCATTTATGGTTTCTTTTATTTTATTTTCAGAGAAGGAGATTATGGGAATGTTTTCTGATGTAAAAAGCAATATTCCGACATCATCTAAAATTTAGCATATCATGCCTGATCATTTAAGTTAAAGAGAAATGAAGAATTCTCCCGGTCATAGATCTTGCCACGCTTATCAGCTTCGCGGTGTGATATTAGTTCGCCAGTGTACTCTCCAAGGTATTCATGTTTGCCCACATTATTCTGAAGTATCGTAATTTAAGGTAAGCACAAATCAGGTAAGAGAGAGAGAGAGAGAGAGAGAGAGAGAGAGGAGAGAGGGGGGGGGGATCGTGCCCAAAAATTAATGTATTCTGGAATTACCTTCAAGAATGCTCCCCAACCAGAAACATCTGATCTTCCCAGCAATACCTACAAATGAATACTTACAAGCGTTAATTTTGACTAAGATCCATCATCACTCATTCATTAGCAACTGGTGAACTAAGCATAACCAATATTACAAGAACTGTTGATTAAAAAGCAATCCAATACAACAACAGGCACGTACAACACTGACGACAAACTAAGTCAGATTCCCAATAAATTGAAGTCAAGAAGAAAATTACCCTCTGCTGTTGTTTTAGAAGAAGCTTCATGTTCCTGCATTCATAATTATCACCTCTTTGAGAAGGAACCCCAAGGGTGCCATCACCGCAACTGTAAAGTCAAATAAAAAAGTTTCAGTATTGCAATCTAATACAGAACAGGTGAAACTGGAAAAATTCCAATTATTCTTCAGTAACAAAATAAAATAAATAATTCTAGGCATTCTCTAGACCATTCAGAAGGATAATCCTGAGGGATCTCATCTCATGATTATCCATGACCATTTATATCCTTGAATCTCAAATTCTACTATATTTTAGAATATAAAGTAAATAAAAAGATCAGTATAATATGTACATTTTTACACACATGTAAACATTGATTTGTCACCTGTTGTTCCCTCCCCTCTTCTAACCCCAAATCCCCTATCCTGGTTAGACATAAACCAGCAGCCAGCAATACATATAATGGTAGCAATGTCATTATTTTTTAATTTTTAAAAGTGACAAGGTTATCAAAGCACAGTGGTAGCAATAATTATATCATTGTCAATGGTGTTATGAGCATCTCCAATGCAACAATGTGAATTGTTGTACATATGACGAGCAAAATGGGAATGGAGAGGAGGCTCTCCAAGGGGGATGTGGACTAATTGTGGGCCACACGTACAAGAGAGAGGGTGTAGAGAGAGTGGAGATAAATTATAAAAATTAAATGGAATCATCCTCTCCAATAAAAAGAAAAACTACAAAAATTTAAACCCCTGTTTAGGCTCCATTTTAATCAAAATGCATTTTTCTCTCATCTTTTTAACCAAGCATTTTCTGATAAAATAATATTACACGTATTCCAAAAATTTTCCACGCATTCCAAAACTTTTCCACGCATTCTTTAAAAAATCACTATTCCAAAATATATTTTTCCCCCAAAACACATTTTAATTAAGCCCAAATCGGGGCTATATGGAGGATGTCTAGACTAGTACATATTCCACGGGTAGATGGTGTGCTAAACATCCTCCACCTTTTTGCTTACCATGTAAGCATTTTGGTATGATGTGGCTCACTTTTTGGTACAATCCACAGCCCCATTGGAAATGCTCTAAAAGTTTCTATCACTTCTACAGAGTGATAGGAAAGTTCTCCCACTTTAGTGCAAGTTTGGCAATGCTCAAAGTTATTCTTTTTAAGTTGGTCAAACATACTTTTTATCCACGCATTTCGTAAGACCCAAATCCACTTAATATTCATACATTTTGTAGAAACCCACAACTTATAAGCACTTAATAGCATCACCAAGCAAGCACTTAACAAGGGTCTTTAATTCACAAGATGGCACTATAAGTCATCGAGTTTTGGTGATTGTGAAATGTAAAGAAAACCAAAACATTTGGTGACATCCCACCTGATCCAGCAATTTCGACAAACATCTGGATCACACTCTCTATCAGCAGCAAAACAGGGGCACTGACGACTTCGACACTGACTTTTGGCACAGTGACAGCCTCTAAATCTATTCTTGCAACTCTTTGGACACCTGAAAGGAAAAACAGTGCAGCAATTAGCATGCATAAGCAAAAGCAAAAGCGTAAAGCTTAAAAACCATATGTACAGGTAAGCTACAACAGCATACTAAAATAAAAAGAGAAGGAAACCTAAGATGCACAAAATAAATGGAGAAGTTGACATGGGACTCTAAACTGCAAAATTATTGTATAGAAGTTAAAGAATACTATGTTTAAGGCAATGGCTTACCCACAGTATTTTTCACAGCAGGTACCATTGACAAGACATGGACACTCCTTTCCACAGGCAGATTGACATCCACAAGGGTTGAACTGCCGACAAGGCTGGTCTTTCCTCTCAGAAATGCGCTTCCTGATGGAATGGTATCCTGCAGATTTCCATGTATACTTCAAGCGGCGAACCCTACCTTTCCTACGTAAAAATCTTGATCTTCTCCGTGCAGCATTGCCCTTGTCCACCCAAAAGAAAATGAGCATACCATATTAAAACTGATACCGAAGGACAAGTATGTGATGTGACATATAAAAGTGAACAAAAAACTTACCAAGATTTCGCTACCATCAGCTTTCAAATAGCCATCAGTAAAGGCCGCCCCATCACAAGCTCGAAAGAATTGCTTATTCTCAGAGTGATGCATGTACTTAAAAACCTCTGAACATGTCTTCAGACCATTCATCAGATTTCTAGCAATCATACAGCTGCAATGCAAATAAAGGTTCTCTCGTTACAACATTGACAGCAGAAAACCAAGAGAAGATAACATGTAGAATTGAGTACTAAGAAGCACAGACTCAGATTCATGACACTGACTTGGACATGAAGCTACATGGATATGCAGACGTGATTTTCAAAAAAAGGAAATGTGGACTTAAATTATATGAACTTGGTACACATATATTATATCTTTGTTTATATGCTTTTAACTTTTAAAAGATCAATACTTCTTTAGATTTGGCAAAATCTTTTAAATTGGATGAGTAGCAATTTGTTTTATTAAAATAACTTAGCCCCTGTTTGACAACCATCCTTAAAAGAAAAAAAAAAATTTTTTTTTTGAATTGTGACTTTTAGGAAAACGTGTGGTTAAAAAGTAAAATTTTTTGCATTTACATGCAGAATATTTTATTATGTGAATGTATGATTAAAAATGAGTATATAGAAAAAAGAATTTGAAAAATATGGTTGTTAAATAGGGTCTCAAAAAGGAAAATGCTTATAGACTTAGTATAGGTAAAACATGATAGAGTGTTCGAGGAATAGTAGTGTCCAGCTAGGAAGCATCGACGCAAACACGAGCATCGGACATGCCACAACATGAATACACAATTTTTCCAAAAGTATCGACTGACAATTTGATAATATTAGTTTTTTACATGAAGTGAATTGGTTTTTGTTAATTCTGGTACATCAACAATATATTGACGTGTCGACAATGTATCCCCCGACGTGTCCAACCGTACAAAACCAAAATATAATTTGGACACACCATCGAGTGAATCCGACATGCGTCGATGACGTGTTGGTGTTGTTTCAAACACAGGCTTGTTAGTGCTTTGTGCTGATTGCTGTAAGGGTGTCATCGCATCCTAGGTGTACGACACGACAAACGTCTCAACAGACACATTTCTTTCGTAGAAGTGTCCATACTTCATAGATCAAGACTAAATGCAAGCGGGACAAACCTACTAAAGCCAAATGAAGATTGGTGTCGAGTGTACATGTCAAGTCGGACAGTAACGCTACCACTTTGAAGGCAAGGAACAAGAAATGAAATGAAAAGAAAATGAGGATTTCAACTTTTATCTTAAAGTGCACAGAAACCCATTATGACTTACCAATTAAAAGAATATCTGTCTTTTTAGTGCTTAAACAAATCCTCAACTATAAAAATGCTGTCTAATAATCATTGGATTAATTAACTAAGGAGATACAACATACCTTTAGACTCATATGACATGACAGTTCAAAGGCATGCACAAAGATTACAGAACTTGGGAACTAGATATCTAAAACAAGCAAAGGATATACTAACCTGTTCCGGCCAAAAATCAGAAGCCCCTTTTCATAGAGGGCCTTTTCAAATTCTTTCCAACATTTATCATCAGTTACTTCTTGTTTATACGTACTCTCGCCAATAAATTCTTCTTTCTTTAAGGTATCGTCACTACTACTCACAGGTCGTTTACTCTCAATCTCATTTGATGCCCCGCTAGGAGCGTCCCCCTGCAAAGATTTGTTACTGTCAGGAGCTAAAGGCTCTTTCCTACTAGACTTTCTAGAACTAGAAGATTTTAATTTCTGTGAAGAACTAATGCCATTATTTTCTCGTCGAGGAGCTTGAAGATTCATATCTTTAGAACCGAGACTCCCGCTTGCAACAGATTCAGAGTCGGAAGCAGCAATTTTCTTCTGTTTTTTCCTTATGGCAACTAAAACATGCTCAGCTATTCTCTTGCTATTCCTTTTGTTTCCCCCACATTTTCCTGTAGATTTACTCTTAGGTGAAGAAGCAACATCGTTCATGAGTTTGATTTCTGAGTCACTGCTTTCAGATATGTCTTTTGCATTTGAAGAAGCACTTTCACTCGGGCAAGATTTTGACGTCTTGCGTACGGATGGACCTCCCTGCTTCCTCTTCTGTATATGCACGGCAGCAGCATTATCAGATGCAGTGAAAGCTTTTTCTTCATGAATAGCCTGCCCAGTAGAGCACATTGTAGAATTACTTTCTGACTTAAGGACCCGATGCAGTGTGAATGTAGTAAAAAGTGCTGGCAAGAATAATAGCATGGGTTAAGGGGGGAAATCTCTGTTGATGTGTAAATTACATTGAAGTGCACTACGTAGTGGCCTAAACAGGTTGCAAGAACACCGAAAAGGAATGGGCAGGACATTTTACAATAAAGGTATGGCGAAACGAATTTATGGTATATTAGTATATTCTGATAATTGATGTAGAAACAAGTACCTGTCGGTAGCAATTTGGGCCACATGGTTTTTTTTCCACATCCGGACAGGGCCACGGTAGTTGTTTCTCAGCCTATTTGAAAAATTATCATTGTAAGCAGCTAGTGACTATTCTAAAAAACATTGTCACTTATAAGATGACATCATTAACTTACAGGAAATATAAGATCCTGGGAACAACCATGTAGTCTGCAATCAAAAACCTGCAAATATAAAGAAAGAAGAATAAGTTTGGACCAAGATGCAAGAAAACCATGAGAAATCATATAGGATGCACAAAATTCAAGCGTGCTTCACTTCCAGTCTTAGAACAATTGAAGTCAATGTTTCATGCTTACAAGACAGCGACGACAAAACAGATTGTCAAATGAATCCAGAGCTGCATCTAGATCTTTATCAATATAAGGATTCACAAAGCCGTCAATATTTCCAGTGTTCACATCGCATGTGGCATTCCCGCTCTTAACAAGATCTTCATATCTTGCCTGTATAAGATGTTTGATGGTAGTTTAATCTGTAAATCCAGCAAAAAGCAAATGGGAAACAGCTGGACCAAAGTTCTCGCTATGACCAGTTTTTCTTTTCAGATAATAAATACAAAGTAAACAAAGAAAAAGTAATTAACCAAGATGACCAGTTCACTGGTAACCTGTAGTTACAGTTCTACCTTGATTTCAGAAGATTTTCTACATAGGCACTGGGATAACAAATCCAATGCGGCATCAGATAACCCCACTTCTTTAATAGTCATTCTGGCAAATATAAACAAGCAGTGAGAACTAAAACAATTAGATTACCCAATATAAACCAAAGGAATCAGAAGAAAAGGTTATTTCTGTTTTTGTATTTTTGCCATTGATCAAAATCCAAACAAGACATTAAATGTGAAATCTTAATCAAAACTAACAGGAAAAAATGGTAAACAGAAGAATATAATGGCCATATGCACGCAGTTCCAGGTCCTCTATTCTCTGTACTATGTAGCTTCCAAATTTAGTTTTCAAATAACCACATCGAACAAATCCTTCAGTCTTATTCCTCGTCTAGCGAGCTATTAAGAGGGATTGCCATATCATCCCTTCACAATGAAACTCGCAGTACTCCTATTTGAAAAGGTAAGGGAGGAATTTCTTTATCTAACCTGCATTTAGAAAAGAGAAGCTCTCCTTTTTTTTTGGCAGTGATTGGAAAATCCTTAAATTAGTTGTGATGCACAGGAGGAAAGTCGGGATAACTTGAATACAAGAGGTCAAAGGAGTGAAAGGGAAGAGAAAGAATTAGGTTATGAACTTTGGCATATCGGCAATGAAAATTATAGAAATGACCCTTTATGGCTGTAAAGATCCAATTATACAGGATCTTCCAGAAGACATAGTAATGACCAATGAACCTAAAGAGAATAGCGAAAAAGGAACATGAAAAATTCTTTTTCACTTAAGGAGCCAGTGACCTGAGGATTAATGAGAACAATGATAATCATGAAAAATGAGAATTCGAACAATACTTCAAGAAAAACTGTATCTTTATGCACAGACTGAAAAGGGAAGAAAATCGACAAGATGAGTTATATGTCCTGCATCAGATATACCAACCGCAGAATATAATCTTCAAACTCAGCAAACTCTTTCTTCTCTTCTTCATCGTCATTGGCTTCTTCTTCACTATCACTACAGATTAGAGCCTCACCACCATTTTGGTCATAATAAATTCTCCTTCTGCCAACTACAGACTGGTCCTCTGTCATTCTTTGATTTCTGCACTAAGGATATAACTGAATCAAAGACCGTTATACCAACAAAACAATACTGTTACATTAAAATGTAAACTTCAATCTGGGAAGCCATACAGAAGATGGCTAAGAGCTCATATCTGAGTCTAGAAACAGACACCCACAAATAGACACGGACAAAGAAAATCAGCAAGTGACACCAATGAACCCATTCAACTAGTGTTGCCAAGTAATTGTTAGTGAAATACAAATTTGATTTCAGAAGTAATAATTTTAACATTCAAAAACGAATGGGGCAGCTGGACTTTGCTGTCCACAAAACATTCTTCAAAACTATATTTAGCCCCAGTTATTTTCTAAAATTAATTTTTCCACAAACTCATTTTCAACAACACATTTGATGGAACCTAAAACTTTTATCAACTTTTCAACCACACATTTTAATCAACTTTTATCATAATTTACTAAAAATCTGATTTTTAGCTAAATCAAACAGGGGCTTAATATCATTTATAATCTGTGGGCATTGATTTACATTGATAGTAAAATTCAAAACCAAATACTACGATTAGAAGATTCTAGGAAGCAGAAATTAAAGAGGATCAATGTAATGTACCCCAAAAAACCTTTAGTTGACCTAAAAATTTATCATCCATTCCATTCATTTTGAAAGACCAAGCTAGAAATATTAATTCATAACAATTCATATTGAGGAATATAGCAAAATCCTATAATGCATTTAGGGACATAAAATCAAGTTCGGGTAATACAGTCCTATCCATCCTCATATTTTGACCAATTTCATTCATTTTGGCATGTATCTTCCATTCATTTAGACCTATATGCAATAGAAATTATAAGTTATAATTAACGTATACAATTCATAGATATTCCAAATGTCCAAAACACAATATATACTCAAATACCGGTTTCCTCTGTCCACCAATGTTTTTTCTCTCAATAACGTTCATTTGCCACTTACAGCACAAACCAGCATATGCATGGAATAAAGTTATTTCTTACTGACCTAGTCGTTTAAGAGGGTTTGCATTCTTGGGAGTGAATAAAGAAATATGAATGACAAATTAATTAAAACTGAAGCTAAATATCCTTTACCTTAATTCTTCACATCATAGATTGAGGAACGACAAAAATTAAAACACACGGGTAAGGATTTTCTATATGTTTTTGGTAGATTAAATTTATTGGGATTTAATCCATAACTTTGGCAAACATTTGTTTTGCCATGTTATAAGAAGAAAGAAGTTGAAAATCAAAAAGCTACTCCTTGATTTCCTATGTGAACCATCATAAGCTATTTGTCAAACTCAAGCACATAAAGAATTCTTCAATTTACAACAAATTCCAAGTACTTTATACAAATGTTGGATATAAGAGATCCCGAGACTAGATGTGATTCTATCCAGGATTCCAATTATAAGAAGCATTAAGGGAGGATGAATAGGCCAATCTTTTGAATTATAACCAGGATTCAATTTGACTACTATAAGCCAAAACTACTTTAGGAGTCAGATATGGCAAAACCAATTAAGCCCCTGTTTGGTACACATTATTTTTTTCATTCTCATTCTTCTACTCATTTTCAACCACACATTCTTCAATAAAATAATATTTTTCATCACATCAATAACTTTTCCTTTCTTTTCAACCACACATTCTCCATCAATCTACTATTTCATAATACATTCTTTCAAAATAATGTGGCTCAAACACACCCTAAGTCATCATTAGGTAGAAGTAAAAAGTAAATGAATCACATAGTCAACTAAGTCTAGTACTACAATGCAGGGCCATTTACTACATGAATTTAAGGCAAACACCACTAACAGCAACACTCACTGACTCAAGAGAAAGTTTTGGAGAATGCGCCAGAGAACTGAAAGTTTTTTTTTTTTTTTTGTTGAATCGGTTATATATATACATTGGGCTTCCTTCTGGGAATGCTACTGTAGCAATGTTGAATTAAGATAGGCCCTTTTTAGACTTATTATAGCTGTCTTCTTTGACTTTTGAAGATCAAAAGGACTTACAATTTTAAACAACATTTTGCATCCATTTATAAAGCTTTCTGAAAGTATAGAATAAAATATCAAGTATCATAATATTTTATTTTGTTCGATTCCACTTTTATTCTCAAAAAAACATTGTTTTTTGTCTCCTACATTTTTTGTTTGACCTCAAAATGTCAATCGAGGCAGACGTTACACAATTAGTACGTGGCTGTTGCTCTGCGGTGATACGGATTCAACCTGCTCCTACCCACCCTGGGGCACCATAGCATGTCGGGAATAGGGGGCCATACTGGACGTAAGAGCTCTAGCAACCTCTTGCATTAACTCGGCTCTGACGCATCTCTATGTACTTCATATGTCTTAGGTAAAAGTTCCTTTTCTAGCATATCTATACAGAATCCGCTTACAAATATATTTTATGATGATCATTTTATATAAATACCTTACCCAACCACTGTTATAGACATAAAACTGTCCAGTGTCCACTAATTGTTTTTGACCTCCAAGGTCAAACAACATAGTTATCACGGTTGGAAGTAGAATATGAGATTTATAGAAATATAATTTGGTATCAAAGTACAACATGAAACTATAAGAAAGTCTTCAAATGAAAACTAATACTGCCTTCCTTAAAAAAAGATGTTCAATGTTCGGAATTCCATTTGTCATGCATGGTGTTTTTCGACACTTTCAAGCTTTAATTAGCCCACCTATTTATCACATTTTAAACTTAAGGCTCTTTGAAGTTGTCAGTTGGTGAAATATGTCTCCAGAGGACGTGACTCTCTGAAATAGAATCTAGTTTTAGGGCCTCCCATGGAAAGAACTAGAACATCAATAATGGAGTATGAAGCATAAAAAAGTAAACAAATACATTATTGTGTACTAAAAATAGAACTTAGATGTAAATAAACACACAGATCATCAAGAAAAAGAATATAAAGGAAGACAAGAACATATACATGTAAATGAAGACAGAAATTGTTGATGCTATTAAAAGTAAATAATAAAAAACTAATAATAACATGCAAATATTTCGAGCATAAATGATTAATAAAAAAATTATCAACAATCTATGGTAGCGACGCTGTCAGCTACTGAAGAAGTTAATCTTCTTTTGTCTTAAAAATATATACAAATGCCGAAAAAAACCAGTACAGTACCAAAGGTGCAAAAGACAGGATTTGTGATCGCAGTGATGAATGCCCTAATATTGATATCAAAGCCTCTATGGGCTCAGGATACTATTAGTTACTTTAAAAAAATAGTCCCTTTACAGTATCAAAAAGGATGACAATGACAATGTTTCAAATTCTGCAATGAGAAAGTTTGATATTAATTCATGTAGTTTCAGATATATAAAATTAACAGAATGGACAGAGAATCTTTCAGTTGGAAGATATAAATAAATATTTAACTACACTTCTTATGCCATATTCATAGAAATCTTGACGCACCTATCCAAAAAAATCCATGTTGTATATGGTGGTAATTTTTTCACTTCTGGCAGTGTAATAGGACGAACAGCATTCTTGACTGCAATACTAGATCCTAAAAGAATTGCCGATGAGCCATATCCATCTTCTTGAGAGCTACTACTATCGTTATCCCCATTACTTGTACCAATTCCGTTATGCATATCAATTGCATCTTTCTGCCTCTTAGACAGTAAATCAACACTTTTGTCTGCACCAATAATCTTAAGATTGCTTCTTTCCATCGATAGTTTAAGAAGACTTTTTGTGACATCAGCCACTTTCTGTGTATTTTCTTCCATATGTTTCTGGCCAAAAAGAGGAACACAACTTAATAGATTATTTTAAAAACTGGCTAAATTAAAATTCAGTAAAGATCATGAGTATCACAAAGGGCACCTTTATGCTAACACAACGATCCAAATCAACCTGTTTCTTAAAAGAATCAATAACTGCTTGTATTTCTTGAGCTGACAGAAGACTTTCTTGACGCCCAGTAGTCTGTCCAAGTGAGCACAAGTCCAGCAAGAATTTAAAACAACTCTTTTTTCTTATATAAGTGAATTACAAATGAATTATAAAGGTGATAATATGGAGAGAAAAAGTCACGATGTCCACATGATTGAGGTAAAATAATAAAAATTGTTGTTACCCCGTTCAAACCGGATAGTAAGGAAACACACAACTACAAGGATTAGCATGCAAATAGCATTTAATTAATTGACCCATACAGTCAGATCTTCTAGATACAGGTAAGGTCATTAACTCCAGCATGTATACCAATTCACCAACGGCATTTTTTTCAAACTTCAAAACCGAACTATTAAATCAATTTCCTTTATTATACACCTTATTTTCCTTTCAGTTCATATCTATCCGGCAACTTTTTTGCCAAATGTAGTCTTCCAACTTAGGTTTGAAACTTACTGACACTGCTGCTTTAGAGATGAAGATTAACTATCATTAACTCGTGCTTATCATTCTCCATAAAATGAAGTAGTTGACTAATCAATGCACCTACCAAATTTCACCAGTCTCTGATTTCGTATTCAACTAAGATCACAAATATTTCATTCCCGAATTCTCCTTAAAATATTATAATTATATCTATAACACATACATTGATATAAGAAATTCTAGAATTTCAGAAAGACCCTTGAAATTAAATCCAGCTCCGAAACTACAGACGGTTGACAGAAAAAAGTTACATATAATTTACATATAGCAAGATCACAGACCTAAACTTCAGCAAAGTAAAATACAATGTACCTTCGTATTCAACCTCCAACCCTCTAAATAAACGTATCAAGCCCAGAGGATTGAAAAATAAAAATAGAATATTTTTATTTATTCTACCAAACGTAAAATTAAAATTGCAGGAAATGCACAAAACAGATAAAGTAGAAATTAACTTAGTCGAATCGGAAGGCATACCGGAGGGTCGGATCCGGAGGCGGATGGGGAAGCTTTGGACTCCGACATTGCCGGTGGCGGAGGAATTGAGCTCAATCCCGCAATGGAGCTCTGAATATAGATCCGACTCGCGGAAAGCCAGTCGGTCCGTATCGGAGAAAATTCGGATTTGGCGGGTTAGAATTGAATTGAAATTTTTAGAACCCTAGATTCAAGATGGTGATTTTGGGGGGCCTAAGAGAGCACTTTTGGATTTTGCTCATCCTTTTTATGTACTTTGATTTTTATTTTTCTTCCCTGACAGTGACAAATTTATATTTGGATCACAGTATCTTCTTTGGGCCGGGTCCAACATTTTAGCTTCACAAAATTTTGAGCAATTTTTTCCCCAAAAATAGTAGTCGAAGTAGGTCGAGTCGACCCGTTCACGAGCAGCTCATTATTTTTATTTTTAAATACTGTAAATTCAAAAATAAGCAATTTTTTTTTTTAAAGAACTGATAAACTAAACCAAAAAATTAGTCGTTCATGGATCGAGCCGACAAGCGAATCGACCCGTTTGCCACTCTTTATCTCTGACTTCTATAATGATAATGAGTCAATCCTCAACCTTTCGAATTGAGTATTTTGATCTCTAATATTCAATTATTAATCAATGAATAATATATACTTGTGTACCGACACCTCCACTTAGAGCTAATTTTATTGTCAACGTCAACACGCTGGTCAAAGTTGTCATCGATTCCATTGCCAAACTCAATGTTGAGAAGTGTTGAATTGCAATTTATGATATTTTGAGAGCTTCAATTACCTTCTTTTCAACGTAGGCATGTTTGATGAAGATTTTGGAGAATAAATTTTGTGAAAAATGACTCTCTCTCTCTTTTTTTTTTCTTAATGTGGTTTATAAGTATGAAAATTTTATGGATTTGTAAAATATTTTATTGAGAAAATATCAGATTAAAAATGAATTTAAAGAAAATAGATTATAAAGAATCTCCATCGACCAGCGCTAAATATTCAATTACCATCTTTTCTCTAAATTTAATTTCCTTATTACTAGTCATTAAAGTGATTTTTCAAGCCTCAATTCCCTCGACGCTAGTAATTTCCAAATTCCAACAACCTTTGGTGATTATGCATACAAATTTCAATCTTAGGTAGTTTACAGTACGAACATTAAACCAAAAATAAGAAACATACATGCATATTGGAAAAGCAATTGAAATTCTTTATAACTCACAATTATTCAAGCGGAGGATGTGGGCATTTTATCGTAGATTTAGTAAAAAATTAATTAAATCAATGGTCGTTAAATTTTTATTGCATTACTACTTATTCATTTATCTTTAAAATTTAATTCATTTATATTTAAACACTCATTCATTATTGACTTAAAAATCATTACTTTCGCTTGACAAAAATCACTACACGTCCGATTGAATTCAGACGTGACACGTTGAAGTCTTTAAGCTCTGCCACCTAATATTTAAAAAAAAAAAAAAAAAAACCCCCCACATCAAATAATGTCTTTGGTTGTTTTTTAGAGATACGATCTTTGGCGTATCAAAAATCAATATATTAAGATATTTAAATTTTTTTTTATCAATTTATAATTTATTAGAAAATATGTTTTTAAATTGTGTTTATTGCAATATTGTTATATTAGTGGGATATTCAAATAATTTCGAATATGATAATTAGCGCAATATCTCCTAACATTTATCTGTTTTGCGAAATATCCCTTAATTTTTTATTTGATGCAAAACCCTTCAAAATTAGCCAAACTTTACAAAATACGATATTTTCATCATTTCTCTCCATAAAAGCTTTATAAAATGATGAATTTAGCCCCCTCTTTAAACACATGAAAAGAAAAAAACATATAAAGAATTAATTGCAATTATAGACCCGTGTTTAATTACGTGAATCAGATCTACTTCACACTATTTTCAACAAAAAGAGCTAAAATTTGTTTATCATATTGTCTTGTACCATCTAATAGTTCATGCACAAGTCACTGCCATATGTATGAATTCATTTGCACATCTGGTAAAATAGCGGTAGTAGAACACACTTTCACGATCGACAATATTTTGATTATATTACAACAATATGCACAATATTTGCAAGTCTAAGCAAAATCATCTTAGCTGACAAGGTAACGACTCAAAAACTGCAGCATCAAAACTAAATTCCGCGAGTCGAATTTAATTCAGCAGGGTTATGCAGTTCATGAAGCTGGTGTTTTCTTGCTGCTACGTTTATTTCGTCTCCACAGTAGCTTCTTTAACAAACCTCTGCAATCTTTTTTCTTACAAGGGGAAATAGCCATAGTCCTATCCTGTTCGTGATTAATTCCACTTGAATTAGTAAACCTTCCCTGAGACGCTATTGCCACATCAGTGCCAACAGTAGAATGGCCGTCTCCATCTTGAATGTGTTCTTTGTTCGAGGAAAAATTAAGATTGCACATCTCAACATTATCCTCGGCCAGAATTTTGTCGATTAGGGACGATCTATGGCTAATATTCCTCTTAGATGTCATGACCTTGTCTGATAGGGTTGCATCAATTGGTGAAGCCAAATCCTTAACTTCCTTATCTAGGTTTAGCACAATTTCTTGGCACTCGACCCGCATTTGGGAAGCTCCTGTGGCCTCCCGATCCTACATGGTCAATAGTCAGTATGAAATAAAATTGTAGCAATGCATAACCCAAGCACTTGTGTTTCTACTTTATAAACTACTATTATGAAAAAGTGTATCCCAAGGATAATTCTTCCCCTTTCAGTTCCCTTTTTATTTACTAAGAGCATATTTAGCTAAGTTAAAACAAAAGTTAAATTAGTTAGCAGAAACTTTTTGTACACAAACATGTTTGGACAGGGGGCGGAGCTAGAAAATGGTGTTGAGGTGGGCTAAAATTTAAAAAATTTAGAATAAACACGCTAAAAGATATCGAGTTTAGGATGTTAAGCTCATGATACTCATGACAAAAAGTTTCAGACACTCAATTAAGTATAAGTCTAGATGTCCACTCTAAACTTTTCTTGCCAAATAGGAAATCTACTCTTGTCTTACGTAATATAAATGAGCAGAAGATTATAGGCATAAGAAAAAGATCTATATCCACCAATCAAAAACTAAGAAAATATTAATGGGTACTATTCCAAATAACTTTGACAAGAATCAAAACATGCAATAAAAAATACATCACCATACGTAGTTTTTCTCAAAGTTAGTATCAATCTTCTATACCAACACATTCCACGGTGAGTGAGGAATCACATTCAAAGTAGAAAAAATGACCATGAATTCCAAGGGTCCAAGAAATTGGTTTTATTTTACTTCCGTGTTTGGTTCAGTTTTAATATTATACTTATAATCTAATTAATTTATAAATAAATAAGTTTTAACAAATATTTTTTTACAGTTGTGCTATATGTATATAATAGTTTATATACATATAATGTGATGAGGTATGACTAGACATAATTTCTTCAACCAAATAATAATAATTAAGAAAAAAAGACTTCACTACTCTCTTTTTGACGTCTCACCATTATGTAACTCCACTATGTAAAAGTAGCATTATTTTTCTTTTTATTGACAAGATTAAGCCCTTTTTGTTTATATAAAAATAAGATTTTTAATAAATTTTGATAAAACTTGATGGCATGTGTTGTTGAAACGTTGTGGTCCCATAAAATGTATGGTTAAAATTAATTATTGATTTTAACTAAGATCTTAATCTAACTTTTTAACTGAATCAAATATAGGCTAAATATAGAGCAAGTTACTTATTTTGATCATAACATCTATAAAAGGTAAAAATAAGTAATTTTTTTTTCAGTAAAAGTAAAAATAACTTATATATGAAAAAATTAGTAGAGACAACAAAAAATAAAATTAATTACTTTTAAGCTTAGCCATACCTGTAGTCTTTCTTATTGTTGAAATAAGTAATTTGTTTTTAGCTCTTATCAATATAAATTGTCTATTCTAAAATTTACTTACGCATAAACTATTCACGCTACATGAATGTCATGAAAAGGATATTGAGTAATGGTGAAAGTAACTTAATTTGGACAATTGAGCATTAAGCTTGGGCTAAGACTCAAGTTGTAGCTGGGCTAACATAAAATTTTGGACAAATTTAAGTGTAATGTTCATTTTATTTTTACAACCATTTGCTATATGGGCTGGGGGAGACCTTTAATATCTTACTTTTCTCTTACTTCTAACTAAAGAAAGACAACTTATTTGGAAAGTAGGTCTTAATGTATTATCAAAATTATTAACTGATTTCTAGCTTTCACCAGTAAGTAGTTTTAAGTAAATTTTAAGCTCAGGCAATTATGCTATTAGTTTTTTAGATAAGTCTCGATTATTGTCTCAATCATATTTCTCCCACAAAGAAAACACGAGTGATCATCAAAGATAAATTAATTGTCATTTAGTCTACTTTTCAATGATTCATGAAGGAATGAGATCCATTTTTCTCTATTAAAACCTGAATGCAGAATACTATTGCCTTTCCTGCCATTTTCCTTAAAGACTGTTTGATACATTTTTACAAATTTTCATTTTTCTGCACGAAAATTTTTAATCTATCTAAATAAAATCAAAGGACTCCTAAAATTAACTTTCTAACAAAACCCAAGAGAAAGATAGCAACGTTTACATCACTATTTTATCAGACTACATTTAAATGAAATTTCAATACCTCAGATATATTATGTCGTCGGATTTGAAACTTACATTTCTGAGTTGTTTTTCCCCGTGCTTTCTGTCATCTGGAACGTCCTTGCTAGTCATCCTGAAATTAAGAACAATGTAAGCCCTATAGATGATGTGCTCGCAGACGAACAACAAGCAATAACATACCCTTTTAGATGGATCTGTAGGTCATGGTGAGTAGCTTCTAGTCTTTTGCACGAGTTATTTCTCTTTTCCAGCTCATTTTCTAAACATGAAATCTCTTTATTTAATTCAAGATTGGCTTCCATCAGCTGGGTCTTGTGATCTTCTTTCAACATCTTGTGCATTCCAATTTGATCTCTGATTTTTTCCTTTGACTTCATAGTTTCCGTCTCTGATTGCAAAGTCCCCAAAATTCCATTAGCCTCCTGCATTTGAACCATGAAAGGTTCGCTCTTTGCAATTTCCAGTTGAGGCTTCACTTCCAAATCCGCATTTGAAGAGTCCTTATTTTTCAATTCAACATTCACTCTTCGATCTTGCTGAACTTCCTCCATTTGACAAGATCTGTTATGACAGTTCAAAGATGATTCTGTGGGACTGCATAGCATCTCATTGCTTTCCAAATGCAATTTGTTTGATTGTGCACATTGATTAATCAACTCATCATCCAATTCACTCTCACTTTGTGATTCATCCAAATCAAAATGATTTCTTATTGCTTCCTTCATGCTTGAAACGTCCTGAAGGGAAAAGCAATGGTTCATGATCCATTCCAAAGTAGAAGCTACTTTTTGGGCAAACTGTTCAAGATCGGCTGTTCCATTCAACAAATCCTTGCAAGTGCAAGCCAAATGTTGTAAAGTAGAAGACAGTTCAGAAATTTTCCATTGAAATACACGAACCATGTAACCTGTAGTGAATTCCGAATTCTTACATGATAAAAGTTTATCATCCTTCCCCGAATAAAATTCTGCTACACTATTTTCCAGATATGGCATGTTTATTCCTTCAATGAGCTCAAGCATTTTGCATATCGATAAACACACACTCGACTGAAACTTCTGGCTACTCTTTTTTGTAGGTGAGCTATTATATGAAGTTCTTCTCACAGATGCATCAGTACTTGATGAAATATTTGCTAATTTCTGATAAACATGTCCACCAACTTCAGGAGAGGGTGATGCATCAGGCAAGTTTGTAGTTTCCTCGGCACTAAGACTTCTAAGGTTCGAATTGTTTATATGTGTCAAAGCAGCTTTGATATCCTCTAATACTTCACCAGGGCTTCTTTGTGTAGCAGAACTTTGCTCCAAAAGCAGTTTCAACATGTCACCAAGCCAACCAGGCTCCTTATTGACTACTCTGTTATCAGATTGAAATTCTTGGCTAGAGACCAAACCTGACAGACGACTAATCGCATTACCCTCCTCTGAGGAATGATAGGAACTTCCTGCTGGATAATCAACAGAAACTACTGCTAATTTTTCCATTTCTGCAAAATCATCCATGAGTTTCATTTCCGAAGTTCCTAATAATTTGTGAGATGATGTGCCCAGTTGTTTTTCAGTTTTTAAATGCTCCAGCTCTGAAATCAATGCAGAAGCCCAAGACTCGGGGCAGCTGCCCTTGTCATCACTGCCCATATCAGACATCGACGCTTGTGATAATCTGGAAGTGGTACGAGCGTACATGTTTCTAGAAAATTCAAGTTTTTTCGGTTTCTTGTTAAGGGTTTCCTTGAGAGTCCTGTTTTCTTCTTCCATTGCATGCAACTGCTCATTAAGAAAGTCAATCCTTTTGCTCTGTGTATCGGCAGCCACTTCCACAGAAAAGTCCATTGAACCAACCAGAGAAGGATACAATTTTCGTCCCCTACCAAGCATTGCAACTTCATCCTTCATTTTTGCGAAAGCAGCAGGACCTGGCAACCGCTTTTTGACGAGGAGACGTAAACTTTGACATTCTGATTCCAATTTTGCAATTTTCTTCACGCTTTCCAGGTGTTGCTTTTGTGAAATATCAGAAGTTTGACGATTAAATTCTCTTTCCTCACTCCGAATATCAAACTCCTTCTCAAGAACTCGAACCTCATATTTGAGAGAAGCATTCTCTTTTTTCATAGATTCTACTCTAGACATAAGAGCATTAAAATCGGCCTCTACCTGAGACCTGTATTTATTCAAATCTTCAATCAAATTGTCCTTTCCAAAGAGAGCTTTTCTAAGTTGTGCATTCTCAACATCCAATTTGGCAAGCCTTTTACCGGCCTCCACTAACTTTTCCTCTAATTTAATCTTAGTATTCTCAAATTCTTTTGACATCTTCATCATAGCATCATGAATTCTTCTCTCCTGCTCTTCTCGAACAAATTGCAAGTGTCGCGTGCACTCCTTCAGTGAGGCATCCAAGTGTCCTAATCTTTCTTCAGCAGCTTTTCTCTGCTGTAAAACATTGTCAAGTTCTTGTTTCAAATATATTGCTTCTGTCTCAGCCTTCTCCCAGCCTATATTTATAATTTATCAAGGAGATTTAAAATGGCCAATCGAGAAATTCTCTATGTAAAATTATGCACAGCTCAAAACACTGGGGAGAAAGAAGTTATTTACAATATTGTTGAACAGTATTCACCTGCAATAGCTTGCCGAGCAATCTTCACCTGTTTCTTGGAAAAATCATCCTTGTCATTACACTCAGCAAGGGCAGAAGAAAGCTTTCCATTTAATATTCTAATATCTCTTTTCAAATCAGCTTTCTCAGTCAGGAGCACCTGTGCCTGTGCCTGTGCCTGTGGGAACAATATATTAATGGTGCCTGTACCTCTGAAAATAGTATGTTACCAATGCTAAGAACAACACACGATTTTTAAAAGAAAACTACATGCAGATAAATGCAATTCACTGATATCAAGTGGTTGTTATTGCTTGCTAATAGTTTCTGTTTTATTGCACATATTTCAATGCGTACACCATTTATGTATGCTTGTAATACTACATACTCCGGAAAGTAATGGAAGGACATATCTCCATACAGTTTTATACACCTGCCCCTCAATTCGAGGGCCAAATAATTTGCTCAACAAATTGGTTGAAATAGATATTTGTGTAGCCACATTAGACAACTCAACTGGTAGCCAAATCCAGATAGACCTTCGTGGAAAAGTTTATGAGGGATAGAGGAATATGCAAGTACACGAAACATATTGTGGCATGGAGGACACTTACTTCAAAAATAATTGTACGCCAAATTTTAAACCTATGGTATCCAATAAAATGGATAAGGATAGGATAAGCAATTGAACCTGAGTTAACTCCTCTTCGTTTATGCTCGAAGAAATGTTTGCCTCGTCACATACTAAGCTCTTCTCTGCAGATTTTTTCTTCCAAAGCCATGACTTGTTATCCATTATGTTTCTTAGAAACTTCCAACTCAAACGGTAGAAGCCACAAACTTTGTCAAAACTGAAAAGACTTCAGCCATTGGTCACATGCCCAAAATTTCCTAGCACTGAAACAAAAAGTCACTAGTCTAGAACAGCTACATTCTAAAAGAGAAAAGGATGGTTTATGATAGAGAAAATCAAAATTAGACCAAAGAACATGAATTTGAGCCCCTTTTACATGAAAAAGGATGGGAATCTCGAAATCAAAGTTATGTATTAGAACTAATATAGCAATAATATATAATTCTGATAAGGGTAATGATGGCAGCCTGAATATGACAATATTTTTCCGATGGATAAGTTAAGGCTTTTGAGAAGAATTGCACATGTAATTTCATAAGGATTCACATTACTTTAAATGGTTTACACTTTTAGAAAGAGTGTTCAAGAAGATCTACATTTACACTTTACTAACAGCTTTAATGTGATTATTACGCACAAATAAAAATATGTTTATTATTTGATATGCAACTTTTCAATTTCTGTCTGTATTAATTTATCTTATCAAACTTCAAAATTTTGGTTTTTAAAATTGAGCCCAAAATAAAACAGTTCAAGCATGGAACAATTTTACTCCAAAGAAACAAAGCAAAAATGCATGTTAACAAAAAATACTATCAAAAAATGGATCACATTTTATCAAAAAAAAATAAATGTAAATAAAAAAAAAATAGAGAATAGAAAAATCTGAAAAACAAAGAAGAATAATTTAAACAAAAATCTACAAGCGCACATCCTAGTTCCTACTGTGAACCAAAGAAAGCGAAAAACAAAACCTCAAGTAATAAAACACGCTATGAACAGCTAAAAATGATTAAGTAAATTAATTCTACGGTATTGTGTTGTACGTAATACTCAATTATTCTACAAAATGCCGAGACTTGTGACAAATAATAGAGAGCAATGTGAAGATAACTGTGTGTATATGTACATATTGGATCATATGGAAACTAGTGTGTGAGTATGTGTGAGAAAGTGAGAGAGAGTTAGAGAGAGAAAGGTACTTACATTTTGCAGACAGGAGTTGAAATTTGTGAGTAATGACAGCCATAGGAGTGTTTAATGGGGAAGGTAGACTAATGGTGCGGATCTGATGGCTATACGGGTCGGGTCCAAGAAATAATGGGAAAGTGACTGAGCTCGGGCTGCTTTGATCCGACGGCGGTGAGAGCGGCAATTTTAATCATGAATGCATGATTCATGTGTGTCCATGTCTTTCCCAATCAATCTCACCTTTTTATTCTGTACTTTCTTTTTGAGTGAAAATGAACCCGTGTCATGATGACCCAAAGGCTATGAAGAGCTCTTGAGAATAATGGCCATAGAATCAATATTTGAGCTATGGGTTGATCTTGTTCCAGGTAATAGGATTGCTCGCTTCCTGAAGTGAACTATTTACTATTATAGTTTTTCTCTATTGGTGATGGACATCCTATCAATAGTGAGGTAGCAAAAGTAGGAGATCAAGTCCAAATTCAGTTAGTTAGCATTAATTAGTTAGTAGGGATATTGTGGGTAATTGAGTGAGAGATGAGCAATGCCAATATATGTGAGAATGGATGGGGTACTTGTGGGGATTCAATTCAATAGTTTCGAGTTAGTGGGGAAAGTCCAAGCCTCTTGAATTGCCTTAGGAACCGTTTAATTTTATTCACATTTTTATTAAAATAATATTACAGTTCCTGTTCTGTCATCTGTATTAATCAGGTACAGATTCATCATAGAAGTTACAGATCAAGTGCTTCCAAACATCGACAGCAACCATTCAGTTGCAGCAAAAAAGAAGCATCTCCAACAGCAGCAACAACTGGTATCGTATCAAATTGGTATCAAAGCATCTACATTGGGAAGGAGGATGATGCTTATAGATCGTGTAGGACCCTTGAAAATGAGAAGTCAATGGTATACATTCAAAGTTAAAACAAGGACTAAGGGTGATAAAATCCGAGATTCAAAGGGATATGTCAATGTTGATGGGGAAATTTGAGATGAAGATGAAAAAAATGGAAGGGACAAGAAGAAGAAAGGAAGGAAGGAATGTACTTGCAATCAATTTGGCTGAAAGCACTATTGATTATGAGATTCCACTAAAATCCAACAAGTCAGGAGAACTACAATAAGAAGGATTTGTCATGGGGAATAAGAAAATTAGAAAATCTAAGTCGACCACTGGAAATGTTAGTGTTCGATGGTGATAATCTCACCAACTGCATTTTAGAAAGGAAAGGTACTTTAACTTGAATCAGTTCTCAAATTGGAAAAAATTGAAGTCAATGCAGTTTGTTTCAAACGAGAGGTGTTGGCTGGGACCTTACTGCTAGAACAGTTCAGCCTTTTACAGGAGGGGACAATTCCAAGAAAAAATTTGGCGCTGAAATAGGAGAGCATGGTCAAGGAATATCGGAGAATGCTTGAGAACTTGGAAGCTCCATTGTCATCGATTTCAATGTGAGTGATGGAATGAAATTTCATAATAGATTGAAGCCGATATTATAGGCGGAGGTGAGGATGCTCAAACCTTAAAGGTTCGGCCAAATTATAGAGCTGGCTCGAGGAGTAGAAGACCAAAATGAGTCATTACAAAGGGCCCAATTTCAAATTTCGGATATAAAATTTATTTATACAAAAATCATATATGAATTCATATATATCTCAATTATAATTACCCAAACCATAAAAATTCTAAATCATTTATCAAATCTTCATTCTCTCTCTCTCTCTATCCTCTCATTCTTTCTCATCCTTCTCGTCGTCTCTCTCATCTCTCGCCTCTCTCTCTTCTTCCCCTCGCAAGGCCTCCATCATTGAAGACGACAGCGGAGTTGTTGCTATGAGCAGTGAGCGGAGCTCCCTGTGATCATCGACCGACGCTGCTGTGAACGGCAGTGTCGCGATCTGTCCTTTTTTTATGAGGTGTGCGATGGTTGGGATTGGATGCGGTGGTTTCCGATCTGGAGGGTTTTTTTCTGATTGTTGGCGTGGTGGTGGATCTGTGGTTTTAATGGTGGTGGTGTGGTGGTCGGTGACGGCGGCAGAGATGATGGTAGGTTTAGGGATTTTTTTAAGTTGTAGGATGATAGTGGTGGTGGTGGAGGCTCTGTCATTTTGGTGGCGATGGTGGTGGTGTAGATGTTGGGTGCAACATGTTGTGGTCGACAGTGGTGGAGTGTAGACGGTGGTCACGGTGGTGGTGGTGGCGGCGTTAACGGTAATGGATTTGAGAAAGTGGTGATCGTGTTGGCAGCGGTGATGTGGGGGGTGTTGGTGAGGTTGTGGGGAGGTGTGAGGTGGTGGTGGATGTGGTGGTGTTTTTCTGTGATATGTTGATTAGTTTGAGGTAGTTGTGTTGCTGTCGGGAAGTGGTGGTTGTGGTGGTGGTTTTGGCAGCGAAAGTGGGGATGGTGGTGCTGGAAGGAGTGGTGCGGTGGTGATCACAAGTGTTGGTTGTGATCACAAATTATTTGGTTGACTGTGATCATTAAATTGGTTAATCTGTGACCAATAAACAATACGCGATCAATGAAAATATAAATTGTGACCAAGAAATAATGTGTGACCTAAAAAAATTTTAATTTGTGATCGATCATTTAACAATTCGTGACTGTCTGCTAAGTTGTGATTTATATTTTTGATTTGTGATCGAAAATAAATTGTAACATATAAATTTTTTATTTGTGATCGATGAAAAAATTGTGACCTATAAAATTTCTGAATGGTGACCGTAAAATAATTTGTAACATATAAAATTTTTGTTGTGACCGAAATATAGTGTGACTAATTAAATTGATAGATTTGTGATCGATAAATAAATTGTGACATATAAATTTTTGATCTGTAATCAATGAACAAATTATGACCTATAAAAATTTTGAATTGTGATCGTAAAATTATTTGTGACATATAAAAATTGTGATTTGTGATCAATTAATAATATGTGACCAATTATATGGAATTTGTGACTAAATTATATGAAATTGTGACCTTAATATATTTAATTAATAAAATATATGTTTAATTAATTAATTAATTTATAAATAAAATTTGAAAAGTGATTCAAAATTTTAAACCTTGATCTCTTAAATTTGAAATTGATAAAAGTTAACATTTTAGTTACGTAATCTTCCCAAAGTTAAATATATAGCCTAAACATAAGTTTCAACCAGTCCAGCCCAAATATAAATCCCAACTCTCGCTACAACTATCCCCAGACAATGTACCAGACCTATCAAACACCTACGACCACTCCAAAATCTACGATGATCACAGTGATGCATTCGGCAGCAGAAAGGGGATTGTCCTTTCAAAAAGGTTACGGTTATGGAGTTACAACAGAAATAGGAGAAGGGGCAGTTGATCAACGCCCTATGTTAGTGTTAATCGACGATGCTGTCAACTACAGTTTTGTTTCGGCTCGTCGAGATCAAAAGGTGGAATTCTGTGGGTAAGGGCAACTAGTTATGGAGTTGTCGTGGATACTATACTTATGAAGTTGCTCGATTGAGTAAGTCCGTCTACTTCAGAGGGCCAAAACGTCCATTTTACGTGGTGATCGTGACTGGAGTTCTTGCAAGGGAAATGGTTTGGTTTGTATGATATTTCAAATTTTGGAATTGAACGGAAAACAACAACTTCCACCAGGAGGACAAGGTGGCTTTTGGAGGGGCGAGTAATGATAGACCTCCAATCAGCTGTGAGGCAGCAAAGCAGGAGATCAAGTCCACATGTAAGAATGGAGAACTGGTAGAGATTCAGTTCAGTAGTTTTGAGTTAGTGGGGAGAGTCCAGGCCTCTTGAATTGCCTTGGAATTTGTTTAGCTTGCATTCTCATTCTCATTCTCATTTTCATTGAAATAATATTATAGTTCCTATTTTGTCATCTATATTAATCAACCACAGATTCATCACAGCAGCTGCAGATTAGGTGCTTCCAAACATCAGCAGCAGCCATTCAGTTGCAGTAGAGAAGAAGCATCTCCAACAGCAGTAGTTGAAGTATCATTTGTAGAATCAGCAGCAGCAACCGGTATCCTATCATCAAGAGAACTCAGATTTTTTAAGTGTTGTTGATCAGTGCAAATGTAGAAAAATCTAGTTGATATCGAAGATCAACATCTGATAGCTATTTAATAGTTAAATGTCCACAGTTCGAGCTTAATGTCCACAACACATGATAAAGGTAGAGACGGCAATGAATCATGGGGGACGGGCATCCCACCCTATCTTCGACTCTACTGTTACACTTATCTTGACTTCTGAATGAAGGCTTTATGTTAGCGTATCGAGTGTTTTGGCTTTGATTATTATTGATTTAGGCTCATTTTTGTATGGTCGGGTTGAACTCTCGAATTTGATCTGTATTGATGAAATTAAAAAGAAAGAGAAGAGGAAGAGTTGAGCTCGAACTTTCATGAAATTGAGGGGAAAAGATATGTTCACATTGGACAATTCCAGGGCAAAATTTGGGACACATATTTTGGCCAGGGAGAATTCATTGAAGAACGAATTGTTGTGCACGACGCCTAAATTTGCCCTAGAGAACTTTTGGTGCAAATTATGGTAAAGACGAAATTGTTAAATCATGGAATCTGGTTTTTTTCGAAATTGTTCCAACTTAAGGGCAATATTGGGACTAGAGATGACAATTTTTCCCGCCTTGCCCCGTCCCGTCCCGTCCCCGTCCCCTCAGGGTTCCGCCCCGAATGGAGCAAAAAAAAAACCAGCCCCAAACGAGTTGGCGGGGTGGGGCGGGGTGGAGATGCCCCACCCCATGAAGAATTAAAAAAAAAATTATTTTGGACATTTTTTGTTTCGACTGCTTGCTTTGGATATTGATGAAATTAGTTTGAATATTATTTGTTTTGGATTTTAAAATTTTGAATTTGTATTTTAACTGAAAATATAAAAAAAAACTAACAAATGGGGCAGGCCCGTCTAAGGCGGGGCGTGGTGCCTCGCCCCGAACCCGCCCTGTTGCCATCACTAATTGGGACTTTGTGGAATATGCACTAAGGCCCCGTTCGGGAGGGATTAAAAACCAATTAAAATTGAAAATATGGCCGTTATTGGGTCCCACTCGTCTAATAAAAGTCAACAATAATGGCTATATTTTCAATTTTAATCCGATTTTAATTCCTCCCATACAAGGCCTGAATATAGTGGATATATTAAGAGGCTGTCTGGACGTGATTTCTTCCCAAAACAAATCGATTAATGGACCGTTGGGTACTGCAGTCTGGGTCCCAGTTTGCAGCTAAATTTGACTTCATCAAAATCAATTGTCGAAAATGCCCTGTTTAATGGCAAAATGATTTTTGAGTTAATGGCAAAAAGGTCATTTTGCCATAAATATTAAAAAGTAATGGCTGCCATGTCAATGTACCTGCAAATCAGATGAAAAGGAACGGTCCATTTTATCTTATTTCAACGGTCTAATTTTCACTAGGTAGTGCTACCAGACAGCCCCTAAAGCTTTTTGGGAAAGATAATAAAATCTACACACAAGGTTATATCTAGGGTCTGGAGCTTGAAGTAGATGAAGAATTTGAGGATTTTGAAGTCTAGCCTTTCTAAAAGATTTCATAATTCTCTCTTTTCTATCTTCTTAATTTGCTGATGTCGAGCTCTTTTTTATTTTTTTGCATTTTATTACTTCGAATATGTTTAGCTCAATCTTAATTAGATAGAATGACGATGTCAACCATGTTTGAAGCTTTAATTCAATTTTTTTTCGTTAGACTTTAGTTATTTGAATGAATGAAGGTTTATTATTATTATTATTATTATTATTATTATTATTATTATTATTATTATTATTATTATTATTATTAATAACTTTCAAATACTTGATCAATATTTGAATGTTTTTTTCTCTATTTTGTTTTCGAGAGGTCGAAAATAAATTATAGCACATTTAAAAAACGTTGTAAAGCCTGATAGAGAATGTGATATACCATTATGCTTTACTTGATCATTGATTGAATGTTCTAATTTTGATTGTGTTTTTGCTTATTTGCAACTACCTTAGAGATAAGAAGGTTCATGCTTAAAAATAGGTTTAATCCTACTCGATAAAGATGGTTAAACACATTAGGAATATAGATCATCAATTCAAGCTAGCAGTGGTCAATTAAGAGAAATCGTGAATTAAAGTGAAAAAATATTGGTGGAGTCAAGCCCTTGTCGTTCTCATATATGATTTTTTTTTTTTTTTTTTTCAAAATGATCATTCGCGAGATTTAGTTTAATTTAGGATGAATTGTAGTTAGCGTCCCGGACTTTTCAATTTGTTGCAGAATGTACATAAACTTTTCATTTTTGCACCTATAGTCCCAAACCTTTCATCTCGATTGAAGTTGAGGACATATAGATGGAATTCATCCATTCCTCCGTAGTCAACCCAAAAAAATCAATTTGACAACATTTTGATTAATTTAAAAATGGAATAATAGTAATTTTATATTTCTCCAATAAAAAAAATTAAAAATAAATAAATAGGAGAATTGAAACAGTTCATCTTCCCACCTCACCCCACCCTTACTCCACCTTAGGGTTGTCAATAGATTGAATTTTGGTCAGAATTCGATCTGAATTTGATGAAATTAATGAGAGATGGATTTAAGGTTTTAATCCGTTAACCCGATCAAAATCCGAATTCGATAATCTGTTAACTAAATGAAGTAAATATGGATATACCAAAGTGTCAGTTTTAGAGCTGGGGTTTGTACATGGACAAATCTACGTGGTGTCTTGTGGGGTCAGCTGGACCCCACTATTTTTTTGAAATTTAAGGGTTTCAATGGTTGTGTGGTGGAGGAAATAGAGTAAACGTGGTAGAAGAGGAGAATATGGAATTGGATTTTGTGTGGAGAGAGGAATTGCTTGATTTTAGGGAATGAAGTTGAGTTCTGTTAGGGTGAATTGTTGGGTGACTGTCATTGCCATTTATGCAATTTCTTCTGTGTTTGGAAGTCTAGCAGTGAATATTATGAGTAAAATTTTTATTGATTTTGGGGATGAATTTTGAATTTTTGGATGGTCCTCGGAATTCTTTTGTGTTTCACGTTTATAATTTTTTTGAAGGACCAAACATGTGAGAGAAGAATAAAAAATAGGTAGCTACGTTTTTAGTAATATATTCAAATGTTTTTATTAATATTATGCTGCTTGAAATTTTTTTTGTAACCTAATTTTTGACCCCAATGAAGAATGTCTAGCTATGTCACTGAAGATCTGCTGGAGGGTTAGTGTATTATTTTGATTTTTGGCAATTTTGGAAGAGGGGAGACTCAAGATCTACTGGAGGGTTAGTGGTGTTAGTGGCTATGTGGTGATGGTGCGGTTCAAGAGCAAGTGCTTCTTTGTTAAGATGTAGAGGGCAACAAACAAGAGTTTGTCTTCATAGAATTCGTGTGAGTAATCAAAATTAGTGGGACTTGGATAGAGGTAGGATGAATGTTGAGAAGAAATTCAGTGGACAAATCAATTTAAGCAGATTCACTAATTCTTCAAGGTTGTCTACATATGGACCATTTGTCGAAAATGATGATAAAACTAAAAATGAAATCCTTCAAAGTTTTTGCATTTGTGGGAAGTTAGTAGATGCAGCAAATTTGTGATAACGGGTCATAATCAGACAATGTGTCACATTCATACATTACTGGTCACAATAGGTCACAATTTACATAGATTTGATCACAGAGAGTCACAGTTAACATATAAATGGTCACAAACTTTTATATGTAAACATATTTATCACAAACATTCATGGTTAATAGATGCTTGATTACAAATGTCACTGTTAACAGATGCTTAGTCACATACAGCCACAGTTAAGACTAATTTGGCCACATAAAATCACAATGAAGACACACTTGGTTACAGACGATCACAGACAACATGAAATCTAGTTAACATATAAATGCTCACAAACTTTAAATGTAAATATATTTTGTCACAAACATTTACTGTTAACAGATGTTTGGTTACATAATAAAAGGTTACATAGACTTGGTCATAAACGGTCACTGTTAAACAGAATCTGGTCACATACAGCATAAAATACAAAACTTGGTCACATACAGTACAAGACATGGTCATAACTTACTCTTTTTATTATTTACAATTAACCAATAGTTGGTCACAACCATTCTTTATCCGACCTAAAAAGAGAAAGAAATCTCATCAGCATAGAGAGAAGTACAAACATGACGAAGATTTTGCAAAGTGAAAGATAAAAGAAACTTAATCAAGAAAAAAGTTCTCTCCAACAATAAATGTCAATAATTGTCTGAAAATCCCAAGGTTTAGCCCGTGTAAAGGGAAAATGTCCCATCTGACAAAGACCATAAGAAAATGAATCAACGAACAATATTAACATTTAGAAAACGCCACCAACAATATAGTAAAAAATTATTCCTCCAAACAATAAAATCGAAAAACAACTATGTACATTTTTTGTTTATTTGCAACCAAATTTTTTGGTCAAATCACTCAATAAAGTATTTATATTTTAACTTAATTTCTAGATTTTATTAATAATTGTTAGAATGATTTGGTGGATTATTTAAATGGTCGTTTTGAAGATTTGACCAATGAGCCATTCAATATATTATTTTGATGGAAATTGAATACAAATAAATACAAAGATTATTCCCAAAATTGCTAAAGATGTGTTAGTTATTCCAGTATCCACAATTTTTTCTAAATCTGCATTTCCTACTAGTGGTCAAATTCTTGATTCTTTTAGAAGTTTGTTGAATACAAATATGGTTGAGGAGATTATTTAATTCGTCAATATTTGGATTAAGTAAATGGATTGAGTAATTTGCAAAATTTTTATCGAAGATATTATCATATTGAATAATGTTATTTATAGTGAAAACTACGAGTAGTCGTCATACGTGACATACACATGGCAATTTATTATTTGATGCATCAATGTGGTAATAAGTTTGTTATTTGATGAACTAATGTGATTATAAAATTATTACCACATTAATGCATCAAATAACAAACTGTCATCTGTATGTCACGTATGGAGACTACTGGTAGTTTTCACTATGATGCAATAAAAAATTACCACATCATCCTATCACATTTGATCTTTCTATCATTTTCTTTTATTAGTTGTTTCGTATCATTTAACTATGGTCAATGAATTCATGTACTATATTCTTATATTTGTTCAGAGAATGAATCATATGTTACAATTTCAGATGTTGCACCATTAATATCGACTAAGGGATTAAAATATTTCTATAATATTGTTGCATTATAGCGATTAAAATTATAGAACTTTGATTTGTGATATTTTTTTATAATACAATTTATTTTTTAACACAAAATTTTAGACTAATATTTATAATTTAACTTATATATATATATATATATATTTATTGTTAAACTGTGATTTTAAATCGAAAAAGTGGTTTGAATTGGTTTGGTTTGAAAAAATTCCAAACCGCTTTAAGGGGTTTGGCTTGAAAATTTATTTCAAATCGTCCAAAGTTTACCCCTAATGGAAACGAATGTATTATCAGGTAATATTACTCTCTAAAGTGTTCTATTAGTCCATTCGTTGTTGATAATGTTTCTTTTGTAGTAGATGTATGTGCTCCTACGAAGATCTTTTGCAGTTTTTGTTCCATTTTCTTGAAAAATCTCCTCTCTTCTTTTTGTCGGCCTTCGTTTGGGGGCCATCCAATCTAAGAAGGAACTTCCCTTTAAAAGAACCAAGTGGCTTTTCTTTACAGTTGCACAAATAGGCCAACCATTACTTGCATCATTAGTTGAAGCATTTTATTTGAGAAATTAATGAAAATTGTGCTAAATCTTTAATGGATTTTATGTTCTCAAGAGATCTACTTTTGAGGCTCGTGATAGGCACATGATCGTGAAGAGAAGAACTGAATCTCAACTTGAAACTGAGATCTGAAGAATTAGAGGTGACCCTATTGTCCCAACAATGTCTAGATCTCTCTCTCCGTGGAGTGGCTTCAACAAGTCTTTCCTAATTATCATACCCAATTGAACCATATTCTTGATTATTCATTTTGAAGGATGTACAAGAGAGAGAGAGAGAGAGAGAGAGAGATGAGTATGATTGATTGGAGAAGTAGTATAAAGAGAGATTTACAGTGAGAAACATAAGATTCGACCTTACTACACCTAGAGGGGGCGATTAGGTGTAAATGCGGAATTAAAACTTTAATTAACAAGCAACAAGTCACAAGTTAATTATGTCTAGGTGATTAGTCAAACAATTCAAATTATCTTATCTTTGAATACCGCAGTTTGTATAATAAACAATAAATATGAAAGCAGTAAATAAAGAACGCCAATATGATGACGGAAAAACTCAACTGGGAAAAACTCCAGGACCAAGCCAGTTACCTCCACTATAAACAATATGGATTATAGTATGTTCCCAGCTAGAAAACTTCACTCGTTCCCACTGTTGTAATTCCTGTAATCTCTAAGATCTGCTGTTCCTTCTAGACTCACGACCTGCTACCGTAGATACTAGACTTTCCGATCTACCTCCTGTAGCTTCCTGATCAGCGGTACTTTCCAGTCTCACGATCTGCTACCGTAGACACTATCTAGCTAACCTGTTAGACTTCCCGTTCTACCTCCTGTAGCCTCCTGATCTGCTGTCTCCTTCCAACTTCCTGATCTTCTTCTATTGTCTCTTCCAAGTGGAATTTCAAGAATCTCCAATTCTTGTGCTCTTCATACTTGTAGTCTACATCTTCCAAATCTCAATGAAAGAGTTAGTTCCTTAAAAGATTAAGGATGACAGGTGTTTTGGATTATGGAACCTTTGATGTTTTCCGAAATCGGATTGCTAGATCTCAAGAATAAATATGGAATCAGTGAATTGTGTCTTGGATCTCTCAAACAATGATATGAAAGTGTTATATATACGAAGCACAATGAAGCAACCACCAATTTTTGTACAAGACCCTTTGTATTTATAGTTAGAGATGTATGAGTAGTATGGGCCGTGAAAAACTCTCCAAAATCGAGAATTAGGTTTGGTCGGACAGGTAGGTCGCTCGAGCAAGCTTTCGGTAAAGCTCGGGTGAAAATGTTATTGCAATGGTCGCTCGAGCGAGCCTCTAGCGAACCTCGAGCGAGGGTTGAGCAGTCATCAGTATTTCTATCATAACGTTCTCTATCGATATCCGATTGCAATGATTCAAATTTCATTGGAAAGCTAACTCGAAGGGATACAATTCGTTTGGAAATAGACATATCCAAATTCTAATGTTTTCTATGTGAACAATGCGTTGCAAGTGACAACTGAGAATTTCAAACATAACTTGTGCGGCTCTTTGATACTCTTTAGATTTCTAATTGCATTTCCTTTATCATATGCGATCTTCTTGGACATCTTGGATTTCTTCAAGGACTCAAACCCTAACTTACCTAATTTATACAAATTGTAACCTAGGTCCTTGACTTTTACATCACGTCACAAATTAGTCATTTGTCCATAGAATTGTCAACACTAAAAACCTAACAAACTCTGCATTTAGCATTCTGTGACAAAACTATACAATAAGTCAAGGAAATAAAAAATATCAAACTGCACTACCCAAGTTACTCAAAGTCTTCTACTTCTTGCATTTCTTGGTGTATCTGTTTCTTGAAATCAAAAACTCAATACACAGTGTAAAAGCACGTGATACAGGAAATCAAAAACTCATCAACACAAATAAGCATGCTAGTTTGAGACGTGACATTAATGTCAATCAAAACACCAACCGATAACATTAACATCACAAAACATCAAAACCCAAATAGCTATGCATTTGATATGCAATGCACATGCTCCCCCTTACTGCAAACTCTCAATTTTTTATGCAGTAGGCAAATGTATCTATGTCTCACCTCATCGACCCCTAAAGACATATGTAACTGCTCAGAAAATGCAAAATGATATAGTTCCCCCTTACAATAAAAATATCTCCCCCTTTTTGTCACAAATGTCGAAGGGACAGAACAAAATTACACATCTCAACAATGTAGGTATAAGCAATCACAAGTATATGCAATAAACAGTAAAGTATCTCACAATCCCAACTTAAAGCATCCATGGAGTAAATGATATAAGTGACTCATATGTGTTAAGTGTCACTAATCCTCATGCCATAATTTTGTGAGAAAAGACATGCTAAATATCACTGCTAATAAGTATATTCTTCTACTTTTGAAAGTCAAACCTTAAAGCACATTAGAACCTACATATGAAAGTTCATGTCTAACAAAGAATATGTCTTCTCCCCATGACTTACAACACAAATAGTTATTCATTCTTTACAATTTGCAACAGGACCGCTCAAATATATTTTCAATCTTAAGTGCAGGCTACTTTTCATTAAGTGACTAACATGACCCATGTAACGAGTTTTAGGCCGGTTAACCCAAGTCAACTGTCCACAGACACAGGTTATGAGAAACCCTGCAGGCTTAATTGCTCAAGTCAAGTAGGCTTCGAAAAGTAGCATTAAGATAGTGAGACAACATATATTGATTCATACAGGGATAATATAGAGCTTATGTCTAATTAAAATGGTCAATTCATGTTTAAAGTCACCCTACTAACATGTGACTGCCATCCCAAATCTCACACATGCGGTAGAGTCCCACTATCAAAATCATAGTGTGTGCAATGCAGATGGTATATGAAGATACCTATATTAAATACTCCATAAGCATCCTAAACTAGTAATGTAAATTATATTACAACTTACTAAATAAACACATTCTTGAATACAACCAACAAAATCAAGTGTATTGTATATCATGCTGTAAAACACTTTCCAAATCAAAATTTTTTTGTTCTCTTTTTCTTCTTTTCACAAAAAAACCTTTAGGCCCTGTTTGATATGCAATGTTTTCCATGGAAGTGTGAAAATCTTTTCCATTTTCTACAAAATGTGTTGTTTGATGGTCTAACTTTTCAAGGGAATTCTTTTTCCAGTGGCAGGCTTCACGCGCCAGTATTCCTTGAAATGAGGGAATTCATTTTCCATTGGTTTTGTTGGTTTTTTCATTTTCCAGGTTTGACCTTTTTTTTAATTTTATTTTTAAATTTTAAATTTTTTTTTTTAAAAATAGAAAAAATTCTAAATACAATGGTAAAAAAAATTATCACTTTTATTGATAATTTCCATACAAAACAAAGTCAAACGAATAATATTCGGTATGATAATTTTTTAAAAAAAAATTTTAATTTTTTTTAACTTTTTGGCGATTGGAACAAATTATAGAACCAATGGTAGAAAAAATTATCATTTTAATGGACAATTTTCATGAAAAATGAAACCAAACGGACACCAAACTTTTAACATTTTCTAAGTGGAAAATTATACCAATCAAATACAATTAATTACAATTCCCAGTAAAACAATTTCTTGACAATTCTTTTCCCTGTAAAATATTTTCTTTCCACTCATTTTCCACCCTTTCAATCAAACGGACCCTTAGAAAAAAAAATTTGTTTTGGAAAAATAGCATTAAGATATTGAGCCAACATATATTGATTCATGCAGGGATAATATTGAGTTTATGTCTAACTGAAATGGTCAATTCATGTTCAAAGTCACCCTACTAACATGTGATTGCCATCCCAAATCTCACACACGTGGTAGAGTCCCACTATCAAGATCATAATGTGTACAGTGCAAATGGTATATGAATATACCTCTATTAAATACTCCATAAGCATCTTAAGCTAGTAATGTAAATTATGTTATAGCTCACTAAATAAACTCATTCTTGATTACAACCAACAAAATCAAGTGTATTGTATATCATATTCTAAAACACTTTCCAAATCAAAAAATTTTTGTTCTCTTTTTCTTCTTTTCACAAAAAAACCTTTAGACCAAAGCAAAAAAAAAAATTTGTTTTTTTTTTCATATAAAAATATGAATGCACCAAATACAAAAAAAAAAATAAAAATAAATAAAAATCAAACAAATCGCAAGAACATAAAATAAAATGTACGATAACAAGTAAATAAATAAACATGATGCATGCATATATCCTTCACATATTGATAAAGTACGAGCATGCATCAAAACAAACTACCTAATTAGTTAGGTATGCAAATACTCTTATCTTTTAGAGCACCGTGATATATTTCAGAATTTTTCAGATCGGATATCTTCATCACTCTCAGACTTTTCATTAGAATCCTCATCACTAACTAGGCCATCTTTTGTACTCCCCTGGTCAGATTCATTCCTAATTCTAGCAGTAAAGGTAACATTTTTCCCCTTTCCTCACGAGTGGATTTCTCACTCTGATTATCTCAGCTAGACTCATTATTAGTAAGAGTAACATTCATAGCCTTATCTAGATTTTTCTTTCCGCTAGGGCACTCACTCTTTAGGCCTTGATAGTATCTATGTCCTTACTTTCCTCAATTGCCGTGATTTTAGGCCTAAATTGCTCAGGCAAGGATCTAAGAATTTTACGCACTATCTTAGACTACGGGATTTTCTCTCCTAGGCTGAAGCTAGTTCACTATGTCATTAAGCTTGCATAGAAGGTTTCAAACATCTCATCTTCTCTAATTCTAATCTCATCAAACCTAGTTGTAAGCATCTGCAACTTAGAATTTTTAACAGCCTGAGTTCCCTCATGTGTAGTCTCTAAGATATCCCAAACGTCTTTAGGTACCTCACACATAGACACTCTCCGAAACTCTTCAGGAGACACCGCCATAAATAGGGCATGTAAGACTTTGCTATTTCAGTTACACTCATCTAAGTTAGTCCTAGTCCAATTAGCAATGGAAATGGGGATCACTGATAAGTGTGTTTTTACACACTTTTTAAGCACTTTTCGCATTTAATTAGAATTGAATTGGAGTTGTTTTCTATGCATAATTGTGTAATTTGTATGTTTGTAGGTTTGAAATCCGAATTCACGAAGAACGGAGCGAAAATGAGAAGAAAGGGACTAAAGGTGTATAAAATGGTGAAGTTAGGGACCAAATTGTACTAAATCAAAGTTGCGGTTTAGAATTTTTTGCTTGATTTCTTTTTGATTAATTTGGTATTTTCTTATGTTTTTAGCCACTTAGATATGTTTACTTAATAGCTAAGCCTTAGTTTTGCATTATATTTGGTTATTTTATTTTAGATATTTTAGTTATCCTACCTTAGCCTATATATACCTCCTATCACCTCTCACACTCATCTTTCTCTCTCCCTATCCCCCTCACACGTTTTTTCCCTTTTCTTTTCCTTTATTTTCTTTGTCTTTCTTTTATTTTTGGTTCTTGGTTCATTGGTTGAAGAAGAGGTTGATAACAAGGAAGATTCAATCCAAAGGAAATTGGAGAAATCAATGAAGATGATCCAAAGCATGAGTTAAAAGGGTTGTATTGTTATCTTTGGTTTATTTTCATTATTTTCCAATACTTGTTATGTATTGTAATATGATTCTCCTTGTTATTATTTATATGATGATGAATTAAGTATTTTTGTTGGAATTTATTGAGTAACTTAACTTAATGCTTCATTAATGCAATTATATGTTTATTAGAATATTGTTATGCATTGGTTATCAAAATAATAGTGTATTAATCATCATGTTGAAAATTACTTCATTTATGTGATATCAATAAATGTGGTAATTAGGTATTTATGTGATTGTTGAAAAATGATTACATTTGCTAGACCGAAATGATTGATACCTCGGATTTGCATTAGTATATCTTTTGCGCGTTTAGGTGATATAGAAATATACACCTACTCTGAGTGACCCGTTGAGCATTTTCACAGATATTCATGCAATTGGTTAACTTTGTATCGACATAGAAATATGCGGTATGAATTAATTAATTAGGGTTAATATGCACTTGAAAGAGGGTATTAGCTAAAACGGGAAAATCGGGTCTGACTACTTATTTTGATGATTAGCATCTGCACGTGATCGAATTGACATTAATGAAGTATAGGTTAAGCGAAAACATAAATTCCAACATCTTTTCAAAATCGAACCTTTTTACTTTTTTATCTGTTATTTTATCAGTTTTTAGTCTAACTGTAGTTTTTAGAGTTTTTAAATCATTTTTAAATCTGTGTGTGTGTCTTTCGTTAAATCAGGACAGATAAACTTCAAATTGAATTCCACACTCTCTGAGGGATCGATTTGGACTCTTTAGGTCCAGTTTTACTACTTGTTCTCGACCCGTGCACTTGCGGCATAGAATCACACGCGAACAATCACTGCGTTTTCTATAGTTGTACTAGGGGCACTTCAACCATTCACAACACTCAGCCATATACGTTCATCCATAGATTTTAAAAAGGCTCTCATTCTAACATTTCAATAGGCAAAAATACTGCCATCAAAATAAGGCGGAACAGATAATGAACTAACTATCTAGACAAATAGGGTCACGAATCGAAATAAAGCTCTGATACCAATTGAGAAACGCAAGTTTCGACCCTACTACACCTAGAGGGGGGACGATTAGGTGTAAATACGAAATTAAAAATTTAATTAACAAGCAATAAGTCACAAGTTAATTATGTCTAGGTGATTAGTCAAACAATTCACATTATCCTATCTTTGAATACCGCAGTTTGTATAATAAACAATAAATGTAAAAGCAGTAAATAAAGAACACTAATATGATGACGGAGAAACTCAACTGGGAAAAATTTCGGGACCAAGCCAGTTACCTCCACCATAGACAATATGGATTATAGTATGTTTCCAGTAGCAAACTTCACTCGTTCCCGCTATTGTAATTCTTGCAATCTTCAAGATCTGTTGTTCCTTCCAGACTCACGACTTGCTACTGTAGATACTATCTAGCCACCCTACTAGACTTCCCGATCTACCTCCTGTAGATTCCTGATCTGCCGTACTTTCTAGTCTTACAATCTGCTACCGTAGACACTATCTAGCTAACCTGCTAGACTTCCGTTCTACCTCCTGTAGCCTCCTGATCTGCTGTCTCCTTCCAGCTTCCTGATCTTTTCTATTGTCTCTTCCAAGTGGAATTCCACGAATCTCCAATTTTTGTGCTCTTCCTGCTTGTAGTCTACATCTTTCAAATCTCAATGAAAGAGTCCGTTCCTTAAAAGATTAAGGACGCCAGGTGTTTTGGATTATGAAACCAAATATGTTTTCCAAAACCGGATTGCTAGATCTCAAGAATAAATATGGATGAATCAGTGAATTGTGTCTTGGATTTCTCAAACAATGATATGAAAGTGTTATATATATGAAGCACAATGAAGCAACCACCAATTTTCATGCAAGACCCTTTGTATTTATAGTTAGAGATGTATGAGTAGTATGGACCGTGAAAAACTCTCCAAAATCGTGAATTAAGTTTGGCCGCACAGGTAGGTCGCTTGAGCGAGCTGTCGGTAAAGCTCGGGCAAAAATGTTACTGCATTAGTCGCTCGAGCGAGCCTCTAGCGAACCTCGAGCGAGGGTTGAACAGTCATCAGTATTTCTATCATAACTTTCTTTAACGATATCCGATTGCAATGATTCAAATTTCATTGGAAAGCTAACTCGAAGGGATACAGTTCGTTTAGCAATAGACATATCCAAATTCCAATGTTTTCTATGTGAACAATGCGTTGCAAGTGACGACTGAGAATTTGGAACATAACTTGTGCGGCTCTTTGATACTCTTTAGACTTCTAATTGCATTCCCTTTATCATATGCGATCTTTTTGGACATCTTGGACTCCTTCAAGGACTCAAACCCTTGCTTACCTAATTTATACAAATTGCACCCTAGGTCCTTAACTTTTACATCACGTTACAAATTAGTCATTTGTCCACAGAATTGCCAACACTAAAAACCTAACATACAATATTGTGATAGGTACGATGGATTGGGGTATTTATGTAGAGAGATATTTTGTGTAGAGTTATGGTGGAACTGAGTTTTCTAAATTTCATACATAACAATATCTTATAAATAGACGTAATATATTATTGTTATTTTATCACCTGATTTTTGAAATGTATTTTTAAGCTTGTTAAATGTGAAATTGTGGCCTGTTTGAGCCATCTTATTGTAGATTGAGAATGAAAAATATAGTTCTTTTTGGGATCCACACAAGAGATAGAAAAAGTGAATTTAAATGTTGATATGATGGATAACGGCCATATTTTTTTATTTTAATGAGATGAAAAGGTAACCCAAACGGGGGGCTGTATATTTAATGTATTGTAGTCATGTATTTTTCCCCTATTCTTATCGGATCGGATATGGATAGATCTGATCCGTTTATGGCCCTACAAACGCCGATGGAGGTAAATGTTCAATCTGCCCACCGCCACCGCCTCAAAACCCTAGCACAACATAATTTACACATATGAAGGAGTGAATTGCCTAAATAGTCACTGAACTTTACGCCATACTTTCAAGGGGTCACTGAACTTTAAAAATCACGCAATTAGTTACTAAATTTTGCCAATCATAATACCAGTAGTCACTCAACTCACACCGTTAAGGAATTGGACAGAATTCTTGAACAGTTGGTATTTGAACACATTTTTAAAAAATTTAAAAATCAAAAAAACCAAAACACAAAAATCAACCCCTAAACCACCTTAGAGCCACCACTTATGGACCACCAAAACTCCACCCTCCAGCCACCTTGACGCCGGACCATCGTACTACCTTGAAGCTCTCACTTCCCTTTTCGCAACCCACCCAATTTCCGGCCATAACACCAACCGATTTGGCCAAAAATTCAAGCCAAAATAGGCGGTGTGGCTAGAATCTTCACTTCTGCCACCACTTATGGACCACCAAAACTCTACCCTCCTGCCACATTGGCTACAGAACCAACATACCATCTTGAAGCCCTCACTTCCCTCTTCGTAACCCACCTAAGATCCGGCAATAACACAAATCGATTTGGCCGAAAATTCAAGCCAAAATAGGCTGCCCGCGCAACAAAAAGTGGTCGGAATCTTCACTTCCGGCGACACCCATGCCCTACACAACCTCCAGATCGATCAATCTCCTCAATAGGCACCTACAGATGTCTTCATACCATCAAATACTACAGAAAATAAAAATTCCCAGCCAATTTCGTCAACATCGAACTCGAACCACCAAAATCGATTTCCGGTACCGGCGGGATGATTCACGATCGCGGACCACCTCCACTAGGACCGCCTCGTCAAGGTGCACCTAATGCACCTATGGATCATCTCCAATTTCACCCCATATGGAAGAAGCAGCTTCGCCTGAAATTCGCAGAGGAAACCGGCCCTTTCAATTGATGTTTCTCTACAGCTTTAACCTACAAATTGGACCAACCACCATGAAATTTATGAGAAAACGGCTGTGGATAAGGATTCAATTGTTGCTTTTCATCAAACAAAAGAACTTTTTTTGGATGTCGCTTATAGAACTGTCACCGGCTTCATTTCAGTTTCTTTTCAATTTTTTTCTTTTTTTTTTTCCTTATTTAAAATGCCAACTGTGTAACAAATTCGTCCATTTGACATTTACCATCTAAGTGGCATGCCACGTCATTAGACATGTCAGCATTCCGTCCAATTAGTTAACGGATGTGAGCTGAGTGACTATTGATATTACGATTGGCAAAGTTTAGTGACTAGTTGCGCGATTTTTAAAGTTCAGTGATTCCTTGGAAGCATGACGTAAAGTTCAGTGACTATTTGGGTAATTCACTCCATATAAAGCATAGACATTGTACACCTAAATTTACTTAATTTTTAACATATGGGATATTTTCAATCAATTAAACTTCTAAGAGCATCTCCAATGGACTCTCTATTTTTAAAAAACATATTCTATCATGTGGAGAATATCTATAAATTTAGAGAGTCAATTTTGAATACTCCAATAAACTCTTTATATTTAACACTTAATTTTCTACTCCCAAAAAATATTTATTGTTTTTCTTTACCTTTTATTTTAACTAATTTTTCTTTAGATTATTTTGTTGTTTTCCTACATTGAAAATTGAAACACCTTAAATGCGTTTAATTATAGAGTGTGAGTTTAGCTCTCCAAATTTGAAGAGACAAACCCACTTTCTAAATTAAAATGTTAATTTAAAGAGTTTCTTTGAACATAATTTTAAATGTTGACTCTTTAAAATAAATAGAATTTCATGTTTAAAGAGTCTCTTGAAAATGATCTAAGTAGTTTCAAATTTAGTCTAGCATAATTATTGTATGGGAATAATGAAGTGCCCACTTTCTCATTCTCTTACTATAAACGTCGATTAATCCACAACATATGCTTCTCTCTTACGTATTGTACTTGGAAAAATGAATTTCCCACTTTCTCAATCTTGTATTATAAATACGGATTATGCGACAACTTATGCATATTGCGTACATTCAACTTGACATAACTGATAAAAATATGAAAAACGATTCACGCTAGATAATTAGCCATTGTTGTCTATAAATGATATATTTGACTAGTTAAATTGGACAATACTTTAAAAAAATCTATATACAAAGTACATTAATTGCCATCACGTGACAAAAAAATTGCCAAAGAAGTCACCATCATTATAGTACATATGGGTAAATGATAAATGAAGATAGTGATATATGTTACAAGTTATTAAATAGGCCGTCACCTCCAACCCAAAAATGCCTAGAAAAAAACGTACTTTAAATAAACACTTTCAGAAACAAACATATAAACTTGCCTAAATTCAAATAAAATTCAAAAGCACCAAACGGGTTTCAACCAATCAAGAAAATCCAATTTGGGAAAGGACCATCTTCAAACTCTTTAAAGTAGAACCTATAAGCCCTTTTAACTAATTTCCTCAATTTTTTGCTTTTCATTTTGTTAATAATAAGGTCCTCAGCTGAGTCCATCACATGTTTACACAAACCTTTGTGTTTCTTTGACCCTTTCTTTTAATAATGGTTGTAAAAATAATTAAAAAATATTAGGGTCTGTTTGGTATGACTTCTACTTCAATTTTGTAGAAAAACTATCGAACATAGCTAACTTAAATTGACTTCCTTCTAAAAGTTCTTCTAGCAAAACGAAGTACTTTTAAAAAATTATCCGTATATGTCAAAAGTAATTTCTTAATATCAAAAATAAATGAAAACTTAGTAGTCTAGTGTTGATGTATCTAGACGCTTTTAAAGTTCGAATAATTTGTGAGTCTGAGAAAAATTTTAAATATAACATTCACGCCTAGCCGTAAAATTTTATCCTCTCTGACAATGTAACACGGTTTTAATTCTTTCCCTTAACCTCCTTTATAATTGCTTCCATTATTGTCTAATCATTTTTTTTCATAATAACTAGTATTAGAATGAAAGAATCACACAAAAGCACGAACATGGACGGATTCAGGACTGGATTACAAGTCGGACTAATACGTAAAAAAAAATCATACATAATTTGTTTTTACATAATTTTTTTTCTAACTAAAAAAAAATCAGTAGATAGGGGTGACCGGGTGAGACCGGAGCCCGACCCAACCCTCCCCTCCATCCATCCCTGAGCACGAAGTCTTTTTTTGGTTTTCAATATTTTACCCATCAAGTATGGTGAATATGTTGAGATTACTTACAAGTTAGTCCCTACTTGGTTTATATAAAAAAAAAGTTAGTAGATTTTAATAAAATTTGATGGGATGCGTAGTTGAAAAGTTGTGTACCCCATAAAATATATGGTTAAAATTAATTATTGATTTGAATTTTAATTTTAATTTTCAGTTGAATCAAATAGGGGTTTAATTGACATGTGAATCTCTTATAAATTATATAAAATCCTAAAAATTCTCATTCCTCGAAAAAGGAGTAAAGTGTGTATTGTAATTTGAAAGCATAGAACAGAGAAGAAACCAAAAGAATATAATTATAAAAATAAAGGGTATGCTTCATGATACTTTGCATGGCTAATCATCAATCTTAATCTACATAAACATAATTATAATAATAAAAATTTTAATATTATAATTCATCAAGACAGAAGGCTGCCAACACATTTTAATAATAATTGAATTAAAAATTCAGAATAAACCAAAATGGAAAGTTAATCGATCCATAATATAATCGATGATGACGTAGCAGGTGATGCAATTGTGCTAATTAATATTTAAATAATCAATTTTATATATTTGGATAGATTAATATAAGCACATTATTGGTATAGCAAATCCCTTTTGCTGTTTTTAAGGATTCTATAAAACCTAGTAGAAAAATGAATTCTTTGGTAAAATAAATAGTACAATACTTAATTAAAATATTATCCGAGAAAAAAATGTTAAAATTTTATTCATTAAATTATTCAACCATATTAAATAATATATACTAGGCGTACTTGAATTCAATAAAATAGGGATTTTCATATTGGGGACACCCAACTTTAGGGTATAGGTAAAGTCCCTTTTCTTAAAGGACTTGTTTGGTAAAATAAGTGGTACTATGATATTATTATCGAAGAAAATAAAGCTTGTTATAAACTCTAGATAAAAAAAAGAGAAAACTAGAAAAATCAATAAATTTGTGTGTATTTTATTAAGAACCAAAACCCTATATTTATAGGAAAAATTAGAGATACAATAGTAATAATTTCTAGAACAATTGGAATACAACGTTCATTCACTAACAAACTTATCATTTACAACACTACTCCTTGAATAACATATCACAAAATATCAGCCTCGTTAAAACCTTATTAAAAAATTCCAATGGTACAAAACTTGATAGAAGGAAAAAGAGTACAATTGTTCCCCCTGATTTCATTCTTGTATCGATTCATCTTTATATATCTTGCAAGTCAATGTCTTCACTATGACAATTTTTATGTCTCATATTGTCTTGTATAGTTTTCAAATAACACCGTCTTCATACGAGATATTTATCAACCTTTGATGATTGTAATAACATAATTATTCGAAAAATAGCTCTTGTTGATCTTTTCGGTAGTTTCACACATAGCAGAGTATTATTTTGAGGGTAAAGTATTTTAGTTTATGAACATTGGTTACAAAAATATGTCTCATTAAAACTTTATTAAGAAAAACGTCGTGGAAAAAACCCTGTGTTACAGAAGTTGTTTCATAAAAACATTGTAAGGAAAATCCAATAGGATAAAACCTTGGTTAAAGGAAAAATAGAACAACGCGTATTTACTCTCCCTTATGATAATATTGCTTGAATTATATGTTTCAAGCATATTAAATCTTTTAACGTAACATTAATAGACATGCCAAATGAATTGGCTTTAATCAAAATTATTATATGCATATCAAATTTCATGCATTGTTTGATTAATAAAATAGAAACATGTGATTACATCTGCCACATAATAATTTATCTATTATACAAGTTTTCGCAAAATTCATTATGTAAAGTGTCGTAGATTTCATATTATGATTTTATTTTTTCTATTTTCATTTCGCATAAGTATTCACCTCTAAGTGTTCAAATTGTAGATCTAGAAACTTCATGTTTCTCTAACAAGTTTAATTTTACTAGGATTACGTTCCAAAAGTTCATGTTTCTCTAGTAAATTCTTTTAATAAGATCGCGTCATTTTATTTGACCAATCATTATTTTGATCGATGACGAATTTATTTTGATACCCTATATACTCAGAATATGAATTGATACATTATGTACAAAAATATTGTCGACAACCTTTTGCTTTCGATTCTATTTAGAGTGTGTTTGGTAGGGATTTTTGGGGGAAGAATTGATTTTTGAATAGTGATATGATGGGAAATGTGTGGTTGAAAAAAAAGAAAAAAGTATTGATGTGATGAAAAATATTATTTTATTGAAGAATGTATGGTTGAAAATGAGAATTGATTTACTGTATAAAATGAGAATCTGTACCAAACATGCCCTTATTTCTCTATAATAATACAACTTATTGGGATATCTCAAGTTTTATTATTTCAGTTACCGAACCTCTTATGAGGTTTTAAAACTTGCTATATCTAATTAATCATCAAAAGTGTATGCTTCAATTCTGTTTGGAAATTTTTATATTAGAATCAAATATTATCACACTTCATGCATATCTTATATTTATCAAATATAGTATTAACGAATTGTCTTTTCAGGAGTTAATTCGAGTTGGAGCATTTAAAATTGGTGTGTGTAATATTGTTGATCTCTTTGATCAATAAATTCGTCTAAATAAATTATTTCTCGAACTTCTGGTTCGAATGATCTTTTGCGGGGATTTAGATGATAATGTATTTGTGCATTATTTTCAACTTCTTCAATCATCACCCTAATGTTGAGAGAATTGTCCAATTAAAATTTACAATTAGCAAATTGCGTTATTAAATATCACCCATTTGAGATAGGGGTTCAAACTACGTATTTCTTCTCAACATTCTTTACTTTTCATCTCAATGCAATATGGTAGATTAATTGTATATATATTGCACTATCGAAAAATTAGATGAAGAAATCAAACCCTGACTAAGTCAATTATAATATAGAGAACTATAATGTTGGAATGATGTGTACTAATATTCACTAAACAAAAATGGGAAGTATTTTTTTCTCAAATATATTAATTAGAGATGTTTAATATGAAATATTATCAAACTATTTATTGACATTCCAACTAACACTAATTAAAATGTTGATATTTACGCTCACTAGCATTAACAAAATACACCGTCTTATATGTATAATGTGAAAATTATGAGACCCCATTTACATTAAAAAATATAAGGATGATGAACGAGGCCTCATCATCATCCTCCACGTTGATAAATGGTGTCTCATCATCCTCACATTATACATACAATACGCGTGTCTAAAATTTCAAATTAACAAATTAATCAGGTAATACAAATAATATCTAAGTGGTCAACGTGGAGGATGATGATGACCCATCTATCACCCTGATTAATTTTTAGAAATATAGGGAATTCGATCCATATTTTAACTAATGATGGTTAATGAAAAAAATTTCATGAAAGAGAATAAATATCATACAAGATTTCATTAGATTGAAGAATCTTTTAGTTCTTCGTTGAATATCCACTTGAATTTCTAATTTTGCATTATTATTCATCCATTGATGGTCCAACTGGTCATACAAAACAATAAAATCAATTGAACTTTGGGTTCAATATAGCGTTTGTTTCAATTGTACCACTCATTTTAGAAACTCGGCACGTTTCTCTTTAATTTAATAAAGAGTAAATTATTACCAATAGTAAGATTTTATTCTCGCACACAACGCAATATTGATTTTTATATAATATCAAAACAATATTCTTTTGGAATATTGATATATACCTAGTTATAATTATTCACAAGTAATAGAATAATATTTTTCAGGAGTATTGATACATTTAAATTAATCATAACATTCTTCTAAATTTTAATATATATAAATTTGTGTTTCTTTAGGAACACAATATAGTATTTTTCAAGAATACTAATATACTTTTTAAGAATATTGATATATATTTTTTTGCTTCTTCTGGAGCAATATATTAATATTTTTCTAAAATATTGAAATTGTAATGACATACTCTTCGGGAGCAAATTATTCTTTGAGAATATTGAAAAACCAAATTAAATATTCTTTTGGATCGATAAATTAATATACTTCTTGAACATTAGTAAAACAAAACAAATATTTTTCTTTAAAATTAAAATCAATGTTGAATTTTTTAATTTGTGTTTCTTCATGAACACAATGAAATATAATTCAAGTTGTGTGTTACTTCGAGAGCACATTATATTTTATTATTTAAAATAATAAATTGTATAAGAATTTACTCTTCAGGAATAAAAATATAATTTATGTTAGACCGTATTCAATTATGCTCTTCGGGAGAAAATAAAATATAATTAGAATATATGTAAATAATAGTGCTATTTTAGGAACAATAATATTTCAATAGACAGATCTATAAGTAATATTCTTTTGAAATATTAATTATACTGTTGTGCTACTTTAAGGGCTATAACATGATAGATTATCAATTTAAAATTTATGAAAGAACCTCTAAAAAATTTAATCAGATTAAAAATATTAATTATCATACAAACATGATATAAATTTATATATACAAAGTAATTACCATACATGCATTAGGCAAAAAAAATCTTAGGAATCAAATAAATGTTTACAAGAATGATAGATTCCAATTCAGTGTTCGTCCGTTAAAATTTAATTTGTCTTCAATAGTCAACTGATGTCAAATTTCTTAAAAATCAAATAACTATTTTAGATAACTTATTAAATCTCATGCATACTTTATAAGCATTTCACATATACGTAGTTTATCATTGATTAAAAGCATATAACCTACAGACAATCCACCATACAAATGATATTTGTGCAGACATGAGACATGCGTTGAAACAAACGGGGGCTAAATATACCGAAACACAAACAAAGGCAGTAAATACTACATGGTGAAAAGTAATCATTATGCATAATAAAAATAATTATTATGGATTTGCATACAAGCAAAAAAGTATAGAAAAAGAAGAAGCAATCTCGTTTTGACGCATATGTTTATAGAAAAATTCACATGTCACCAAATTAATTTTGGTTCACGTAACACAGATGATTATGTTTATAAAAATTATTACCTTCTAATTAATTCACTTTGATTTGAGATAATCGTGCCAATAACGGGTTATAAACTAGAGAGAAAAAAAAGAAAACTAAAGAAGTCAATAGATTTATGTGTATTTTGTTAAAAATCAAAACCCAATATTAATAGAGAAGAATTAGGAATACAATGATAATAATTTGTAGGACAATAGGGATACAATTGTCATTTACTAATAAACTTACTATTTACAACAAAGCTAACTTATTTATTATTATTTTCACTTGCATCTAATATTATGTGTTGGCGTGCTTGAATAATATCAGCAATTTTATTTCGGAACATTTGAGGCTTTACGATACAGATTAAGTCCCTCTTGTATGACGATGACTTATTTGGTAAAGTAGACAATACATTACTTACTCGACAATATTAACAAATAACAAAAGTAAGGGTTTGTTCTATTTACCATTTTCAAACCGTTTTCTGTTTTCGATTTTTCAAAATAGTGAAAACGCGTTCTCTTTCTTATTTTTGAAAAAACATTTTTAAAAACAAATTAAAAATTAACAAAGAAAACCCAAAAAACGACAAATTTGTCATTTAGGGTATTTTCAGTTATAATCAACCCAAAATTTTCAAAAAGCGTTTTGCGTGTTTTCAAAATGACAGAAAGAACAAATTTTCAACAATCTCTAAATGAACACTCAAAATACAAAACAAAAAATGAATTCAAAACTCAACACAAAATTAAAACACAAAGAGAACAGCTTGTTCATTGTACCATTCACTCAAGTCTAATAGTGTGAGTCGCAAGTGTTGGAATGGAGATCCCTCAAGACGGTGACAATTACTCACCACCTCAGAAACAACTCCCCACTTTGTATGTTTCGGATTTACTTTTTTCCTTCCATCTTCTGGTGCAAATCCAATGTAAGATTTCTGGCTCATTTTTGAGAAGTCAAAATGAACTTTTAAGATCCAAAAATTGCTTTTGAACCCATTTCATTAATTTTATAAAATTGTTTCTTCTAGTTAAAAGTACCTCTAGAGGGAGATTATCCAATGTGACTCTCTAAAAGTATTTTCGAAATAAGAAATTCTGTCAAAAATTAATTTCCAAACAAAAATTAAAGTAGCTTTCTCAAAAAGCTCTTCTACAAGAAGCAAAAGCCATGCCAAATGGCCCCTTGGACATTATGTACATATTTTTAACAAAACAACATAGTGATAAATAGACGACACTGATTTCAACAGAAGTTGGGTTTTTGATATTAATATCTCCATTCTTTTGCTCAATGCTCAACCTAATTGAAAACCCTGTATGGTTACGTACTAATGGTCCCTGCTAGGTACACAGAGCACAAAAAAGGCTCATAGAATGGAACTTTATAGACCTGCTGAACGAGGAGATATTCGAAACTGGAGTGGCAGGAAGAAGAAAGCCGGTTCAATTTCTGCAGCCGATTATCAGCTGCTGGAATCCTGATGATGCTGCTAATACTCGAGGACAATTTTGCCCATTATTGATGATCTTTCATTGAAAGAGAAAGCTCTCATCAGCTCCAAATCCTGCCCCCATTGCTGCTGCTTGGAAACTGGATCTCAATTTTTCAAGTTAAAGTTGCTAACGCCGGAAATTGCTTACTGATACACGGATAGTGAATTCAAAAGGCTTACTTGATAGTTTCACGAGGATCCTTAGCTTCCACAAATGGTCCATATCTATGCATTTCGGTAACCTTCGTTGAGCCCGGAGAATACAGATGCGTTTGGTGCTGGAAAACGTGACATGTATAAATATACTTCATCACATAGGATTAATAAGTTATTGATGTCTACGGCTATATACCTCAGGTATCAATCCTCGACGTTGCCATTCAGCTTCAAATTGCATTGATGAAGAAAGTTGGTCACTAGTATGATGGATGTTATCCCAAAATTCTCGACCGATTGGCTTTGAGGCCGAATTTCCCAAACTCAAGTCGAGATTGTGGTCAAATGCATTGCTAGTAGAATCTGTCATTTAAAAAAAAAAAAAAAAAATCCCATCTCTAGAATCAATTCAATGAAGAATCTATGAAATAACGTACACACGCAACTACTTGCTCTTTCATCTCACCTGCAGCTCTAAGTTCTTCATAAATGCTGGGATCAAAATTGGTTACTGCTTCCTTTCCATTAGACTTGATGGCAGCTTTATCATGAGCCCTAATTTAGTGCCAGAAATTCAGTAGTATCTGTTGAACTGTAAATAAGCAGAAATTAATGCAGGCAGTATGTCAAACACACAAACCTGGCAGCTTCAACTTCACTATCAAAGAGACCCAAATAAACATACCTGTTAACACATAAGAGCAATGGAAATTATATATCAAAATTTAGATTAGAAAAAACCCACAAAAGGGTTTAAATTTAATCTTCCAAGAATGAAAATTTGAGAGAAAAGGGAGAATCACACACACACACACACACACACACACACACTATGTGATTACTTTTTGCCTGAGAACTGCCCCATTCTGGCTTCCCATCTACCACATCTGTGCAGAGTAACACCTCTATACTTGGAACTTCCTCTTGGAAATCCGGTACTTCGTCGTCGAAGTACATGAACAAATTCTTCCTTCGTTAGATTGCTCATCTGAAACACAACATAGAATATTATGTTTCCCCTCAAAAAGTCTACATTTTTCCTTTATTGTGTCCAAGAAACCTCGAATCTAGAATACAAACTGTTGAAGATAACAAAAACACATTGTAAAAGATCAGGTGAAACAAAGAAGACTCTAACAGCATATGAGATAGCAAAAAATTGATATATGTATTAAAGAAGAAAAATAAGCTAAAATCTTATTCATTCTACTGTCAAGTCCCAAATCTCTCTTGGAATAAGCTACCTGTTTTAAGTCTTCTCCGTAATCATCTAAACTGTAGTTTATGTCTGCCTCTACTCCCCGGAACTTGATCGCTGCCCTATCGTATGCACTGCCACACATTCGTTTCTAAACATTAGTCTCTTCGAATTTCACATTGAAATTTTTCTTTAACTCAATCAAGAATCTGTAAGAAACCCGAATTAATCTTACCGCGCTGCAGCATGTGCTGTATCAAATCCACCTACACAAATTAGCAAGAAAAAAAAATTGGCTAATCAGACTGTTAAATCCATAAATTTCATTAATTCTCAGTTTCAAAAAGGAATAATCTTGTTAGACACATTAAACTGACCTAAATAAACTTGTTTTCCACAATCCCTGAATCAGAAAAGAATCAGGGAAATCAATTCTTTTTGAATAATGGAAAGATTGTATAAAAGACAAAGGCTGATTTATATAAGTTTTACCATATGTGTGATTCCCACCGGCCGGTTCGCCGGTAAAAGGTGACGCCGCGGTACCGAGAGGTCCGGGACCTTGGCCCACGGCGGCTCTTCTTGAGTGGTTGCGAAACCTCCGCGGCAGATTTCCCTAAGACGCCAGGTATGTTGGGGTCGGAATGACAGAATTTCACCCCCATCCAGTGAGCCCTCGGAAAATTGGGTGCTGCTCCTCCGCCGGATGTAACGGCGGTTTCCGACTCATCCACCGGAAAAAACTGCCGTGTCACCAGCGGTTCATTCCCCAACGAACATGGTCCTATATCATCACCATCACCGTCATGTGACACAGAGAAACCAAAGATTTTACTGCTTTTCTTGTTCGCATCACCTCCACTTCTTCTTTCCGCATCTTCCTCCTCAGAAAAACCATCCTCCATCAAGTTCCATTCAGATCCGACCCGTTTACCCTTTTCACCTTCATCCATCCTTTGATCCAGTGAATAGTTCAGATTCCACATTTCTGTTTCTTTCAATGAAATTTGAACAGTTCTGGCACTGTAGGAAGTTGTTCAATTCAGAGAAATTAAGGGGAGAGAGAACGTATAAAATTTTCTGAATTCAAATGAGCACTGTCCTATCAGTAGCAAAGATTTTGGGGGGCTGCAAAATGCTTATTGTTTGAGTTTTGTAGTAGCAGCAAGCAGTAAAATATACATAATAATGCTTGTATAGAATAGGAGAAGTGTATGTTTGCTCTTCAAAGGACAGAAAAAAAACCTATCTAACTATATATTCTGCAACAGAAAAGGAGAAAAAATGTTCCCAAATTTCAACTATTCAACTAGATCTCGTGGATCCTCCCTCTCTGCCCAATACAGCATAGACGAGGCTAGTTATTCAAGTCTCTCTGTGGGGGTAGGGCAGGGTAGGGTAGGGTGGTGGTAGGGTAGCCGAGTAGGGGTAGGGGTGGGGTGGGGTGGGGGTGATATACAAGTTGGCTTCTTGTTTTGTATGTATAGGTGAAACATTAACTCTATTTTATCTCCATTGGTTGTATAAAAGAGAAACTCTTTCTTCTTCAACTTTCCGACGTTAACCAAATCGAAAAGCATCCTTTCTCTCTCCTCATTTTCACCCCAGTGAGTGAGAGTCCGATAATGGAAACAGACAGCACCAACCCGCTAACCATCACATACCCTTAATTAGGCGATAAGCTAATCATCATTCATTAACTCTCACGTCTTTTCTCATCAAAACATGGAGAGAAAAAAAAAAAAAAAATTGTTCAACTTGCTATCTATGGGCCCCATCTCGAATAGTACTAAGATTATCCGCTTAATTGAATAAACGGAATCGGGACGGAATTGAAATTGTTGCCTCGAAGCAGGAAACATGATTCTGTTCCGCAATCCGTCCTGTTTAAAATTAATTTCATATATAAGTTTTTTTAATAAACAAAAAGAAAAGATTTGTCATAAGTTTTAAAGAGAACCTGAGTTGTTCTTAAAAAAAAGAAAAAAAATATTCACTAACTAAAAATATAAATAAATAAAATAAATAAGAAAAACAAAGGGCGATAAATGAGGTAGGGAACTTGCACCGTCTCGTCTTACTTTAATCGGGTATGGAGTTAAGACAAGATAACAACAATACCCGATGAAACAGGAATCGAGAATAGTCGACCCGTCCCATCGACATCTTTATCCCCATATGCATAGAGATTTAACATTGCATAATAACTCATATTTGAACCTCATTTTTCAAAATATATTTTTCTAAATTCATTTTCAACTGCACATTATTTCAATAAAATAATATTGCATTTAAATTTAAAAATTTGTCTTACTTTTATTTAACCACACATTCTTAATAAAAATCATTCCTACAAAATTTATTTCAAAAAATGGGGCTGAATAATAGAAGTTAAAAATGGTAATTGATACTGAGTTCCTGTTTGGCTCCTATTAAATTACATTACATTGTATTAAAATTTTTTCTCTCTTCATTACAGCCAAATATTCATCAAATAAAATATTATTACACACAAATCTAAAACTTTTCATTACCTTTCCACCACACATTCTCCCATCAATCACTATTCCAAAAATTTTCAACCATAAAAAATATAAAATAATGGGGGCCAAACAGGGATTGAGTTGTTCTTTTATTTTTATATATTTAAAAATACTTTTCAGTGTGTGAGGGAATTAGTATCTCATGCGTAACTTCGGTATGTGTAAATTATTGTTCTCATAATTGATTTTATCCTTAAAATGTCCTGAAATATGATCACTAATGGCTCCTTTTTAGCTAAGGCCCTATTAGTTTCAGATTTTAATTTAAGTTAAAATCAAACAATCAATATTAATCATATCTTTCATGGGATCCCATAACCTTTCAACCACACATTTTAAAAATTTCAATCATAATCTATTAAAAATATAATTTTAATCCCTACCAAACACCCACGAGCTTCCATCATAAATATCAACCCCATTATATTAAATAGCATAAATTCTTAAATATTGATGAATGTTTTCAGAATTAAGTGAATGAGATTTGAACAATGATGTCGAGGGTATGTTTGAGCCACGTTATTTTGGAATAGTAAATTGATGGAGAATGTGTGGTTGAAAAAAATGAAAAGTTATTGACGAGATGAAAAATATTATTTTATTGAAGAATGTGTGGTTGAAATAAGTAGAAAAATGAGAATGAAAATTTTAATGTGGCTCGTACATGGACCGAGAGTAAATTATACGAGTCTATGTTTAATTTTTAATCTTTTTCTACTTATTATTACTCGTAATATACATGTACTGTTTAAAATCATAACACGATGATGGAATATCGGTGATATGATAATCTATTATTCCTCACATTTATCTCCATCTTCTCCATCTTTTCATAAAAATTGAACTGTTCAATCCAATTATTTCATATAAACTGTCACGTCATCGATGTTCCATCATTATAATGATAAATATCATTATTTACAAAATAATGCATAACTTGTTCCATCATTATAATAGTGCATAATTTAGAACGTCAAACCAAATGATACGAAAGCCGCAAAAAAATAAATAATAAACAATTGTTAATGTGTGGTCCCTTTTATTAACGTCGTTGAACTAGACAAACTTCGAAAGGGCCAAATAGTAATTTCTCAAGATGCTAAGATAGAAGACCAAATAAGTGGAGAAGACAAATTTGGCAAATGAAAAGGGTTCTTATCGTGATTCCACTATTTGATCAATAATTTTTTTATCTTTCTTTGAATCACTAAAAAAGAGATCATTGATTCTCGAAGTTATGAGGAAAGTGACAAAGGAGGAGAGAGGAGGGGCAATTTGGGAAATGAAGAGGTGGGATGATTGAGAGTTGACGGGAAGAAGGATACATTGGGGTCAGAAAAGGAAAATGGAATAATGGTACTAAAAGGAAAATATTTCCAAAAATGTTCAATCCAAAAGTACGGGGAAAAAGGGATACCCATTTCCTCCCTTCTTACAATTCTACCTCGTATTTATCAATCTTTTTCCTATGCCCACTCTCACTATCCCCGCGCGTGGCTGACATTACAGATTATTTTTTGTTGTCCTGTCTTTCGAAAATTTCAATAGAGGTTACCCAACTTGCAGATTTATTTTACATCGGTCCTCTAACTTCAATTTATATAATCTGGATTACTTAATTTATGTATTTATTTCAATTTGGTCAATTTTAATTGTGACCAAAGCAAATCGCCATCTTAAGTGGCCGAGAGAATCCATGACTTGCCGCTTGTTCCTAGTTAAATGAATAGCTACCACCACATGGAAAGATGAAAAGGTGAGTTTAGAACTTTATTTCTAAGTCTTTATTTTTTCTTTTGTAAAAATTGATAAAGATTAAGTAGTGTCCGCACTGTTTCGTAGAAGGCATTGCATGTATTCACGATGGTGAAATTACTTTCTGAGTATTATTTCTTTCATAAAGATCTAAACTTTCATTGACATATAAAAAATTAGGGCAAATTATTAAGACAACTCCTTAGGGTTAGGAGATATCTCTTCCATTTTCATAAATTACACGAATTTATCTTATTTCAAGTTTTGAATAACGCATGCTTTCCCTTAAGTTTATGCGAATTTAAGAAACACCCAGACGTTTTTAGATATATAAACCTCCATTATTTCTAGCTTTCAATGACATAGGAGTATAGTGTGTTGATCATAATTGAAATTTGGAGAGAATTAATGTTGTACGATAAAGGTCACATTGGCCTACCTTTATGAGATACTCCTAATTGCAAGTTGGACTTAATTATTGTCAACAAGAATTTTGAATAAATTTCATTTGGCCAACTTGGACATGCATATCGAGCTAAACACTTACATCGCGTCAACTTGTATCTGTTATTGGTAAGAACTCCTTGAAAAGTTTAAATTCTTAGGTATGAGTTTTAACTTCTTAGGTATGGTTAATTTTAGCATGAAGTGAGACTTTCTAAACAAACTCATCAACAATAGCCCGATATAATATCGAGCTTAGTAGCTTCATTTAACTCCAAACTTGTATGGTTGAGCTCGTGCTATCCTCTTTGTGCTCTCTAAAATGTTAATAATTAGTTTATCATAATCTCTCGAAATAAATTTGATTCTCACGAGAGATAATAATGTTCTCCTTTTGTTTTATTTTCACTACAAACAATGTCAATGATATTAATTGGCCTTAAATTGATGTGGTTGTCAAGAAAAAAGAAATAAACAAAATTTTGCAAAATATTAATATTCAAGGTGTACCTTTATATGTACCATACCTTGACAAGAGAAGAAAAATACATAATTAAAGACTAAATATGGTGCATTACACCCAATATGATTACTTTTGTTGCTCAATCCATACGAATTGTGCAAAATTATACCTGTCCTAGACTTGTATCAATAAAATTTTGCTACTTATTCCATCATTTTCATATATAAGTTTGGCAATTTCTCCCCTTCTCTAATTGTTGTCTCATCACTCTTGATTTCCATGCCATCTAAAATTACTTACAACAGCAATATTAATAGATTGAGATGTCCATAGCCTATATTTGAGCCCCCTTTTTTGTTTTAAAAATAAGTTTTATAATAAGAAATTTTTGAAGAATGTTTAATTAAAAAATAAAAAAAATTTAAATTTACCTGCAAAATACTTTATTATAAGAATGTGTGGTCGAAAATGAGTTTGAGAAAACAAATGAGTTTTTAAAAATGAGGATCAAACAAAGACATAATTGTGTGAATTATAAAAATCGACCATGATAGTTATACATATTGACTTTTCAGTGAATATAGTAATGAATTAAAATGTGTACCAGAAAAATTAATGTGTTTTAATGAAAAATTGAATTTCTCCATAGTGAAATAGGAATATTATAGGTAAAATTTGGTGCATCAACTATATTTCAATATTAAAAACAAGTACATGCAAAAATGATGACTTACAAAAATATGAAAAATTGAAGAATTAAACATGGTTGAATCAAGAGCTGAACTCTTTCTCTTGAAGATGAATTTTGTCCCCGGCCACATTGGCGCTCACTGGTTAAACAGTAATCGTATTTCAAAATACAACGACCAATTTCTTATGATAGCAACACTGCAAATCCCAAGAACAATTAGCCCATTGATACTTTTGAAATCTCTATTTGAAACTAGACCACACTGAAACTTGATCATAATGCAAAAGTGTTGGGTATATTTGAGAGTGCTATCGAAACGTAATGAAACAATGATTCTGTTAAAGGGGCATTTATATAATTTTTCAATTTGTGTTTTGAAAAGACACAGAAAGGAGCAAAATTTGAAATTCATCTCTATTTGAAAGACACGACTTTTCCTTCAAAAGACACGACTTTTATTAACCCAACATGCATTTGCGTGATTCACACGATTCGATGGGGGGCGTGGAGCCAATTGGCGTAACAAAAATACTGAAGCACTCGAGCATGAATTAAGTTAGTTGTACACTATCTTTTCCATCAAGTTTGACACCCGTATAGAAAATCTGGCTATTGATTGACAAGAACGCTATTAAAATCAATTGATAACAACCACCGATCAATGCCGACGCGCCACCCCAGAACCACTGCCGTTTTCCTCTTTTTTTTTTTTTAGAGTGCAGGTCCTTCAACTCGCTGGAGAAGATGAAGTTTGGTCCATGAAATTGAATTTGCAGCTTAAGTCCTTCGATTCATAACTGCAGAATGAGTCCTTTATTACAAAATTACAGCAGTAACCCAAACAATATACAAACCCTAACTCTATTGCAAAAATTAAAATTGAAGGGGAAAACAAGGAGTCGTAATCCACCCCTTTGTTACATGACTCGATTCAAACAACACATGATATCCCCCACAACATTCTAAGGCTATAAATTTGTTAAAAAAACAAAAATATATCATTCATCCAATATCAAAATAAATCACATAATCCTAACACCGCCCTTTACTAAAACATGCATAATCCAAAATTATTTAATTCTTGATACACAAACTAATATCAAAACCTAGGTTCTGATACTAATTGTTGGAAAATATGAAGGATTTTATTAAATTGTGTATCAACAAGAATGAAATAATTTGGAACAAAAATAACACGTAGGCTTTTTAGGAATTACCCTTGTAGCGTGCTTTACAATAAAAAAATCCTTGATCTTTGATCTCCTTGATTCCACCTTCAAGCCTCCTTGTTTGATATTTTTCCTTGAAACCTTTTGGCCTTCTCTAGTGTTATTCAAGAACCAAAAAAAAAAAAAAACTGTAGAGATATCTTATTAGCACATGTTTGGCACATGCAAGACACATTCCGGTTTAATTAATTTATATTTCTACAGTTAATAAAAATAAATCATAACTCTTATAATTTATTCCGGTTCTTATTTTGAAGCCACTAAGTGTCAAACAGACCCAATTAAATCAAGCTCCAATAAATTAATCTTAACCTAGTAAACTCTTGATCGGTCTAGATAGTTTATTAATCACTATCTATTCCACTAAAAGAATGTGATTGCACTCCTAATTTAATTGAAATTACTGAAACTACAATAATTATATCCTCCGACAAATTGCTCTTGCATATTATTTCCGTTAATCATGTTGAATATTTGGAACGGGATAAAATGACCAAAATGCCCCTTTTCCAAATATACATTATATCCTTAATCCCATTTTCTATTTGATAGTTCCACGTGATCACATTACAATATTAATTCAACGATCATGTCGAATTACTAAGTTCAGACTTAACTGTTCATTGGAAAATCTCTTGAGGTCATGATCGTGCCTATTAAATAGGTTACGGATTCCATATCACGAATATATATTCTCCAATTATTTCACTTTAATTCCCAAGGGATTGAGATATTGATTAACAATTTAATCTCACTCATTGATACCTCAAAAAACATCAAGTTAGTAATCAAAGTTCATTACTTGTTTAGGATTAAGGTACTACGTACAATAGTAAGTGAAATTAAATTCAAGTGGTCAATTTCATAAATTAATTTTATGTGGTCTAGTCCAATACATTCCAAAAATGTATAATCAATTCTATTGCCAAAGTCAAGATCAACTTTAAATAAAATTGAGACAATCTTATCAAAATAAAGTGTTCATCTTTATTTACCGATTGTGAACATTAAACTCTAGATCGAATTATAAATTAAATCTTTCAATGTTTAACAACTTAAACACTCGATTTACAATATCAAGTAGATCCATGAACAAAATGCAAGCTCAATTTAATACAAAAAAATTTATTAAAAAATAAATTATTATCTTTATTTCAAAATGTCACGAGTACAAATAAATTTACTCGAAGGGCTAAAATTAAACTAACAATTCTCCCACTAGCCCTAGAGTAAATGAGACATGTTAAGTAAACCCATACTTTCAGTATGTCCCTTAAAGCTCATAGTAGGCAAACTCTTGGTAAAGGGATCAACAAAATTTTCTGCAGATGCTATCTTGCACACTGTCACATCTCCTCATTGAATGATTTCCCTAACTAGGTAACATTTTCGTTCAATATGTTTTCCACGTTGATGACTTCTTGGTTCTTTTGCATTTGCCACCGCTCCGCTATTATCACAGTACAAAATCACTTGAAGCAATGCTGAAGGAACCACCTCAAGGTCTAGCAAAAACTTCCTTAGCCATATGGCTTCTTTAGCCGCTTCACAAGCTAAGACATACTCTGCCTCCATAGTGGAGTCAGCAATGCAAGATTGCTTGACACTCCTCCATATAACGGGACCGCCACCTAATGTGAACATTGATCCTGATATGGACTTGCGAGAGTCCCTATAAACTTGAAAATCAAAATCAGTATAACCCGTAGAAACCAAATCTGGAGCTGAATAAACCAACACATAATCTCTAGTTCTATGAAGGTACTTGAGTATATGCTTAACAGTGGTCCAGTGCTCAGGTCTCGGGTTTGACTGATATCTACTAACTATTCCAACAGCATAAAAAATATCAGGTCGTGTACATAACATTGCATACATGAGACTTCCTACAGCTGAGGCATAAGGAACCTGTTTCATGTATTCCATTTCACCAGTAGTTTTAGGGCAATGCTCCCGTGACAATTGAATTCCATGTCTAAAAGGCATTTGACCTTTCTTGGAATTTTGTATAGAAAACCTGACCAATATTTTGTCTATGTATGAAGCTTGGGAAAGAGCAATCTTCTTGTTCTTCCTATCCCAAAATATTTGGATACCTAGAACATAATTGGCATCTCCCAAGTCCTTCATATCAAACTGTTGTGCTAACCATTTTTGACTGATGTCAATGCTTCAATATCATTCCCAATGAGTAAAATGTCATCAGCATACAATATGAGAAAAATGAACTTGTTATCTTTAATACGCTTATAGACACAAGGCTCATCAAAGTTCTGATCAAAACCACAAGTCTTAATTATTTGATCAAATCTGATGTTCCAAGACCTAGACGCCTGCTTTTGTCCATAAATAGACTTCTTCAGTTTGTATAGTTTATGCTCTTGACCCTTTTGGATAAAATCTTCTGGTTGCATCATATATATGCTTTCGTTAAGATTTCCATTAAGGAATGTAGTTTTGACATCCATTTGTCACACCTCATAATCAAAATGAGCTGCAATGGATAAGAGGATTCTTATAAACTTAAGCATGGCCACAGACAAGAAGGTTTCTTCATAATCAATGCCTTCTCATTGAGTAAAACCCTTAGCAGTCAGTCTAATTTTAAAGGTCTACACCTTTTCGTCTACTCTCTGTTTTCTCTTGTAGACCCATTTGTACCATATGAGTTTTATCCCATTTGGTGCATCTACAAGATCCCAGACTGAGTTAGTGTACATGGATTTCATTTCTGAATCCATGGCACTCCTCTATTGGTCGGCGTCTATATCTTCCATAGCTTCTTTGAACGAGATAGGTTCCTCTTCTTGCCCAGTAGAGACTATCTCAATAGACTCTCCATAGAGTAAGTGTGTGGATGGTAACCGAGTGATCCTCCCACTACGTCGAAGCGGTAGAGGTTCTTGGTTGATTGGAACTTGTAATTGTCCTATGACTTCTTCTCTTGCATTATTATCATGTGGTGATGAAGCAGTTGGGACTTCACCTTCTACCACTAAGTGTCCCGGCATTTGAGATCTCCACTTGTCTCTCACTGTGCCTAGAGACTATCAGTGATGTAGGCACAAATTCTTCTTGAGCAGGTTCAGTGCGGATCTCTTGACTAGATGAGCTTCGAATGTTTCCTCTCATTTCATCCAAAAGAATCTTGCTCTTGGATTCACGTTCTTCTATGTACTTGTCATCTAAGAAGGTTGCATTTGTACTTACAAATAGCTTCTTGTCCTGAAGACTATAGAAGTAATATCCTCTTGATCCTTTAGGATACCCTACAAATATACATATTTTCAATCTTGATTCTATCTTATCTGTCCTCTCCTTTAGCACGTGTGCTGGACATCCCCATATTCAAATATGTTTTATATTAGGCTTACGCCAATTCCACAATTCCAGGGGTGTTTTAGGAACATACTTAGATGGAACCACATTTAATAAGTGTATTGCAGTTTGTACAGCATATCCTCAAAAAGATGTGGTGAGAGTTGAGAAGCCTAGCATAGATCTGACCATGTTCAACAATGTCCTATTCTCCTTTCTAAGACATCATTTTGCTGGGGTGTACCGGGTGCACTCAGTTGGGATAGAATCCCATTATCTGATAAGTATGTTCTAAATTCATGGGGATAGATACTCCCCACTTAGATCTGATCGGAGTGTTTTAATGGTCTTGCTTAATTTCTTTTCTACTTTAGTCCTGAACTCTTTGAACTTTTCAAGGGCTTCAGACTTGTGAGCCATTAAATATACATAGTCGTATTTAGAGTAATCGTCAGTCAAAGTGATGAAGTACTCATACCCACCTCTAGCTTGGACACTAATTGGTCCGTATGCATCAGAATGCACTAATTCCAAAACTTCTTTGTCCCCATGCCCTTTCGAGGTAAAGGGTTTCTTGGTCATTTTGCCTTCTAAACAAGATTTGCATATAAGAAGAGATTCTACCTTTAATTCACTTAAAGGACCATCTTTTACTAGTCTTTGGATTCTATTAAGGTTAATATGACCAATTCTAAGGTGCCACAAAAAAAGTCTCATTAGTGGGAGACAATCTCAGGCGTTGTTAGAAGCATTGCCATTATTTATAGAACCAACAGCACAATTTAAAACATACAATTTTTTAACCAATTGTCCATGACAAATAAGAGATTTATTCAATTTATCTAGGGCAAACCGCGCAAAAATAATTGAATATCCATACTCAAATAAACAAGCCACGGAAATTAAATTTCATTTAGCATCTGGAACAAAATAACAATTTTCTAAATGCAATCGTTTATTGTGCTGAAAAAATAAGAAAAATAGATCCTACGGCTCTAGCAGACACTAGTTCTCCACTGCATCCTCTAAGAATGAACTTCTCTTCACCGAGCTCCTTGGTTACCTGGAACCCCTACAAAGAATTGCAAATATGATTAGTGGCTCTAGAATCTACTATCCAGGTATCTGTAGAATCAACCACTAAATAGAACTCAATGTAAGATAACATTCCATTACTTGGCTTTTTGTGAGCTAGGTATTCTGGGCAGTTTCTTTTCCAGTGACCCTTCTGTCCACAATGAAAGCATTTTCCCTTGGATTTTTCATCCGTTTTTACTTTCTTGGCTTGTGGTTGTAGGCCCTTCTTGTTTGACTTCTTCCTCTTATTACCTCCTTTACCTTTCGGCCTGGAAGAAGATGGTCGATTAGAAGAAAAAACATGGGCTTCACCATGCTTAGTCTTTAGAACAGCCTCTGCATTTTGGAGCTCTTTCATCAGCTCGGTCAGGGACAAATTAAGCTTGTTCATGTTATAACTAAACTTGAACTGTGAGAACATCTCTGGGAGAGTCTCTAAAGCCATGTCAACCTGCGTCTATGATTTGATTTCAGCCCCTAAAACCTCAGCCACGTTGAACTGAGGGATCAATGCAAGCATATGATCTTTCACGGACGTCCCTGGTTTCATGCACATGTTCATAATAGACCTAATGGCAGCCTGTCGAACCTGACGACCTTGGTAGCCAAACATTTCTTGAAGACTTTCCATAATTTGAGTTGCAGTGTCCATGTTCTGATGTTTCTGCTGCAACACATTCGACATGGAAGCCGTAATATAGCAATGGTCCATCTCACATATTGAACCCACTTCTCATATGCAGCTTTTTGTTCAGCCGTAGACTCCGCAGTTGGTTCTCTAGGATAGGGTTTAGTCAGCAAAAACTTATGCTTCTCAGCTGTGAGAACAATCATTAAGTTACGTTTCCAATCAATGTAATTATCTCCTACTAGTTGGTTCTTGCTTAGGATGGATGACAGTGTGTGGTTCGACACTTTTTTGAAATAAGATAATACTATTAAAATTGACCTTACATGTTATGAATATCTTTCAAATATGATGCATGAAAAAAAAAACACAAGTAGACTCAATAATACTTTAATATGACGATAACCTAAAACCTCAAAATCTTAAACATATCTCTCTATAGAAGAAGATAATGTGATTTGCGATTAAGCTGGGACCATCCCACTAAATTTAATATATTCTACCATCTCATGCAATATTAAAATTTAGTATCATTTGAATTTTGGCCATCAATAATATCATCGGGATATTCTATAGGAAGTCATCATGATATTTTTGATTTAAGTGTACAACACCTATATTGATGATTTTTCAAACCCAAAATTAATTACGTTACCTATAGGGCAATCACAATTAATTCGCATTGATAATCCATCACCTAATTGGGCCCAATCAAGTAATCGAAACAGTGCAGCCCTCCTTTCGAGAAGCCAATAAAATAAAGTTATTAGCATATGGTATACACAATTCTTACTAATGGGCTAATAGGGGAGGCCATGGGTTAAAATAAATTTATTTAACCTCACCCACTTAATATTTTTAGAGGAAATGACACCAAACCATGTCTTAAATTTGGCCTTTTTAAAAATCAGGTTTTCACCTTTTTTTTTAATTTCATTTATCAGGTTTTTTTTTATCATTTTAATTAAATAATTATATATATATATATAAATATATATATATATATATATATATATATATATATATATATATATATATATATATATATATATCTCTGTCTCTCTCTCTCTCCCCCTCTATCCCTACCGCCTCCTTCCCTTCCCCTTTCCCTTCCCCTTCCCTTCTCCATCCCTCTCCTCCCTACCGGCAGCAGCGTCGAAGCACTACTGCGATCCTCCCTGCCAGTAACAGCGTCGAGGCGCTGCTGTGAATCGCAGCGCCTCGATTCTGCAATGTTTCACAGTAGCGTCGCGACATTGTGACACTGCCGGTAGCATCGCGACGCTGTGTGGTTGTGGGGAAGCAGTTGCAGAAGACATCAATGGCTGTGGGGTAGCAGCTGCAGAAGACACTAAGGACTGGAACTGGAGGAAGTTGAGCTGGATGTGTGTGGGTCTGTGGCAGGGCAGATTGTATATGTGGCGGATTGTGTGTGTGGTTGAGGGGATCCGTGTGGTGGACCTGTGTGTGTAGGCCCGTGTGAGATAATGGTGGCCCGTGGGGTGGTGGTCGTTTTTTGTTATTGTTGTGGCGGTGGTTGTGGTCGTGTTTTGGCGGGGTCGACGGTGGTGGTGGTGGGTTTCTTGGTGTTGTGGTGCAGGCATTGATGATAATGGTTGTTTTTTTATTATTGTGGTTGTGGTGGTGTTGTGATGGGAGCAACATTGTTGGTGATGCTGTGCAGGTGACGACAATGGTGGTGGTTTGAGTGGTTGTGGTTGTTGGAGGGATTGGGGGACGGGTGCGGCGGGTCGAAGTGTCTGTGACCATCTATTTGGTCGATATGTGACCTGTGACAAATAAATTTTTTTGGTCGATCCGTGACTCGTGATCTAGTCGATCTGTGTCCTCGAAATAATCCGTGACCTACAAAATTTTTTATTTGTAACCGATAAAAAAATTGTGACCTAAAAATTTAGATCTGTGATCTCGAACTAATCTGTGACCTACCACATTTTTGATCTGTGACCGGAGAACAGTCGTCGGAGTGCTCGTCGGTCACAGGAGTAGTCGCTGGAAGGTGGGGTGGGGTGGGGTAATTATATTATATTACAGTTAAATATTTAATTTAATATAATAATTGTGAAATATAATTAATTAATTCATGAAAAACCTGATTTTTGCAATTCTAAACTTTGAGGCCTGATTTTTGATTTTGGGATAAATAAAGCCTGATTTGTGAATTTTTCCCATATTTTTATACTACTTGGGTTTTTCCAATTAACAATATCAAAACCAATTTAATTAAAATGGCCTAATCGTTAATTATAATATGTATCCATTTTCTTATCTAACTAATTTAGAAAAGAAAAATAAATATTATCTACATGCATGTCAATATAGTACTTAGAGCAGTGTATATGCGATCTAAAAGACATGTTATTTAATGACATTCATCCACAATTTAATTAAAGCAATAAATAAAGGGAAGAATTCATAAATAAGATGTTTAGTTTTACAAATTTCAAATTTAAGAAATGAAGTTTAAAATTTCAAATTTCAGAGTTTTTTTAAATTTATTAATTAAATATATTAATATCACAATTTCATATAATTTGGTCACAAATTTCATATAATTGGTCACAAATCACAATTTTCATATGTCACAAATTATTTTACGGTCACAATTCAAAATTTTTACAGGTCACAATTTGTTCATCGATCACAAAAAAAATTGAATTGTCACAAATTAATTTACGGTCACAATTCAGAAATTTTATAGGTCACAAATAAAAAATTTATTCTTTATAATTTATTTATCGGTCACAAATCACAAATATTATAAGTCACAACTTATAGATAGTTAGAAATTATTAAATTATCGGTCACAGATTAAAAATAATTTAGGTCATGCATTATTTTTTTTATCACAATTTATCTTTTTCATTGGTCACGTATTGTTTATTGGTCACAGATTAACCAATTTAATGGTCACAATCAACCAAATAATTTGTTACCATTATGACCACAACCGCACCACTTCCTCCAGCAGCACCACCGCCACTTTCGCCGCCAAAATCACCACCACCACTACCACATTCCGACAGCAATACAATCACTTCAAACTAATCACCACATCGTAGAAAAACACCACTACATTGTCACATCATTCCACCACCATCGTGACAAACCCATCGACGTCGTCATTGTCGCCGCTGTCACCACCACCACCACCTTTTGTATTCAGATAAAGCATCTTTCTTCGTCCCCACGATCTTTATCAACGCCTCCGAAGCCGCCTTCTTCACAACCCAATCCTCACTACTCAAGAACTCCACCAAACACATCACTAAATTATTAATCAAGTTCTTTCCACCACCACTCAGCACTCTATTAAGTTCCACCATGCTCCCCATCAGCGTCAACAACGCAACTTTTGCCTTGAAACTCTCGCATTTCGCCAACTTCTCAAACCTAGGCAACATGCATTTCAAGCTACCGGAATCCAGATTTTGTGATCCTTCGATTATAGAAACCAAGCACAGAGTAGCTCCAGTCTGAGTGTTAGAATCCTGTTCTCTGAATAGAGATTCAAGGAATAGCTTGGTAATGGAAGCAATAGATGGGGCTATGACGTGCGAAGGGAGGGAAAGTGAGGCAGATATGCAGGCAGAGCGAACGGAGGAATTCGGATCCTGGAGACGGCGGGCGATGGCGGCAAGGAGTTTCGACACTAGCGGCGAACGGGAGACTTATCCGACGAGTCAGTGGCGGAAATGGAGGAGAGAAACAGCGAAAGTGCATCGGTGGATAGAGATCTAGATTCAGAAGATAGAGGTGAGAGATGAGTGAAGACTAGATGAGAGAGAATGAGAGATTAGAGAGAGAATGAAGATATGAAATGATTTTTGATTTTTTAGGGTTTGGGTAATTATAATTTGAGTAGAGATATATTTGATTTTTGTATAAATAAAGTTTATATCTGAAATTTGAAATTGAAAGTTTAAAAATCTGGTTTTGTGTAATTTCTTCATAAATAAAAGCAATAATAGCTGGAACAAAATTTATGGCCCAAAACCTAGAAACAAAATTACAAATAAATTAAAGGGAAAATTACCAAAAACCAGGCATTAAGTTTGTGCTTTTAAATAATCAGGTTTTTACGTTTTTTTTACATTTATCACGTCTTTTTATCTTTTAAAAAAACTTTTTTTATTATTTTAATTAAATAATTAATAATTTAAAACCCTAATTTCTCATTTCATCCCACACCCCCTCCCAATCGTCTCTCTCTCTCTCTCTCTTCTCCTCTCTGTCGGAACGTCGAGAGTAGCGTTCAATGCTGCGTTACAGTACGACAGCGTTCGACGCTGCTGTTGACCCTGTTGTGAATCACAATATCGTCGCGACGCCGACAGCAGCGTCGCGATGCTGCCAGCGTGGCAGATCTGAGATGTTGGTGGCTATTGTAGCTGGTGGGTGGGTTTTCTGCGGGTGTGGCTGATGGGTGGGTGGATTTGCTGTGGGTGTGGCTGTGAAAGGGGCTTGTGGTCGCTGCAACTGTAGGTGTGGCTGTGGGAAGATGTGTGGTGGATTTGTGTGTGTGTGTGGCGGTCCGTGTGGTGGAACTGTTGTGGCAATAGTTGTATGGTGTTGTGGTAGGGTCGTCGGTGGTGGTGGTGTTTTTCTTGGTGTAGTGGTGCGGGCGGCGATGGGATGGTTGTTTTTTGTTATTATTATGGCGGTGATTGTGGAAGTGTTGTGATGGGGTGATGATGGTGGTGCTGTTCAGGCGGCGACAGTAGTGGTTTGGGTGGTGGTGGTTGGTGGTGTTATTGTTGGTGGGTGTTGTAGGGATTAGGGTCGACGGCGAATGAGACGAAGTATTTGTGACCAACTATTTGGTCATTTTGTGACCTATGACAAGTATTGTTGATGTATTGGGATTGGGGGACAGGTGTAGCTGATGGGTCGAAGTGTCTGTGACCATCTATTTGGTCGATATGTGACCTGTGATCTGTGACCTCGAAATAATCCGTGACCTACAAAATTTTTGATCTTTGACTGATAAAAAAATTGTGACCTAAAAATTTTAAATCTATGACTTCGAAATAATCCGTGACCTATAATATTTTTTATCTGTGGCCGGAGAACAATCTTCGGAGTGCTTGCCGGTCATAGGAGTAGTCACCTGAAGGTGGGGTGAGTTAATTATATTATATTACAGAATTTACAGTTAAATATTTAATTTAATACAATAATTGTGAAATATAATTAATTAATTCATGAAAAACCTGATTTTTGAAATTCTAAATTTTGGGGTCTGATTTTTTATTTTGAGATAGATAAAGCCTGAGTTGTGAATTTTTTCCTAAATTAAAGTTGAGGAAATTAGGCCATTACCTCCCAAAAATAATAAATTAGAATAATACACTTACAACTAATTAAAATCTTTTAACCCGTAAATAATACGTTCAAAACAACCTAAAATCTCAAACCTCGAAATCACCTCAGAATCATCCAACTCACAGAGAACTCCAAAATTCTTGCTGAGAAACTCTCATCCGCAAGCTGCTTCAACCACTGAACTCCAGAATTCCAAGAAGCCCCAAATCAAAACCCACGAAATCAGAAACTTTGGTCATTGTGCTTCTGAATTTTATTAATGAAGAGATCAGTGGCAAAAAAAGCTTCCTCTTGTTGGTCTCATCAGGTTTGTTCTCTTTACATTTATTGAAGAAAATTATATGACATTGAAGTTTGTAGATAGATAAATCTTTTCATGTTATATTCTTTCTGATACTCATTTTTTTCTAAATAGACTGAAAAGTTCAAAACCAGTTCTATAACTTCTTTTCTTTTTGAGTTTGAAAATACGAATTGAATTAAAACCAGATGACACATATTGCGCGTTTGCATACATGTTTCTTGAATCTAAATCATATTTTTATATAATATTCCATATTTCTGTATGTTGCCTATTCATGATTTTTGTGTGAATGACCTCTCTGTCAAACAAAAAGGGGATTGCAAATTTGCAATGGGACACCTTCTCTTGTTGCCAAACCATGTGCCAGAAGTGAATTATTGTGGTTTTCTAATTGTTTTTTAGATAGAGTTTAGGTACTTACGGCAATAACATACATTATGGTCTGGAATTGACTGTGGTGTTTTAGTTTATAGTTACCTTTTTGTCAATATATTTTTTTATAGTAGCATATTATTATGCAATAATTGATTACACCAGTCATTTGATAAAAGGTACTTGAATTCTCGTAGGATGTTTATGAGAGGAGGAATAGTGTGTTTTCTCCCTTCCTCTTGGAGCTTCAACCTAAAGGGTGGCATACCAATCGTTTTCTTGATTGGACACGATGTCATTGTTTTTTATAGTGTCGTATTACATCTAAATTCCTGGACTTTCAGAAAATTTTACCTTTTTTTGAGTTTCTGTATCTTTAATGTCTATTCTTAAAAGTTTTCCTAATTTCAGACTGCTTAGATAAATTAAATTATCTCACTTGTATGATTACTAATGCTGCTGCCCTATTGCTTTAATTACTATTTAAAATGGAGTGATGCATCATTCTCTAGTAACACTTGAAATGAAAACATGATGTACAGATAAAGTTAACTGATTTCTTTTATTTTTTCTTGTAAAAACGTGTTCAATTGAAGCTACTTTGATCTGGTTAATACTTGACTATTTTCTCAAGTGGGTAGACTTTGTGACACTTTTTTGAGTGTTCTGTCGTTTTTAAAAAAAATTGTCACTTTTTTGAGTGACAACGTAACTTTTTAATGAAAGTGACATAATAAAGAAGTAACACCCAACTTTAAAAATTGATGTTTAGTATTTTGTAGGTAGACTATGGTCTTGTTAATACTTAACTTGACTATTTTCTCGACTGGGTAGATCGTGTGTCATTTTTTAATAAAAAAGTGGCACTGTCGCATTTTTTTATCACTTTTTTACATGCTTGTCACTTTTTTTGAATTTATATAACTTTTGATATTTTTTTGAATTTTGTCACTTTCTAAGTGTATCGCTTTTTTTATTATCTGTCACTTTTTTAATCTGTACAACTTCTCTTAATTTATGCTACTTTTTTGAATTGTTACTTTTTTAAAATTTATCACTTTTTTTGAATTTTTGTTACTTTTTTTTTAGTTTTTTGTCACATTTTAAGTTTTTGTCACTTTTTAAAAAGCTAAAAAAAATGAAATAATATGTTATATTTTCCTAACATAATCAGCATATGGATTGACTTGAACGTGGTGATTATTTTAAGAACATGATTATTGGTGCTGTCCAAATGGATAGTGCTATTTTGATATTTGTCACTTTCTTTTAGTCTTGTCACTTTTTTTTGAGTTTGTGTCACTTTTTTAGAAAAGGTAAAAAATTGACAATTTTTATTAAAAAAGTGACATTGTGTCACTGTTTCATTTTATACAGTATTTTTTATTTCCTAAAAACTTTTCATATGATTTTTCAAAAACATCCCTAATTTTAAGGGTATTTTTGTAAGTACCCATTAAAGTTTTAATTGAACCACAATCCAGCCCAATTCTTCAATTTCCAATTTGTTGTGCCCAGTGCAAAAGTTCCAAAGCTTTATGGGAAAAATTCATGGGTCAGATATTTACTTTCACGAAATCACAATCAGGCCCGAACGTTTAGATTTTCAAAAATCAGGTTTTTCATAAATTAATTAATTATATTTCACAATTATTATATTAAATTAAATATTAAATTGTAATATAATATAATTAACCCATCCCACTGTCACCTCTGCTCCAACGACTACTCCGGTGACCGACAACAACTCCAGCGATTTTTTCGAGGTCACAAATCAAAAATTTTGTAGATCACGGATTATTTCGAGGTCACAGATAAAATCTTTTGTAGGTCACATATTATTTTTAGGTCACAGATAAAATTTTTTGTAGGTCACAGATTATTTCGAAATCACAAATCTAATATTTTATGGGTCACATATTATTTCGAGATCACAGATTATTTTTTTAGTTACAAATTTATCAATTTTAAGTTAGGTCACAGATACCAAAAAATCACAATCGCTAGGTCACAGACGCCAAATAGTTGGTCACAGGTCATAGATGACCAAATATTTGGTCACAGACACTTCGTCCCATTCGTTGTCGACCACAATCCCTAAAACACCCACCAATAATAACACCACTGTCACCGCCGGAACAATACCACCATCGTCACCCCGTTACAATTAATCACGATGAACCAATTATTTGGTCACATACATCAAACATCCCACCCCACTCCCGATCCACCACCAATAATTGGTCACAGATCAATCAAAAAATTGGTCACAAAACACCACCACCGCCTCCGACTTCTTAGTCACAAAACACCACCACTACCGGTGCATCCAGCCATACAAAACACCACCACCGCTACTTCAAGCATAGAGTCTCAGCTCTTCGCCGGAACCAACCAAACACTCCAGTCTTTTTTTTAATTTCCGGAAGCTTTGGCCAGCCAGAAGTGAAAAAATGCATTTAGTATACCCTTTTCTACTCATCACATCGATCCAAAAAAGGCCACTAGCATTAGTCCTCCTCTCGCTCAAGCACCGCGAACTGTAGCGTCGCGATGCTGAGAAAAGGCGATAGTGTTGCAGTAGCGTCGCGCGATGCTGCTGTGGGTGTCACCGCGACGCTACAGACCAACAGCAGCGTCGTGACCTAAGGATGGAGAGGGGGAAGAAGGGAGGAGAAGGGGGAGAAAGGGAGAGGAAGGAGGAGAAGAGGGAGAAAGGAGATGCGACGGTGTTGTTGGAGAGAAGTGAGAGAGCGAAGAGAATTGATTATTTAGGGTTAAAAATTTTGGTAGGGTAGGGGTGGGTATATGGAGTAATATAATTTTATAATATTATTATTAATATTAATTGTGAAATTAATATCTGATTTTTGATTAAATAAAGTCAAAACCTGATTTTTAGAAAGTTAAAACTAAATAGCTGGTCTTAGGTAATTACCTCAAGCTTTATCATTTAGCCCAAGTGACAACAACCAATTTTGTAGTGATCCAGCCCATTGTGAAAAAATTGGTCCACATTGCAATGGTCCAGCTAACCATATTAGCCCACATTACAATTAATTAAAAAAAAGGGAACAATACATAAATAAGGTATTTAAGTATCACCATTTCAAAATTAAGGTTTGAGGTTTTAAATTTCAAAAATCAGGTTTTCTTTAAAATTTATTTATAATTTAATTAATTAATTAAATATTTAATTAATAAATATATAAAGGTCACAGATCTATACAATTTGGTCACAATTCAAAAATTTTATAGGTTTAGGGTCACAATCCAAAAATTTTAAGGTCACAATTCAAAAATTTTATAGGTCACGGTTCGTTCATCGGTCACAAATTAAAAATTTTAAAGTCACAATTGTTCATCGGTCACGAATCACAAAATTTATAAGTCACACAATTTATTTTATGGTCACAAAATATCGAATTATAGGTCACATATTACTTTTATTGGTCACAAATTAATAAATTTGTAGGTCACAAATTATTTCTAGGTCACAGTTTATTATTTATTGGTACACACCAACCAATTTATTGGTCACAATCACCAAATCATTTGTGACCACCACCCACACAATACCACTGTCGTCTCCGCCGCCAACACCACCCTTTCCCAGCAACAAATTCACAGTTTCAAACATCGCAGCCAACGTTTTCACCACCACCACTACACCAAACCGTCAACACCACCACCACCACCACCGTCCCACCACCACCTTCACTGTGCCGCCGCCTGATCCATCGCCAGATCTAACCCAATCACCACAACCACAGCCCCCATCCACAACTGAACAAACGGGCCAAACCGTCAACACCACGACCAAACATAATCGTCACCACTACCAAGCCCCCATCCACAACTGAAAACACAGCCCATTAACTGGTCTCAATAACCACCACCACCATATACTGCCACAACCTATTAACTGGTCTCAACAACCACCACCACCATATATTACCACCACCGTAGCTACCGTCTTTGTTACCACCAACACAAACATCAAACCCAACTGCCACCGTCTTCGTCACAGAGAATGATATTACCGCTACCAGCGCGATCTCCAGCGCACAGAGGTGATGCCTCTCCTTGCTCGAGTCACTGCACGCGACACTCATCCTCATCTCTATCATCGTCTTCAGCCGTTGCAGAGAGGATATTTGGAGAAATAGATAGGGGCGACTCCGGTGCAGAGAGAGAGAAGAGATTGGAAAATAATTAGGGCTTGATAGGGTAGATAGGGGCGACTCCGGTGCTGCAACCGTCGATCGTCGGCTTAGGTGCCGGCAAGGTGGTGCGCCGGCGGTTGGTGGCAGTGGGAATTGGGAGAGAGGGGAGAGAATGGATGGCAGGAGAGAGAAATGGGAGAATTAGGGTTTGAATTGTATTTGATTGATTTAAATAGAAATTAATTTAAAAATCATTAAATAAAACCTGATTTATGTATTATTAAAGTTGATTTTGGATTTATGAAAATGAAATTTTAAAAACATGTGAGGGTGTAATTTCCTCTAAAAAAAATTGGATTAACCCAACTTTCATTAATTATAGCCCATTTCACAATACCATGCTCAAATCAAAATCTGGCCCATTTCAATATTTGGCCCAAGTAAATCTTAAAAACCCACCAACCATGACTAGTGGCTTCTAAAGAAATGACGCCGCCACTTTCGCTAGGCACGACCACCTGTGCCGAAGAAACATGAAGTATCGAAAAAATTGATAATAACCACTGATCAATGTTGGCACGCCACCCCGGAACCACTGCCGTTTTCCTCTTTCTTTTTTTTAGAGTGCAGGTCCTTCAACTCGCTGGAGAAGATGAAGTTTGGTCCATGAAATTGAATTTGCAGTTTAAGTCCTCCGATTCATAACTGCAGAATGTGTCCTTTATTACAAAATTACAGCAGTAACCCAAGCAATATACAAACCCTAACTCTATTGCAAAAATTAAAATCGAAGGGGAAAACAAGGAGTCGTAATCCACCCCTTTGTTATATGACTCGATTTAAACAACACATGATATCCCCCACAACATTCTAAGGCTATAAATCTGTTCAAATATATATCTTCTATATATTAAAAGTGGCTATGTAACGGAATTTCTTGTTTTTAACGGAAAAACTAACGGAATTTGTTGCTTTTAACGGAAAAACTAACGGAATTTCTTGTTTTAAACAGGCAGCTGCACCATCTTTCAGTGTTTTTATCATAACTTTGTATTCCGATGTCCGATTGAGGCGTTTCAAAATGCGTTGGAAAGCTAACTCATCTGACTACAACTTTGATTCAGACATCATTCTCCAATTCGATCACTTTCTATGCCAAAAATAGGTCTCAATATGAGACTAAAATATTGGAGCATAACTTTTCGGTTGGAAATTGATTTGTGATCATCTTTTGACTAAATTTGATTCCATTGACGTCTTCCTTTATCCAATTGACTCCGAGCACTCTCAAATCTTCATCGTGAGGTTTGACATAACTTTTAAGTATTTACATTTTAGTCCCTGAACTTTGGATCCCTTACAATTTAGCCATTTCTCCAAATTTGTCAACTTTTACTTATTTTCTTCGATCTCACCAACTTACATCACAACATCAAAATCACACATCTAATTATTTATCAATTACATAAACATTACATCATTAATTATTTAATTAACCAAAAAAATTACTTCTTTATTAATAACAAATTAATTCTTAAACAAAACTATTAAATATAAACTAGGCAAACGTGCATCGCACGTTGCTTGCACCTAGTATATATATATATATATATATATATATATATATATATATATATATATATATATATATATATATCATTTATCTAATAACAAAATAAATCACACAATCCTAACACCGCCCTTTATAAAATATGCATAATCCAAAATTATTTAATTCTTGATACACAAAATAATATCAAAACCTAGGTTCTGATACCAATTGTTGGAAAATATGAAGGATTTTATTAAATTGTGTATCAACAAGAATGAAATAATTTGGAACAAAAATAACACTTAGGTGTTTTAGGAATTACCCTTGTAGCGTGCTTTACCAAAAAAAAAAAAAAATTCCTTGATCTTTGATCTACGTGATTCCACCTTCAAGCCACCTTGTTCGATATTCTTCCTTCAAACCTTTTGGTCTTCTCCAGTGTTCTTCAATAACCCCCAAAACAAACTGTAGGGATATTTTCCTTTTTCCTTTTTGTTTTGTGTGTGGGCACAAAAATACAATTTTTTATATATCTTAATTAAACCCAGAAAAGGTACGTGTCTCTATAATGAGTTTGATTAACTAGACCTCCAATCCCACTAGGACTCTCTCTTTTATTGGATGATAAGTCCTTGTAAAAAAAGAATCTCTTTTTGTCCTTATCCAAATCATAACGTCCATATCTTAATAACACATGTTTGGCACATGCAAGACACATTTCAGTTTAATTAATTTATATTTCTACAGTTAATAATAATGAATCATAACCAGTGTTCTAAAATTCTTCAAAATGTGGCGCCTAGGCGCAGCGCGAGACAAAAACGCGTCGCTTTTGTGGTATGCGCGTAAAAATGCGGTCAACAGTTTTGTTGACCGCCTAGGCGTCTCAATGCGCGCTAATGCGTGCATAGGCGCGCATCAGGCAAGCCTATGCGCGCCTAGGCGCGCATTGAGTCGCCAACATTTTTTTTTTCCGGATATAATATAAAAAATTATTTTTTAAATATAAGAATCTATTCATTATATTAAAATAATATTAAAAGCACGAAACGAATTATGACGTATATTCTCTGCATTGACACGCTTAAACTTTTGATTCTTGATTCTCGACCTCGACGCATCGCAACGTATTACACATTTTAGAACACTGATCATAACTCTTATAATTTATTCCAGTGCTTATTTTGAAGCCACTGAAGGGACCAAACGTACCCAATTAAATCAAGCACCAATAAATTAATCTTAACCTGGTCAACTCTTGATCGGTCTAGATAGTTTATTAATCACTATCTATTCCACTAAAAGAATGTGATTGCACTCCTAATTTAATTGAAATTACTGAAGTTACAATAATTATATCCTCCGACAAATTGCTCTTGCATATTACCCCCCGTTAATCATGTTGAATATTTGGAACGGGATAAAATGACCAAAATGCCGCTTTTCCATATATACATTATATCCTTAATCCCATTTTCTATTTGATAGTTCCACGTGATCACATTACAATATTAATTCAACGATCATGACGAATTACTGAGTTCAGACTTAACTGTTCATTGGAAAATCTCTTGAGATCATGATCGTGCCTATTAAATAAGTTACAGATTCCATATCGCGAATATATGTTCTCCAATTATTTCACTTTAATTCTCAAGGTATCGAGATATTGATTAGCAATTTAATCTCACTCATTGATACCTCAAAAAACTTCAAGTTAGTAATCAAAGTTCATCATTCGTTTAAGATTAAGGTACTACGTACAATAGTAAAGTGAAATTAAATTCAAGTGGTTAATTCCATAAATTAATTTCACGTGGCCCAGTCCAATACATTCCAAAAATGTATAATCAATTTTATTGCTAAATCAAGATCAACTTTAAATAAAATTGAGACAATCTTATCAAAATAAAGCGTTCATCTTTATTTACCGATCGTGGACAATAAACTTTAGATCGAATTATAAATCAAAATTTTCAGTGTTTAACAACTTAAACACTCGATTTATAATATCAAATCGATCAATGAACACAATGCAAGCTCAATTTAATTCAAAAAATAAATAAATAAATTATTATCTTTATTTCAAAATGTCACGAGTACAAATAAATTTACTCGAAGGGCTAAAATTAAACTAACAGTATTGTCCAAAATCTCGCATTGTGTTGTGGAATAAGACTTAATTCCGATAATTTGATTAGCGTTATTATCTCTCGTTTGTCTCGTTCTCTTGTTCTACAGATTTTTTTTTTGTTAAATCCTTTAACCTTGAACTTAGTCTACAATTCTTAGATTTAAGGGCTTCAACTGCAGTAATATACGCAATCGTTTCTTTTCATGTTTGATTCCAATCTCTACTTCCAATAAGACTTAATTCCGATAATTTGATTAGCGTTATTATCTCTCGTTTGTCTCGTTCTCTTGTTCTACAGATTTTTTTTTTTGTTAAATCCTTTAACCTTGAACTTAGTCTACAATTCTTAGATTTAAGGGCTTCAACTGCAGTAATATACGCAATCGTTTCTTTTCATGTTTGATTCCAATCTCTACTTCCAATATAATGGCAAGACATTGAACATAAACACATTACAAAATTTGGTGCAATCCCTGATGTAACACACGTGTATGATATAGGGGAGTAGATGTGAAATTGTTTACTTTGGGAACCATGTGAATGTGTAGTGTTACTTATCTAATGGACATTGCTTGATAAGATACATTTCATATTTTAAAAAATGATGACTCATAATCATAAATATAAATTTTGCACTAGAAGTTACATAGTTCTCGTTAAATTTATTAGTTTTATTTTATTTCAAGGGTAGATTAGTCATTTTACTTATGTTAGTATTTAAAGCTTTATTTTCTTGTATTTTCATTCATTCGATTAATCTAAAAAATCCTAGCCTGCTTTTTTTTCTCTCTCTATATTTTTGTACTGTTGCGTTAACATGGTATTAGAGCCACCATCTCACAGAATTTATTGATCTTCTGGAAGAAAGTTATGAGGACGGCTATCGCCTCATTGCTGGTTTATTACTTGTCTGCCGTTTTATTTTCTATGAGGAATATATGCATGAATACACGTGTGTGAGTATTTGCATTGTACGAGGTGTGAATCACTTGGGCTCAGTTTTGGATTTTGTTTGAATTGAGTTTAGATTGGTTGTCTTGCTATTGGGTATTGTTTAATTCTTAATCACTTGGCTCAGTTTTGGATTTTGCTTGAATTGGGTTTTGATTGGTTATTTTGTTATTGGGTGTTGTTTAATTCTTGCAATTGTGGAAGCTTTGGATTGAAGTTTATTTGTATTATTCGATGACAATATGTTTTTTTGGGAGATTGTTGAAGTTGGAGATTAAGGTCCTGTTGAGTGAATTGCCCAAATTGTCACTGAACTTTACGCCATACTTTCAAAGGGTCACTGGACTTTAAAAATCATCCAAGTCATTATTGAACTTTGTAAAAGATTTCCACAAAATCACTGAACTTTAAAAATCATCTTATTCATTACTAAACTTTGCAAAAAATTTCTACGGGATCACTAAACTTTGCAAAATGTTTCCTAGGAGATCACTGAATCAGTGACCCCTAGGAAACCTTTTACAAAGTTCAGTGATGAATGATGTGATTTTTAAAGTTCAGTGACATTGTAAAAATCTTTTGCAAAGTTCAGTGATAATTTGGATGATTTTGAAAGTTCAGTGACCTCTTGAAAGCATGACGTAAAGTTCAGTAACTATTTGGACAATTCACTCGGTCCTATTTGCTCCACATTATTTTTTTTCATTCTCATTTTTCTACTCATTTTCAGCCACACATTTTCAATAAAATAATATTTTCCATCACAGCAATAACCTTTTTTTAACCACATATTCCTTATCACATCAACAGTAAAAATGCATTCTTACCTTCAAAATGTGCACCAAACGGGGGCTAAATCAATAAGAAAGAGCTGGCTCGGATTTTTTGTGTGAATTTTGGAGACAAGCAAGTAAATTATTTATTTTTCGCTTTTGTTGATTCTCGTTTGTATTCGATTTGGTAGTTATTTGTTTATTTCATAATGGCTGGAAGTAGGGATGATTTGCTTTAATCTATTAGTGTGCAATTAAATGGGTAGAATTATTTTTATTGGAGTTATGTGATGAAATTTTTTTTGAAGGGTAAAAAGATGTGAGATTATGTTTCGGGCATTTCTGTTAAACCAAAAAAATGATAAGGTCGTCAATTATGTGGAGTTGGTAAATAATTGGGAATCTGATAATTCAAAGATTATTACTTGGATTAATAACTCTGTTGTGCAGTCGATATGCACACAACTGGCTAAGTATGATAGTGCTATGGAAGTTTGGGAGCACATTTCTAGACTATACACGCAGTCTAATTTTGCAAAACAGTATCAATTAAAGATAGATATTTGCGCTTTTCAACAGAAAAATGAGTATCCAGGAATTTTATTTTGCTATGAGAGATTTATGGGATCAATTGGCACCCACAGAATCTGCAGAATTACAAACATTTGAATCGTATATTGCCCGATGGGAAGAATAATGGCTGGTTCAATTTTTAATGGTACTATGATGATTTTGAGGGGCTTCGTGGGACAATCTTGCATCACAGTCATCTTCCTTCTATTAATTATGTGGTTGGTGAATTGTTGGCTAAGGAGATATGCCTTAAATCTCACACAAACAAGCGGACTGCTCCATCATCTACTACTCTGTCTGTATTCGTAGCACCTCAGAGGTCACATGCCAGTAATCAAAGTAGGTCGCCTTCGAATGTTGCATATGATGAATGTCGTTTCTATAAGCAAAAAGGTCATTGGAAGGGACAATGTCCTTTATTGTTGAATAGAGCTACACAACTACCACCCCAACAACGACGCAACAACAACGGCCCCAACAACAGGTTCTTCCTCCATGGAATTTTGGAAACCAACCACCTCAACTTAATACTGTAGTGGTTGCACCATCAATAGATCCACTAATCTTTGAGCCTTTTAAGAAGCATCTAGCATCACAGTCAAATGCAACACCGCCAAGTGCAATGTCTGCCTCTTCTATAGGTTTGTCATCTTCTAGTCCTTCGGGTATATCATCCTCTTTGTGGGTCTTTGATTCTAGGGCTTCCCATCATATGTCACCTAATTTATCATTTTTTGTTTCATTATCTCCCAAGTCTTTTGTGTTAGTTGTGACTGCTGATGGTACTCCTATACCTATAGCAGGTGTTGGTTCCGTTAATATGCATTGTTTCTCTATCAATGATGTCTACCATATTCCTAGTCTTAGCTTAAATCTTGTTTCTGTTAGCCAATTATGCGAATCTGGATATTCGGTCTCCTTTTCTTCTTCTACTTATTATGTATAGGATCCGCAGTCTTAGAAGCTGATTGGGATCAGCCGTAGGCAAAGGGGACTTTATGTTTTGGATAAGCTTAAAGTACCATAAATTGTAGCTTCTAGCGTTGATTTGTCATCTTTTTGTTTGAGTCATTTATCTTCTACCTTATATTTATGGCATTCCCACCTTGGTTATATTTCGGCATCTGGTCTAAAGTTCTTAGTTTCTACAGGAGCATTAGGAAATTTGAAAATAGATGATATTTCTGATTGTCGTGGATACAAATTAACAAAATTTTTTGCGTTACCTTTCAATAAAAGTATTTCTGTTTCAGTTGCCCTTTTGATCTTATTCATGCTGATGTATGGGGACCTTCTCCAATTACCACTAAAGGGGGTTCACGATATTATGTTTCCTTTATCGATTATTACATTCATTACTGTTGGGTCTTTCTTATGAAATATCGCTCTAACTTCTTTAGTATTTTTAGTACATTTAGAGCACTTGTGAAAACTCAACATTCTGCTATTATCAAAGGTTTTCGATGTGATTTGGTGGAGAGTATACTTCTAACGTCTCTTCTGATTTGCTTGCTTCTAATGGAACCATTTACCAAAGTGCTTGTACGATACTCCCGAACAAAATGGTGTTATCGAAAGGAAACATAGACATATTGTTGAGACGACCCATTCTCTTTTACTCTCTACTTCATCTCCTAGTGAATTCTGGGAAGAAGCAATTCTGATTGTTGCTCATTTGATTAATAAGATCCCAACCTAACATAATTTAGGTTTGTCTCATTTTGAAAAGTTGTATGGATATGCTCCTGATTATTCTTTCTTATGTGTCTTTGGTTTGTCCTTCGACCTCATGATGAGCGTAGTAAATTATTATCTAGATATGTTATATATGTCTTTCTGGGTTATGGTGTAGGGCAAAAGGGATATCGTTGTTTTGATCCAGTTGGTTAAAAATTATATCTCTCGTCATGTCATTTTCTTTGAACATATACCTTTCTTTATTATTCCTCATAGTTCTCATAACATGATTAAGTCAGATCTTATTCACATTGATCCATTTGATGTTGATACTGAACTTGTCCCACCTCTTGTTCCACACACATCTACTTCCACTTTAGATGATGATTTTTGCATGTTCCTATTGATAGTTCTATAGATACTGGTACCTTGGCTCCTAATACTTCAATTATTCCCTCCCATCCTATGGCTGCCCAATCACCTCCTGAGACTAGGGTACATTCTCTTCGTTATCCTACATGTACTCGTAAGTCCTCTTAATTACCAGACTTTGCTTACTCTTGTTACTCTAGTTCTTTTATTTCTTTTTTAGCTTCTATTCATCGTCTTTCTGAGACTTTGTCCTATAGAGAGCCAGTTTGTGATCCACTTTGGCAGAAAGCTATGGCTGATGAACTTACTACTCTGCATTAGACACATACTTGAGACTTGTTATCTCTACCACTAGGAAACAAGCAATTGGTTTTCGTTGGGGTCTATAAAATCAAAACCAAGTCAGATGGATCTAATGAAAGATATAAGGCCAGATTAGTTACAAAGGGGTATTCTCAAGAGTATGGTATGGATTATGAGGATACTTTTACACCTATTGCAAAGATGACTACTGTTCACACCTTTATTGCAGTTGTTTCTATTCGTCGATGGCGTATATCTTAGATGGATGTTAAAAATGTATTCTTGAATGGAGATCTATAAGAAGAAGTTTATATGGTTCCCCTCCTGGTGTTTCTCATCAACCTGGTGAAGTTTGCAAATTTCACAAACCTCTCTACGGTGTCAAACAGGTACATTGAGCTTGGTTTGAGAAGTTTTCCACTGTTATTACTTCAATTGGTTTCCGTTCTAGCCATCATGATTCAGCTTTATTTTATAGATATACAGCCGTCGGTCATGTTTTGCTTTCTTTATATGTTGATGATATGATTATTACTAGTGATAATATTGATATTGCAAAATTAGAGTCAGAGTTAGCTCGTTGCTTTGTAATGAATGATTTGGGCTCACTTCGTTACTTTCTGGGTATTGAAGTTGCATCTTTCCAATGAAAGATTTGAATGTGCTCATCTTACTGATAATAAAATCGTTGATATGCCTCTTGAGCTTAATGCTCGATATTCGTCTTCTAATTGCTCTCCATTATCTGATCCTAGTTTATATCGTACTGTTGTTGGTAGCTTGGTTTATCTTACTATCCCTTGTCTAGATATTGCACATGCTAAGAGCAAGAAGAAAGATATTATTTCTAGGTTTTCCACTGAAGCAGAGTATCGTGCCATGACTTCTACTACTAGTGAGATAGTTTGGTTACGTTGGTTACTTGTAGATATGTGTGTACTTCTTCGCCATTCCTCTCCATTGTATTGTGACAATAAGAGTGCAATTCAAATTTTAGGCAATTCACTCGACATCATCATCAGTGTGGCACTATCACATTTCCTTTTGTTCCTTCCACCATGCAGATTGTTGACTTATTTACAAAGCCACATTCTATTTCACGATTTCGTTTTTTGTTTGGCAAGCTCTCGATACTTCTTACAACAATATCATGAGTTTGAGGGGAGATGTTAAATATATTATTTTAATTTTATCTCAAGGGTAGATTAGTCATTTTACTTATGTTAGTATTTAAAGCTTTATTTTCTTGTCATTTCATTTATTCGATTAATCAAAAAATCGTAGCCTCCTTTTTTGTTATTCTCTCTATATTTTTGTATTGTTGCCTTAACGGTTCGAACATGAGAAATAATTCAATCTAGTCAAACAATCAATAGTCATTGTGTTCACTAACAGCAGAGTGATGATTTGGTATCTAATTCAAACGTCTACTCGTAATGACAAATGTCACGTGGTATAAAACCGAAACATGTGGGACAAATAACGTTAGGTCGTGTAGAAACAGGGCATATGCTATTTTAAAATGAAATAAGCATAATAGTGCTTAGTCTTATTATGTTTGGTGAGAAATTATAAAAAAGAGTTATTGGCTTACTTTGATAAACATACTAATGAACAACAGGCAAGGCACATCTCAAAGAGTTACGAGTAGCTCGGTTGGTTGGTGAGTTGGCCCATCTTTTTCTAAATCGATCGAGTTATGAGTCATAATGTAGAGGACACCGACATTGGTTATAATGGATAGCCAAATATAGTTCTTCATGTAGTCAGAGAAAATGACAAAAATTTCTACAGAGGGTATTAAGCCTTTTCGTTTCCTTTTCTTTCAAAACTCTTTTTTTACGTACTCATTTTCAACCACACATTCAAACAATGAAATATTCTATACATAAACCCAAAGTTTTTCCCTACTTTTAACCACACATTCTTCAAAAAATCACTATTCAAAACAATGTTTTTAAAAAAATGACTACCAAACAGGATAAATCACCACTATGCAATGCGATGCCATTTGATATCCAGGAAGGGTTGAGAAAAGGTGAAGTTTCAATTTGGGAATGAGTAGATATAAAGAGTAATTTATGAAAAATTTGAGAATTTGATATAATTAATTGAGATTTAATTGTAGGAATGAGTTGATACAAATAGTACTTTATGGATGAATTTGAGAATTTAATATAATTACTTGAGATTTAAGTGCCGATTGAATAAGAACCGTTAATTAATTGAAGGATAGAAAGGAGTTAAGTGATTTGCAGATTTTTAATTATACTATTATATTACAGTATAAATGGAAAGTATATATTAGTAAGTTTTGAATATTTATTTTTAAATGTGTAATTGGTGTAATTTGCTGTTTTTCTATTACAATTCTTAGCTGTGAATTTAACCTAGTATCGTACAGTCCTTCCATATGGTGACTCGTGATTCTGGTTTAAGTTTGGGATGGAGGTGGGGGTGTGGGGAGTTGAATAAATAAGATAAGCTTTATTTTATTTTTTTATATTTCACAAGAATTAATATTCATAATGGAACATTTCACACAAAACAAAATAAGATAAAATAGACAAGACACGATAGGACTGAACTAGCCCATAACAAACAATTACAATTGGAGGCCTATAGGCCTAAACACTTGTTAAAACACAAAGCTTAAATTGCTTGTTGGATTCGAGGATGTCTATTTGGGGATGGGATGGAAATGAGACTGACTCGAAATTGGTTTAGAATTTCAGTAGAACATAATTGATTACCCAAGTCAAATTTTCAAATCATCCCAGAACTTAAATAAAAGTAAAAATATAAATATAAATAAAATATAAATGAGGTAATAAACATGACGGAAGATTACCTCACCTTGTCCCGCCTCGTTCAACCTTGGCAGGTCAGGGACGAGTGACTTTGTCATCCCAAGCTATATCCAATAAATATTGGCAAAGTGTATGAGGCTTTGAGATCATTGCCATGTGATCAACATCTTTTATCTCTTTCACTATTATAGCTCCAACATTTTCAATTAGCCAACGTTGAAACTTTACTTTTACGGTTTTATCTTCACCTGTTATGATGTAAGCACGCTTTACAGATCCGTACTTTTCACTGGAAAATGCACTCATCTTTGAAAAATCTTCCCGATAAATTAGGGTCGGCCTCATCAATACTTTTGCTAACACCACATCCTACCATAATGATTGAAAACCTTCATTGGTCACTCAACGTATAGAAGAAGTGTTTCACTTTGATCACTCAACTTTTCCTTTGTTGTAAATTAGTCATTAAACTTTAAATTTCTATATTTTTATTTCAGACATTTAATTTTCTAAGTTAATGGAAATTTAAAATGAAAACTTTGAAGTGCACTGTTTTTATCGTCATGTTTGATTTAAAAAAAAAAAAAGGAGAATGTTTTCATTCACCTCAACTTCTTTTGAATTTTTTTTTTTACCGTTGATTCTACCATAAATTCTTTTTTACCTCAGGAGGGCAGAGTTGATATAATTTGGATGATGCATACTGGGGGCCAAAGAGCATTGATACAAGATGATCTCCGGGTCTTCCAAATGGTACGATTTGATTGTCCATAAGATCTTCCTCCGTGGCTCCTTCAAACGCCTGCCAAGCAAGTTAATGTGAGTAATTTAAGTGAAATTTATAAAAATAAAAAATAAAAAAAATCACTTTTTTTTGCTCAAATAAATTTTCCTTCAAAACAATTTATGTCGTCGTTTTTTTTTTTTTTTTTTATAAAAATAAATATTGTCATCTCTAATTACTGGTTAATCCTTTTTGATGATTAAAGCCTGAAAAATATGTTAATATTTTTGTTGCAGTTCATAACGAAGTTCCAACACAATCTAATCAAACGAACATTTAATTAAAGGATTTCTATGAATTTCGTAAATTCCTGAATTTCATTTAAAAAAAATTAATTAATTACTGTTTTCTTTCCTAATACTTTTCAATTCTAGGATAATAAGCTATTTCTAAGTGCAGGAACAATTCATTTCTGCTATAGGAACATATTCAATGACATATTTTTATACATATATACACTTGGAGAATTTTCATTGGTAGTTAAAAAAAATTAAACAAAACACCGCCAATAAAAAATTGTCTAATCAATATGTCAAAAAGTGGCCTATCATTGAGCCTGTTCAAACAACGTTATTCAGTATAATTTTACCTTTTCAAAAAAATAGATTGGCCTATGTACAGTATCAGGCATCACAGCCGCAATAAAAACCGCAATAGAAAATTTTTGAGGGTATTTCTCCATTGCAGCAGCGATGTTCAAGCCACCAAGACTATGTCCAACTAGAACTACCTTTTCGTCTGTTGGAATAGACTCCATCACCTCAAACAACGGTTGTGTATAGTCGAAAAATGTGCGAATCTCGTCTAGGCTTTTCATGTTGATGCCGGAGGCTGCGAGATCAATCGTCGTGATTCGATGGCCCTCCGCTTCCAGCAGTGATTGTACCCTGTACCAGCACCAAGCTCCATGGCAAATGCCATGTACTAGAACAAAATGTTTTTGCTGCTGTTCACCTGCCATTTCTCTTTTGCTCAATTAGTATATTTCCTATTCAGACATATATCTGTAGAGCTCTGAGAGAGAGAGAGAGAGAGAGATGTTTGCTGATGCAGAAAGAGAGAATTTTTTATTTACCTATTTTTATCAAGTTTCACGCCAATCAATTAACAAATGTATTCTCCTTAAAAAAATATTATCAAGGTTCACTCACGCCAACCAATTAAATTGTTATATTGTTGTCTTATGTTTGTTGATACATAAAGAGATAATTAATTTTTTATTTTTATCATGATTAAGACCAATCAATTAACAAAGACTAATACTATTCATCCAAATTACAAACACAGTCTAAATCCCCAATAGAAATGAATAACATTACTGATTAACAAATGTTTTCTCCTAAAAAAATATTATCTAGTTTCAAGATTCACGCCAATTAACTATTGTATTCTCCTAAAAAGATGCCAAGGGTTCATCATTCATGTTCATGCTATGTGGAATTCTAGTCTATCACATCAGTATCCCATTAAGCATTTTTGATCCCATTAAATTAAAATTCATTTTTCTCACTTCTTATAAATCAAATATTCTTCAATTAAATAATATTACACGTAAACTTAAAAAAATTTCATCATTATTTAACCACACGTTCTCCAAACACTAAAACAAAAATAGCCTTTTGAAACACACAAAAGACAACATTCTCTAATAAAGTGCTGCTAAAAGAGTCTATCGCAACATTTTAATAAGTGAATGTTGCAATTAATAAACATAATTGAGCTTTTGCAACATCTTATAAATGAATGTTGCTAATGTAGCCTTTTGTAACGTTTTTTGACTGTTATTTTTGCAACGTGTTTTGAACGTTGTTAAAATTTGTATCTATAGTAACATTTAGTGCATGTTGTTGAACTTCTCAATATATAACATTTGCAACGTTTCTTCAATGTTGCTAAAAGTTTTAATTTTTGCAAAGTTTGTTAATTGTTGCGAAAAGTTTCACCCTTTACAGCATTTATTAATATTGTCAAAAAGTTTTACCTTTCACAACGTTCGCTGAATGTTGCGAAAAATTTCACTTTTTGCAACGTTCGTTAAGTGTTGCGAAAAGTTTTTTTTCCCCTAAATATATGGGCACAAATTGCAGAAGCCCAAAAACTTGAGCCCAATACTGAGCCTTATAAACCCTAATCCCCATTTTATTCAGTCGGGCTCTTCTCCTCTCTACCAGCACTCCTACCACTTCGCTCTTTTAGTGATGGCAATGGGGCGGGAAACCCCCAACCCATCCCGTCGCGCCTCGTCCCGCCACGCCACTCCCGTGCCCTGCCTTAGACGGGGCGAGGCGGGGCGGGTGCGGGGCACGGGCCTGCCTTGTTTCCTGTCCCATTTGTTAGTTTTTTTTCATTTCCTGTTAAAATACAAATTCAAAATTTTAAAATCCAAAACAAATAATGTTCAAACTAAGCAAATAATGTCCAAAACAATTTTTTTTTTTAATTCTTTATGGGGCAGGTTCGGGGCGGGGCATCTCTGTCCCGTCCCACCCCGCGACCCGAGATGGGGCAGCGAACTCTGCCCTGCCCCACCAACCCGTTTGGGTCGCGGCCTCGCGGGAACAGGGCAGGACGGGGTGCGGAAAATTACCATCTCTACGCTTTCCTCTATCTCGACTTCATTGATTCGTTCTGCAATTACTGCCCAACCATGTTCTTTTATCAGTCTCCACTGATCCGGAGTCTCCAGTCCCTCCCTCAGAAAGTTAAGAGGAAAATGTCCCCATTGAGAACGTTCCTCTTGAATCCAATCCTCTAACCCTAACCGTAACCCTAAATCGATTGTAATCATTTCAAGAACACAAGAAACCCCAAGTTGATTGAAATCAGTTGTTTGTTGGAACTTCCGATTGTGATTTGAAGCTCAAAAAAGGTAAATTTCATCTATTTCTGTAACCAAATTTGAGGATTGAACGTTCTTCTTCATCTGTTCAAAATTTGTTATCTTCTTTAAGTGTTGGGCATCTATAGCTTTTGGTTTATATTTAGGGTTTATCCGGATGTACCGAAGGGGGGGTGATCGAATGGTGTCCCCCCATCACAAATGCGGCGGGCCCCATGTTTTTAAAAAAATGCGGCTCGTGGTCCCCACTTCCAACTGTGAGTGGGGTGTAAAAGATTAGGTAAAAAATTATGTACATGTAGCATAACCCTTATATTTATTTGTTGCATCAGGGAGTCCTGCAACACGCTGGGCATCTGTAGCTTTTGGTGTTGGAGTGGCTATTGGGTCTACATACACAGAATGCTATCGCAATTTTGATCTATCTACATCAAAATTGATTCCTATGCCAAGTACCCCTGTTTTGAAGGTAATTGATACCTAATCTCATTTAGATTCATACATTCCCAGTAGGCGGCATTTAATTGGAAATGTGACTTTCAGTAAAATAAAAGAATTCGATGTTTTATTTTTAAATCAAAATTGCTCATTTATTTTCTTTTCTTCTAGTTTTTCAATTGAGCTGAAATTGCATTTAAAGTTAACTAATGCATAAAGTTTCTTATTTGTTATATTTATTGTTGAATTAGGTGGTTGTTGCTCTTTCACATGTTGCAATTCTGGAAGAGTATGAGAGCAAGCGAACTTCTTATGCAGCTAAATGTTGCTCTTGATCTCACAAGAAAAGAAGCAGAGTCGGCTGTTCGTGATTGTAATGATTTCTTGGCTGTTATGAATCATGAAATGAGAACTCCTGTCTGATGGTTGAAACAATCCTCAAGAGCAGCAGCCTTTTGGTTGCACTTATCAATGATGTTTTAGATCTTTTAAAGGTTGAAGATGGTAGCCTTCAACTTTATATGGGACCTTTTACACTTTATGCACTCTTTAGGGAGGTAGGATTATACAATATTTGTTGGAATTATTTGCTTTAAATCAGTCTTTGAATGTGGAACGAATTATAGTTTATGTTGGTTACCCTTCCTGATACCATATCTCATAATTGATCGGATCATATTGACGAAAAGATTATTGTTTCACGGTAAACGAACAAGTTTGGTTTTGTCATACTAAGTGATATTTCCCGTCACATGTACTGCCTTGACACATTGCTAGATGTCAATCTGGGACAACGAAAGTGAATTAGTGATAAATTAAAAGGGGCATTTTAATTTATTGATTTTGATTAGATCAAAATAATAATTCACGTCGTTAGACATCGTGATCGGGAACCTAATGGGTCACACACAAAAGAGAATCAGAAGAATGAGATTTACCAATTAATTAATTGACAAGTGTTGGGTAATTAATTAATTGGATTGTTTATTAATAGGCCCGAATTAATTAATTGGAATAATTAATTCGTGGACCAGATTTAATTAATTTGATTAATTAAATATTGGATCGGATTAAGTTTAACAGATGGGCCGAGCCCATTTGGACTTATATTAATAGGCTACTAGGGTTTGAAAATAGTATGGATTTTTTATTATTCTTGCTAGCACAAGAAAAGTAAAACCCTAGCCGTCATTCTTGTTCTCTGTGTGGATCACCATTGGAGGCTGGACAATTGGACAGCTTGGATTGCAGATCGTGATCATTGGAGTTCAAGAAAAAGCAAAAGAGTTTGTGGAATTCATCAAAGGTATCATTCTCATCACAGTTTCTATCTAAACACATTGCAGATCCTCGTTTGGGAATTGAAAATTGTTTTATTTCCACTGTGCATGATTAAGTAAATTCCCAACAGATTTCAGGTTGATTTCCTTGAGAATGTTGCCGAAGGAACTGAACTGGTCATCATGCGAAGATAGGTGATCCAGGCAATCCTCAAGAGCCTGCGATACATAGGCTCAGGTCTGATCTGCTATGGCTGACCTTCAAGTTTTCCTCTCAACAAGAGCACCAAAAGATTGTGCCTCCTAAGCAGAAAAGAGAAGAAAGAGTTGAAGAAATTAGATATATATTGACTGCCTTCTTTTACCCAACGCTTTTACATATATATAAGGGAATATGTATATCCCCCAGCCTTACAATTGGACACCTGTCCAGTTTGTTATAACAAAGCAAAACAGAAATAACAATTAAAATACTTTGCTGTAGTGAACCAAATGCCGCCAGCGAGGCGGCGAAGCAGCCGGGTGCTGCTCGCGTGCGCGGGGAGGATGGCGACGGCGCCGCTGCCACAGCAACGCCCGTCGCCAAGTGCAGCAGTAGCACCGACTGCTGTTTTGGAAGAAAGTAGCGGCGAGTCGCCGCTGCAACGGAGTTGCAGCGCTTCGCGCTGCGTAACAGCAACGCGAAGCGTTGCTTCTACAGCGGTGGAACGTCGCCACTGTATGACAGCGGCGATCCGCCTCTCCGCCGACGGGAAAGGTCAAGAAGGGAAAGGGGGTGGATTTTTAGGGTTTCAGAAACGGGTGGTTCGATTTGGGGACGGGGGCCTCCTCTGCAATTTCTGAAATTTTGGGGACCCGTCCGCAATAATGGAAAAAGGGGTCAATGTGCAATTATTAGAAAAGGGGTCTGTCATGCAATTTAGTTAATTGAAGGGCTCCTATTAATTTTAAATTTGGGTCAGTTTGCAATTTTCGAAATGGTTTTGAATTAAATATTAAAATGGTTTTAAATTAATTTTTCAAATGGGTTTGACCTAAAATATCAATTTTAACCCATTTAAAATTTTATTTAAAAATTGACGATCTTCTATATTTTCGTTAAAATTGGATTTCAACTTAAATATTAAACTTTGACCCTAAATTGAATTTTATTTTATTTAGGAGTTTTATCCTAAATTAAAATGTTAATTCATTTTAAATTGGAGTTAGACTTTAATTTAATATTTAATTAAAATTTCATTTTAATTAAATTATCCACCCTAGTATGTTGTTAAAATTAGATTTGGACTCTAATATGATATTTAATTGTTTGATTTTAATTAAATTGTCTCACCCTAAATTTCTCTTGAAATCAGAGTTGGACTCTAATTTGGTATTTAATTACAATTTGGTTTTAATTAAATAAGTTCGCCCTAATATCTTGGAATTAGAGTTTGACTCTTATTTTGTATTTAATTAAAATTTAATTTTAATTAAATTCAACCATATTAATTTGATTATAATTAGAGTTGAACTTTAATTTGACATTTAATTAAAATCTGATTTTAAATAAATTGTCTTACCCTAAAATTTTATTGGAATTAGAGTTGGACTCTAATTTGGTATTTAATTAAAATTTGATTTTAATTAAATAGTCTCGCCCATTATCTGTAGAATTAGAGTTGGACTCTAATTCGCCCAACTGAAAGCATCACTCATCAGTATGGTGCAACAAAATCAGTTTTGGGGATTGCCTAATGAAGACCTGAACATTCACCTTTATATTTCTGTTTGATGCTATTATCACTCACTTCATTCACCTTTATAGTATCAGCTACTTCCAAGAACATAGAAAGATGAACGTTCGGGTCTTCATTAGGCAATCCCCCAAATTGATTCTGTTGTATCATACTAATGAGTGATGTTTTCAATTCAAAGTTTTTGGCGACGTTGCCGAGGATTGATTTACCTTTTCTTATTAATACTGTTACCAAGTAGCATTAATTTTAATCTAGATTAATTTTGTTTAAATTCGAATTATTCTTTTTATTTTTCAGGTGTTTTGGCAGTTGATGCGACAATCCAAAAGCTATAATTTAATTCATATTGATCTGGAAATTTAAAGAACTCTTCGGACAATAAGAGCAAAGAAGAAAGATAAGGAGAACGCAATGACTGAGCCAAAAAAATCAACAAGAAGGTGCTGATCAAAGGGAAAAACCTAGTCAACACTACCTCAATCCGGTAGTCCAAGAGCATTATTTTAGGATAAGGCGCCAAACAATTAATGCCAACAACTTTGAAAGAATCAGTTTTGGGGATTGCCTAATGAAGACCCGAACATTCACCTTTATATTTCTGTTTGATGCTATAATCACTCACTCCATTCACCTTTATAGTATCAGCCACTTGTAAGAACATAGAAAGAGGAATGTTCGGGTCTTCTGTTCGTTAGATTCCGCAAGTGTACGGATCGTGACAAGTAATAAAGTGGATTTATCAAGTCCGAATATCGTCCCAGAGAGACTAGTATTTACTATAAAGTTTTAAACCAATCTAGTTTCAATTTAAATTAAATGGTAACTAATGATCAAATAAAATTTGGGTTTCTACGTGAAATTCTAATAAATAAAATAACGAACTATTTAATAAAATAACAAACTCAAATTGAAACTGGAGAAAAGATTATGTGATGAGGTATTTAGGATTTCCGATTTCACTTAGGTTATTTATCAGACATTTAATTCCAAATTATTCAACCATTTGTTCATACGTGCCAACGATCGAATTAACCTATTGTATTTAGTGATCTCTCTCAAGCAACACTAATTCTATTCATATGCCCAAACTTACTATATCTCTATGTAAATTCACACACATAAGAACGCATTTATTTATAGAAATTCAATAAAGATCACATAGATTATAATTATCTCTCGATCTCTTACAATGTCTATGTCAATTATTGCATGAACTAGAATTATATATCACCTCTCGGTCTCAATATTATTCCCTAAATCAATTAATTGTTGCGCGGACAATTAAAGCATTAAACACACAATAATTAATTGACAAGTATTAAAACGATATGAAAATCTTGAAATTAGATATATAATAAAAACCTAAGCTACATCATCCATCCTAACATAAAAGTATTTAACCACTCATAACGTTGAATTTAAATACCCAAAAGTGGAAAGACATCACCAAAAATTGACGAAACGTGGAGCTTCTCGCGTGTATCGTCTTCTTTATAATTAAATTCAGCCTCAATTTCATCCACTTTGCTGCCACCTTGCTGACTGCATGTATATGTATAATATATATATATATATATATATATATATATATATATATATATATATATATATATATATATATATATATTGGCCAAATTCGACACCTTCCTTATCAAGATTGCGGCACGCGTGAATATATATATATATATATATATATATATATATATATATATATATATATATATATATATGTGTATAAATATTAATATGAATTCAGCCTCAGTTTTTCACCTCCAATGTTGCTGCTTCGGTGCTGGCCACACGTATATGTTAATATATAATATATATTAATCTCAATTCAGATTGTTTTCTTTCTTCCAACACCAGACTGTCAAGAACTTTTTTTTTTTCTCCTCAATGGCTGCCGGTCCCCCCACCTCCTCCGTCTGTAGGTATATATATATATATAAGGCATAATTAGCGGCCAATTCTAGGGCAATTAGGATTCCCATTATAATCCCCATCTCCAAGTGAAACTCAAATTAAATTAATTCTAATTTCCAAGTCTTCAATTCTTTTGTGTATTGCAAGTTGATCCTTAAAATAAATTTATTTGCATAGCCCATGCCAATTTAATCCTCGTACTTTGGATTTTGCCATTTTTCCGCTATTTTGCATTCTTTTCTTCAATTCTTCATTAAACATAAAGTTTTACCTACAAATGACAATTTAACAAAAATTGAATAGAATTTAATTCAAAAGACAACAAAATATTATTAATTTAGAGTCTCAAATAAGCATAAAAACTACACTTATCATCTTCATTAGGCAATCCCCCAAATTGATTCTGTTGTACCATACTAACGAGTGATGCTTTCAATTCAAAGTTTTTGACCGCGTTGCCTGGGAATGATTTATCTTTTCTTATTAATACTGTTACCAAGTAGCATTAATTTCAAACCAGATTAATTTTGTTTTAATTCAAATTATTCTTTTTGTTTTCCAGGTATTTTGGCATTTGATGCGACAATCAAAAAGTTGTAATTTAATTCATATTGATATGGAAATTTAAGGAACTCATCGGACAATAAGAGCAAAGAAGAAAGCAAAGGAGAATGCAATAGCTGAGCTAAACGACCAAAATCAATTAGAAGGTCCTGATCAACGGGAAAAACCTATTCGACACTACCTCAATCCAGTAGTCCAAGAGCATTATTTTGGGATAAGGCGCGAAACAATCAATGCCAAAAACTTTGAACTGAAAGCATCACTCATCAGTATGATGCAGCATAATCAGTTGTGGGGATTGCCTAATGAAAACCCGGACATTCACCTTTATATTTCAGTTTGATGCTATTATCACCCACTTCATTCACCTTTATAGTATCAGCCACTTCCAAGAACATAGAAAGATGAATGTTCGGGTCTTCATTAGGCAATCCCCCTAACTGATTCTGTTGCACCAAACAAATAAGTGATGCTTTCAGTTCGAAGTTTTTGATGGCGTTGCCGGGGATTGATTTTTCTTTTCTTATTAATACTGTTACCAAGTAGAATTAATTTTAATCTTGAATAATTTTATTTCAATTCGAATTATTGTTTTTATTTTTCAGGTGTTTTGGCAGTTGATGCGACAATCCAAAATCTGTAATTTAATTCATATTGATGTGGAAATTAAAAGAACTCTTCAGACAATAAGAGCAAAGAATAAAGCTAAGGAGAACACAATGGCTGAGCTAAACAACGAAAATCAACAAGAAGGTGCCGATCAACTCGAAAAACCCATTCGACACTACCTCAATCCGGTAGGTCAAGAGCATTATTTTGGGAGAAGACGCCAAACAATCAATGCCACCGACTTTGAACTGAAAGCATCACTCATCAGTATGGTGCAACATAATCAGTTGCCTAATGAAGACCCGAACATTCACCTTTATATTTCAGTTTGATGCTATTATCACTCAGTTCATTCACCTTTATAGTATCAGCCACTTCCAAGAACATAGATGAATATTCGGGTCTTCATTAGGCAATCCCCCAAACTGATTCTGTTGCACCATACAAAGGAGTGATGCTTTCAGTTCAAAGTTTTTGACGGCGTTGCTGAGGATTGATTTGTCTTTTCTTATTAATACTGTTACCAAGTAGCATTATTTTCAAACTAGATTAATTTTGTTTTAATTCAAATTATTCTTTTTGTTTTTCAGATATTTTGGCAGTTGATGCGACAATCAAAAAGTTGTAATTTAATTCATATTGACATGGAAATTTAAAGAACTCATCAGATAATAAGAGCAAAGCAAAAAGCAAAGGAGAATGCAATGGCTGAGCTAAACGACCAAAATCAATTAGAAGGTCCTGATCAACGGGAAAAACCTATTCGACACTACCTCAATCCGGTAGTCCAAGAGCATTATTTTGGGATAAGGCACGAAACAATCAATGCCAAAAACTTTGAACTGAAAGCATCACTCATCAGCATGGTGCAGCATAATAAGTTGTGGGGATTGCCTAATGAAGACCCGGACATTCACCTTTATATTTCAGTTTGATGCTATTATCACTCACTCCATTCACCTTTATAGTATCAGCCACTTCCAAGAGCATAGAAAGATGAATGTTCGGGTCTTCATTAGGCAATCCCCCAACCTAATTCTGTTGCACCAAGTAAATGAGTGATGCTTTCAGTTCGAAGTTTTTGACGGCGTTGTCGGGGATTGATTTGTCTTTTCTTATTAATACTGTTACCAAGTAGAATTAATTTTAATCTTGAATAATTTTATTTCAATTCGAATTATTGTTTTTATTTTTCAGGTGTTTTGGCAGTTGATACGACAATCCAAAATCTGTAATTTAATTCATATTGATGTGGAAATTAAAAGAACTCTTCAGACAATAAGAGCAAAGAATAAAGCTAAGGAGAACACAATGGCTGAGCTAAACAACGAAAATCAACAAGAAGGTGCCGATCAACCCGAAAAACCCATTCGACACTAGCTCAATCCGGTAGGCCAAGAGCATTATTTTGGGAGAAGGTGCCAAACAATCGATGCCACCGACTTTGAACTGAAAGCATCACTCATCAGTATGGTGCAACATAATCAGTTGCCTAATGAAGACCCAAACATTCATCTTTATATCTCAGTTTGATGCTATTATCACTTACTTCATTCACCTTTATAGTATCAGCCACTTCCAAGAACATAGATGAATATTCGGGTCTTCATTAGGCAATCCCCCAAACTGATTATGTTGCACCATACAAATGAGTGATGCTTTCAGTTCAAAGTTTTTGACGGCGTTGCTGTGGATTGATTTGTCTTTTCATATTAATACTGTTACCAAGTAGCATTAATTTCAAACTAGATTAATTTTGTTTTAATTCAAATTATTCTTTTTGTTTTTCAGATATTTTGGCAGTTGATGCGACAATCAAAAAGTTGTAATTTAATTCATATTGACATGGAAATTTAAAGAACTCATCAGACAATAAGAGCAAAGCAAAAAGCAAAGGAGAGTGCAATGGCAGAGCTAAACGACCAAAATCAATTAGAAGGTCCTGATCAACGGGAAAAACCTATTCGACACTACCTCAATCCGGTAGTCCAAGAGCATTATTTTGGGATAAGGCACGAAACAATCAATGCCAAAAACTTTGAACTGAAAGCATCACTCATCAGTATGGTGCAGCATAATCAGTTGTGGGGATTGCCTAATGAAGACCCGGACATTCACCTTTATATTTCAGTTTGATGCTATTATCACTCACTTCATTCACCTTTATAGTATCAGCCACTTCCAAGAACATAGAAAGATGAATGTTCGGGTCTTCATTAGGCAATCCCCCAACATAATTCATTTGCACCAAGCAAATGAGTGATGCTTTCAGTTGGAAGTTTTTTACGGCGTTGTCGGGGATTGATTTGTCTTTTCTTATTAATACTGTTACCAAGTATAATTAATTTTAATCTTGAATAATTTTATTTCAATTCGAATTATTGTTTTTATTTTTCAGGTGTTTTGGCAGTTGATGCGACAATCCAAAATCTGTAATTTAATTCATATTGATGTGGAAATTAAAAGAACTCTTCAGACAATAAGAGCAAAGAATAAAGCTAATGAGAACACAATGGCTAAGCTAAACAATGAAAATCAACAAGAAGGTGCTGATCAACCCGAAAAACCCATTCGACACTACCTCAATCCGGTAGGCCAAGAGCATTATTTTGGGAGAAGGCGCCAAACAATCAATGCCACCGACTTTGAACTGAAAGCATCACTCATCAGTATGGTGCAACATAATCAATTGCCTAATGAAGACCCGAACATTCATCTTTATATTTCAGTTTGATGCTATTATCACTTACTTCATTCACCTTTATAGTATCAGCCACTTCCAAGAGCATAGATGAATATTCGGGTCTTCATTAGGCAATCCCCCAAACAGATTCTATTGCACCATACAAATGAGTGATGCTTTCAGTTCAAAGTTTTTGACGGCGTTGCTGAGGATTGATTTGTCTTTTCATATTAATACTGTTACCAAGTAGCATTAATTTCAAACTAGATTAATTTTGTTTTAATTCAAATTATTCTTTTTGTTTTTCAGATATTTTGGCAGTTGATGCGACAATCAAAAAGTTGTAATTTAATTCATATTGACATGGAAATTTAAAGAACTCATCAGACAATAAGAGCAAAACAAAAAGAAAAGGAGAATGCAATGGCTGAGCTAAACAACCAAAATCAATTAGAAGGTCCTGATCAACGGGAAAAACCTATTCGACACTACCTGAATCCGGCAGTCCAAGAGCATTATTTATGGATAAGGCACGAAACAATCAATGCCAAAAACTTTGAACTGAAAGCATCACTCATCAGTATGGTGCAGCATAATCAGTTGTGGGGATTGCCTAATGAAGACCCGGACATTCACCTTTATATTTCAGTTTGATGCTATTATCACTCACTTCATTCACCTTTATAGTATCAGCCACTTCCAAGAACATAGAAAGATGAATGTTCGGGTCTTCATTAGGCAATCCCCCAACCTAATTCTGTTGCACCAAGCAAATGAGTGATGCTTTCAGTTGGAAGTTTTTTACGGCGTTGTCGGGGATTGATTTGTCTTTTCTTATTAATACTGTTACCAAGTAGAATTAATTTTAATCTTGAATAATTTTATTTCAATTCGAATTATTGTTTTTATTTTTCAGTTGTTTTGGCAGTTGATGCGACAATCCAAAATCTGTAATTTAATTCATATTGATGTGGAAATTAAAAGAACTCTTCAGACAATAAGAGCAAAGAATAAAGCTAATGAGAACACAACGGCTGAGCTAAACAACGAAAATCAACAAGAAGGTGCCGATCAACCCGAAAAACCCATTCGACACTACCTCAATCCGGTAGTCCAAGAGCATTATTTTGGGATAAGGCGCCGAACAATCAATGCCACCAACCTCGAACTGAAAGCATCACTCATCAGTATGGTGCAACATAATCAGTTTTGGGCATTACCTAATGAAGACCCGAACATTCCCCTTTATATTTCAGTTTGATGCCATTATAACTCACTCCATTCACCTTTATAGTATCTGCCACTTGCAAGAACATGGAAAGATGAATGTTCGGGTCTTCATTAGACAATCCCCCAAATTGATTTAATTGCGCCACACCGAGGAGTGATACTTTCAGTTCAAAGTTTTTGGCGGCGTTGCCGGGGATTGATTTGTATTTTCTTATTAATATATTACCAAATAGCATTAATTTTAATCTTGATTAATTTTGTTTTAATTCGAATTATTCTTTTTGTTTTTCAGGTGTTTTGGCAGTTGATGCGACAATCCAAAGTCTGTAATTTAATTCATATTGATTTGGAAATTAAAAGAACCCTTTCGGACAATAAGTGCAAAGAATAAAGCTAAGGGGAACGAAATAGCTAAGCGAAACAACAAAAATCAAAAAGAAGGTGCTGATCAACCCGAAAAACCCAATCAACACTACCTCAATCTGGTAGTCCAAGAGCATTATTTTGGGATAAGGCGCCAAACAATCAATGCCGCCAACCTTGAACTGAAAGCATCACTCATCAGTATGGTGCAACATAATCAGTTTTGGGCATTACCTAATGAAGACCCGAACATTCCCCTTTATATTTCAGTTTGATGCCATTATAACTCACTCCATTCAGCTTTATAGTATCTGCCACTTGCAAGAACTTGGAAAGATGAATGTTCAGGTCTTCATTAGGAAATCCCCCAAATTGATTTCCTTGCGCCATACCGAGGAGTGATACTTTCAGTTCAAAGTTTTTGGCGGCGTTGCCGGGGATTTATTTGTATTTTCTTATTAATATGTTACCAAATAGTATTAATTTTAGATTTTGTTTTAATTCGAATTATTCTTTTTGGTTTTCAGGTGTTTTGGCAGTTGATGCGACAATCCAAAATCTGTAATTTAATTCATATTGATTTGGAATTTAAAAGAACTCTTCGGACATTAAGTGCAAAGAATAAAGCTAAGGAGAAGGCAATGGCTGAGCAAAACAACAAAAATCAACAAGAAAGTGCTGATCAACCCGAAAAACCCAATCGACACTACCTCAATCCGGTAGTCCAAAAGCATTATTTTGGGATAAGGCGCAAAACAATCAATGCCACCAACCTTGAACTGAAAGCATCACTCATCAGTATGGTGCAACATAATCAGTTTTGGGCACTACCTATTCACCTGTATATTTCAGTTTGATGCCATTATAATTCACTCCATTCACCTTTATAGTATCTGCCACTTGGAAGAACATAGAAAGACGAATGTTCAGGTCTTCATTAGGCGATCCCCCAAATTGATTCTATTGTACCATATTGATGAGCGATGCTTTCAGTTCAAAGATTTTGGCAGCGTTGCTAGGGATTGATTTGTATTTTCATATTAATAATGTTACCAAATAGCATAAATTTTAATCTTGATTAATTTTGTTTTAAATCAAATTATTCTTTTTATTTTTCAGGTGTTTTGGCAGTTGATGCGGCAATCCAAAATCTGTAATTTAATTCATATTGATGTGGAAATTAAAAGAACCCTTCGGACAATAAGTGCAAAGAATAAAGCTAAGGGGAACGCAATAGCTGAGCGAAACAAGAAAAATCAACAAGAAGGTGCTGATCAACCCGAAAAACCCATTCGACAATACCTCAATCCGGTAGTCCAAGAGCGTTATTTTGGGATAAGGCGCCAAACAATCAATGCCACCAACCTTGAACTGAGAGCATCACTCATCAGTATGGTGCAACATAATCAGTTTTGGGCATTACCTAATGAAGACCCGAACATTCACCTTTATATTTCAGTTTGATGCCATTAGAACTCACTCCATTCACCTTTATAGTATCTGCCACTTGCAAGAACATGGAAAGATGAATGTTCGGGTCTTCATTAGGCAATCCCCCAAATTGATTTCATTGCGCCATACCGAGGAGTGATACTTTCAGTTCAAAGTTTTTGGCGGCATTGCCGGGGATTGATTTGTGTTTTCTTATTAATATGTTACCAAATAGCATTAATTTTAATCTTGATTAATTTTGTTTTAATTCGAATTATTCTTTTTGTTTTTCAGGTGTTTTGGCAGCTGATGCGACAATCCAAAATCTGTAATTTAATTCATATTGATTTGGAAATTAAAAGAACTCTTCGGCCAATAAGTGCAAAGAATAAAGCTAAGGAGAACGCAATGGCTAAGCAAAACAACAAAAATCAACAAGAAAGTGCTGGTCAACCCGAAAAACCCAATCAACACTACCTCAATCCGGTAGTCCAAGAGAATTATTTTGGGATAAGGCGCCGAACAATCAATGCCACCAACCTTGAACTGAAAGCATCACTCATCAGTATGGTGCAACATAATCAGTTTTGGGCATTACCTAATGAAGACCCGAACATTCCCCTTTATATTTCAGTTTGATGCCATTATAACTCACTCCATTCACCTTTATAGTATCTGCCACTTGCAAGAACATGGAAAGATGAATGTTCGGGTCTTCATTAGACAATCCCCCAAATTGATTTAATTGCGCCATACCGAGGAGTGATACTTTCAATTCAAAGTTTTTGGCGGCGTTGCCGGGGATTGATTTGTATTTTCTTATTAATATATTACCAAATAGCATTAATTTTAATCTTGATTAATTTTGTTTTAATTCGAATTATTCTTTTTGTTTTTCAGGTGTTTTGGCAGTTGATGCGACAATCCAAAATCTGTAATTTAATTCATATTGATTTGGAAATTAAAAGAACCCTTTCGGACAATAAGCGCAAAGAATAAAGCTAAGGGGAGCGTAATAGCTAAGCGAAACAACAAAAATCAAAAAGAAGGTGCTGATCAACCCGAAAAACCCAATCGACACTACCTCAATCCGGTAGTCCAAGAGCATTATTTTGGGATAAGGCGCCGAACAATCAATGCCACCAACCTCGAACTGAAAGCATCACTCATCAGTATGGTGCAACATAATCAGTTTTGGGCACTACCTGTTCACCTGTATATTTCAGTTTGATGCCATTATAATTTACTCCATTCACCTTTATAGTATCTGCCACTTGGAAGAACATAGAAAGACGAATGTTCAGGTCTTCATTAGGCGATCCCCCAAATTGATTCTATTGTACCGTATTGATGAGTGATGCTTTCAGTTCAAAGTTTTTGGCAACGTTGCTAGGGATTGATTTGTATTTTCATATTAATAATGTAACCAAATAGCATAAATTTTAATCTTGATTAATTTTGTTTTAATTCGAATTATTCTTTTTATTTTTCTGGTGTTTTGGCAGTTGATGCGGCAATCCAAAATCTGTAATTTAATTCATATTGATGTGGAAATTAAAAAAACCCTTCGGACAATAAGTGCAAAGAATAAAGCTAAGGGGAACGCAATAGCTGAGCGAAACAAGAAAAATCAACAAGAAGGTGCTGATCAACCCGAAAAACCCATTCGACAATACCTCAATCCGGGAGTCCAAGAGCGTTATTTTGGGATAAGGCGCCCAACAATCAATGGCACCAACCTTGAACTGAGAGCATCACTCATCAGTATGGTGCAACATAATCAGTTTTGGGCATTACCTAATGAAGACCCGAACATTCACCTTTATATTTCAGTTTGATGCCATTAGAATTCACTCCATTCACCTTTATAGTATCTGCCACTTGCAAGAACATGGAAAGATGAATGTTCGGGTCTTCATTTGGCAATCCTCCAAATTGATTTCATTGCGCCATACCGAGGAGTGATACTTTCAGTTCAATGTTTCTGGCGGCATTGCCGGGGATTGATTTGTATTTTCTTATTAATATGTTACCAAATAGCATTAATTTTAATCTTGATTAATTTTGTTTTAATTCGAATTATTCTTTTTGTTTTTCAGGTGTTTTGGCAGCTGATGCGACAATCCAAAATCTGTAATTTAATTCATATTGATTTGGAAATTAAAAGAACTCTTCGGACAATAAGTGCAAAGAATAAAGCTAAGGAGAACGCAATGGCTGAGCAAAACAACAAAAATCAACAAGAAAGTGCTGATCCACCCGAAAAACCCAATCAACACTACCTCAATCCGGTAGTCCAAGAGCATTATTTTGGGAAAAGGCGCCGAACAATCAATGCCACCAACCTCGAACTGAAAGCATCACTCATCAGTATGGTGCAACATAATCAGTTTTGGGCATTACCTAATGAAGACCCGAACATTCCCCTTTATATTTCAGTTTGATGCCATTATAACTCACTCCATTCACCTTTATAGTATCTACCACTTGCAAGAACATGGAAAGATGAATGTTCGGGTCTTCATTAGGTAATCTTCCAAATTGATTTCATTGCGCCATACCGAGGAGTGATACTTTCAGTTCAAAGTTTTTGGCGGCGTTGCAGGGGATTGATTTGCATTTTCTTATTAATATGTTCCCAAATAGCATTAATTTTAATCTTGATTAATTTTGTTTTAATTCGAATTATTCTTTTTGTTTTTCAGGTGTCTTGGCAGTTGATACGACAATCCAAAATCTGTAATTTCATTCATATTGATTTGGAAATTAAAAGAACCCTTCGGACAATAAGTGCAAAGAATAAAGCTAAGGAGAACGCAATGGCTGAGCAAAACAACAAAAATCAACAAGAAGGTGCTGATCAACCCGGAAAACCCAATCGACACTACGTCAATCCGGTAGTCCAAGAGCATTATTTTGGGATAAGGCACCGAACAATCAATGCCACCAACCTTGAACTGAAAGCATCACTCATCCAAATGGTGCAACATAATCAGTTTTGGGCATTACCTAATGAAGACCCGAACATTCACCTTTATATTTCAGTTTGATGCCATTATAACTCACTCCATTCACCTTTATAGTATCTGCCACTTGCAAGAACATGGAAAGATGAATGTTCGGGTCTTCATTAGGTAATCTTCCGAATTGATTTCATGCGCCATACCGAGGAGTGATACTTTCATTTCAAAGTTTTTAGAGGCGTTGCTGGGATTGATTTGCATTTTCTTATTAATATGTTACCAAATAGCATTAATTTTAATCTTGATTAATTTTGTTTTAATTCGAATTATTCTTTTTGTTTTTCAGGTGTTTTGGCAGTTGATGCGACAATCCAAAAGCTGTACTTCAATTCATATTAATCTGGAAGTTAAAAGAACTGTTCGGACAATAAGAGCAAAGAATAAAGCTAAGGAGAACGCAATGGCTAAGCTAAACAACAAAAATCAACAAGAAGGTGCTTATCAACCCGAAAAACCCATTCGACACTACCTCAATCCGGTAGTCCAAGAGCATTATTTTGGGATAAGGCTCCAAACAATCAATGCCACCAAGTTTGAACTGAAAGCATCACTCGTCAATATGGTGCAACATAATCAGTTTTGGGGATTGCCTAATGAAGACCCGAACATTCACCTTTATATTTCAATTTTATGCTGTTATAAGTCACTCCATTCACCTTTATAGTATCAGCCACTTGGAAGAACATAGAAAGCCGAATGTTCGGGTCTTCATTAGGCAATCCCCCAAATTTATTCTATTGCACCATACCGATGAGTGATACTTTCAGTTCAAAGTTTTTAGCGGCGTTGCCGGGGATTGATTTGTATTTTCTTATTAATATGTTACCAAATGGCATTAATTTTAATCTTGATTATTTTAATTCGAATTATTCGTTTTGTTTGTCGGGTGTTTTGGCAGTTGATGCGACAATCCAAAATCTGTAATTTAATTCATATTAATGTGGAGATTAAAAGAACCCTTCGGACAATAAGTGCAAAGGATAAAGCTAAGGGGAACGCAATAGCTAAGCGAAACAACAAAAATCAACAAGAAGGTGTTGATCAACTCGAAAAACCCAATCGACACTACCTCAATCCGGTAGTCCAAGAGCATTATTTTAGGATAAGGCGCCGAACAATCAATGCCACCAACCTTGAACTGAAAGCATCACTCATCAGTATGGTGCAACATAATCAGTTTTGGACATTACCTAATGAAGACCCGAACATTCACCTTTATATTTCAGTTTGATGCCATTATAACTCACTCCATTCACCTTTATAGTATCTGCCACTTGCAAGAACACGGAAAGATGAATGTTCGGGTCTTCATTAGGCAATCCCCCAAATTGATTTCATTGCCCATACCGAGGAGTGATACTTTCAGTTCAAACTTTTTGGCGGCGTTGCCGGGGATTGATTTGCATTTTCTTATTAATATGTTACCAAATAGCATTAATTTTAATCTTGATTAATTTTGTTTTAATTCTAATTATTCTTTTTGTTTTTCAGGTGTTTTGGCAGTTGATGCGACAATCCAAAAGCTGTAATTTAATTCATATTAATATGGAAGTTAAAAGAATGGTTCGGACAATAAGAGCAAAGAATAAAGCTAAGGAGAACGCAATGGCTAAGCTAAACAACAAAAATCAACAAGAAGGTGCTGATCAACCTGAAAAACCCAATCAACACTACCTCAATCCGGTAGTCCAAGAGCATTATTTTGGGATAAGGCGCCAAACAATCAATGCCGCCAACCTTGAACTGAAAGCATCACTCATCAGTATGGTGCAACATAATCAGTTTTGGGCATTACCTAATGAAGACCCGAACATTCCCCTTTATATTTCAGTTTGATGCCATTATAACTCACTCCATTCACCTTTATAGTATCTGCTACTTGCAAGAACATGGAAAGATGAATGTTCGGGTCTTCATTAGGCAATCCCCCAAATTGATTTCGTTGTACCATACCGATGTGTGATACTTTCAGTTCAAAGTTTTTGGCGGCGTTGCCGGGGATTGATTTGTTTAGAAAAAATAAAAGAAATTGATTTATCCAATATATATAAAAAAAATTCGGTTCTTATTCGGTTCTTGGTCGAGAACCGAGAACCAAATCAAACCATTCGATTCTCGATTCGAATACCCATTCGGGTATTTCATTTTAAAAAATTCGCTTGGTTCGGTTCGGTTCGGTTCCGGTTCAGTTCAATTCGGTTCGGTTCGGACATTTTGCCCAACCTCACCAAATAGCATTAATTTTAATCTTGATTAATTTTGTTTTAATTCGAATTATTCTTTTTGTTTTTCAGGTGTTTTAGCAGTTGATGCGACAATCCAAAATCTGTAATTTAATTCATATTGATGTGGAAATTAAAAGAACTCTTCGGACAATAATTGCAAAGAATAAAGATAAGGAAAACGCAATGGTTGAGCAAAACAACAAAAATCAACATGAAGGTGCTGATCAACTGGAAAAACGCATTCGACACTACCTCAATCCGGTAGTCCAAGAGCATTATTTTAGGATAAAGCGCCAAACAATCAATGCCAACAACTTTGAACTGAAAGCATCACTCATAAGTATGGTGCAACATAATCAGTTGTGGGGATTGCCTATTGAAGACCCGGACATTCACCTTTGTATTTCAGTTTGATGCTATTATCACTCACTTCATTCACCTTTATAGTATCAACCACTTCCAAGAACATAGAAAGATGAATGTTCGGGTCTTCATTAGGCAATCCTCCAAACTGATTCTGTTGTGCCGTACAAATGAGTGATGCTTTCAGTTTAAAGTTTTTGACGGCGTTGTTGGGGATTGATTTGTCTTTCCTTATTAATACTGTTACCAAGTAGAATTAATTTTAACCTTGATTAATTTTTTTTCAATTCGAATTATTTTTTTTATTTTTCAAGTGTTTTGGTAGTTGATGCGACAATCCAAAAGCTGTAATTTAATTCATATTGATCTGGAAATTTAAAGAACTCTTTGAACAATAAGAGCAAAGAGTAAAGCTAAGGAGAACGCAATGGCTGAGCTAAACAACAAAAATCAACAAGAAGGTGCTGATCAACCCGGAAAACCCAATCGACACTACGTCAATCCGGTAGTCCAAGAGCATTATTTTGGGATAAGGCACCGAACAATCAATGCCACCAACCTTGAACTGAAAGCATCACTCATCCAAATGGTGCAACATAATCAGTTTTGGGCATTACCTAATGAAGACCCGAACATTCACCTTTATATTTCAGTTTGATGCCATTATAACTCACTCCATTCACCTTTATAGTATCTGCCACTTGCAAGAACATGGAAAGATGAATGTTCGGGTCTTCATTAGGTAATCTTCCGAATTGATTTCATGCGCCATACCGAGGAGTGATACTTTCATTTCAAAGTTTTTAGAGGCGTTGCTGGGATTGATTTGCATTTTCTTATTAATATGTTACCAAATAGCATTAATTTTAATCTTGATTAATTTTGTTTTAATTCGAATTATTCTTTTTGTTTTTCAGGTGTTTTGGCAGTTGATGCGACAATCCAAAAGCTGTACTTCAATTCATATTAATCTGGAAGTTAAAAGAACTGTTCGGACAATAAGAGCAAAGAATAAAGCTAAGGAGAACGCAATGGCTAAGCTAAACAACAAAAATCAACAAGAAGGTGCTTATCAACCCGAAAAACCCATTCGACACTACCTCAATCCGGTAGTCCAAGAGCATTATTTTGGGATAAGGCTCCAAACAATCAATGCCACCAAGTTTGAACTGAAAGCATCACTCGTCAATATGGTGCAACATAATCAGTTTTGGGGATTGCCTAATGAAGACCCGAACATTCACCTTTATATTTCAATTTTATGCTGTTATAAGTCACTCCATTCACCTTTATAGTATCAGCCACTTGGAAGAACATAGAAAGCCGAATGTTCGGGTCTTCATTAGGCAATCCCCCAAATTTATTCTATTGCACCATACCGATGAGTGATACTTTCAGTTCAAAGTTTTTAGCGGCGTTGCCGGGGATTGATTTGTATTTTCTTATTAATATGTTACCAAATGGCATTAATTTTAATCTTGATTATTTTAATTCGAATTATTCGTTTTGTTTGTCGGGTGTTTTGGCAGTTGATGCGACAATCCAAAATCTGTAATTTAATTCATATTAATGTGGAGATTAAAAGAACCCTTCGGACAATAAGTGCAAAGGATAAAGCTAAGGGGAACGCAATAGCTAAGCGAAACAACAAAAATCAACAAGAAGGTGTTGATCAACTCGAAAAACCCAATCGACACTACCTCAATCCGGTAGTCCAAGAGCATTATTTTAGGATAAGGCGCCGAACAATCAATGCCACCAACCTTGAACTGAAAGCATCACTCATCAGTATGGTGCAACATAATCAGTTTTGGACATTACCTAATGAAGACCCGAACATTCACCTTTATATTTCAGTTTGATGCCATTATAACTCACTCCATTCACCTTTATAGTATCTGCCACTTGCAAGAACACGGAAAGATGAATGTTCGGGTCTTCATTAGGCAATCCCCCAAATTGATTTCATTGCCCATACCGAGGAGTGATACTTTCAGTTCAAACTTTTTGGCGGCGTTGCCGGGGATTGATTTGCATTTTCTTATTAATATGTTACCAAATAGCATTAATTTTAATCTTGATTAATTTTGTTTTAATTCTAATTATTCTTTTTGTTTTTCAGGTGTTTTGGCAGTTGATGCGACAATCCAAAAGTCGTAATTTAATTCATATTAATATGGAAGTTAAAAGAATGGTTCGGACAATAAGAGCAAAGAATAAAGCTAAGGAGAACGCAATGGCTAAGCTAAACAACAAAAATCAACAAGAAGGTGCTTTGATCAACTTTGAAAAACCCAATCAACACTACCTCAATCCGGTAGTCCAAGAGCATTATTTTGGGATAAGGCGCCAAACAATCAATGCCGCCAACCTTGAATCAAAGCATCACTCATCAGTATGGTGCAACATAATCAGTTTTGGGCATTACCTAATGAAGACCCGAACATTCCCCTTTATATTTCAGTTTGATGCCATTATAACTCACTCCATTCACCTTTATAGTATCTGCTACTTGCAAGAACATGGAAAGATGAATGTTCGGGTCTTCATTAGGCAATCCCCCAAATTGATTTCGTTGTACCATACCGATGTGTGATACTTTCAGTTCAAAGTTTTTGGCGGCGTTGCCGGGGATTGATTTGTTTAGAAAAAATAAAAGAAATTGATTTATCCAATATATATAAAAAAAATTCGGTTCTTATTCGGTTCTTGGTCGAGAACCGAGAACCAAATCAAACCATTCGATTCTCGATTCGAATACCCATTCGGGTATTTCATTTTAAAAAATTCGCTTGGTTCGGTTCGGTTCGGTTCCGGTTCAGTTCAATTCGGTTCGGTTCGGACATTTTGCCCAACCTCACCAAATAGCATTAATTTTAATCTTGATTAATTTTGTTTTAATTCGAATTATTCTTTTTGTTTTTCAGGTGTTTTAGCAGTTGATGCGACAATCCAAAATCTGTAATTTAATTCATATTGATGTGGAAATTAAAAGAACTCTTCGGACAATAATTGCAAAGAATAAAGATAAGGAAAACGCAATGGTTGAGCAAAACAACAAAAATCAACATGAAGGTGCTGATCAACTGGAAAAACGCATTCGACACTACCTCAATCCGGTAGTCCAAGAGCATTATTTTAGGATAAAGCGCCAAACAATCAATGCCAACAACTTTGAACTGAAAGCATCACTCATAAGTATGGTGCAACATAATCAGTTGTGGGGATTGCCTATTGAAGACCCGGACATTCACCTTTGTATTTCAGTTTGATGCTATTATCACTCACTTCATTCACCTTTATAGTATCAACCACTTCCAAGAACATAGAAAGATGAATGTTCGGGTCTTCATTAGGCAATCCTCCAAACTGATTCTGTTGTGCCGTACAAATGAGTGATGCTTTCAGTTTAAAGTTTTTGACGGCGTTGTTGGGGATTGATTTGTCTTTCCTTATTAATACTGTTACCAAGTAGAATTAATTTTAACCTTGATTAATTTTTTTTCAATTCGAATTATTTTTTTTATTTTTCAAGTGTTTTGGTAGTTGATGCGACAATCCAAAAGCTGTAATTTAATTCATATTGATCTGGAAATTTAAAGAACTCTTTGAACAATAAGAGCAAAGAGTAAAGCTAAGGAGAACGCAATGGCTGAGCTAAACAACAAAAATCAACAAGAAGGTGCTCATCAACCCGAAAAACCCATTCGACACTACCTCAATCCGGGAGTCCAAGAGCATTATTTTGGGATAAGGCGCAAAACAATCAATGCCACGAACTTTGAATTGAAAGCATCACTCATCAATATGGTGCAACATAATCAGTTTTGGGGATTACCTAATGAAGACCAGGACATTCACCTTTATATTTCAGTTTGATGCTATTATCACCGCCTTCATTCACCTTTATAGTATCAGCCACTTCCAAGAACATAGAAAGATGAATGTTCGGGTCTTCATTAGGCGATCCCCCAAAGTGATTTTGTTGTACCATACTAATGAGTGATGCTTTCAATTCAAAGTTTTTGACAGCTTTGCCGAGGATTGATTTCTCTTTTCTTAATAATACTGTTACCAAGGAGCATTAATTTTAATCTAGATTAATTTTGTTTTAATTCGAATTATACTTTTTTATTTTTCAAGTGTTTTGGCCGTTGATGCTACAATTAACAAGCTTTAATTTAATTCATATTGATCTGGAAATTTAAAGAACTCTTCGGACAACAAGCGCAAAGAAGAAAGCTAAGGAGAACACAATGACTGAGCAAAACAACCAAAATCAACAAAAAGGTGCTGATCAACCCGAAAAACCCATTCGACACTACCTCAATCCGGTAGTCCAAGAGCATTATTTTGGGATAAGGTACCAAACAATCAATGCCAACAACTTTAAAGTGAAAGCATCACTCATCAGTATGGTGCAACAAAATCAGTTTTGGGGATTGCCTAATGAAGACCTAAACATTTACCTTTATATTTCAGTTTGATGCTATTATCACTCACTCCATTCACCTTTATAGTATCTGCCACTTGCAAGAACATAAAAAGATGAATGTTCTAGTCTTCATTAGGAAATCCCCCAAACTGATTCTGTTGCACCATAATGATGAGTGGTGCTTTCAGTTCAAAGTTTGTGGCGGCGTTACCAAGTAGCATTAATTTTAATCTTGATTAATTTTGCTTTAATTCTAATTATTCTTTTTGTTTTTCAGGTGTTTTAGTAGTTGATGCGACAATCCAAAAGCTTTAATTTAATTCATATTGATCTGAAAATTAAAAGAACTCCTCGGACAATAAGAGCAAAGAATAAAGCTAAGGAGAACGCAATGGCTGAGCAAAACAACAAAAATCAACAAGAAGGTGCTGATCAACACGAAAAACCTATTCGAGACTATTTCAATCCGGTAGTCCAAGAGCATTATTCTGGGATAAGGCGCCAAGCAATCAATGTCAACAACTTTGAACTGAAAACATCATTCATCAGTATGGTGCAATAAAACCAGTTTGGGGGATTGCTTAATGAAGACCCGAACATTCATCTTTCTATATTCTTGCAAGTAGCTGATACTATGAAAGTGAATGGAGTGAGTGATAATAGCATCAAACTAAAATTATTTCCATTTTCCCTCAGAGAAAAGGCGACAAGCTGGATGTCGTCTTTACCATTGGGAAGCATTAACATTTGGGAAACATTGACAGCAAAATTCCTTGCAAAATTTTTTCCTCTATAAAAAATATCTCAATTAAGGGATGAGATTGGCTCATTTTGTCAGATGGATTTTGAACCCTTATATGAGGCATGTGAAATATTTAAGGAGATGCAAAAAAGGTGCTCGCAACATGGTTTTGATGATTGGATGCTCCTTCATTGGTTTTACAATGGATTAAATGGTCAAACAAGAGTTATTGTTGACAGCACAACTGGTGGTTCTTTAATGAGCAACTCGGTTGATGAGGCATATGAACATTTAGAGGAAATGGCCAACAACAGTTATCAATAGCAAATGAGCGTGCAATGACCAAGAAGCCAACTAGAATGTATAAAATTAATGCCTTTACAAACATTTCAGCAAAGGTTGATGCGCTTTGTCATCAATTGAGTGACTTAACGAACCTAAAAGCTTCTCAAGGAACAGAATATGTAGCTGTAACAAATATGGTTTTTCCGGCCATAGTTGATAATGAGGAGCATGTACAATATGTGAACAACCGCAACTTCAGCTATCGGAACAATTTCATTCCAAACTAATATCACCCGGGGCTCTATAATCATGAGAATTTTTCTTATAGTAATACAAAAAACATTTTACAACCCCCTGCGGGGTTTGAAAACAAGGCTCTAGAAAGAATGATGTCATTGGAAGATATTCTGGGACAACTTATGATGGAATCAAGTGAGAAGTTCACAGGAATAAGGTAAGGTTTCAAGGAATTAAGATTCATCTCAAGTCAATTGACACCCAAGTTGGACAAGTAACATCTTCTACTGTTTATCAAAAAGGAAGATTCCCTAGTGATACAGAAGTGAACTCGAATGAGCATTGTAAGGCTATTACTTTTAGGAGGGGTAAAGAGCTTGAAGATCCACAATACAAAAGTACAAAAGCCGACACTTCTCTAAGGATGGAACATCAAGTGACCAAGAGGATGAAGAAAACAAAGAAAGCACAACTGAACCGGAAGCATCAAAGGAAGCTGAAAGGCCCAAATCCAATCTATTTCCGGATAATCCTCTAATTCTTAAACCTTCTCTTCCTTTTCCCAAATTTTTAGAAATTTTCAAGAAATTCACATTAATATTCCGTTTAATCTGCCTTGGAGCAAATGCCAAATCATTCAAATTCATGAAAGAAATCATGGCTAAGAGGAAAAGACTTGAAGAATTTGAGACAGTCAAGTTAACAGATGATTGTAGTGCTATTATCCAAAGGAAGTTACCTTAGAAATTAAAGGACCCAGGTAACTTCAGCATTCCTTGCAATATTGGTGGTATCACGTTTGATAAAACACTGTGTGACCTTGGAGCTAGCATCAACTTGATGCCCCTATCAGTGTTCAAGAAGTTGGGACTTGGAGAGGTAAGGCCGACAACCATATCACTGCAATCGGTAGATAGATCCATCACCTATCCATGGTGGATTATAGAAGATGTATTTGTAAAGATAGATAAGTTCATATTTCTGGTGGACTTTGTGGTCTTGGATATGGAAGAGGATGAGAAAGTACCACTAATTCTTGGTCGACCTTTCGTGGCTACTGAAAGAGCATCGATTGATGTACAAGAAGGGAAGTTGATACTGCAGGTTAATAAAGAGCAAGTGAACTTCAACATTCATCAAGAAAGGAAAACCCCAGAAGAAGTAGATACATGCAATATGATCCAATCCATCAATGTAGTGAGGGATGGGAAAGGCAAGAGAAAAATGTTCTATGATCCTCTAGAACAACATGTGGCTCTCAGCTATTCACGGCTTGATACATGTGCAGATGAAAAAGGGACCAATGAAATGGTGGATTATATCTTAGAGCATGAAACAAATCCACCTGATAAGAAAGAGAGCTATGTGGAAAAACCTTCAAAACCTTTAAACATTGCCAAAACCAAAAGAGGATTTGAAGGCCATATCGGAGTTAAAACCGTTCAATTTTATTGGCCATGCTACAGTGAAGACGAAGACAAGGCAAAGGGTGAAGTTTAGAAATAAGAGAGAGGTGCCACCAGAAGATCTAACATAGACACTGCAGTTGATTCAAACTAATGACGTTAAAGAAATGCTTCTTGGGAGGCAACTCAAACTTTCTTCCTTTATAATTATTCATTTATTTATTTTTAGTTATAGGATAGTTTAGTTTATTTTACAATTTATTTAGCAATTATCAACCTTATCCCATCTTCTCTTAGGTCTCAAAATAATTAAGTTCGTCATTAGATGTTTGAGCTAAGTAACACTTGTTCCATGTTTTTAACATCTACAATGTGATTTATTTTTCAGGAACATGACGTCGTGAAACACTTAAATCAACATTGATAAGGATAAAATGGGATAAACTCAAGATTGGGGGAGAAGATAGAAGAAGCATCCATCAAATCCAGCATCATAAGCACCAAAACGTCATAGGCAATGCAGATAATTCAGGGAAGTCTTCCTCACTTAACTTTAATTTCACATTTGGGACAATGTTTAGATTAAGTTTGGGGTTTGTTTTATAAGTTGTCTATTTGCTTTATTTGCTATAATTGTCTATTTTCTTTAGTTTTTTTTTTTTGTGATATTTTTTTTATGTTGTGTGATATTTGTGTTAAAAAAAAAAAAACTTTTACGCATACTTATGTGAGTTGGATAGCCTTGCCGACATTGATGTATATATTTGGTAACATGTTTTGGTTGATGAGTTGTGGATAAGTTATGTGTTTGAGTTAAATTCTTGCTTATTCATGTGAGACGGAAAATATTTATGCACGTGAGTTGATTGTGATGTTGTACATGAGTAGGTTGATCCATTGTTTATAGGTTGTAATAGAGAACTTAAATGCTATATCCAAACAGCCATTAAACATCATTATATCCTTAAACCAAAGTTAGGATATTTCGTTGGTTGAACTGTTGTAGGTAGACATGGAGATATATATGGGTTCAGTGTGTGCAAAATGTTGTGTGGACTGTGTGATACCAATGTGATGAAAATTGGGTGAAAAACCTTAAGTTATCGGTTAATTTTCATGAATAAGTGTTTAATAAAGGGTATTGCACTAATCACTGCATACAAGGGAAGCTATCCTAAAAAGATCCTAGTGAGAACAATCATAATAATCTTATTGTATGGCGTCTCTTCATAACTTTTATGACTCGAGCAAATAAACCTACAAGGGTTAAAACCTGGTGCTCTAAAGTCATTTGATTTGGGAGTATCGGCCTAAAACTCGCTACAAGGGTCATTTAGAATGCTTAGTGGAGAGCGTCCCCCCCCCACATATATATATAAACAGGTGCATGAAAATGAAGACATCACATATCATGAGTAAGTCTCGAACACTTATTTCCGAGGATTAGGCTTTTAATAAGGGGTTAGCAAGCTGGTTGAGTCTTGGTGGTCAAAGCAGTAAAAAATAAGGAGAATCCATATTTACTGACATGTTGAACTGCAATTAGCGAAATCTAATCAAACTTGAATGGTGTAAGAGATTAGTATTGAAAATCAACTTTAGAATATACCATGGAGAGTGAAAAACAAACAAGTTTGGGAGTGTATGAATCGTACGAGAGAAGTAAGGAGTGACTTTTAAGATCGGGAATTGGATCAATTTATTATTGTATAGCGTTGCACTTAACTCTTCACACACACACGCACACACACACACACACACACACACCCATTTTTGCATTAAATAGGTGGAAAGTTAACTTTTGCATTATAATTTTGAAATCATTCATGAAATTAATACATGTTGCTAATCCTGAGCTACGAAGGCAAGATATCTAACGCAATTTGTTTTAATTGATTTTTTAGTTTTGTTTGTTTGTGTGTTTGTTATTCATTTTCTTTGGTTTGATGTTTGCTCGAGGACAAGCAAATTCTTGAGTTTGGGGGTATTTGATAAGTTGGTTTTATAACAGAGTTATTAGATATCTTTTACTTTTGAATTTGAGAATTTCTACTGCACTTATGTGTTTTGTTTACAATACATTTAAGTACTTTCATAATAGGAGAGTCAACAATGAGAAGATGTAATCAATTAGGAGCAATTCGAGTGTCACCAGCCAAACAAATGATGTATATTACAGGGGGTATTGGTGCCCTCATATCCAACTGGAAGTCTCAAAGTATTTCTCACCCGAAGGCACACGCGCCCCTATGCCACCTTGATGGCGCCCCTACGCCAGACCAATAGAAGACGGGAGTCCATGTGCCCGCGACGATACCAATCCGCACATTAGCCCTAAAATTGACGAGTTTAAAGGAGGGACTATAAATATGGTTGGAAGGGTTCAAGTAAAGCACTTTTGGGAGAAGCAATCCAGCAACACACCAGAGAGAACACCCTTGGAGATTGAGGAATCCACAAATCAATGAGTTCTTCTTACTAACTATCAATATTCTCTATCAATGTTTAAGATCATGAATTGTGTTTTCTTTGATATTTTCATGGAGTAATTTATTTTTCTAGAGATACAATGTAGCCAACACTAGAGATTATGCTTCGATCATTTAATTATCTATTTGAAAGGTTATTCCATTGGTTTATTTGTGTTTATCTACTCTTAATGCTTTTGAATGTTTGATCACCATTTGAATGATATGAAATTTGGGATTTACTATTGAGAGAAGGAATTCTAAATAGGGACTATTGATAAACACAACCTAGGAGATTATAGAGTTCGAGAGGCCTATGAAATCCTTTGTAACTATTAAGAGAACCAAAGAACTTAATGAGCTTTATCATCTTAATTTTAGATAGAGACTCAAAATTACGGTTTTAAGAGTAATTCTTAATTCGCCATCTAGACGGGATTAAGATAATTTCGGATTTTTGACTAATAAACCATAAGAATAGATAAAGAAATAGTTAGATGATTGAAGTACGATCGATGGTTAGGTGAAATTGGATCTCTAGTAGTGTTAATCTTGTTTAATTGCATGGTTAATTAATTAAATTAGCCCAGTCAGTTATCTCATTCCAAAATTTCTATTTTCTAGATAAAATTAAGATTATTTTAATTACAGAAATTATTAGGATTTGATTTCAATCCCTGTGGAAAATGATACTTTACTCTCACTATATTAAAACTTGACACCGTACACTTGCGGTTGGAAAATTCTCGCATTACCTTTATCTCACGAGAATTCAACCCCAACCTCTGTAAACACCTACCATCTGATTTCCACTCCACCCTCCTCAACAGATACCCTCCCCCATTCACTCAATATTTCTGCTCAAATAAATAAAAAACTCACACCCTCAGCATTTCTGTCGAGTTTGAAGCTCTCCTAATTGGATATAATATACTTGATTATGCCACCGGTGACAATCCTTGCCCACCTTCGAGTGACCCTCCACTACCAATCCACAAAAAACCTACTGGATAAGACTAGATAAACTTATCCTAAGTGTCATTTTAGCATCTACTACCATCACAATCACCCCATTTATTTCTGCTGCAAAAATAACGAGCATGCAAAAATTGCACATTATGTATGCGAGAAAATCTTGCACTCGGGCAATGCAATTGAAGGAAAAGCTCACAATGATCAAGAAAGGAAATCAGACGGTTCAAAGAATACCTGCACACTATCAAAGCTCTTGCCGATGAAATCTCTCTCATGGATCATCCCATCTCAGATGATGATTTAACTCTATACATCCTCAATGGACTGGGAAGCAATTTTCGCTAAATCATTGTACCTATACATGCATAGGAAAGGCCACTGGTGTTTGGTAAACTTCATGATCTTCTTGTTGGTCATGATGCTTATCTCTGACGCCTTGAAACCACCACTCAGCAACTGGTTGCATGCCAACTACTACAATCGGCAAACTGGGTCCTCATCCGACGGCTAAAACTCCAAAGGGCACTTAAAAATAGGTCTAGTCGAAATGCAAGCTCTTCATGGCAATAATCTAACCAAGGCTCTTATCATCAATCTGGAGGCCCAAATAATAACAAAAAGTCCAATGGCAACGTAAATACAGTCCCAAGTGCCAAATATGTGATGGACTGGGCCACACTATGAAATATTGCCCACGTTTGCATATTGCTGAGTCTACTGCTATTTATGTTGCAACCTCACCTGCAAAGGACACAAAATGGCTTATTGATTTCGGCGCTTCACACAACATCACTGGTGACTTAGCCAATTTATCTGTTCATTCTGAATACGATAGCACTGATGAAGTTGTCATAAGTGACGGTTCAAGTTTGCATGCATCACACATTGGCTAACTGGTTTTCAAATCACCCACGCGCACCTTTCATTTAAATGACACACTTTGTGTTCCTAATATCCGTAAAAATCTCATTTCTATCCATCACTTTACCTCACAAAATAATATGTTTTCCTTGTTAAGGACACGATCACGGGGACAGTTCTACTCAAAGGTGCGTGTGAAAATGGTGTTTACATTCTTCCGGAATCACTGGTGAAAGCCTCTCTAAAAATAGTTTCAAATGTGCATGAATCCTAAATTCCTCTTCTTCTAATTTTCGAGATATGCAATCCCTAAATTTATGACCTAATTTATCTCAATCACATGAACCATTGCCTTCTTACTCAAATTCACACACTATTCACGCATCAGAAAACACGATTGCTAGATATGAACACCAAATTGACCCGCATCTGCCTCCTTCTCATCGAACCTTCACAATGACCACTCGGTCCATAAATAACATTCATAAACCCAAACAATTCAATTTTGTGACCAAACACCCACTGCTACCAACCATTGAACCAACATGTATGTGCCAAGCACTTCGTAAACCTCACTAGAGAAAAGCTATGTCAGATGAAATTACCGTACTTATACGTCATGGTACATGGGAACTTGTTTCCCACCTAAAAATTGCAATCATGTTGGGTGCAAATGGGTATTTGGTGTGAAAAAAAAATTAGATGGGTCAGTTGATCGCTTTAAAGCGAAGCTTGTCACAAAAGGATTTAATCAATGAAAAGGGGAAGATTACAAAGAAACTTTCAGCTCGATTGTGAAACCGGCTACTATTAGAACTGTCTTGACAGTGGCTTTAATGCAAGGGTGGTTCTTAAGACAGTTAGATGTCAACAATACATTTTTACATGGTGAATTGATTGAGATGATGCCTATGATACAATCGCCGGAATTTAAAGGTGTCACCAAGCCAAATCATTTGTGTAGGTTACGTAAGGCTATTTATGGCCTTAAATAGACCCCGAGAGCTTGGTATTTAGCTCTTAAATTAGCCATTATGGACCTTGGGTTTCAAAATACAAAAGCTGACTCATCTCTTTTTATATATAGTCAGAATTCTGTTATATGCTATTTATTAGTATATACAGAAGATTTGGTTATTACTGGTAATAACACATGCTTTGTGTCTGAGATTGTTGCAAAACTTGGCAATCGATTTTTGGTGTACTGTCGCAGGCACCCAAAAATAGTTCTTAAACCTCTAAAACTAATGTAGTTGTGAAGTAAGGGTCGATTCCACGAATAGTGTGTAATTCAATATTTTATGCTTTGTACAATGATTGAGGGATTTTTATATACAACAATTGTAAATAACATAATCAATAACAATGAAAATTAAATTAAAGAAAACAATCAAATGACTAACTTTGGTCTAAGTTCACATCCCCCGTCGGAAATCCACAATTAATCATAGATGTAATAATAATTCAATTCCTATTTTGAATATTCATCATGGGAATTGATTCTTATTTCTCCTTAATTTTAGTTAATTAGAAACCAACGTTCTAATTAACCCTAATTATTAAATAACCACATACCAGCGCTCAAGATTCAATTTAATAACAGTTTTACACAATAGAGAAATCGATAAACTAGATAACACAAACATTAGTGATTACATTCAATCTATTTAAACATTCTTCTTAAAATTAAATGACCTATATCGCAGAAAATTATCAAATCCTAGTGCTTCACAAGTTAAAGGGATCAAACAATTACGGATTCGATGTTTAACTTTGCGGTAGATTGTTAGAATCAATAAACTAGTGGGCCCTCTAGCAATTAAACACAACAAATCAAAGAAATAAATGCAAAAGAACATTCACTATGCAAAATATAAATCAAACAATAAGAAAAACTATTTTAATCTCACAATATGTTGTTCCGAAGCTTCAATTTCCTTCGACCAAGCATAAAATTTTAGTTACAATTCATGAATCTAAGAGAAAAATAATGAAGTTTGAAGTTTGAAGGCATTCTGTATGTTCTCCCCTTGTTCTAGGGTTTTAAAATATGTATTTATAGTTGTTTCCATAAGTAGTTGACTTAAATTCGGAAACTGGAGATTCGCCTGTGAAAAATGCCAATGTGCGTGTGCCGTACATTTCCTTGCCAATGCATTTCATTGGTTTTAGGCTCGGTAAGTACAATTGATACCCGTGCGCGCGCGAGAGAATTTTCCTGGCGCGCACGCAGGTTTGTTTCTGAACAACATTAGGTATTTTGATCATAACTTTCTCCACAGGTATCTGATTGAGTTGATTCAAAATGAGTTAGAAATCTAACTCAAAGGGTTACAACTTTGCTTCAGATACCTCCATGTAAAAAATGGGTCTTAAACTGAGACTAAAAATCCGATGCATAACTTTTCGATTGGAAATTGATGTGTGATCCTACTTTGACGATATTTTACCCCTTTGACTTCTTTCTTCATCCAATTGACCTCTAATACTCTCAAATTTTCATTGTAAGGTTCAACATGGCTTTTGAATATTTACACTTTAGTCCCTGAACTTTCGCTTTATTTCATTTTGGTCTTTTTCCACTTATTTCTTCCAAATTACGCTATATCCATCAAATTACCACCTAAACTAAAATATAGATTAATAAGTATATTTTGGCATAAAATAATCATACGAGCAGATTATAAGGAGGGAAAAATATGCATTTTGCATTCCTATCAGTTTTCTTTGAAGGACATGGGACATCTCCATTACTTCTTGGGAATAGAGGTTAGTTCAACAAAATATGGAATTTCTTTGTCTCAACACAAGTAAATTCGAGACCTACTATCCAAAACCAATATGACTGGTGCAAAAGATATCTCAACACCATTGTCAACCAGCACACCACTTAAATTGGATGATGGCACCTCTCCACCAATAGTACAGATTTTAGAAGTGTCATTGGTTCCCTTCAATACTTTCACAGTTTATGCACAAGCCTACAGTGATACATTGGACAGCTGCAAAAGCGACTTCTTTATTATTTAAAGCAAACTATCTTTTATGGTATTCACATCAGGAAAAAATCAAGATTTGAACTCATTACATACTCTCATGCGGATTGGGTGGACAACTATGATGATTAGACCTCTACATCAGCATATATAAGATTTCTAGGAGTAAATCCTATCTCTTGGAGTTTGAAGAAGCAAATGGTAATAGCAAGTTCATCCACTGAAGCAGAATATAGAACCCTTGCAAATGCAGCCTCAGAGATATGATGGATCTCGGCCTTCCATTATTTGGACAACCCAAGCTGCTATGTGATAATTTGGGTGTGACACATCTAAGCTTTAATCCGGTGCAATACCCTCTAATGAAACATATTCAAATTGATCTTCATTTTGTCTAATATATGGTCCAACATGGAATTCTCGACATTCATCATGTTGATACAAAAGACCAATTAGCTAAGCTTCTAACAAAAGTTCTCTCACACCAAAGGACAAAAATTCTAAGAGACAAGATTGGCTTAGCCGATGGTAGTTCCATCTCGTGGGGGCATATAACGGAAGCATCTTCAAATTAAGAAAATTCCTCAAATCAAGCAACAAAAGTGAGTCCAAATTCTTAGCCTCAATTCAAGGATGTAACAACTTTTGTATTCCATATTTATACTCTATACTCACAGCCTTAATTCTAAGATACTTAGTTAGAACAGTCCTTGTAAATGTGTATTTATCTGTGTATACAAACTCTTATAATCTCTGTGCGTGTAATATTGTTTGAAACATAGCAACAATACAGAAAGTGAAATTCTTCAAACTTCATCGCATTGTTTGTTAGTTTTTGTTATATAAGTGTTTCAGTACTAAATATTGGATTTAGACATTGGATACCGTATTTGCAAGAATTTAAACATTGGATTTCCACATACTGTTTTTGCATGTAATTTTAAATATAACAAATTCAATTATATATAACAGATTTAAAGAGAACAACAAAATATCAACACACAAAACTGAGTAACAAACAAGAAAAAAAAGTAACCAGTAAAACTTTTAACCTGAGGCCTGTGTTACACACAATTTCCTTAAAACAGATTCGCTCCCTCACCATTTGTGCTTGAGGTTTAACTTGAGCGTTTGTTTCCCAGGATACAACAGTAAACCTATAGAGTTCAAGTACTGCAGATTCTATTCCGTCGAACTAACTTAGTATCTGAACAATATTAATACCAAGACCTTAACAGACAATAAAATATGTATGTAGACAGAGGACAATTTAGTGTATTTTGGAACTATAATGTAGACTGTATCTTCATATCTAGAATAGTGGAAAATGAGACTTTATATAGATTTAACCCCATTAAATTTGTCTATAACTCAATGACAATAACCATTGGAGTTTCAGAAACCAAAAATCATGGCAATAATAATTGGAGTTTTAGAAACCCAAAGTCATGGTAATAACCATTGGAGTTTGAGAAATTAAAAGTCATTTGTTGAAAGCAAAAAATTGACAAAACGTAGGCCATCTTAACGAGCCAATTGTTGGTCAATTCGGTTCGACATTTGTGTACGTAAGTCGTGCCTGCACACAAGTTCAAGATCCGAAGTCTATTTCGGTCCATGATTTGCACCCCTTGCGCACGCACGTAGAGAGAGTCTCTATGCTACACATGATTACACATTTTCAAAGTGGTTCTTGCTTTCATAAACTTCCTGTGTAGGATAAACTCAAATTTAGTTTTCCCTCCAATATAAACCATATTTCAATGGTCCACTTTAAACTCTAATTTCTCATTCACACAAGCTTCATTTTTGACAAGTAAATACATGATTTCGATGTACTCACGAAGGAGAACATAAATCGATGTTTATCTTCCAAAATAGCTAAATGGGTCCCACTCAACACTCATGCCAAAGTCAGCCACATACCAATAATTTCCCAAATGAATGAAAATTGGGAGAGACATAAATGTGAAACAAAATTGTGAGAGCATATTTACTTTATTAGTTGACCAGTAGACACGTTGTCCTTGAACTATTCTATCATTTATGTAAATGATTATATACTTCACACAGGATTCTTCCTAACACAATTAAGTTCTCATTATCATGTTCGTTTTGGCCATGAACATACGCCTAGTTCTGCGAGAGTTCCTAAGAATTGAGCCAAACACAATTCTCTTAGAAGTAACCCCACTTCTCTCTCACAAAAGTGATTTTTTATTACAAGTAACCTGTATTACTTGACTCGACTTCCGACGCATAAGAATCATTAAAAGTCTATTACTTATTCTTCATCCTTATGAGCATCACCGTGGCATCATAGGAATGGATACGAGGTAACATCCCCCACAATGATTTAATTAAGTCTTTACAATTAAGTTGTCCCTTTAAACCTAGATCATGAGATCTCCAGTCAACTAGGTTGGGTTTCTGTAATAACTTATTCGTTCAAAGGCTTAAGTCCCATTCCTTTCGATGATTTTCTAACTAACTCTCTATTTACCTCTTTGGTTAGCGGATCCGCAATGTTATTCTTTGACTTTACATAGTCTATAGTGATAACTCCAGTTGAGAGTAGTTGCCTTATTGTATTGTGTCTACGACATATATGTATAGACTTACCATTATACATGTTATTCTGTGCTTCCAATTGCTGATTAACTATCACAATGTATACAAGTTGTTGACACATGTTTTGACCATCTTGGAATATCTTCTAAGAAGTTGTGTAACCACTCTTCTTCTTCACCACATTTATCTAGAGCTATAAACTTAGATTACATGGTAGATCTGGCTATAACTATTTTTTTAGAGAATTTCCAAGATATAGTTGCACTTGCCAATGTGAACACAAATCCACTCGTGGACTTTAAGTCTTTCATATCAGATATCCAATTAGCATCACTATATCCTTCAATGACTGCTGGATATCTGGTATAGTGCAGTCCAAAATTACGAATATATCTCAAGTACCTTAGTACTCTTACTATACCTTTCCAGTTATCATATCTTGGATTACTCGTATATATATTTAGTTTACTGACTGTATAGGCTATATATGATTTTATACAACTCATCAAATACATCAGACTTCCAATAATTGTCGAGTATTCTATTTGAGAAACACTTTCACCTTTATTCTTGGATAGATTTTTTTTTTGTTTTTTGGTAAAATATCCTAGCTTGAAAATCCAAGCCGTAGGATATGCATTTTATTATACTCAAAATCAATTACAAAGCAAGGAGGGGGACATATTTGCCTTACCTACAAAAGAATTACAAACTCTTCCTCAAAACAACTAAAGAAAATAAAATCTACACTATGTCATAAATTTCCAGAACTAAAAATAATAACACTAGTTATTAACCAAGTCTGATAGATTCCATTCCAATTTTGTCAAGGTTAACAATACCTTTAATCCGTCCTTCAAATTCACTACCTTCCAACCATCTAAATTTCCGTTCACTGTGCCCTTTAGAAGCCAGCCAATCTGACACAGTTACCTTCCCTCCAATTATGTGTGATTTTGTGCTCCATTTTCTCCAGATGCCTTCTGATAGATTGCAAAATATATTGTACTTCCCATGGACCATTGTCTTGGCTGATCAATGTAATTGACACCTTAGAATCAGATTCCAACCAGACCTTTCTCACTCCTTGTCTTAAACATAACTTCAATCCCATGTCAATTGCTCTTAACTCAGCTTCCAGGATAGAACATTCACCATAAAAATTATAGAAACCCCAAGTTGCATCTCCCCTGTTATCTCTAAGGATACCACCACCTGAAGCCAGGAGATTAGCTTTTAATGCCCCGTCAGTATTCAGTTTATACCATCCTGATTCCAGTTTGTTCCACCTGACAATTCTCGGTTTAATACACTTACTACCTCCCTTTATTTTGATACTCCCTGCCCTATGAAGCGCGTTGATCAAGGTATTCACTTGCTTAATAATCCTTTCAGTCTTTATAGGGTAGTTTTTATGTTTGGCATTATTCCTGGCTAACCATATAAACCAGATAATAATCAGAGGAACAATAATGCTAATCTCACCTGAACTAGCTCTCTTTTGCAGAAACCAATGCATCAGCATTACCCTTGGATGTTCACAGGTTATGTATTGGACATTCATGACCCTGCAATAGTATTCGCAGACCTCCTTAGCAACTCTACCATCCAGAAAAACATGCCTAATACTTTCCAATTTGTTACAGCATTGGCATTTAGAGGCTATGTGAATCCCATACTTGATCTGTAATATATCATCAACCGGTAGCCAACTATGCCAAACCTTCCAACATAGAAAGGCAATTTTTTGAGGAACATGCTTATCCCATATTTGTTTATAAGCCATTTGTCTTGTTTTACTCTGCCTAAATAAATTGATGCAAGATGAAATGGTGAACACTCCCGAGGTATTCGGTTTTCAGAATATTTTATCTGGCACATTAGTAACTAGGATCTTCATAATTTCATTTACTACATCAGCTGGGAGGATGTTATTTAGAGTAGAGACATCCCATTCATTGTTATGCCTGAAATCCATAACCAGCCTCTCCTGAGGGATCATCTGCTTCATCCTTCCATCTATAGCCCCTGACATAAGCCAAACATCATGCTTGAAGTTAACTTTGCCTTCACCAATTCTCCAGGCAATATGTGGTTCCACTAAATCTCTGGCTTTTAGCATCCTTCTCCACAACCCAGAGTCTTTGGAGCTTTGATTAACAACACATGGATGTCTAAGTCTACAGTACTTTGCTTGCAGGACTTGACTCCATAAAGATTTTTGTCCCCTGAATTTCCACCATAATTTGCAATCATGGGCTAGGTTCAAATCCCTCAGGGAATTGCAGCCAATACCTCCTTCTTCAACTGGATAGCAAATCTTCTCCCACGAAGTCCAATGAATCTTCTTGCTTTGACTAGAATCCCCCCATATGAATCCATTAAACATTCTGGAAATTTTGTTTATAATGCATTTAGGAGTGTCGAGGATTTGTAGTAAATGAATAGGCATAGAGCTCAACACATGTTTAACAAGTGTAATTCTTCTTCCAGCAGACAGCCATTTATGTTCCCATCCCAGCAACCTTCTTTTAATTTTATTTATCAAATCCTCAAATAATGCTGCTTTCTTATGTTCCTTATATAGAGGAACACCCAGGTAAGTCATAGGCAGAGGCTGGAATTGAAACCCAGTGGTTTCGGTAATCACTACTCCGTGAATCTCCTTTTTCGTTATAAAAGAACTCTTATTGCAGTTAATAGCCTATCCAGAATTTGCAGTATATAACTTGATAAATTCCATAATCTTATTCAACGATGGTTTTTGACCATTAGTAAAGATGATAATATCATCAGCAAATGCCAGGTGCGATACCAAAGTAGCTCCTCCATACCTAAAATGCAACTCTTTATTTCTATAAAAAAGATTATCCAACCCTCTCGACAAACACTCTGTCAGGATGATGAATAAAGAGGGAGAGATGGGGTCTCCCTGTCTTAGCCCTCTGTAAGACTTAAAATACCCCTTGAGCTCACCATTTATTAATATAGAGAAGTGACAGTTGTTGATACTCCTTCTGATTTTATCAATCCAATGCTGATTGAAACCAAACTTCTCTAAGACCTTGAAAAGGAATTCTCAGTCAACCCTGTCGTATGCTTTAGCCATGTCTAATTTGAGAACCACATTCCCTCCTCTAGTTTTCCTGTCTATGTTCTGAATGAGTTCCTGAGCCAACAGTATGTTATCCCCTATATCCCTGCCTGGAGTGAAACCGCTTTGAGAATTTGAGATGATTACAGGCAGAACTCTATTAAGCCTTGTAGAGAGAACCTTAGTGAGAATTTTATTGATCACATTGCACAAACTAATAGGTTAAAATCTTTCCACTCCTTAGCCTCTGATTTTTTCGGTATAAGTGTAATAGATGTAGCTGTCATTCCTGTGGGTATAGCCTTTCCATTAAAGAAATCCATAACAGCCTCTAAGAGATCCTGTTTGATGATATCCCAGCTGAATTGGAAGAATAAACTAGAGAAACCATCAGGGCCTGCTGCACTATCTTTGTTGATGCTGAAAACGGCTTCTTTGATTTCATCAATATCAGGCACCCTATTCAGCATATCATTCTCATATTGTGTCACCAACATAGGGATATTTTCCAGAATACCATCTCCCCCTTCAGTCTCTTCTTGAGTTAATATTTTCTCAAAGTATTCCACAGCAGATTGTTTATTCTTGGATAGATGTTGACTTGTATCTATCGGTGTTCTAACCATGCCAGTATCATCTTTACTGAACTTTTCTAGAATTTTGTCAACATAATGTGACTAACTAAGAACAAGCTCATCTAATATTTTTGAAATTTTGATTCCAAGTATAACATCTAAACCCATATATTTCATGTCAAATCTCAAATTTAACATGTTTTTAGTGGATTTGATCATCTTATCATTGCTACCAGCAATAAATATATCATCAGCGTAAAGATATAAAATGACATAACCATTTTCAGTGTATTTGACGTAGACACATTTGTCACAGTCGTTGATTTTAAATCCACATTCCATCATGACATTATCAAATTTTTCATGCCATTATTTTAGTGCTTGCTTTAAGCTATATAATGATTTCACCAGTTTACGGACTTTCTTTTTCTGTCCTGGAGATGAAAATCTATCGGGTTGTTCGATATAGATTTTTTCCTCTAAATCTCCATTCTGAAAAGCGGTTTTAACATTCATTTGATGTACTTCAAGATTTCGTAGAGCAGCAATCACAAGTATCATCCTCATAGATGTTATTCTTGTCATTGGAGAATATGTATCAAAGTAATCAAGGACTTCTCGTTATCTGTAACCTTTTATTACTAATCTGGCCTTATACTTTTCAATAGATCCATCTGCTTTCATTTTCCGTTTGAAAATCCATTTGTAGCCCAGTAGTTTACTTCCTGGAGGAAGATCCACTAGCTCTCATGTATGATTTTACAAAATGGAATCTATTTCACTTTTAATAGCTTCTTTCCATTGAGGTCCTTCTAAAGAGTTCACAGCTTTTTGATAGTTTTAAGGTTCACTTTCTAGCATATAGGTCAAAAAATCAGGACCATAAGATTTTCTATCATTTCTCTTTTGCTATGTCTTGGTTTAACCTCAACCTCCTCTTCTATCTCTTGGTCTAGACTATTTCCAACCATAGTCTCATATGTCCGTTTAGAAGAGCTTGCTTTTTCTATTGAATTGTATGGAAATACATGTTCAAAGAATGAAGCATTTCTAGATTCCATTATCGTGTTTTTGTTTATTTTTGGGATTTTAGATTCATGCACAAGAAATCGATAAGCATTAATATTATGTGTATAGCCAATGAAGATGGAATCTACAGTTTTCGGACCAATCTTTAACTTCTTTGGTATTGGAACAACCACTTTAGCAAGACACCCCCACACTTGTAAGTATTTATAGGAAGACTTTCTCCCTTACCATAATTTATAAGGGGTCTTTTCCATTTTCTTTCGGGGTACCTTATTTAAAAGATAATTTGATGATAACACAGCTTCTTCTCACATGTTCTGAGGTAACCCAGAGCTTACTAACATTGTATTCATCATTTCTTTTAAGATACGATTTTTCCTTTCAACAACACCATTTTGTTGCGGTGAATAAGGTACGGTGGTTTCATGTATGATTCCATGTTGTGCATAAATTCAGCAAATGGTGCTACATACTCACCACCTCGATCACTTCTCAATACCTTAATTTTCTTATTAAATAGATTTTCAATTTCATTCTTATAGAAAATAAATTTTTCTATATCTTCGTCCTTACTTTTAAGTAAGTATACATAACAGTATTTTGTGCTATCGTCAACAAAAGTAATAAAGTATTTATTACCACCTTTTGTTTGCACAAATTTTAAATCACATATGTCGCTATGAATTAAATCAAGTGGTTCTGTATTCCGTTCAATTGATTTAAAGGATAACCTTGTCAATTTTGTCTCAACACAAGTTTCACACTTATGTTTGGAATATATGTGGAGCTCGGGTATGCAATTTAAGTTAACTAGTCTACGTAAAGTATCATAGTTAACATGTCCTAATCTACCATACCATCGTAAACATAGCCTTTTCCGACAAACATTCAACTTTTTGACAAAATGACTTTGTCTGACTCAAATACATTACGGAAATCATGCTTATTCAAAAGTGACCCGGACACAAGGTTCTTGCGGATTTCTGGCACATATATCACATTGTAAAGAGTCAGCTATTTTTCCGAAGTCATCTTTAGAACCACCTTTCCTTGACCCTTGATTTCAGAAGTTGCTGAATTTTCGATAAACAACTTCTCTCTATTCTCAATTGCTTCGAAAGCAGTAAACAGCTATTTATTAGAACACACATGCCTCGTAGCTCCGGTGTCAATCCACCACTATTTTAGGTTAGAATCCACCATGTTCACTTCAGAAATAATGGCTGCGAGATTAATCTCCGATATATCATGTGTCATGTAATCAACCACATTTGCTTATTTCTTCTTCAAGAGTCCTTTATGGATAGGGCTTAATATTTTCCTCATGAAGATTGAAGATGAACTTTTTTTTACTTTATTTGCACTTTTGTATATATTTTGAAGAATCTCCCATGCTTGCTTTGAAGTGGTAGCATTTGACACTTTTTAAAAAAAATTATTATCAAGAGGTTGTTGTGCTAAGATCCTTCTTCTTAGTTGATTGTTGCAAGTTCCTTTCGATCATATCTACTTCATTCTACGGTTCAAAACTTCACTCTAGCAAGTCCCACAAATCTTGACTTTCAAGATATACCTTCATCGAATAAATAACGTACTATAGTTATCATTAATGAGTCGAAGAACGAGAAGAGAATTGTTGCTTGTCATGTCTTCTTTTCCAACTCTTATAATATTACTCTAATACAACTTTTGTTGAAAATTTCGAGATGGAACAATAATTTTTAGAAGAGTGAATCCACCCATGAGTAAATATTTCATAGTAGCCTCATTAGATTGTATATCATTCTTGGTATTTCTTGTTGAGAGGTAGGAGCATGTCTACGAATAAGGAAGCTATAAGTAATGCAACTGTGAATCTCATGGAGAGTTCAATCCTCGTTGATGATGAAAATCTGAAGATGGAACAATAATTTTTAGAAAAGGAGAACATAATATTGAAGAGAACACTCAACTTTATTTCTTATCACTCTAAAGTGATTTATAGAAAGTGAGTACAATTACTAGCCTGTTATAGGATTCACCGAACATGAGTTTAATGTTATGCATGTACTATTTATTAAATGAAAACTAATTTTCAAAATAATTCATGTATTTCTTAAGCACATAAATAAACTAGTGCATCAATGTATGCATGAATAATTTCAAAAGAAATGAATGAACTTAACTAAATAAATGATACTTATATTTTCAACACTTTCAACTTGTTAGTTTGAGACTTGAGTTCGTGTAACATGGAGTGCATATTGTGTCATTTGTCATGCTTGTCAGTCAATTTTATCATTTTCAAGAAACATTTGAAACACTAGCCTTAATGGAAATTGTTGTGCCTCACCAACGAGGCAAAAAGAGGCCCACGTTGCAGCCCACGTGGCACTTGGCAGCCACCTGGAGCCTTGTAGAAGGCCCACACTCCATGTCATCTGAGATGACGAAGCAAGTGCCTCATCCCAAATGCTACCATAAGAAAAACATAGTAGCTAAATCCAACATGATTTGAAGCACATCAGAACACCTCTTGCTGCAGGCAATCATAGAGAGGGGATACACTACTTTAGTCAAAGTGTCACCACAAGTAAAGCCTGATGACAAGTGTCACCTATTGAGCATAGGCCAATATCCCATCCGTAGTTTTCCTGCTAGTGAACAAAATTCCCGTGGGTCAACTGGTGCAGCCTATTGCAAATGGTGCATTTGTACTTAGCATTGATATATAATCGCACTGGAACCCTCGCACTGATTTCAGTTAATCAGTTAATAAATATCATAAAAAATCAGCATTGTTTAGCTTGGTCATTGACATAAAAACAAGAACCTCTTTAGAAGGTTCGTTGGAGACATCAATTTGAGCATACAACCTTTGTTTAGATCTTCGGCTTTGAAATTTAAACTTCATCATCTTTAGGATGACCTAATACTTAAATTTCTAACGTAGACTATCATCAATATGGGATCCAATTTCAGTAATTGAACTATGTATCCCTCTTTTGGAGAGTTTGTTACATTACATGCACAAAGCATACATATTATTTACAAATTGGACCGAGAAAGGAGACCGTGGGCCGAATCTATATTGAAACCTGATTCCTACAGGCACCAATCAGGTTTCCTTCCCCAAACTGATCCTATGTTTGTGCCTACCTCCCTCTCTTCTCAGTTTCCACTTCACATAAGAGGTGCAAATGGGTTACAATTTAAACTGCCATCTTTGTAAGATAGCTGCACCCATCTCCATGCACATATTCAGTCCCTTGCACAGAGCCACCGCCACTTCCACCTCCACCTCCATCGATAGGCAGAGCTACTACGTTGATTATGATTTATGCCCCTTCTTGCGCCAAAGCTTGAATGGATTAACGAATTATAGTCATTTTGTCCAGACCGTTACCATCATTTGCCCCGACCTCATGTCGTCCTCTACCAAGACATCCTCGAACCATATTCAAGAGCATACACAAACGCTCTGAGACCAACTAGCGCAAATAGAAAAATAGGATGAACAACAACAATATTGAAATTATGAGGTTCGACCCAAACTACACCTAAAAGGGGTGAATAGGTAATTATGCAGCATTAAAAATTAATAATTAAATAGCAACAAGTCACTTTTAATTATTTTTAGATGATTAATCAAACAGTCCAATTTTACCGGTCAACAATCCACTATAAACGAATTAGAACTTAATTCCACCAGACTCGACTACCACTAGTACTTTCTAACCTCCTGACTGAAAATCTCACGGCCCTTCTGAATTCTGTGCTCATGCACCAGCTCCCGACTTTATGAATTCATCTATCTTTGGTGGATCAAGAAGAACTCCGCGTTCTCCAACAACTGGAACTCCAGTCACCTTTCCTTGATCTTCAGCAATGTGTATGAAGTAACTAGTTTGGTATTTGGATTATAGGTTTGATGTTTATAATGTTAAGAACAAATCAAACAATGAAGGCTGAAATCTATAGATGAAGAGGATATGAAGCAGTTAGAATTATCTCAATGATCAACCTTAAGAAAAATCGTTCAGAGGCTATCTCGTATTTATACTGTAGGTTTAGGATTGAACGGGGCGGACAAAAAGCCTTAAAAAATGAGAATTAAAACTGTCTGGATAAACCTGTCGCTCATGCGAAAGCTGGGCGATTGGCGGGCTACTGTGTATAGCTCGAGCAAAGGCTAGATGACAGACTAGCTACAATGTTTCTATTTTTGCCGCTCGAGCAAAGTCTTGGTGACAGTCAAGCGAAATTGCGGCACCATTTTTCCTTATTTCCATTCTCGAACCCTAAACCTAATACAACTCAATTAGCAGTATTTGTAAGTTACTTCTCGGCTTTTACAACACATTATATCTAATCCATTTTGTTCAAATATTTTCCAATTACATTAAAAACCTAACAAATAATAATATAATATCTATAAACTTCGGATTATTTATATAAGATTAAATACTCTATGCAGGGGCGAATTCAGCGTTCTAGTTCAGCTAGGGCGGAGACGTTGACTGTTGACCGATGAAAAGTGATATGATCGATGACCGAAGAACATTGGGAACAAAGCTTGTTGTCCCACAAATAAAGTAAAAGTGAAAAAGCATACGGTCTTTCCATTTCTGTTCTGTGAACTATTAAACTACTTTAAATTGTCTTCAACTCGTCTATTCGAAGCCAATTTACCTTTCATGAAAGCCAATGTTACCGCAAAACTTGAATTCTGACCTCAAACTATCTCGTCTAAAAATTCATGTAGTTGTAGAATTCACAAATTTATTCATTTAGACTACCAATAGAACTCACTCTGAAGCTTTATTAGAAGATAATCAGCGTAGAGGAAATTCAAAGAATAAACAAAAAATGCCCTAAAATTCTGGAAATTGGCAAGTAGGAAGAGCAGTAACATTTTGAAATTAATAACAGTCTACTATGGTACTCGTATTTGTTCATAATTATTATCAAATGATAAAATTACTTACATAATGATATGAAAGTATTATAATTCCAACAATACCCAAAGTATTTGTTGAGTTTAAAACTCACAAAGAAAATTAAATTTTATTAATGAAACATATTTTACCCATTTTGAACACACACCACTAATTAAAATAATACCCACAATGGACTTTAATGGACTTTAATGGGCATGCCATTCTCTCTCTCTCTCTCGTGCACTATATTTCTCACTTGAATTCTTTGTTTCTCTTGTCACCTTTTTTTCTTCTTCTCTCTACTTTCACACACACGGATATATATGTGTGCCTCCCTTTCTCTATCTCTCTGCTCTCCTTCACACACGCAGATATATATATATATATATATATATATATATATATATATATATATATAATTAACAAAGTCGGTGGCTGATCGTTCTAGTATGTCGGTGGTTTTTGGTTCAGCCAAATTCTGGATTTTTCCTTCAATTGGCGGTGGACAACAACATTCCAGTTTCTTCTACTTATGTCGGCAGCTGTGGAATCTTCTAGGCGCAACAACGTTAATTGCAGACTCCATTGTTAATATCAATTTCTCACCATTTCAGGTGCCTACCTTCTTCATTTCTTCTCGGCGGACGGCGGTTGGCGACTAACTTCCTGAAGCTTCCGACGGATCCAGCACGGGCGGCCGCGGGGGCTGGCCAGGTGCTGGATCCGCCCCTGGTACCATATCTTCAAGCAATTTTGTGTTTTCTTCTTTATCTTTTTGCGGCCTTTCCAACTCCAACTGGAGAGAAGCGCAGACAAATTGACGTGCCTCTGAATCTGTTCGTTGAGACTCTATGTTTGATGATACTTGCAAAGGCACATCTCTCATGGAATGCTGCACAGAAGAATCCAATGGCTGAATTGAGACCTCATCCATTGGAGATGTCGGAGCCTGGGCCTCGTGATTTGGGCCACTTGCTGTCACACCTAATTGCAGGTTTTGTGAAGATTGTAGAGGCTCGTCTCTCATGGAATGTTGCACAAAAGAATCCAATTGCTGAATTGAGACATCATCCGATGGAGATGTTGAAGTGGTGATTTTGGCAATTTGTTGTCATACCTAACAGCATGTTTGATGATAGTTGTAGAGGCACATTTCTCACAGAATGCTGAATTGAAGAATCCAATGGCTGAATTGAGACCTCATCAGATGGAGATATTGGAGGTTGGGCCTTGTGATCTGAACCATGTGCTGCCATACCTGACGGCGTGCTTATGGTTTGTCCTAAGTATTTTGTACTCAATTGTAGTCTAAGTTATATATTATAACTTAGACAAGATAGGACCTGAAGCAATCAAGTTTGCAGCCCAGTATGGTTGAGTTGTAGTAGGTAGAATAGTTGGTAGAAAATCATTTTATTTTGTAACAATGTATGGCTACATGTATCAGTCGATTTCTTATCATTTCGTGTGAATGAATTTTATCATTTTCCTTCTCTGTCTTCTAAAAATCCATCAACATCTCTCTTGGAATACTGCGCAGAAGAATCCAATGGTTGAATTGGGACTTCATTCGATGAGATGTTGGAGCCTGGCTTGGTGATACCAAGCATAGAATTAGTGCAAGATGCAGAATTCGTATACATCATCCAAAATTGGTTAACAGGAAATTATAAACAAAGAAAATTAAAAAGTTAACTAGAAAATAAATAGAAAGAGGAGGTTCACATAAGGATGAGCTACCATGGATTTGTGTATTTCCAGTAGCCAGAGTAGTAGCTTTACCAGTTACTTGCTGGTCCAGAGCCAGCAAGTAACTGTCCATTAGAACATATTCAAAAATAGTTTTATTGTTAATACAATCCATTCAAATGAATCACGGGTGATGGGAAGTAAAGCAAGACAAAAAGCAATTTTACACAAAATTAGATTTGCAACATGAAAAAGGATAAGAACTCTTAATTCACGTTTCTTGATCTCCAAAAGGATCATGAGAAGGAGATGTAATTTTCCACTTGTTTAAATTTCAGATTTTAATTTTTCAGCCACAGGAACACCTTGTACCACTGACTCTCGCAAAGACCCCTCTGTGAGATAGGAATGATCACAACACTGCAATATAAACTTATTTGATCTCTGCCTAAAAAATAGTGAAACACAACAATTCATAGAAAGAGAAGAAAATGAAATAAAATAAATCAATAAATGCAACGGCCTTTTGCAACATACAAAAGGCAACATTCATTAATTGATTGTTGTTGAAAGGGATCTATCGCAATATTGAGTAAGTGTATGTTGCCGTCTGTTAACAAAATTGGAATTTCGCAACAACAATTTAATGAATGTTGCTTTTTTCTTTTTTGATGTTAGTTGATTGTGTAACGCCCCAAAATTTCATACATCTTGAGGTGTTACCAAAAATTAATCTTCGCGGAAATGATAAAATTCTTTAATAAACAAAATATTAAAACATCCATAAGTTCGAATTTGAAATAATAAATCGTGTCTTTAAAAAAACTTAAACATTCTCAACTAATAAACTCGATAATAACATTATTGAACAAAACAAACTAATGAATTTAAAGGCATTAAAACTTATTATTTTCGTATGTCGAAGTTCCTTGGCAGTCCGCTGCACCTTCCCGCCATAGCTCCAATCGATCCGATCTAACCTGTAAAAATTTGTAAGAGTGAATATTTTAAAAATACCCAGTAAGATACGTACAGTTTTCATATACAATTATATAACAATAATATAGACAATTCACACCAAAATTCTCTGTATGGAGTATATTGGTGACGAAGTGAGATACCTATCATTTCTCATTTTGAATTCCTGATGGATTTCACATTTCATTATAAAGAACTCAAAAGAGTTCACATTCCGTTAAGTCGAACCCGAAAGTCCACTCATAATTCATGCATAATCTTCGTGAGTATTGGTGACTATCAATGAGATGAAAACATACTTTGAAGAAGTAAGTCATAGAAAAAATTCCTCGATGTTTACATGAAAATTCAATTTTATTGTTGTGGCAATCAAAGAATCAAAAGACTTTCAAGAAATGACTATTGATGAAGTCGTGGGCAGACTACAAACTCATAAGGAGAAGTTGTTGAAAAAGAATAAAGAATCGGTGGAACAAGTTTTACAAACAAGTCTTTCTTTGCAAGACACGGAAGACAAGAACAATAGGAACAAAGAGGTAGAAATTCTCAACATTTATTCAATAATGAAGGAAATTATCAACACTTATGTAATTACTGCAGATTCTACTCCGGCGAACTGACTTAGTATCTGAACAATATCACCACCAAGACCTTGACAAACAGTAAAATATGTATGCAGACATGGGACAATTTTGTGTGTTTTGGAACTATAATGTAGATTGTAATCTTCATATCTAGAATAGTGGAAAATGAGGCTTTATATAGACTTAACCCCATTAAATTTGTCCATAACTCAATGGCAATAACCATTGGAGTTTCAGAAACCAAAAATCATGGCAATAATCATTAGAGTTTCAGAAACCAAAAGTCATGGCAATAACCTTAGAGGTTTAGAAATCAAGTCATTTATTGAAAGCAAAAAATTGACAAAACGTAGGCCATCCTAAGGAGCCAATTTTTGATCAATTCGGTTCTACATTTGTGTACGCAGGTCGTGCCCGCACACAAGTTCAAGATTCGAAGCCTATTTCGGTCCATGATTTGTACCTCCGCGCACGCACGTAGAGAGAGCCTCTATGCTACACATGATTGCACACTTTCAAAGTGGTTCTTGCTTTCATAAACTTCCTGTGTAGGATAAACTCAAATTTAGTTTTCTCTCCAGCATAAACCATATTTCAACGGTCCACTTTAAACTCCAATTTCTCATTCACCCGAGCTTCATTTTTGGCAAGTAAATACATAATTCTGATGTATTCATGAAGGAGAATACAAATCAATCTTTATAGTCCAAAATAACCAAATGGCTTCCACTCAAAACTCATGCCAAACTCAGCCACATACTCATTTTTCCAACAGTTTTTCCATTAAAATTTCAATGTTAGCATTTTTTATTATATTTTTTGAAATTAAACTTTAATATATTTAGTCTCCAAGAAAAAAAAAATAAAAATAAATAAATAAATAAATAAATATATATATATATATATATATATATATATATATATATATATATATATATATATATATATATATATATATATATACACACACACAAAATTTCCGACCGAAATTTTGTTGCTAATTTGTGGATAATTGGCGGCGGATTCTCTAGTCGTAAGTAAATTACCGACAAGGGTTTCAGAGTCAGATTTACTAATGGAAAATTTTCGTCTTTAAACATGTTAGTGACGAAAATTTCCGTCTTTGAAGTCGAGTTTTTTTTAGTGCATTGACATTAATTGTATGATTTATATGTCATATATCATAAATCACATAATAACTTAAAAACCTAAAGCAAAAAATATAAATCTGGATTTTTTTAGAGATTATGTGGTTAAAATGTAAAGAAATATTATGGATTCACTTGAAAATTATATTATTAGGAGAATGTGTGATTGAAAATAAGTATGAGAAAAAATGATGTTGTAAGAAGTTGTGCTAAACAAATGCTTAATGTTCCATTAAAAAAAACCACTATCGTGTCGTATTGATTAATTTTTTAATGTGTCTTGTAATCAAACATGATACTGCACATACATAGCAAGCATACGTAACAGAATCAACATTACATTGCGGTTATATGTAATATTCAGAATCCAATTAGAATATTGCATAGTATCTCATGTTGCATTCATTTCAATGTTATAATCTCGCGTTACCCAAATTATCTCTCTAGGTTTCAGAATTTATATCATAATATATATAGTATTTTTGATATTTTTAAAAAGCGTAGTATTTCCAGAATTGTTATTCATATGGAACTTTTTCGACAAAGCAAGATAAGTTAAATAGACAAGACACGATTGGAGTGAACTAGCCCACGACAAACAAACTTACAACTGGAGGCTTTATAGGCCTAAACACTTATTACACCGCAAAGCTTAAATTGCTGGTTGTATCTAGGGGATGTCAAATTGATGGAAATGGGACTTATTCAAAACTAGTTTGCACAATACTCAAATCACCCTAGAATTTAAATAAAATTAAAATCAAAAGTAAAAGTAAAAATAATATAAAAATGAGGTAGTAAATATGACAGAAGATTGCCTCCTCTCGTCCTGCCTTGCTCCACCCTGCCTTGAGCGGTGACTGTGGTGAGAACGAGACGACAATATCCTTGGCAGGGCGAGGACGAGGGCCTTTGCCATCCCAAGCTATATCCAATAAATGTTGGCAAAGTTCGTGGGGCTTCGAGATCATTGCCATGTGGTCAGCATCCTTTATCTCTTTCACTATTGTTGCTCCAGAGATTTTGATTTGCCAGCGTTGGAAATCTAATTTTAAGGTTTCATCCTCGTCGGGCATGATGTAAGCACGCTTAACAGATCCATACATTTCATTGGAAAATGCACTCTTCTTTGACAAATCATCCCAGAAATTAGAGATTGGCCTCATCAACCCTTTTGCTAACACCACATCCTACCATAATGGATTGAAAACATTTATTGTTCACTCAACGTATAGAAGTGTTTCACTTTGATTACTCAACTTTTCCTTTGTTGTAAATTAGTAATTAAACTTAGTTTCAGTATTTTTATTTCAGGCATTTAATGCACTGTTTTTATAGATATGTTTGATAAAAAACAAAATTAAAAATCTTTCAGTTCACCTAGACATTTTTAAAATATTTTTTATTTTATACCTCAGGAGGGCAGAGTTGATATAGTTTGGATGATATGAACTGGGGGCCAAAGAGCATTGATACAAGATGATCCTCGGGTCTACCATACGGTATGAATTGATTGTCCATAATTTCTTCCTTCGAGATTCCTTCAAACACCTGGGAAGCAAGTTAATGCAAGTAATTTAAGTAAAATATATTAACAAAAACAGAATCGCTTTGTTTCATCAAATAAAATTTGCTATATCATCGTTGTTTTTGTTATTTTTTTTTTATAAAAATGAATAATGTCATTGTGTTAATATTTTTGCTGAAATTCATAACAAAGTTTCGCAACACGATTTATTTCAAATTTGAAGTACCATTTTCTTCCTTAGTAATTTTCAATTCTAGGATAATAAGCTATTTCTACGTGCAGACACATTTTCACCTTCTCCATAAAATAGATTGGCATATGAACAGTATCAGGCATCACAGCCGCGACAAAAACAGCAATAGAAACCTTTTGAGGGTATTTCTCCATTGCAAAAGCCATGTTCATGCCACCAAGACTATGTCCAACGAGAACTACCTTTTCGTCAGGTGGAATCGACTCCATCACCTCGAACAACGGCATTGTGTAGTCAGAAAATGTTCGAAGCTCATCTAGTCTTTTTGGGTTGATGCCGGAGGCGCCAAGATCAATCGCCGTGACCTGGTGGCCCTCAGCCTCCAGCAGCATTTGTAGCCTGTACCAGCACCAGGCTCCATGGCATGCACCATGTACTAGAACAAAATGTTTTTGTTGCTTTTCGCCTGCCATTTTTCTTTTCCTTAACTAGTATATGTCATATCCAGACATATGTCTGTATATATAGAGAGAGAGCAAGCACTCTTTGCTCTGTGAGAGAGAGAGAGAGTTGATATCTAAAATGATAAATTATTTGATTATGAGAAGTTCCTTTATTACTCCACACTTTACAATTAACTACAACAATAGTTAATCGTACATATCTAATGTGTGATAAATATTAAAGGTTTTAACGTGATTCACGACAATCAATTGACTATCTCCTAAAAATGGTTATCGTTAATGTATTTTCGTAGAGAAATTATTAATATGATTCACGACAATTAATGAACTATTGCATTTTCCTTTTCAAACCTATATAAAGGAATCAAACCATCTGTCATCATTCATGTTCATGCAAATTTATGATTAATTAAATCAAGGGATAATTACAACAGCGGTTCCAACTTTTCTCTTTTTCGTAGTCTTTAATTTTGCAATTAAAGATTTGGGATTGTTGGCTGTGCAAATAAAAGTTTTGGGTGTAATTTGCAAAAAAAGAAAAAAGAAAAAAAAAAGTTTGGGATGATAACTGCAATTATATCTTTTTAATTTTGACAATTTTTTACTATTTTTTAACCGTCAAACTAATAGAATTGGACGGCATGAGGGCTTTTCAAAGAAAAAAGGTTTTGTTTCGCACAAAAGATTTCAAATAGGGGGCATTCTAAGATTTAATGACTATTTTTTGTTCTTAAACTAAAATAAAGCTCGATACCTAAATGTAGAAGGATGAACATTAATTTATTTTAAGTAATTGTTAGGAGAAGTTTCCTTCTCTCAATGACAACAAATACAATTAATTTACAGTAAATTACATCAATTTGAATTAAATAATTAACTTGTATTGAAAAAAAGTTTGGCAGTTGGAGTATTAAGGTTGTAACGTGGATTGACTTTGAATTCCGTTAGATAAATGACATGAATAATTAACTTGTATTGAAAAAAAGTTTGGCAGTTGGAGTATTAAGGTTGTAACGTGGATTGACTTTGAATTCCGTTAGATAAATGACATGAATAATTAACTTGTATTGAAAAAAAGTTTGGCAGTTGGAGTATTAAGGTTGTAAAACAATTATTAATATTATTATTATAGCATATCCATTTTCCGTCAACTCAGGTTGGTTGTGAATTTTTAAATATTCAAGATGCTAAGGTTTCGCCTTCGTACTGTCGCGTAGTTGGGAAGGACGGAGCACGCCCACATGTTTCTAAAACATTGTCGTTTTGGTCTTTTTATATTTTCAGGGGCAGAAAACGGCATTGTACGTCTAGTCTTCATTTGAATTGAACGATACCATATTAATAAAAGTAGAGTTGTTGTTTATTTTATTGTATGTTTAATATGAAGAAATGACAACGTTTGATCCTTGGTTTGAACCAAACAACGAGAATGTAGGGTAAGGAGTTTGATGGCCGGCTCACTACTTACTCTACTAGAGTATCGATGTTATTAATAATTTTCATAATTAATAAAACGCATTACGCCAATAACAAAATAAAACGAAAAAGAAGCATGAGACCAAAAAGTGTTTGAATGAAAATTAAAAACACACTAATAATCGCTTAATTAGAAATTAGACGACTTAAAAATAGACTTTTTTATGTCATGCCATAAATGTATGTCTTAAATCATTGATTACTTTAATTATTTTTTGGCATAAATTATGAGCACTGCAGTCAAGTCAAGCTCCCTTCTGCCTTTGCACTCGAGGGCCAATCTCCGTCCGGCCCGTAAAAACTAAATATTTACCATTCCGAAGCATGACGTACAGATTAATAGAAAAATATTTACAATTTTTCATTAAAAAAAAAAAAATATATATATATATATATATATATATATATATATATATATATATATATAAAAGTTTGCACGCCGTAAAAAGGACAAGATAAAAACAAATTTTTTATGTCATACATATTAGCACCAGGTCCCATTCATTTATAGTTATCTTTAGGGATGACAAAAAAACTCGTCGGTTCGGGCTCGGCCAGCCCGACTATAGGGATGACAAAAAAGCTCGTCGGCTCGGGCTCGGCCAGGAAAAAGCCCGAGCCGGGCTGGCCGAGCTTTTAGATAAAAAAAAAAATAATAATAATTTAGCTACATGCGTTTGCAGACAGCTATGTGACTGTTCGCGAAAAAAAAAGAAATTTAATAATAATAATAAAATCGAGCAGGTCCGGCTCGGGTTTGGCTCAGCACGTAAAGGCCCGAGCCGAAGTTCGGGTCGAGCCTAAAATTTTTAGCTCTTCGGTTCCGGCCCAAAAAGGTTAGGACCTGAGCGAAGTCTGAACTTTGAGTCTCGCGGCTCGGCTCGACTCGACTCATTGACATGACTAGTTATCCTGTAGGAATGTCTATAGTCATTTTCACCCTATGGAAGAGTCCAAATTTTCATTGCATGACCTTAAGGTCAGTCCAAAACTTGGTTAGATTCACATCAACCTCTATGGATCCCAAATGAATGCAACATTCGAGCTCTTTTACTTTATTTCAAAAGTTAAAGTAAGAACCAAGCTAACCATCAATTAATTTACTAGCACTTTTGAACATTCCCCAAGGCTTATGTATATGCTCATTAATGATAAAATCTGTGTATCGTTCTCTATATTTTTTGGAAAGCTCATGGGATTGATGAATGGTTTTCATAAGGTAGATTTGAGATTCTTGAGTCATCAAGAGAAGGTAAATTAAAATGTAATTAGCAATCTGGAGATCATTATTTCAAGTTCTTTAATTGGTTAATGAGTAAGGTTGTTCCCAGATGGACTTGAGGTTTCTAACTTCATAGGTGTCTTCGAATATTCAAGTTTTTAGATGAGAAGATTAACAATACAAAGCTCCGAACTCATTTCTTTTTGTGTCCCATTCTTATGAGCTATATAAATTATATAAAACATGTATTTATCGTAATCAAGAAAAGAAAATATGAAATAGAAATGTTTTTAAGGCCCTTTTTGTTTCGGATTAAAATCAAATTTTAATCTAAGTAAAAGTCAACCAATCAATATTAACCACATCTTCCATGACTCCCACGATTTTTCAACCACACATTTCAAAAACTTCTATCACAATCTACTAAAAATCTAATTTTAATCCGCACCATTTATCGCAATTAAGAAAAGAAAATATGCTTCATTTCAGGTAACTTTGAATATTGTTGGTAGCACAATAAATCTCCAATTGTTATTCTTATTGATAATCTGTGTAAAGAAACGTATGCTTATATCTTGAGTCACGGATTAGAGTTTTGACTATTCACATTATTTTTACAATCAAATAAATTGTTACATTTTGTTAATTTTCAGATTTAAATACTTCAAACAAGTTGTAAGAGTTCAAGAAATTATCATTTGAAAACTAGAATGAGATGATTTTAATTTAATTTTGTTTATTATCTTTTCAAACATATATTGCTATTAGTATTTGATGCAAAGATGTAACATAATTTGAATTTTCTATTGAATAGCTACACTTGTGCATTTCTACAATAAAATATTGATGCATGTTTTAGAATTTATTATTGATCTGATTAATGGTGTTCATATTTTTAGTCAAAAATTAATACTATTGAATATTTACATTTGACAATGAATTACGAATGCTATTTAATGTGTATAAATTACGAAAAAGTGTTATAGAACATGATAGATAACATTTTTCACAAGCTATAGATGAGTTGATATATTGTAGTGTAGGTTCGTCGACGTCAGAAACATTTACAAGGCAACTGATTTTTCACTCTCCATGTGATTGCTCTCAACGAAATACACACAGGTGTATTGACTTCTCTATTTTCTCTTTATTATTTAATATTTTGCATGATTATTTTATTTTGAATGTCATTTTTAAATTCTTTTATCATCATGTTTACATACACACAAGGGATGTTTATGAAAGTTAATAGGTGTACTATTGATAGGTGTTTTCAGATGGAGTGATTTAAGTCAATGTTATTGTAAATAGAAATAAGCTTTCCATATTATTTTGATTGTGTCATCTAAACAGAATAAATCTCTTAATAATATTGCGTAAAAATAATCTAGATAAATTATCTCCTAAACAAATAAGGATTAAAATATTTAAATGAATTTGCGCAATGGGTTTATTCCAAAAATATTATTTTTTGTTCGTTGCTTAAATTAAAATTTAAGAAGAAGTTTATAGTCCTAATTATTCAAAATCAGTGAAGTTTTCTTTTTGATTTAAGAGTTCAATTCAAATTAGAATTTAAAATCAGTGAAGTTTTCTTTTTAATTGAAGCGGTTTATCATTAACACATGACCATTCCAAAAAGTAGTGGAGAAAAGCAATTAGGGAGGAATTAAGTTTCTAAGTCTATTTTAATTGTTGGTTCAAATTTTAATAAGTGGGTAGTTATTTAGTAATTACAATAATTGGGATTTTTAGTTTTTCCACGGATTTTTCTTTGAATGCTTGTTTTATAAAACTTTCTGCAACTGTTCAATGAGTGAAATTTCAATTTTAACCACACATTTTACGTGATTCCAACTTATTGACTTTCAATTATACATTTCATCATTTTTTATAAAAAAAACTGTGTGAAAAAACCCCAAAATTTGGAGTGAATTTTTTCATTGTTAGAGATTATGTCACTCTCAATTCAATGCCCTTCATCTTATATGGTTTTTGTTTTACACTTTTCCTTCCCCCCTTTAAAAAAAAAAGATAAACCACTAGCGATCATATTGTATTTATTAATTTTTTTAAAGTGTCTCGTAATCAAACATGATACTGTACATTGGTTCACGTGGCAAGCATACATCACAAAATCGACATTGCATTGCATTATATGTAATATTCAGAATCCAATTATAACATTGCATAGTATCTCATTTTGTGATCATTTCAATGTTGTAACCTTGCCTCACCCAATTCTCCAATTATCTCTCTCTCTCTCTCTCTCTCTCTCTCTCTCTCTCTCTCTCTATATATATATATATATATATATATATATATATATATATATATATATATAATTTGATCTTATAAGCACAATGTTTAATTTATGCTAAGCAGCATGCTTAGATGACAAACAAACTACCCACTAATGTAGTGTGTCGCCTAAGCATGGTGCTTATCATAAACTAAGCTTTAAAAGGCATGGTATTTTCAGAATTGTTATTCATAGTAGAACATTTCCCACTAAGCAAAATAAAATAAAATAGACAAGACACAGTTGGACTTAACTAGCACACCACAAACAAACTTACAATTGGAGGCTTTATAGGCCTAATCACTTGTTACGACATAAAGCTTAAATTGCTTCTTGTATATAGGGCATATCAATTTGGGGAAGGGGATGGAAATGGATCTGGTTCAAAATTAGCACAGCATAACCGATTACCCAAGCCCAATTATCAAATCACCCGTTATGTTAATTATGCTCAAAATATCTGATACTATTTGTTGAGAATTCAAAGATCACGTATTTCACTCGATACCACATGATATGAAACCAACCACCAGATTGAAATGTTGAAGTTATATGACACAATAATGAAGTATTTGATCACAAGTAAAAGAATAAAGAAGACAAGAAAATATAGCAGAAGAATTATGAGATTTTATTGCACCAATAATAATGGAGAAATATACAATTGATTCTAAAATTCTAATAATCTATTTTCTTACATGATGAAATTGTACAGAGAAGATAAATATTTATAGTGAACGTGTAGGGGACGTCTAAACTCTCATAGTAGAGTTCTTGATGAAGTAGGATGCCAACAAACCAAGTCCAAAACAGAAAATGAAAGAAAAACAAGAAAAACCAGAACAGGTACAGGTGGAGTCGCGGCGCTGCGGCGTTTTGCCCTTTTTTTTTGTTCCAAGTTGTTTTCTCCATCTCGAACTTTTCTTCAAGTCCATACTAATTTTCAACTGCCAATGAACTTCCAAAATAGAATTTCAACTCGACATAGGACTCCAATGGTATTCCAAATTGAATTCTTCTGGACGTGCACTTCAATTAGAATTCTTCAATTAGTTCAAATGAATCCAAGCACTACTCTGCAGAATTGACTCAGATTCCCAAAAATCATAATGATTTTATAATTTATCAAAATGGGCTATAACACACCCTAAAGCAAAATCAATACCAAATGCTTTTACAGAAGGCTCCTTGCTAGATTGTACACCTTCTACTCCACTTAAAGCATACTCAACAAAATCAACATCCACATATCCTTTTCCATTGGGTTCGTCCCTAACAATTGAATACAATGGCACCGCAGGTGATGGTGGCAAAGCGGCATTATCCATATCTCCTGAACTCCACTGAACTGTATTCTTCAAATCCGACCCTTTATGAGCTCTTAAAGGTATTGTACCAAATTGAATGTCCACCACGGTCCTGAACTTATGCTGATTGACTCTTCTAAATTCTGCACGACCCTGCAAGATGTATAATCGAGACATTTTCTGTCCCTCCAATACAACTTGGGCACCCTTACAAACCTTCAAAGCTCCACCTCCACCTCCACCAAAGAACTCATAACCTTTTGAATCAAGGATAGATAACGAGATGAGATTTTTCTTCAAATCTGGAACATGTCGAACCTGACCAAGTGTTCTAAATGTCCTATCTAAAAGTTTCAATCTAACTGTGCCAATTTCAGCAACTCGACAAGATGCATTGTTTCCCATAACCACGACGCCTTTGGAAACAGTTTCATATGTAGCAAACAAGTCCTTATTAGGACACATATGAAACACACATGCTGAATCAAAAATCCAATCATCTTCCGGTTTAGACTCATTGTCAGAAATAGCTAAGAGTTCCCCATCACTTACAACGTTCTTCATGAGGTCTGCTTCGCCGAAGTATCTGAATATTTACTTACAGTCATTTTTTCTTTATTCTACAATTTGTAGCAATCCTTATTTAATTGTCCCTTCTTCTTGCAGTAGTTACAAATTACTGAACTTAGATTTCGATCTGCCCTTTCCAAAACTACCATGAGCAACCAGGCATTCTCCATCTCTGGTCTAAAAAATCAGATGCTTCATCTTCTATTTTGAATACAAAGTATCATACACTTCCTCTATGGTGAGAGTATCACGACTATACAAAATCGTATCTCTAAATGAAAAAAATGAAGTTGGTAACGAACACAATAGGATCAAGGTCAAATATTCTTCATTATACTCTACTTCCAATGTTTCCAAATTAGTGACGATCTCCTTAAATACAGTCAGGTGATCTTCCAATGATCCTCCTTCTGCAATTCGATGAGAGTATAAACGCTGCTTGAGGTTCAACTTGCTTGTCAGACTTTTAGTCATGCACAATTGCTCCAACCTCAACCATTTCTCTTTCAAAACGTCTTGAAGAATAGTATTTGATAGATGAAGACAAATGTAAGAAACTGCCTTCTTGTCCTTCCGTTATTTCTCCTCCACGGTCAAAGTTACGGGCATCTTGTCAATTCCCAGCAACGCATCATCCAAATCCAGTTGTACGAGTACCGCATGTATCTTAACCCGCCATAGTGAAAATCTAGTGTTCCAATCCAAAAGTGGAATGTCATACTTCATGGAAGCCATCACGAATAAAAAACCCCGAACAAATCAAACATTGCGCTCTTGCGAAACTGCGGAACCTGACGCTCTGATGCCAATTGTTGTAAAACAAACAAGATATTAGAATACCTCTGATACCAATGGTTGCGGAACAAACCACCGGGTTGAGATGTTGAAATTATATGGCAAATAATAATAAAGTATTTGATCAATCAAAAGAATAAAGAAGACAAGAATATAGAAGAGGAATTAAGCGATTTTATTGACTCAATAATAATGGAGAAGAGAGAAAATTACAATGGATCCTATAATTCTAGTAATCTATTTTCTCATATTATAAAAGTGCATAGAAGAGCCTAGTATTTATAGAGAATAAGTATGGGATGTCCAAACCCACCTAGTAGAGTTGTTGATGAAGTAGGATACCATAAAATTGAGTCCAAAACAAATTCTAACTCCCAATGGGCTTCCAAAATAGACCTTCAACATGACATAGGACTCCAATAATATTCCAAATTTGAATTCTTCATGACGTACACTTCAATTAGAATTCTTCAATTACTTCAACAAGGAATTCAGGTCACACCCAAATTCTAACATTACATTTGCCCATCTTCACTTTGGCATTGTAGATTTCGACCAAAATGTTGTATCAGTGACAACCAATAGAAAGCTAGTCACACATAATTGAAGCACTATGATACAATGAACATGCCTAACCCCCAAATGTAAACACCCATGACATTATGTATTAAAAACTCAATTGGGCAATGGGCATGAAGGCTTTGCAACAACTGCAACTCCTGAATCATCTTCAAAATCAGTCAAACCATTAGAAAAAAACTCCAGTCCAATCTCCTAAATCGAAGCTAGTAGCTCTCCCTCCATATCCATTCACACTACCTCCCTCTCAATTGAAGTCAGACACTGAGCACGAATCAAAGTTACCTACTAAAGTCGACCAAACAGACGTGCTGGTACAAGAAACCATCTAAAAATTCCCTATTCATTCCCATCGAATAATTCAATTGTTTGATCTCAATTTCATACCTAGACTAGAAAACATGTGAATCAAGTAAGAATCGCAGTGACTTTAAACTCTTGTAATTGGGCATCATTTGACAAAATTATCCATACGAGCATTTGTTGGGAAATTATTTAATTTGCCACGTGGGCCAACATATGTAATTAATTGTGTACAAATGATATCTTAAAATTAAGTCCAAAAGTAAAGTGATATAATAAAGAATTAAGTAATTGGGCTTTGGGCATCTATATAAAGTGTGGGCCGGATTATATGTTTAGAGACCGGATCCATTAGGGTTTGTGTTGACCCCTGAAAATGAGCCAACAGATGTCGGGCCCACTCACACCAAGTTAAGTATGATTTCGACGCGTTCTTACTGGAATAGCGGCGGTAGAAAAAAGGAAATGGACGTTGGAGGTACTTTGCGGCAAGAGACAAAAATGTTCAAGCCCCGGCGGATGGAACAAAAGCAATCACACTAACAACGATCGCCGGGTTAAAATCAAACTAATTTGTGTAATAATAAATGAGAATATGTGGAACGATATGTATGATGTGTATTGAAATCATTACGTTGTATATTGAGATCTCCAACTCTTAAGCATACAAAGAAGATAGAAAATAAGCCCAAATGTTTGTATTTTTTATTTCTAGAGTTCAAGTATGTGTATCGAATAGATATGATCGTCCCTATTCCAATCAATAATCCAACCCCTTTTAAGTTACAAAGAGAACCTATTTATACTACATTGGCCGACCTGGTGACCGTTGGATCAAAACTACGTCGCCTCATCTCCCTAATTGGGACGTCACATCACTGTCTATTCACACAATTAATACATTGATAAGGGGGTCAGCCACTCTACATAATAGGCTGACATACTGACAAACTTTATTACAAGTGTTACATCAATCACTTCTAAGAGATCTTCGAATCTATTACAAGGAACAGCATCAGCCTTGCAAGCTTTGGACGAGTTGAGAGCTTTGGAAGAATCTTTGAAGTGGTTATCTAAGTGGAGAGATTTAGTGGTTCTCCATGTGCAGCTTCATCTTTGAGGTAATGCCTCAACCTGGACTTCGTCCTTGTAGTGTAAGGACTTTGGCTTGTTTGACTTTCTTGTTGACTTTTTGCCTATGTGACTTGCTATGTGGCATTGTCTCTTTGAGCCTTGGAGGCGATAAGTAACAATAGTCCCCTAAGTCTAGACATGATTATTTATGTAATGCATGGACTTGATTGTAAAATAATAAAAAATAAGAAAAAAATTTGTAGGGGGTGGTTTTTTACCACACCACAATAGTCCCATAGGTCTAAGTATAATAATTCATGTTATGGTTAGAATTTAAAATATACATGACCTGTGCAGACCCTATGTAAGTATTGTTCGAAGTGGAGTGAATCCGAAGTTGTATCTTCAGAAGTGCATTTACATACCTGAGGCACCAACTGAAGTAGTTGAGATGAGGAGGGTCAGACCCTCATAGAGCTTTGGAGTTAGTAATTTCGAGACGTTTCATCTTAATAAATTTGAGAAACACGAGGCGTCCTCAATTATGGCGCTCCAATGATTTGATGTCGTGGCGTGTTTCCAAGAAAAGACAGTTGAAGTGATTCATCTCCCATTGCACGCAATCGTTGCCATATTTAATGTGCAATGATGGCTGTCTTCCACGTATTCTGTGAATTTCAGACACATGAAGGCGCGTGGCATCGACATCCTAATCTGGGCCGTAGAAAATGAAGCATCGACGTGCTGAGTGGCTCAAATTAGAACTTTTAAATGAATGGTTGGATGACTCGAATCAAGATCCAACAGCTGGGGTGAAAGAAGATCTGCCTATAAAAGACACAATCCTTTGGGGAGAATTTCTTTACTTTTGCACGAAGTTTTGCCATCTTCCTTTTCAAATTTTCCATAAGTTTTTCCAGGAATTCTTTAAGTAAAGAAAAAATTTCTTTGTTTCTAGAAAACACTCTCATGTACACAATTCGAGGCTAAACCCTCAAAAACAGTGGATTCATAGTGGATCTTGCATGTAAATAAATAAGTTTAAGAGCTTTTACTCTTAAACCTTCTTATTTAAATAAAACTTTATGTTTTAACCATGTCTCCATACACTTTTATTTCTATATACAAACCCATGTACGGATCTTTACAAAATCAATGGGACTAAGAAGTACCGCCAGGCAGGAGGCCGTTAGGGAAGACAGTTCACGTGATTCACCAAAGTGAGGCAAGGGAGTATACAGGACAAAAAGTGTAAGGAGAACCAACCAATCTCTACATACAATAAGAAGGTTTGAGTTTTAAATTCTTTTAGAATTATTTAATGCATGATATCCATATGGGAATCCCCTGTCTATATACATAATTGTTTTAAAAAAATCAATCACACTTCCACCCCGATTCCTCAAATTGGTATCAGAGCCAAATGAGAAGATATTTGGCAAATAAAAGAATTAAAGGACTAAAACATATGAAATATATATATACATTTAGATTTTATCTAAGACTTTTTGGTAACAAACTTACCATAATACATTCAAGGGAATATTTAGAATATTCTAAAACATGAATTCTACAGAAATAATTTGTCATACTTGTAATACAGATATTTTGATACTTACTTCTGAGTATGAAATATACAAATATTATGAAGACAGATATAATTATGTTTTGTTTACAAGCATACATAATAAATCTAAGAATATGATAAAACAAAGAATGATAGATGTCTGGCATGAATATCAAAAGACTATTAAGAACTTTGTTTTACACTATGTTACATGTCATTATCATTAGTGATAGAAATTGAAAATCATAATAATGATAGTAATGATGAGATCTGTGAACATATTGAATCACAGGGCAATTTCTCAAAAGAAATTTTAATTAAGGAACTTGCAAAAATTTGTAAGACAAAACTTGTTATAGAACCTAAAGAGATTTTTGCTCATCCTATTTTTATAGACAGCTTTGTAAACAGAAATAGACATGTGTATTATGGCGTATCTCAAAAGGAATTCGCTATACATGTACACCATACCTATGGCGAGATAGGAATATCCTTACTTATTAAACAAGACATAAACAAAACAAGAATCTCTTTTGGGTAACCATAGGAGCTATTTGAATTCAAATTCGAAGCATTTTATCTAACAAAATGGATCAACCCATTTCCATGAGTTTGATTGATGAAAGAATCCAGAATCCTGCTGAAGGATGTTTAGGGTCCCTTGAAGGGAACCTGGCATGCGGAAAACTATTGTTTACAGTTCATCCAAGACTTTCAATTAGTTTACATGAACAAAACTTTGACGGAATACTATCTTTTGTACACAAGTATGGAAGAACAGATTTAGTTAAAGATAATAATGTACCTTTTTCGATATCATATCTTGTTAGTTATGCCATTCATAACCAACATAATATGACTATAGTCAAGGAGCCAAAAGGAATAAAAATTGATCATTTATTCTCGGATTATCTTGAACATAAAGAAACAGAATTTGAACGGTTTATACAACCATCCAGAAAATCTTTGGAAATCAATTTTAATGACCAAAGAACATTGGTTAAAGATCAAAGACCACTTCTTACTAGAAGTTTGTCTTTTAACAGAAAACCACTTCCAAAGGTAAAATGGAAGGAAGAAACTGAAACCAGTCAAAGTAGACAGTTAAAAAATTAAGTCAAACTGTTAATGAAATGGCTAAAGCTATTTATGGAGAAGATTGAAACAATATGTCTATTGCAGACATATTAAAAGAAATCAAGCTCTTAAAAGAAAGTATTGAAGAAATTAAGATTAATCTTACAAATCTTCAAGAAAATATAGAAAAATCTATGGAGAAACACTCTACTGTAATTATAGCAGGAGTTAAGAATAACAATACTCTTCTTAAGAAGAAAATTCCAAAAGTTACTTTCGGAATTTTTGAAAAAAGGGGAGACCTTATAGAAGAAGAAAATGCCACACAAAATGAAAAACTTAAAGGAAAATTTGATATTAACTTTTTAAGTTGATATGGTAAATTTCAAAAAAATCTTGAAAATATTTATGAGACTAGTCATGACTTAGGACTCTTAAATGTTCTTCTTGCATTTGAAGACTCTGAATTACAAAAGATTGTAACCACTGTTAAAAACATTAACATTGGAAATAATGAAACTAATATGACAATCAAATTAGTTGATGAAGAGGCAAAAACCTCTGAATCCCTGATTGAAGCAGAAAATTTAGTAGAATCTGATTGTGACTATGAAGAAGAAGTCATAATTCATGAAAGATTCAACACCAATAGGGAACCTGCTATTGTCATAAGGGAACCCAAACCAGAACAAGTAATTAGAGTAGATGTTCCAGCATCAACTAGCTCTAATCCAAAAGGAGATGGAAAAAGGATTGAAGGAGAACAATCCTAGACCTATTCCAATAAATGAAGAACTTGATCAGAATCTTTTGCAATCTGATTATGTTCCAAAAAGGGGTAGTCAGCAAGTTACAATTCTAGATTTGGATTGTACTCCGGATCCTGAAAAACTCATTGATGCATATTACAGCCATATAATGGTAGCCATGATAGTTAATAAAGAAATCATTAAACATAAATCCAATTCTTGGAATTATGTACTAGCCAGTACTAGAGGAAACGTCAGATCATTTTTAGAAAATTTTGAACGTAATGTAAAAAATATTATATGGAGAGATTCTCAATATAATATTCCACAATTTGTTAAAAGAATTGTTGAACAACTTTATAAACAATTCACCGGTCAAACTTATGAAGTTTTTAAAAGTGAAAGAACAACAATAGAAATTGCTGATGCACTGAATCATTTAGAAAAAATTTATATTTATGACGTGTTATTTTGAAAATTATGCACGTGAATTTTCAAAATATTTTTACATTTGTCCTGTTGAAAAATGGACAGAATTAACTGAAAAATTTATTAGGAAACTTCCTGAACCTTTTAACCATGAGGTTATGGAACTTTTTAATAATGCCATAACCAGACAAGAAGACCATGTTGATCCAAAACTAAACATAAAAATTGATGGTTCTTTAGGATTAACTATTACCCTTACTAGAACTCTTCTAGCAGAAAAATGTAAAGAAAGTATTTTAGTAAGAGATAGTAGACAAGCAGTGACCAGAAATCCCAGACTCTGTTGTGAGAAATATCTCAACAGAATTCCAAGACAGTATGGATGCATATCATCCAAAAAGAAAGACAAAAAGAGAAAATCTTTTAAAAAGAAAAAAAAATACATTTTTAAAAGATATAAAAAACCATATAAGCAAAAAAATTTCAAAAAGAGAAAATTTTTCAAAAAAATCCCGGGGAAGGGAAAGAAAAGAAAAGGAAAAAGACATGGACAAGAAAAAATTTTGTCCTCAAAAGAAGAAAAATTGCAGACGTTGGCTCTGTAATGAATCTAGACATTATGCAAATGAACGTCCAGCAAGACTAGAAAATGAAGAAATGATTAAACTCCTAAGTGCATTTCAAAGTAAAGGTTTCTACCCAGTAGAAGATCCTAGTAGTACAGAATCACTATATTACCTAACTACTGAAACTGAATCTGAATTCTCAGATACAGAATCATCACGGGATGAGTAATAAAAATATTACAAACCCTAACTCTATCTATATTCCAATAAAATTAAGGTTTGAAGGATATAGAAAATTCACTATCCATGCTTACGTTCATACTAGAGCTTCAGTATGCACTGCAAGTAAATGGATTATTCCTAAACAATTTTGGGTTACATCTGAAAAAATCTTAATAAATATTGTTGTGTCTATATTGAAGACATCTTAGTATTTTCTGATACTGAAGATGAACATGAAAAACATGTTTTTTCCATTTTGAAGGAAGCAAGTAATACATGGATTGTGCTATCTGAGAAGAAAGCAGAATTGTTTAAAGACAAAAATGGATATCTTGGGTTAAATATAACTAATGGTTATAAACAACTTAGACCTCATATCCTTACTCATATTCAAGAATTTATTGTTAGAACTGATTCAAGTACTTGTAATTCATTTTTGAAAAACCAGGTACATCCAGACTACAAACAAGGAAGACTTGTCAGATGGCAGATGTGGTTCAGCCATTATGATTTTAAAATCGAAATCATTAAAGGAAAAAATAATTCTTTAGCTGATACGTTAACTAGAGAATTTACTGTTGCAGGTTAAAATGACAGACATTGAAGATCAAATTGTTGATCTAGAAATACAGATTGAGATTGAAGAAATTGAAATCTCAACAAAGCAATAGAAAATACAGATTCTGAAGAAGAAATTGGCTAGACTTATCAGTCTCAAACAAACATCAACTTCTGGTTCAAAAGGGGACGAATGATATCTCTGAAAAACAACCCCAAACAGAAGGAATCAAAATTAGCAAGACTAATGGCAATGAAAATTCAGTCCTGAGAAAGACACTCAATATTAAAGGTAGCAAGACTACTGGAGATAAAAATATAGAAGAGAATAGTCAAGCTCAGTGTTCGAAAAAACAAAAGAGAATTTCAAACCCACAAGAAGAGCCAAAAGCTCAAGGGTCAAAAACCTAAATACATACAAGGGTATTCAAAGTCCAACAGAAGGGTTAAAAGCCCAAATAAATACAGAAAATCTACCACTTGTTGGTGTAAATACTTCTCTTGCAGGAACAAAATTCTATGTGATCTTTGATGGACCACAAAAAGGATTCTATACCAATTGGGCACAAGTAGAGCCACTTGTGAAAAATAAACCTTACAAACACAAAAGTACAAAACCTATACTGAAGCTCAAAAGGCCTTTTCTGACCATTTCGAGACCAAATGAATCAGCCCAGTTCCTTATAAACAACTCTTTGAATTTGACAATATCCATTTGAGACCAAATTATTGTCAAGACCAAAACCCAAGGGCTAGGCCCAGATTACCGGCCCAACTTTTTAGACCAGCACCAAGAGAAAATCAGAGAATCATAATGATTTCCTTCAAGGATGCAATTCAATCCAATTCTGAGGTTGAGTCCATTCCAGACATATTAAAAAAGATTGGAAAGCCCATTTCTTAGTGGGATTACATTACAAGACTTTCTTCAATGTGAGGAAGAAGCCAGAATTGTAGGAGCATTTGACCTAGAAAAAAGCTATTTTGGAACAATGGAGAAAAAATTTGGACAGTTCATTTTCTTCTAATGAGCTTATCCAACAATGGTACAGACAACATTCCACTACGGATTAATCAAGATGATAGTCCTCAGGAAAACGATGGAAGAAATAAAATTGGTTGATAATAACTTATTAAAAACTTTAATGGATTTTAAGAAATTTGTTATTAAAGATCAAGAATTACAAATGATGTTAAAAATTAACAGTACAATTCCATTTTGGAATGAAGAAGGACTCCTGGTTAAAGGATGTCACTATATTCAGATAAAGACTATTCCAAAAGTTATTCTGAATAAACCAATTGAATGACAAATTGTATGCGTCAGTGAGCAAACAATGAATGACTGGAGAAGCCTCTCTTACCAAAGGATCTTAACCGGATTAAGAGCCTTCAATAAGGAATCAAAAATCAAGATAAATTATTCATCAAATTTTATCTTGGTTACCAGCAAAACAGGATCATTGATCAAGATTGAAGAAATGTAATGATAAAGTGATATGACAAATTGTCCATTTGTCTATATCAACAGTTTTTCTTTTGCAAAAGAAAAAGTAATGATAAAGTAATATGACAAATTGTCGGCCATGCTCCTCTTTTGTAAAAGCAGATTCTTCACTGTTTCTCCCACTTTGAAAAGTAGATGCTTCAGTCTTCATTCTAATTGGACTTCTTGCCTTCTGTTTTCTGTTGTGCTTCCACTTAACTTGTCTTCTTCTGTCGGTAGTATTCCTTTTGATTTTTCATTGTCTTCAATCATTTTACACCATTGGCAGTCATGATATTTTCCAAGACTCTGTTTTAGTACCTTGGATAATTGTCCTTTATAGTTTGAAGGGACATTAGGCAAGTTGTAAAAATTATTTTCAAAGCTGCAAAGTGCTTTAATTTCTTCAATCTTGATCAATGATCCTGTTTTGCTGGTGGTTAGATAAAATTTGATGAATAATTTATCTTGATTTTTGATTCCTTATTGAAGGCTCTTAATTCAGTTAAGATCCTTTGGTAAGAGAGGCTTCTCCAGTCATTCATTGTTTGCTCACTGACGCATTCAATTTGTCCTTCAATTGGTTTATTCAGAATAACTTCTGGAATAGTCTTTATCTGAATATTGTGATATCCTTTTACCAGGAGTCCTTCTTCATTCCAAAATGGAATTGTACTGTTAATTTTTAACATCATTTTTAATTCTTGGTCTTTAATAACAAATTTCTTAAAATCCATTAAGGTTTTTAATAAGTTATTATCAACCAATTTTATTTCTTCCATGGTTTTGCCGAGGACTATCATCTTGATTAATCCGCAGTGGAATGCTGTCTGTACCATTGTTGGATCAGCTCCTTCGAAGAAAATGAACTGTCCAATTTTTTTCTCAATTGTTCCAAAATAGCTTTTCCCTGGGGTTCTGGCTTCTTCCTCATATTGAAGGAAGTCTTGTAATGTAATCCCACTAAGAAATGGGCTTTCCTGTTGCTTTGGCATTTTTCCAATCTTTTTAAATCTGTTTGGAATGGACTCAACCTCAGAATTAGGTTGAATTGCATCCTTGAAGGAAATCATTCTATTTCTCTGATTTTCACTTGGTGGTGGTCTTAAAATTTGGGCTGGTAATCTGGGCCTAGCCATTGGGTTTCGGTCTTGATAATAATTTGGTCAAATGGATATTGTCAGATTCAAAGAGTTGTTTATAAGGATCTGGGCTGATTCCTTTAGTCTCGAAATGGTGAGAATAGCCTTTTGAGCTTCATTATAGGTTTTGTAACTTTTGTGTTTGTAAGGTTTACTTTTCACAAGTGGATCTACTTGTGCCCAATTGGTATAGAATCCTCTTTGTGGTCCATCAAAGATCACATAGAACTTTGTCCCTGCAAGAGAAGTATTTACACCAACAAGTGGTGGATTTTCTGTATTTATTTGGGCTTTTGACCTTTCTGTTGGGCTTTGAATACCCTTTTGTTCTTGCAAACACTGAGGCATTAAATGCACTCTTGTATGTATTTGGATTTTTGACCCTTGAGCTTTTGGCTCTTCTCCCTTTTGTTCTTTCGAACACTGAGCTTAACTATTCTCTTCTGTACTTTTATCTCCAGTAGTCCTGCTACCTTTAATATTGAGTGTTTTTTTCAGCACTGTATTTTCATCGCCATTAGTCTTGCTAATTTTGATTCCTTCCTTTTGGGGTTGTTTTTCAGAGATGTCATTCTTCCCATTTTGAACCAGAAGTTGATGTTTGTTTGAGACTGATAAGTCTAGCCAATTTCTTCTTCAGAATTTGAACTTTCATTGCTTTGTTGAGATTTCAATTTCTTCCATCTCAATCTGTATTTCTAGATTAGCAATTTGATCTTCAATGTCTGCCATTTTAACCCGCAACAGCAAATTCTCTAGTTAACATATCAGTTAAAGAATTATTCTTTCCTTTAATGATTATGATTTTAAAATCATAATGGCTGAACCACATCTGTCATCTGACAAGTTTTCCTTGTTTGTAGTCTGGATGTACCTGGTTTTTCAAAAATGAATTACAAGTACTTGAATCAACTCTAACAATAAACTTATCAGAAATGATATACAGTCTAAATTTTGTTATAGCATTTTTCATAGCTAAGATTTCTTTTTCATTTATGTGATAATTCTTTTCTGCATCTGAACAAGTTCCAGAAGCATAACCACATAATTTTTCTCCTTCTTGATCTTGTTGATTAAGAGCTTTTAAAACTGTTCCCAATGCTCTTGAGAGGCATCAGTCTCAATTATCATTTTATCACCTTCTTTGGGATGATATAATGATGGTAAAGTTTTTATTTTAGGTTTGATTTTCTGAATATAAAGAGTATCCTCTTCAGTCCAAATCCATCTAAAATCTTTTTTGAGTTTTTTCTGGAGTGGTGTTCTCATTTTTGCTAAATCTTTGATACAAGATTCTGCATAAGTGAGACATCCAAGAAATCTCATTAACTATTTTTGATCTTGAATTTCATTTGGAAATTCTTGAATATGAGTAAGGATATGAGGCCTAAGTTGTTTATAACCATTAGTTATATTTAACCCAAGATATCCATTTTTGTCTTTAAACAATTCTGCTTTCTTCTCAGATAGCACAATCCATGTATTACTTACTTCCTTCAAAATGGAAAAAACATATTTTTCATGTTCATCTTCAGTATCAGAAAATACTAAGATGTCATCAATATAGACACAACAATATTTATTATGATTTTTAAAAATATTATCCATGTGTCTTTGAAAAATATCTGGTGCTTGCTTCAAACCAGATGATACAACTTTCCATTGGTAATGTCTTTGTGGACAGCTAAATGCCGTAAGGTGTCTTGCTTCTTGGTCAAGTATTACTTGCCAAAAATCAGATTTACAATCAAAGGATGAAAACAATTTCCTTCCTTTTATTAACTGTAAAAGACTTTGCATATTTGGAATTAAATATCCATCAGTCTTAGTAATTTTGTTAAGCTGAGAATAGTCAATTACCATTCTAGCTTTTCCACATCTTTTTTCTGCCTCTTTTCTTACCATAAAGACTGGTGAAGAAAATTGAGATTTACTAGGTTCAATAACCTGTAACTCAAGTAATTCTTTTATTTGTACTGAGAATTCATCTCTATCTTTAGGGCTATTTGCCATCGCTTTAGCTCTAACAATAGAAGTTTTAAATTCATCAAGTAGTTCAATAGTTGCTGTCATATTTCCTTTATTCTTTTGAGGGTCTAAAGGATTTTCTGAGCAACATTTTTCAAGAAGTTTTAAAATTTCCTCTCTTTGAGAATTTATTCTGAATTTTTGTTTTTCTTCAGTAGTGATGAAAATATGTCTTCTTTGGGCAATATTTTCACCTTGAAGTTCTTTGAAATTCTTCCTCTTCTTGTCAAACATTCATAGCTACAGCTCTTCTTTGTTTTGGAATCCATAATCTTTTGCCGTTAAGGGTAAAACTTATAGATTCAATTTCTTTTATGAATGGCCTGGCAAAAGTTATTTCCAATCATAAAATCAATACCAGTTTCCAATTGATATACTGCAGGTATTCTGAAATAAAAGGTTTTCCATTGAGATTTATGATAACCATTAATTTCAATATATAATCCTTTTACTACCTTAGATGTTCTGATTTCAGATTTATCTGCAATCTTAAGATTTAAGATTTTTTCAGATGTAACCCAAAATTGTTTAGGAATAATCCATTTACTTGTAGTGCATACTGAAGCTCCAGTATCAATGTAAGCATGGATAGTGAATTTTCTATATCCTTCAAAGCTTAGGCCCTGTTTGTTTCTGATTCTCAAATCAATTCTCATTTTCAACCACACATTCTTCAATAAAATAATATTTTTCATCACATCAATACTTTTTTCTTCTTTTTCAACCACACATTTCTCATCATATCACTATTCAAAATCAATTCTTCCCCCAAAAATCCCTACCAAACAGGCTCTTAATTTTATTGAATATAGATAGAGTTAGGGTTTGTAATATTTTTATTACTCATCCCGTGATGATTCTGTATCTGAGAATTCAGATTCAGTTTCAGTAGTTAGGTAATATAGTGATTCTGTATCACTAGGATCTTCTACTGGGTAGAAACCTTTACTTTGAAATGTACTTAGGACTTTAATCATTTCTTCATTTTCTAGTCTTGTTGGCCATTCATTTGCATAATGTCCAAATTCATTGCAAAGCCAACATCTGCAATTTTTCTTCTTTTGAGGACAAAATTTTTTCTTGTCCATGTATTTTTCCTTTTCTTTTCTTTCCCTTCCCTGGGATTTTTTGAAAATTTTTCTCTTTTTGAATTTTTTTTGCTTATATGGTTTTTTATATCTTCTTAAAATGTATTTTTTCTTTTTAAAAGGTTTTCTCTTTTTGCCTTTCTTTTTAGATGATAAGCATCCATGCTGTCTTGAAATTCTGTTGAGATATTTATCGCAACAGAGTCTGGGATTTCTGGTCACTGCTTGTCTACTGTCTCTTACTAAAATACTTTCTTTGCATTTTTTTTTTTTTTTGCAAGAAAAGTTCTAGTAAGGGTAATAGTTAATCCTAAAGAACCATCAATTTTTACGTTCAGTTTTGGATCAACATGGTCTTCTTGTCTGGTTATGGCATTATTGAAAAGTTCCATAACCTCATGGTTAGAAGGTTCAGGAAGTTTCCTAATAAATTTTTCAGTTAATTTTGTCCATTTTTCAACAAGACAAATGTAAAAATATTTTGAAAATTCACATGCGTAATTTTCAAAATAACACGTCATAAATATAATTTTTTTCTAAATGATTCAGTGCATCAGCAATTTCTATTGTTGTTCTTTCACTTTTAAAAGCTTCATAAGTTTGACCAGTGAACTGTTTATAAAATTGTTCAACAATTCTTTTAACAAATTGTAGAATATTATATTGAGAATCTCTCCATATAATATTTTTTACATTATGATCAAATTTTTCTAAAAATGATATGATGTTTCCTCTAGTACTGGCTAGTACATAATTCTCAGAATTGGATTCATGTTTAATGATTTCTTTATCAACTATCATGGCTGCCATTATATGGTTGTACCATGCATCAATGAGTTTTTCAGGTTCCAGAGTACAATCCAAATCTAGAATTGTAACTTGCTGACTACCCCTTTTCGGAACATAATCAGATTGTAAAAGATTCTGATCAAGTTCTTCATTTATTGGAATAGGTCTAGGATTGTTGTCTCCTTCAATCCTTTTTCCGTCTCCTTTTGGATTAGAGCTGGTTGATGCTGGAACATCTACTCTAATTCCTTGTTATGGTTTGGTTCCCTTATGACAATAGCAGGTTCTCTATTGGTGTTGAATCTTTCATGAATTACTACTTCTTCGTCACAGTCATAATCAGATTCTACTAAATCTTTTGCTTCAATCAGGGATTCAGAGGTTTTCGACTCTTCATCATCTGATTTGATTGTCATAATAGTTTCATTGCTTCAAATGTTAATGTTTTTAATGATGGTTACAATCTTTTGTAATTCAGAGTCTTCAAATGCAAGAAGAACATTTAAGAGTTCTAAGTCATGACTAGTCTCATAAATATTTTCCAGATTTTTTTTCTGAAATTTACCATATCAACTTAAAAAGTTAATATCAAATTTTCCTTTAAGTTTTTCATTTTTTGTGGCATTTTCGTCTTCTGTAAGGTCTCCCTTTTTTTTCAAAAATTCCGAAAGTAACTTTTGGAATTTTCTTGTTAAGAAGAGTATTGTTATTCTTAACTCCTGCTATAATTATAGTAGAGTGTTTCTCCATAGATTTTTCTATATTTTCTTGAAGATTTGTAAGATTAATCTTATTTTCTTCAATACTTTCTTTTAAGAGCTTGATTTCTTTTAATATGTCTGCTTTTTTCAATCTTCTCCATAAATAGCTTTAGCCATTTCATTAATAGTTTGACTTAATTGTTTTAACTTGTCTACTTTGACTGGTTTCAGTTTTTTCCTTCCATTTTACCTTTAGAAGTGGTTTTTTGTTAAAAGACAAACTTCTAGTAAAAAGTGGTCTTTGATCTTTAACCAATGTTCTTTGGTCATTAAAATTGATTTCCAAAGATTTTCTGGATGGTTGTATCAACCGTTCGAATTCTGTTTCTTTATGATCAAGATAATCCGAGAATAAAGGATCAATTTTTATTCCTTTTGGCTCCTTGACTATAGTCATATTATGTTGGTTATGAATGGCATAACTAACAAGATATGATATCGAAAAAGGTACATTATTGTCTTTAACTAAATCTGTTCTTCCATACTTGTGTACAAAAGATAGTATTCCGTCAAAGTTTTGGTCATGTAAACTAACTGAAAGTCTTGGATAAACTGTAAACAACAGTTTTCCGCATGCCAGGTTCCCTTCAAGGGACCCTAAACATCCTTCAGCAGGATTTTGGGTTCTTCCATCAATCAAACTCATGGAAATGGGTTGATCGACTTTGTTAGATAAGATGCTTCGAATTTGAATTTGAATAGCTCCTATGGTTACCCAAAAGAGATTCTTGTTATTATCAAGATCTATCTTTTGCTTAGCTTTGTTTATGTCTTGTTTAGTAAGTAAGGATATTCCTATCTTACCATAGGTATGTTGTACATGTATAGCGAATTCCTTTTGAGATACGCCATAATACACATGTCTATTACTGTTTACAAATCTGTCTATAAAACCAGGATGAGGAAAAATCTCTTTAGGTTCTATAACAAGTTTCGTCTTACAAATTTTTGCAAGTTTCTTATCATAAATTAAAATTTCTTTTGAGAAATTACCCTGTGATTCAATCTGTTCACATATCTCATCATTACTATCATTATTATGATTTTCAATTTCCATCACTAATGATAATGACAGGTAACATAGTGTAAAACAAAGTTTTTAACAATCTTTTGATATTCATGCCAGGCATCTATCATTCTTTGTTTTATCATATTCTTAGATTTATTATGTATGCTTGTAAACAAAACATAATTATATCTGTCTTCATAATATTTGTATATTTCATACTCAGAAGTAAGTATCAAAATATTTGTATTGCAAGTATGGCAAATTATTGCTGTAGAATTCATGTTTTAGAATATTCTAAATATTCCCTTGAATGTATTATGGTAAGTTTATTACCAAAAAATCTTGGATAAAATCTAATTGTATATATAAATTTTATATGATTTAGTCATTTACTTCTTTTATTTGCCAAAGGTCTTCCCATTTGGCTCTGATACCAATTTGGGGAATCGGGGTGGAAATTTTTGCATCTCTCTTTTCAAATGTCCCAAATCTTCAAGTTTTTCTTCTTGAAATTCTTCTAAGTGTCCTTCTTTGTCGAGTTCCTTTCCTTTTTTCTTGATGCTTTTACAAATTTCAGTGTTCTTCTTTCTCCATCATTTTAAGAAACTCGTAAGTATCATAATCTTTTAACTTGCAAAAGTTTTGAAGTAGATTGTAAATCGTCAGTTTTTTCAATGTCTATTGGAAACGTAGACCTCAACGAGTTAGCGAGTGAGATGGGGGTTGATATTATGAACACGATCGACCTCGTCATAGCCATTAAGGCTGGACGAGGTGCCTCAGTTTTTGGTGGGGGTGGGAGGAGAGATGACATAGCCTAGGGGCAACCAAAATTCCCGCAGGGATAAGTAGAGAATCCCTTTCGATATCAAACTCCTTTCTCCATCTCCCAACGAGCGAGCCTGCTGCCCTAGGCAAGACTGTGTCACCGTTAGTGAGTATTTGTTGAAGGCTAGACTTCGCCTACAAATCTACCCTTTCTTCTAGGCTGTCCTTAGGCTATACGGGCTGGACCCTACCCAGCTCGTACCTAACGCCTGGGCCCAATTGGTGGGTTCCTACTTCCTTTGGAAGGAGGCATCCTTAGGCACGAACTTGCCCTTGCACATCTTCCAAATAATATACCAACCTCGATCTTTCAGCAAATGGGACTCCCAAGGGGGGTATTCTTTGTGTGCTTTGGGGTTCCACTCCCCCTTCATCGTATGCCTACCTTCTTCCATCCAAGCATGGAAGGAGACCTGGTTCTGGGTCAGGGAGAAGTGGCAAGAGTGTGAGGGTGACCTTATCCCACACGTCAAAGTCCCAACCTCATTCTCGGATGCCCGTGAGTGCATTTCTTGCTTCCTTTATTTTCTTAACTGACAAGGTCTGATACTTACAATTTTTGTGTTTGTTTTGCAAGGTTGGTTGAACGGTTTGAGTTCACTGAGAGTGATTGGAATACTCTTGCTGAGGTCTACAATAAATCCTCATACTCCCCATTTATCATGTGCATGCCTTCTTCCATCAAAGCATAGAAGGAGACCTGGTTTTGGGTCAGGGAGAAGTAGCAAGAGTATGAGGATGACCTCATCCCACACGTCAAAGTCCAACTTCATACTCCGATGCTCGTGAGTGCATTTCTTGCTTCTTTGATTTTCTTAACTGACGAAGTCTGATACTTACCATTTTCGTATTTGTTTAGCAGGGTCGGTTGAACGATTTTAGTTTAACGAGAGTGAATGGAACACTCTTGCTGAGGACTATAATAAATCCTCAGACTCGCATAACTTCGGCCGTTTAATCCAGTCGAGGCACTTTTTTGAAGATTTTGGCTTGATGGCAATGAAGGGTAAGATGTCGTTATACTTTGCCATTTTATTGATGTTTCTTTTGTAGAATTTTGCTGACCATGTTTGTTTCTTTGCTTGTAAAATACATTGATAAGAGGAGGCACCATACTCCTGACATGGCCACCGTCCTCGTCGCCACCTCTTCCTCAGGGAAGAAAGGGATGAAGAGATGACATAGCTTGGGGAGCAGCCAAAATTCCTTACTCCGTAGATCCAACATACTTACCCAACCTTAAGGATAAGTAGAGAATCCATTTCGATATCGAACTCCTTTCTCCGTCTCCTAACGAGTGAGCATGCTACCCTAGGCAAGGTTATATCACCGTTAGTTAGTATTTGTTGAAGGCTGGGCTTCGCCTGCCGATATACCATTTCTTCCACGCTGTCCTTAGGCTATACGGGCTGGCCCCTACCCAGCTCGTACCTAATGCCTGGGCCCAATTGATAGTTTCCTACTTCCTTTGGAAGGAGGCCTCCTCGGGCGCAGACATGCCCTTGCACATCTTCTAAACAATATACTAGCCTCGATCTTTAAGGAAAGGAGACTCCAGGGGGTGGTATTCTTTGTGTCCTTGGGGGTCGCACTCCCTTCCGTCCTGTACACGCTTTCTTCCATCCAAGCATGGAAGGAGACATTGTTTTGGGTCAAGAGGAAGTGGCAAGAGTATGAGGGTGACCTAATCCCACACGTCAAAGTCCCAACCTCGTACTCGGATGCCCGTGGGTGCATTTCTTGCTTCCTTGATTTTCTGACCTGACGAGGTCTGATACTTACACTTTTTGTGCTTGTTTTCCAAGGTCGGTTGAACGGTTTGAGTTTACCGAGAGTGATTGGAACACTCTTGCTGAAGTCTACAATAAATCCTCAGACTCGTGTGACTTCGGTCGTTTAATCCAATCGAGGCGCTTTTTTGAAAATTTTGGCTCGATGGCAAGGAAGGGTAAGATGTCGTTATATTTTACCATTTTATTGATGTTTCTTTTATAGAATTTTGCTGACCCTATTTGTTTTTTTGCTTGTAGAAAACATTGATAAGAGGAGGTACCATACTTCTAACATGGCCACCGTCCTCGTCGCCACCTCTTCCTCGAGGAAGAAAGGGATGAAGCGATGACATAGCCTGGGGGCAACCAAAATCCTTACTCCGTAGATCCAACATACTTAGCCCACCTTAGGGATAAGTAGAGAATCCACTTCGATATCAAACTCCTTTTTCCATCTCCTAATGATGGAACCTACTACCCTAGGCAGCGTTGTGTCATCGTTAGTGAGTACTTGTTGAAGGCTGGGCTTCGCTTGCTGATCCACCCTTTCTTTCTAGCTGTCCTTAGGCTATATAGGCTGGCCCTTTCCCAGCTCGTACCTAACGCTTGGCCCAATTGGTAGGTTTGTACTTCATTTGTAATAAGGCCTCATTGGGCCGAACATGCCCTTGTACATCTTCCAAACAATATACCTGCCTCGATCTTTAAGGAAATGGGACTCCGGGGTGGTATTCTTTGTGTCCTTGGGGGTCGCACTCCCCCTTCGTCTTGTGCCTGACTTTTTCCATCGAAGAATGGAAGAAAACTTGGTTCTGGGTCAATGGAAAGTGGCAAAAGTGTGAGGATGACCTCATCCCATACATCAAAGTCAATGCCCGTGAGTGCATTTTTGCTTCCTTGATTTTCTGAACTGACGAAGTCTAATACTTACACTTTTTATGCTTGTTTTCCAAGGTCGGTTGAACGGTTTGAGTTTACCGAGAGTGATTGGAACATTCTTGCTGAGGTCTACAATAAATCCTCAGACTCATGTGACTTTGGTCGTTTAATCCAATCGAGGAGCTTTTTTGAAAATTTTGGCTCGATGGCAAGGAAGGGTAAGATGTCGTTATACTTTACCATTTTATTGATGTTTCTTTTGTAGAATTTTGCTGACCTTATTTGTTTTTTCCTTGTAGAAAACATTGATAAGATGAGGCACCATACTCCTAACATGGCCACTGTCCTCGCCGCCACCTCTTCCTCGAGGAAGAAAGGGATGAAGCCCTAATTTGCTAGAGCAAAGCAGTTGAGGGATAAAATTGAGAGGGTCGGCAAGGAGGCCACCTCTCAAGAGGAAGGACGACCTCCTATGCGAGATAGAGGAAAAAAGTTATGGATGAGGAACCTAAGAAAAGGTTTAGAGTCCCGACCCCCAATGGGGTGGGTGGTTTAGGGATGTCCCTCACCCCCTCATTCTGCAGTCCCAGCAGGGGAAAATTTCTAAGCAACTCGATGGTTTCGGCCTCTAGGGGAAAGAAAAGGCCAACTATTGTGGAGCCCCAGAGGTAAGACCCTGCCAAAAAGGCCAAGGCTTCAAGTGATCCACCACTTCTAAAGCTCCCAAATCAGAGCCTGGTTTGGCCAAAAGGACCAACGAGCTTGAATCTGAGGCTCTTGCCCTTCTTCTTCTAGAAATTCAAATTGCTACAACTACATTTCATAAGTACTAGATAGAGAAGTGGAAATCCTTTGTGGAAAAAAGTGATGTCGTCGACGTCGTTGCCACGATGGTGGCCCAGGCATGGAGGTCATTTGGCATGGCCATAGAAGTGAAAGCCCTCTCTAAAAACCTTCAAAGCAAGAATCGAAGGTTTACTGATAAAGCTTCTAAGGCCGAGGAAGATGCTAGCAAGGCCAAGATAGAGGTAGAGGCCTTGAAGAAGAAATATGAAGATGAATCAGTAAAACTCGCATATGCAAATCTCTACTTGCAGAGAAGGCGCAAGTGGAGATTCACCAAGAAACCATTGAAGAGATTCAAAATTTCAAGATTCATCTTCATCTTCTCAATTTATCAAAAATCCGGGTTATGTCTTTTCACTTAGATATGATTTCTTGTAATTTCGATATATTATGTTAATATTATACATTGCTAGGATGAGATGAACTCTTGTTATGATATTTTTAATTTTTAATTAATTATTTTGTCTTTAATTTGATTTGATTTGTGAATGTTTAATTCTTTTTTTTTTGTCGTTCTTTTCAATTGTTTGATCATCAATTGAATTGTTAGTAGATTTTATTATTATCGAGAGAGACAATAGGGTTTAAGCACATTATAATAAACATTGTAAGGTTCGATAGATGAATATGTATATATATATTTCTATGTTTTATATGGTTTCAATATGTGTGCTAGTACTTGTTAATGCATTTATCATGTTTGTATCTTTCATCGAGAGATAGAAGGGTCACATGAAAGGAATATATTTGATTGCTATCGAGAGAAACTTTCAATTATATTAGGAACATTGACGAACATGAATGATTTCAAATTGTCACTTTAATTGTTACACTAAAAAAGGAATAATAAGGGGGTTTCGACATCTTAACAATGCATCTCACATATTTGAAAAGCACATTTACATATTTTCATTTGTTTACTTGATAATTTAGGTATTAGTGTAGAAAAAATCACAAAATTTGTTTACTATTCGATTAAATTTACAATTAATTTTAACTCGATCAAACACAGTCATCGTGGGTTCGACACTCTATTCATCATTATATTACTTGACCACAATCCCGTACACTTGCGGGTTTTCAAACAATCAAGTTTTTGACACCGTTGTCGGGGACTATTGTATGTAAATAGTTTTAATTAATTTTAGCTTTAATTTGAATTTTTATTGCTTATTTATTTTTAATTTGATTACTACTTTAATTAATTTTAGTTTTAACAATATTTTTTTTGTTATTTAATTTTTTTTGTTTCTTTTTATATCGTTTAACTAACTCCATACAGTTTTAATCTATCTTGTGTTGGTATTCTCTCTTTGTATTTTTCAGATATTTATGCATGATTCTGACATTGGTAAGGTAACAAAATTGTTACAATGGAAAATCTCTACATGGATTGTTAAGATATGCTTAGAGGATATCCAAATTGTGAAAATTGTTACGGGGTACATTGTACTGGGAAATGCTTGTTCTCTTACACTAGTTTACACATATCGAAACTTCTGAGATTTCGAAAATATTTTTTGTGTAGAAAAATCTGATGAAGAGTACATGCTCGTGGGAGATTTTGTACCTAACGATTGGGATGAGGACATCAAACTTGTGGGAGATGGTCCTCCCCTATTAAATGAGAATGTACTTGCAAAGTGCTTTAAAGAACTTGCCAAGTTGCATGTACTGGGAAGGAATTGAATAATGGGGATACAATCCACTCGAAGGAGTCAACAGGACTGACTTCTCATTGTTCATGGATTTAGATTGTGGACTGATCATTCAACCCGAAGATATATCGACTATGGAAGAAAGGATTAAAGAAAATGATGAGTTGATCACTACGGAATCAAATAAGGATGTGGCATTCAATGAGGATGAAATCAACTCAAATTTTTCCTACTTTATTGATTGTACAAAAATTGATTTTATGAAATCAAAATCACTGGTGACTTGGCCAATTTATCTGTTCACTCTGAACACGATGGCACTATGAAGTTGTCATAGGTGACGGTTTAGGTTTGCATGTATCACACATCGGCTCACTGGTTCTCAAATCACCCACACACACCTTTCATTTAAATGACACACTTTGTGTTCCTAATATCCGCAAAAATCTAATTTATATTCATCACTTTACCGCACAAAATAATGTTTTTTGTTGAATTCCATCCCTTGTTTATCCTTGTTAAGGACAAGATCACGAGGCCCGTTCTACTCAAAGGTACGTGTGAAAATGGTGTTTATACTCTTCCGGAATCACTGGTGAAAGCTTCTCCAAAGATGGGTGGCACAAACGTCTTGGACATATGTATCATAAAATAGTTCATCATCTTGTTAAAAAAATTTCACTTTCAATAATGAAAAAAGAACATGGTTCTCCTCTTTATACCTCCTGTTCAATCAATAAAGCGCACAAACAACCATTTCGGATCAATAGCTTTCAAAGCCATGCACTACTTGCTTTAATTTACACCGACGTCCCTCAAATAAAATTGGCTTTGATGGCTCACAATATTATTTGATTTTGATCGATCATTTTACAAAATATATCTATTTTTATCCAATGGAAACAAAATCCGGGGTTAGCACGATATTTCCTCAATTTAAAGATCTTGTTGAAAATCGATTTCAATCAAAAATCAGAAGTATCTACTCGGACAATGGTGGTGAATTTGTGGCTTTAAAAAAATATTTTTCAATACATGGAATAAGTTATTACACCACTACTACTCACACACCACAACAACATGGTGTATTCGAGCGTCGTCATCTTCATTTGGTTGAAACGGGTGTTACCCTTTTTCATGATGCATCTTTATCTCTCTCATATTGACCTTATGCTTTTTCAATAGCAGCCTACCTTATAAATAGCTAGCCAACACCATTCCTACATAACAAATCACCATTTGAAACATTATTTCATCAGCCACCAAACTACCTCAAACTCAAAAAATTCGAGTGCTTATGTTTCCCCTTCATGAAGCCTTATAAAACAAATAAGTTGCAGCCTATGGCAACTCCTTGCGTGTTTGCAGGCTATTCCCCATCCTAGAATGCGTATAAATGCCTTAACCCAAAGGCCCAAAAACTTTATCTATCAAGACATGTTCTATTTGACGAAAGTCAAACCCACCCTCATCTTCATTAGGTCAAAACACATGCACCAACTACATCTCCCTCGTCTGCGACAATTGTGCAACTCATCACTCTGCCGGAACCACCTCCAGCGAGAACGAGATGTAACACCATTTTTATATAATCCCCAGGTAACTGCTCTATTTCGCAATCCCTAAATTCATGCCCTAATTTCTCTCAATCACATGGACCCTTGCCCTCTCACTCAAATTCACACACCACTCACGCCTCAGAAAACCCGATTGCTAGAGATGAACAACAAATTGACCCTCACCAAACCCACACAATGACCATTCGGTCCATGAATAACATTCATAAACCTAAACAATTCAATTCTGTAACCAAACACCCACTCCCACCAACCATTGAACCAACCTGTGTGGGCTAAGCACTCCATGAACCTCACTGGAGACAAGCTATGTTAGATAAACTTACCGCACTCATGTGTCATGGTACATGGGAACTTGTTTCCCCGCCTAAGAATTGCAATCATGTTGGGTGCAAATGGGTATTTCATGTGCAACGAAAATCAGATGGTCAGTTGATCGCTTTAAAGCGAAGCTTGTCGCAAAAGGCTTTAATCAACGAGAATGGGAAGATTACAAAGAACTTTCAGCCCGATTGTGAAATTGGCTACTAATAGAACTGTCTTGACAGTGGCTGTAATGCAGGGGTTGTTCTTAAGATAGTTAGATGTCAACAATGCATTTTTACATGGTGAATTGACTAAGACGATGTATATGATACAATCGTCGGGATTCAAAGATGTCACCAAGCCAAATCATGTGTGCAGGTTACGTAAGGCTATTTATTGCCTTAAATAGGCCCCGAGAGCTTGGTATTCAGCTCTTAAACTTGCCATTATGGACCTTGGGTTTCAGAATTCAAAAGCTGACTCATCTCTTTTTTATATATAGTTAGAATTTTGTTATATGCTATTTATTAGTATATAAAGTGGATGATTTGGTTATCACTGGTAATAACACATACTTTGTGTCTAAGATTGTTGCACAACTTGGCAATCGGTTTTCTTTGAAGGACATGGGACAACTCCATTTCTTCTTGGGAATTGAGGTTATTTCAATAAAATCTGGAATTTTTTTGTCTCAACACAAGTACATTCAAGACCTATTGTCCAAAACCAATATGACTGGTGCTAAAGATATCTCAACACCAATGTCAACCAGTACACCCCTCAAATTGGATGATGGCACCTCGTTCATCAATAGTACAGATTTTAGAAGTATCATTGGTGCCCTTCAATATTTGTCACTCACCCGTTCGGTCATTTCTTTCCCAGTCAACAAACTTTCAAAATTTATGTACAAGCCTATAGTGACACATTGGACTATTGCAAAGCGACTTCTTCGTTATTTAAAGAAAACTATCTTTTACGGAATTCACATCAGAAAAAATTCATATTTGAACTCATTACATACTCTGATGCGGATTGGCGAACAACTATGACAATCCGACCTCCACATCAGCATATATCAGCTTTCTAGGTGTAAATCCTATCTCTTGGAGTTCGAAGAAGCAAAGCGCAGTAGCACGTTCATCCACTGAAGCAGAATACAGAGGCCTTGCAAATGCAGCCTCAGAGACATCATGGCTCCTCTCATTATTCAAGGAACTCGGCTTGCCATTATCTGGACAAACCCAAGCTGCTATGTGATAATTTGGGTGCAACACATCTAAGTTTTAATCCTGTGCAACACACTCGATTGAACATATTCAAATTGACATTTTGTCCTATATGTGGTCCAACGTGGAATTCTCAACGTTCATCATGTTAACACACATGACCAACTAGCTGAACTTCTAACAAAAGCTCTCTCACGCCAAAGGACAGAAATTCTAAGAGACAAGATTGGCTTAGCCGATGGTAGCTCCATCTTGCGAGGGCGTATAATGGAAGCATCCTGAAATTAAGAAAATTCCTCAAATCAAGCAACAAAAGTGATTGCAGATTCTTAGCCTCAATTCAAGGATGTAACAGCTTTTGTATTCCATATTTATACTCGGTAACTAACAGCCTTAATTCTAGGATACTTACTTAGAACGGTCCTTGTAAACATGTATTTATTTGTACATACAAACTCTTGTAACTTCTGTGTGTTATATTTTTTGAAACAAAGCAACAATACAGAAAGTGAAATTCTTCAAACTTCATCGCATAGTTTGTTAGTTTTTCCATTAAAATTTCAATGTTAGAACTTTTTATTATATTTTTTGAAATTAAACTTTAATATATTTAGTCTCCAAGAAAATATATATATTTGTTTTAAAAAAAATAGTCCGATTAGCAACGAAAATAGTAACGAAAGTTTGTTGCTGATTAACGAGTTCAATCCATTGGTAATTAATGACGAAGAAATTTGTTACAAAATCCGATTCAATCCATTTGTAATTACTGACAGAAATTTTGTTGCTAGTTTGTTGATAATTGGCGACGGATTCTCTAGTCAGAAGTAAATTACTGGCAAGGGTTTCAGAGTCAGATTTACTAATGGAGATTTTTCGTTGCTAAAACATATTAGTGACGGAAATTTTTTGAGTTTTTTTTGTAGTGCATTCACATTCATTGTATGAATTATGTGTCATATATCATAAACCACATAGTAACTTAAAAACCTAAAGCAAAAATATAAAACTGGATTTTTTTTTGGAGATATGTGCTTAGAATGTAAAGAAATATTATGGATTCATGTGAAAAATTATATTATTAGAAGAATGTGTGATTGAAAATAAGTATGAGAAAAAATGATGTTCTGATAAGTTGTGCTAAACAAATGCTTATTGTTTCATTAAGGAAAAAAAAAACAACTATTGTGTCTTATTGATTAATGTTTAAGTGTCTTGTAATCAAATATGATACTGCACATTGTTTCACATAGCAAGCATACATCACACAATCAACATTACATTGCGGTTATATGTAATATTCAGAATCCAATTAGAACATTGCATGGTATCTCATGTTGCATTCATTTCAATGTTATAATCTCACGTTACCCAAATTATCTCTCTAGGTTTCAGAATTTATATCATAATATATATAGTATTTTTGATATTTTTAAAAAGCGTAGTATTTCCAGAATTGTTATTCATATGGAACTTTTTCGACAAAGCAAGATATGTTAAATAGACAAGACACAATTGGACTTAACTAGCCCACGACAAACAAACTTACAACTGGAGGCTTTATAGGCCTAAACACTTATTACACCGAAAAGCTTAAATTGCTTCTTGTATCTAGGGGATGTCAAGTTGATGGAAATAGGACTCATTCAAAACTAGTTTGCACAAACCGATTACCCAAGCCCAATACACAAATCACCCTAGAATTTAAATAAAATTAAAATCAAAAGTAAAAGTAAAAATAATATAAAAATGAGGTAGTAAATATGACAGAAGATTGCCTCCTCTCGTCCTGCCTTGCTCCACTCTGCCTTAAGCGGTGTCTGTGGTGGGAACGAGACGACAAAATCCTTGGCAGGGCGAGGACGAGGGCCTTTGCCATCCCAAGCTATATCCAATAAATGTTGGCAAAGTTCGTGTGGCTTCGAGATCATTGCCATGTGGTCAGCATCTTTTATCTCTTTCACTATTGTTGCTCCAGAGATTTTGATTTGCCAACGTTGGAAATCTAATTTTAAGGTTTTATCCTCGTCGGGCATGATGTAAGCACGCTTAACAGATCCATACATTTCATTGGAAAATGCACTCTTCTTTGACAAATCATCCCAGAAATTAGAGATTGGCCTCATCAACCCTTTTGCTAACACCACATCCTACCATAATGGATTGAAAACATTTATTGTTTACTCAACGTATAGAAGTGTTTCACTTTGATTACTCAACTTTTCCTTTGTTGTAAATTAGTAATTAAACTTAGTTTCAGTATTTTTATTTCAGGCATTTAATGCACTGTTCTTATCGTCATGTTTGATAAAAAACAAAATTAAAAATCTTTCAGTTCACCTCAACATTTTTAAAATATTTTTTATTTTATACCTCAGGAGGGCAGAGTTGATATAGTTTGGATGATATGAACTGGGGGCCAAAGAGCATTGATACAAGATGATCTTCGGGTCTACCATACGGTATGAATTGATTGTCCATAATTCCTTCCTTCGAGATTCCTTCAAACACCTGCGAAGCAAGTTAATGCAAGTAATTTAAGTAAAATATATTAACAAAAACAGAATCACTTTGTTTCATCAAATACATTTTGCTATATCATCGTTGTTTTTGTTATTTTTTTTTTTTATAAAAATGAATAATGTCATTGTGTTAATATTTTTGCTAAAATTCATAACAAAGTTTCGCAACACGATTTATTTCAAATTTGAAGTACCATTTTCTTCCTTAGTAATTTTCAATTCTAGGATAACAAGCTATTTCTACGTGCAGACACATTTTTACCTTTTCCATAAAATAGATTGGCATATGAACAGTATCAGGCATCACAGCCGCGACAAAAACAGCAATAGAAACCTTTTGAGGGTATTTCTCCATTGCAAAAGCCATGTTCATGCCACCAAGACTATGTCCAACGAGAACTACCTTTTCATCAGGTGGAATCGACTCCATTACCTCGAACAACGGCATTGTGTAGTCGGAAAATGTTCGAAGTTCATCTAGTCTTTTTGGGTTGATGCCGGAGGCGCCAAGATCAATCGCTGTGACCTGGTGGCCCTCAGCCTCCAGCAGCAGTTGTAGCCTGTACCAGCACCAAGCTCCATGGCATGCACCATGTACTAGAAAGTTAAAAATGCAAGAGAATTGGATATAAACGGCTTGCTTCGATGATGACAGCTACCGTGATGTAGTGTATATATATTTACATGAAGAACATTCTAGATAATACAATGATTGGTTACTTGATTACAGAGAAGCTGTTAGAATAATTATCAACAAATTGATAGTGGTAGCACAATGGAGAATCAGTTATGCTGGAGCAAGTGTGGACCACTGCTGATGTGGAGAGAGTGCTGAGGTGGAGTGTGACTATCATTTTTATTCTCAACACCCCCTTTCAAGCTGGAGGGCAATTGAGTGACTCCAAGCTTGTCCTTTAAGAAGAGGAATCTGGAATGAGAAAGTCCTTTTGTCAGTAGATCAGCAATTTGATCTGAGGATGGAACATACTTCACTTCTAGCTCCTTTTTCAGCACTTTGTCTCTAATGAAGTGCACGTCCAATTCAATATGTTTTGTTCTGGCATGGTAAACAGGATTTGCAGCCAAGGCGCCAGCACTCATGTTATCACACCAAAGGATTGGAGTTTCTTTAAGAGGTAATTCCAGCTCCTTGAAAAGTGACTGAATCCAAGTGATTTCTGCGGCAGCTGAGGCTAGAGCTCTGTACTCAGATTCTGTACTTGACCTAGCAACTACATGTTGCTTCTTCGATTGCCAGGCCACCAGATTTTCTCCCAAGTAAATGCAGTATCCGGCAGTTGATCTCCTATCATCTGGACATGAAGCCCAGTCCGCATCTGAGTAACCGCTTATCTCTATTCTGTCATCTTTCTGTATCCAGAGACCTTGATTGATTGTTCCCTTAAGGTACCTAAGTACCCTTTTTAATGCTTGCCAGTGTGTTGAGGTTGGAGAATGTAGGAATTGGCTAAGTTTGTTGACCGCAAAGGTAATATCAGGTCTAGTATGAGTTAGATATTGAAGCCCTCCTACAGCACTTCTATAAGCAGATGGATTTTTTAGAGCTTCACCATCAGCTTTGGACATCGTTTTTCCTGCAAGAATAGGAGTTGGAACTGGTTTCAGATTTTCAAGTTCAAATTTTCTGAGTAATTCACCAATGTATCTTGCTTGAGTGAGGTGAAGTCCTAATTCATGCCAATGTACTTCGATCCCCAGGAAGTGATGAAGCTGCCCCATATCTTTAAGTGCAAAGTTTTTGTTCAGTTCACTTATGAATTTCTGCATCAGCTCTGAGTTGTTACCTGTTACCACGATATCATCAACATAAATTAGTGCAAAAATAATTTGCTTATCAGTTTTGAAGAAGAACAGAGATGTATCTGCAATTGATTGCTTGAAGTTCCAGCTCAACAATGTTGATTTCAGCTTATCATACCAGGCCCTTGGTGCCTGTTTCAGGCCATAGAGTGCTTTCTTTAGCTTACAGACATGGCCAGGTTTGGATTGATCTTCAAAGCCCTCAGGTTGATTCATGTAAACAACCTCTTCAAGCTCACCATTTAAGAAAGCATTATTTATATCCACTTGTCTGATTTTCCATCCCTTTGATACAGCCATGGATAGTATAACTCTTAAGGTTGAGGACTTGATCACTGGACTGAAAGTTTCCAGAAAATCTATACCAGGTTCTTGATGAAAACCTTTGGCCACTAATCTTGCTTTCAACCTTTGAACTGAGCCATCCGAATTTCTTTTTACTCTGAAGACCCACCTATTTCCCACGATATTGTAGTCTGGTGAGAAGGGAACAAGTTTCCACGTTTGGGTTTTCATCAGAGCATTGAACTCTTCTTCCATGGCCTTCTTCCATTCAACATTTTTCAAGGCTTCAAGGGCATTTTTGGGTTCACATATTTCAAAGGTACTTTCAGATGATTTACTCAGAAATAATGCCTTTGGTTTAAAGACTCCTGCTTTTCCCCTTGTAATCATAGGGTGCTCTATCAGATATTTTTCTTGTTGCTGAATATCTGACTGGTGATGGCTGGGTGTGAATCTTATCTCAGCTCTTTCAATGTTCTGAGTCTGCTCAGTTTCAGTAACTTGGTCTGATCCTTGGCTGCTAGTACCTCTTATGGAGTCTATTCCTCTTATGGAGTCTATGCTTCCATCAAGATCATCATTTACTCTTTCAAACTGATTGCTAGGTAAGTTAGAGGGAGAGTGAGGTGCTGCATTGGCTTCTTCTGGAAGGACTTGATCAACAGGACTTGATGGTGGTTGAGAATTGTTGTGTGAGATAGAGTTATATGATTTAGAAGGAAACTGAAAGTAGGATACTATGGTTTCAGAGGCTGCAGAGGTCTGTTGGTTTTGATTTGAGAACATTGACTCGAAAGGGAATTCAAGTTCATTGAAGACCACATGTCTGGAGATGTAGATTTTTCCTGATGAAGTTAAGCATTTGTACCCTTTATGGGACTCGCTATAGCCAATGAACACACACTTGATTGAATGAAAACTGAACTTATGTTTTTGATACGGCCTAAGGCAAGGATAGCAAGTACAGTCGAAGATTTTCAGCAATTTGAGGTCAGTTTCTTTTCCATAAAGAGTGAAGAATGGTGATTTCTTTTTGAGCACAGGAGTAGGTAATCTATTGATTAGATAGGTGGCAGTTTGAAAGGATTCCCACCAGTATTTTAGTGGCATTTTAGCTTGTGCTAGAAGTGTAAGGCCTGTTTCTGTGATGTGCCTGTGTTTTCTTTCAATTCGGCCATTTTGAGCAGAGGTGAGAGGGCAGGGGTGTCTGAATTCGACACCTTCTTGTGCAAGGAATTTTGAAAAGACTCTATATTCCCCTCCCCAGTCGGATTGAAGAATTTTAATTTTCTTTCCAAGCTTGTTTTCAACCAGTTTTTTATATTGGATGAACACACCTAAAGCATCAGATTTCTGTTTGAGAGGGTATATCCAGGAATACCTACTGAAATCATCTAGAAAGGTTATATAATATCTAAAACCACATGTTGATGAGATTGGTGCTGGTCCCCATAAATCAGTATGCACTAGTTCGAGAGGTGTTTTCGAATGTGAAGTTGAGAGAGAGAAAGGCAGAAGATGAGATTTCCCAAATTGGCAAGCATCACAGAAAGAAACACTTTCATTAAATTTTTGATTACAGAGTTTGAGAGCTTGAGACATCACTTGGCCAGAGGGATGTCCAAGCCTCTTATGCCATATATTGGCTTGAAAATTTAAAGATTTTGAACTTGAATCAAGGCTGGAATTGGAGGATTCAACGCTGCAGCAGTGGTTATTTGAGTAGATAGAAGACTGATGTTGAGTTGTTGAGTTTTGTTGAGGCAGGTCTAGTTGATAGAGTCCTTCCTTAAGCTTCCCTCGCATCATCACTTCCCTCGTCAGCTGGTCCTTAACAACACAGTGGTCAGAGTAAAATTCCATAAATACTTTATTATCAGAGGTCAATTGAGAAACACTGATTAAGTTTTTCTTGATTTCAGGTACAAGAAGCATTTTATTCAAGAAGAGAGTTCTGTCATTATCAGTTGGGAGATGACTATTACCAAAGTGTGAGATCTGGAGTTTGTTACCATTTCCTACCATGATCGTTTCCTTACCAGTGTACTCATTTGGTGAGATGAGATTCTGTTTGTCTGAGGTAATATGACTGCTGGCTCCAGTATCAGCAAACCAAGCAGGATCATTCAATGTGCCAGGAGTTGCAACATAGGCTGATTGTGCAGAGGAGTGATTGTAGGTCTGCTGTCTGTGACTTGGTGGTGAACCTGTGTACCTTTCATCGAACCTGAAATTGCATATATTGGCCTTATGACCAGTTTTTCCACACACCTGACATACAGGCTTATCACCACCAGTCCTGTCACTACCATAGAAGTTTCCACCATATGAGTTTCCACCTCTGTTTCTGCCCCTTCTTGCTCCTCTGTAGCCTGAGAATCTTCCATTGGAGTGTGGTCTGTTGGATCTAAAATAGTGATAGTTAGAACCAGATCTTTGGGAGAAATTTGCTGAGGCTTGATGATCAATATTGATTCCTGCTATCTCATTTCTGACTGAGTTGAGATGCTCCATCCTGCTTTCAAAAGTCATTAATGTAGACTGTAATTCACTCCATGTAATGTTATCTCTGCTGTTGATCTGGACAACAATTGGAGTATAATCATCATCCAAACTCGCCAAGATTTGCGTCACCAAATCGAGTGAGAAACGACTTTTCCTGCAATCTCCGTTGTCCGCTATGACTTTACTTTGTTAAGATATTGATCAATGCTCATAGACCCTTTTCTTGATTTTTGAAGTTCACCGGTGAGAAAAATTATCCTGGATCTGTTCTGAACTCCATAGCTCTCCTTGATTGCTGTCCACAGCTCGTTTGAGTTGTTGGTTCCCATGACTCTCATGGCAATGTCTGGAGTCATGCTAGAGTAGAGCCACCCCATCAGTAATTGGTCTGTTGATCTCCACTGAGTATATTCTGAATTTTTTGTCATTTCAAGGCTGGTTCCAGTTTCACCAGTAATCTGGACTCCAATAAATTCTGGTGGACACGGCTTTGTCCCCAGTATATGTCCTTCAAGATCATGCCCCCTGATTATAGGGAGAATCATGTTTTGCCAAAGAAGAAAGTTGTTTTTGTCAAGCTTAACCGAGACCACCTGGGTTAAATTCATGCCAAAGGGTGAGGTATTGCTGATTCCTTGTATTGAACCAGTATTGGTGCTTGATATGGATGCTGGAATAAAGTTTGCATCAGTGTTACTGGCGTTTGCCATTGTGGAGCTCTGATACCAAGTTAAAAATGCAAGAGAATTGGATATAAACGGCTTGCTTCGATGATGACAGCTACCGTGATGTAGTGTATATATATTTACATGAAGAACATTCTAGATAATACAATGATTGGTTACTTGATTACAGAGAAGCTGTTAGAATAATTATCAACAAATTGATAGTGGTAGCACAATGGAGAATCAGTTATGCTGGAGCAAGTGTGGACCACTGCTGATGTGGAGAGAGTGCTGAGGTGGAGTGTGACCATCATTTTTATTCTCAACATAGAACAAAATGTTTTTGTTGCTTTTCGCCTGCCATTTTTCTTTTCCTTAACTAGTATATGTCATATCCAGACATATGTCTGTATATATAGAGAGAGAGCAAGCACTCTTTGCTGTGAGAGAGAGAGAGAGAGAGTTGATATCTAAAATGATAAATTATTTGATTATGAGTAGTTCCATTATTACACCTTCACACGAGAATAACAACTTTACAATAGTTAATTGTACATATCTAATGTGTGATAAATATTAAAGATTTTAACGTGATTCACGACATTCAATTGACTATCTCCTAAAAATGGTTATCATTAATGTATTTTCCTAGAAAAATTATCAGTATGATTCACGACAGTTAATTAACTATTGTATTTTCCTTTTCAAACCTATATAAAAGGAATCAAACCATATGTCATGCCAACTGTATCGAGCTATATCACGTAGTTTAGTATTCTTATTTTTATTTTTGCCTCAATCTTCACTTTTTTGGGACAAAAACGACATCGTCTGGTATTTCTTTTCAAAACCATACCGTTTTGGTCCTTTCTTTTTTTTTAGGGACGTAAATGGCATCGTCTAATCTATCTTTTGAAGAGAAAGACACCATATTAATCTACGGAGAACTTTATAAAATGACGCCGTTTATTGTTTGATTTTATTTTTAATGTAAAAATGACGTCATTTGATCCTTGTTTTGAACGTCATTTCCATCTAGGTTGTCCGAAATGGGAAAAAATGTTCTTGTTGCTTTTCACCTGTCATTTTTTTTTTGCCTTAATTAGTATATTTGTTATTAATTAAATCAAGGGATAATTACTACAGCCGTTCCAACTTTTCTCCTTTTCGTAGTCTTTAATTTTGCAATTAAAGATTTGGGATTGTTGGTTGCGCAAATAAAAGTTTTGGGTGTAATTTGCAAAAAAAAGAAAAAAAAAAGTTTGGGATGACAACTGCAATTATTTCTTTTTAATTTTGACAATTTTTTACTATTTTTAACCGTCAAACTAATAGAATTGGACTGCATGAGGGCTTTTCACAGAAAAAAGGTTTTGTTTCGCACAAAAGATTTCAAATAGGGGGCATTCTAAGATTTAACGACTATTTTTAGTTCTTAAACTAAAATAAAGCTTGATACCTAAATGTAGAAGGATGAACATTAATTTACTTTAAGTAATTGTTAGGAGAAGTTTCCTTCACTCAATGACAACAAATACAATTAATTTACAGTTAATTACATCAATTTGAATTAAATAAAACTTGTATTGAAAAAAAGTTCGGCAGTTGTAGTATTAAGGTTGTAAAACAATTATTAATATTATTATTCACGCATATCCATGTTCCGTCAACTAAGGTTGGTTGTGAATTTTTAAATATTCAAGATGCTAAGGTTTCGCCTTCGTACTGTCACGTGGTTTTGTATTTCTTCATTTTTTTTTAATCTTTATTTTTTTGGGGGGAGAAAAACGATGTGTGCTGGCATCCCTGATCTTTGAATCAATGTCACGGAAGGACGGAGCACGCCCACATGTTTCTAAAACATTGTCGTTTTGGTCTTTTTATACTTTCAGGGGCAGAAACGGCATTGTCTAGTCTTCATTTGAATTGAACGATACCATATTAATAAAAGTAGAGTTGTTGTTTATTTTATTGTATGTTTAATATGAAGAAATGACAACGTTTGATCCTTGGTTTGAACCAAACAACGAGAATGTAGGGTAAGGAGTTTGATGGCCGGTTCACCACTTACTCTACTAGAGTATCGATGTTATTAATAATTTTCATAATTAATAAAACGTATTACGCCAATAACAAAATAAAACTTAAAAGAAGCATGAGACCAAAAAGTGTTTGAATGAAAATTAAAAACACACTAATAATCGCTTAATTAGAAATTAGACGACTTAAAAATCGACTTTTTTATGTCATGCCACAAATGTGTCTTAAATCATTGATTACTTTAATTTTTTTTTGGCATAAATTATGAGCACACCATAAAAACTAAATATTTACCATTCCGAAGCATGACGTACAGATTAATAGAAAAATATTTACGATTTTTCATTAAAAAATATATATATAAAAGTTTGCACGCCGTAAAAAGTACAAGATAAAAACAAATTTTTTATGTCATACATATTAGCATCAGGTCCCATTCATTCATAGTTATATTTAGGGATGACAAAAAAACTCGTCGGCTCGGGCTCATCCAGGAAAAAGCCCGAGCTGGGCTGGCCGAGCTTTTTGATAAAAAAAAATTTAATTTAGCTGCATGCGTTTGCAGGCAGCTATGTGACTGCTCACGAAAAAAAAGAAATTTTAAAAAAAAAAATAATAATAAAATCGAGCCAGCCTAGCTCGGGTTTGGCTTGGCACGTAAAGGCCTGAGCCGAAAGCTCGGGTCGAGCCTAAAATTTTTAGCTCGGTTCGACTCCGGCCCAAAAAAGTTCGGACCTGTTTTGCTAGAGCCAAGCCTGAGCTTTGAGTTTCGACTCGCGGCTCGGCTCCGCTCATTGACATGGCTAGTTATCCTGTAGGAACTAGGAACGTCTATAGCCATTTTCACCCTTTGGAAGAGTCCAAATTTTCATTGTATGACCTTAGGTCAGTCCAAAACTTGGTTAGATTCACATCAACCTCTATGGATCCCAAATGAATGCAACATTCGAGCTCGGTTACTTTATTTCAAAAGTTAAAGTAAGAACCAAGCTAACTATCAATTAATTTACTAGCACTATTCAACATTCCCCAAGGCTTATGAATATGCTCATTAATGATAAAATCTGTGTATTATTCTCTATGTTTTTTGGAAAGCTCATGGGATTGATGAATGGTTTTCATAAGGTAGATTTGAGATTCTTGAGTCATCAACAGAAGGTAAATTAAAATGTAATTAGCAATCTGGAGATCATTATTTCAAGTTCTTTAATTGGTTAATGAGTAAGGTTGTTCCCAGATGGACTTGAGAGGTTTCTAACTTCATAGGTGTCTTTGAATATTCAAGTTTTTAGATGACAAGATTAACAATACAAGGCTCTGAACTCATTTCTTTTTGTGTCCCATTCTTATGAGCTATATAAATTATATAAAACATGCATTTATCGTAATTAAGAAAAGAAAATATGAAATAGAAATGTTTTTGAGGCCCTTTTTGTTTCAGATTAAAATCAGATTTTAATCTAAATAAAAGTCAAACAATCAATATTAACCACATCTTCCATGGGTCCCACGATTTTTCAACAACACATTTCAAAAACTTCTATCACAATCTACTAAAAATCTAATTTTAATCCGCACCATTTATCGCAATTAAGAAAAGAAAATATTCATATGGTCTTGTATATAACTTACTGCTTCATTTCAGGTAACTCTGAATAAATCTCAAATTGTTATTCTTATTGTTAATCTGTGTAAAGAAATGTATGCTTATAACTTGAGTCATGGATTAGAGTTTTGACTATTCACATTATTTTTACAGTCAAATAAATTGTTTCATTTTGTTAATTCTCAGATTTAAATACTTCAAACAAGTTGTAAGAGTTCAAGAAATTATCTTTTGAAAACTAGAATGAGATGATTTTAATTTAATTTTGTTTATTATCTTTTCAAACATATATTGCTATTAGTATTTGATGCAAAGATGGAACATAAAGTGAATTTTCTATTGAATAGCTACACTTGTGTATTTCTACAATGAAATATTGATCCATGTTTTAGAATTTATTATTGATCTGATTAATATTGTTCATATTTTTAGTCAAAAATTAATACTATTTAATATTTACATTTGACAATGAATTACGAATGCTATTTAATATGTATATATTACAATTAAAAAAAAAAGCTATTGAAATGATACATTATATTCAATAAATGCCATAAATAATAAAAAAAAATTATGAAAAAAGAATACTTTTGAAAATGTAATCATGATGATTAAAGAATGTTATTAAAGCTAAAATTATAACCAAAAAAATGCTATCAAACTAAAAAGATTACACGAAAAGAATGCTATAATACCTAAATCATGATGATAACAGAATGCTATTGAATTTTTTTTATAGCACTTCATAATATCATTCAAAAAACGTTATAATAAATGTATGACTTTTAATAACACCACCTACAATGAACATTCCGAAAAAGTGTTATAGAACATGATAGATAACGTTTTTCACAAGCTATAGATGAGTTGATATATTGTAGTGTAGGTTCATCAACGTTAGAACCATTTACAAGGCAACTGATTTTTCACTCTCCATGTGATTGCTCTCAACGAAATACACACAGGTGTATTGACTTCTCTATTTTCTCTTTATTATTTAATATTTTGCATGATTATTTTATTTTGAATGTCATTTTTAAATTCTTTTATCATCATGTTTACATACACACAAGGGATGTGTATCAAAGTTAATAGGTGTACTATTGATAGGTGTTTTCAGATGGAGTGATTTAAGTCAATGTTATTGTAAATAAAAATAAGCTTTCCATATTATTTTGATTGTGTCATCTAAACAGAATAAATCTCTTAATAATATTGCGTAAAAATAAACTATCTCCTAAACAAATAAGGATTAAAATATTTAAATGAATTTGCACAATGGGTTTATTCCAAAAATATTATTTTTTGTTCGTTACTTAAATTAAAATTTAAGAAGAAGTTTATAGTCCTAATTATTCAAAATCAGTGAAGTTTTCTTTTTGATTTAAGAGTTCAATTCAAATTAGAATTTAAAATCAGTGAAATTTTCTTTTTAATTAAAGCGGTTTATCATTAGCACATGACCAGGGGACTTCATTCCAAAAAGTAGTGGAGAAAAACAATTAGGGAGGAATTAAGTTTCTAAGTCTATTTTAATTGTTGGTTCAAATGTTAACAAGTGGGTAGTTATTTAGTAATTACAATTTGAATTGGGATTTTTCTTTGAATGCTTGTTTGATAAAACTTTCGGCAACTGTTCAACGAGTGAAATTTCAATTTTAACCACACATTTCACGTGATTCCAACTTATTGACTTTCAATTATACATTTCATCATTTTTTATAAAAAAAACTGTGTGAAACAACCCCAAAATTTGGAGTGAATTTTTTCATTGTTAGAGATTATGTCACTCTCAATTCAATGCCCTTCATCTTATATGGTTTTTGTTTTACACTTTTCCTTCCCCCCTTTAAAAAAAAAAAAAGATAAACCACTAGCGATCATATTGTATTTATTAATTTTTTTAAAGTGTCTCGTAATCAAACATGATACTGTACATTGGTTCACGTGGCAAGCATACATCACAAAATCGACATTGCATTGCATTGTATGTAATATTCAGAATCCAATTATAACATTGCATAGTATCTCATTTTGCGATCATTTCAATGTTGTAACCTTGCGTCACCCAATTCTCCAATTATCTCTCTAGCTAGGTTCTATATATATATATATATATATATATATATATATATATAAGCACAATGTTTAATTTATGCTAAGCAGCATGCTTAGATGACAAACAAACTACCCACTAATATAGTGTGCCACCTAAGCATGGTGCTTAGCATAAACTAAGCTTTAAAAGGCATGGTATTTTCAGAATTGTTATTCATAGTAGAACATTTCCCACTAAGCAAAATAAAATAAAATAGACAAGACACAGTTGGACTTAACTAGCACACCACAAACAAACTTACAATTGGAGGCTTTATAGGCCTAATCACTTGTTACGACATAAAGCTTAAATTGCTTCTTGTATATAGGGCATGTCAATTTGGGGAAGGGGATGGAAATGGATCTGGTTCAAAATTAGCACAGCATAACCGATTACCCAAGCCCAATTATCAAATCACCCGTATGTTAATTATGCTCAGAATATCTGATACTATTTGTTGAGAATTCAAAGATCACGTATCGCTCGATACCACATGATATGAAACCAACCACCAGATTGAAATGTTGAAGTTATATGACACAATAATAAAGTATTTGATTACAAGCAAAAGAATAAAGAAGACAAGAAAATATGGCAGAGGAATTATGAGATTTTATTGCACCAATAATAATAGAGAAATATACAATTGATTCTAAAGTTCTAATAATCTATTTTCTTACATGATGACATTGTATAGAGAAGATAAATATTTATAGTGAACGTGTAGGGGACGTCCAAACTCTCATAGTAGAGTTCTTGATGAAGTAGGATGCCAACAAACCAAGTCCAAAACAGAAAATGAAAGAAAAACCAGAACAGGTACAGGTGGCGTCACGTCGACGCTGCGGCGTTTTGCCCTTTTTTTTTTGTTCCAAGTTGTTTTCTCTATCTCGAACTCTTCTTCAAGTCAAATACTAATTTTCAACTCTCAATGAGCTTCCAAAATAGAATTCAACTAGACATAGGACTCCAATGGTATTCCAAACTGAATTCTTCTGAACGTGCACTTCAATTAGAATTTTTCAATTACTTCAACGATAAATTCTAGTCACACCTAAATTCTAACATCACCCTATAATTTAAATAAAATAAATGTAAAAATAAAAATAATATATAAGTGAGGTAGTAAGTAGGAAGGAAGATTGTCTCATCTCGTCCCACCTCACTCCTCCCTGCCTTAGGCTGGGATTTGGGTAGGAACGAGGTCCTTTGTCATCCCAAGCTATATCTAATAAATATTGGCAAAGTTTACGGGGCTTTGAAATCATTGTCACGTGGTTAACTTCTTTTATCTCGTTTACTATTATTGCTCTAGCATTTTCAATTATTCATTTTCGGAACTCTACTTTTAAAGTTCTATCTTAGCCGAGAATATTGTAAGCATGCTTTATAGATCCATACCTTTCATTGGAAAATGCACTCTTCTTTGACAAATCATCCCAAAAAATAGAGATTGGCCTCATCAACACTTTTGTTAACACCACATCCTACCATAATGGATTGAAAACACTTGTTGGTCCCTCAATGTATAGAAGCATGTCACCTCGATTACCTAACTTTCGTTTGTTGTAAATTAGTAATTAAACTTTGATTTCTATATATTTTTTTAGGCATTTAATTTGCTGAGCTAATCGAAATTTAACTTGAAAAACCTGCTAGTGCAATGTTTTTATCGTCATGTTTGATTAAAAAAAAAAAAATCTTTCAGGTCACCTCAAGTTTTTTTTTTAATCTTTTTTTTGATATTTTATTACTGTTGGTTCCACCATATATCCTTTTGTTACCTAGTTGATATAGTTTGGATGATGTGAACTTGTGCCAAAGAGCACTGATACAAGATGTTCTTCGTGTCTACCAAACGGTATGAATTGATTGTCCATAATACCTTCTTTCGAGATTCCTTCAAACACCTGCCAAGCGAGTTAATGCAAGTAATTTAAGTGAAATTTATAAAAGCTGTTAATGTCATCTCTAATTACTTGTTAATCTTTAGGGATGGTAAAAGCATGAAAATTGTGTTAGTATTTTTGTTGAAATTCATAACGAAGTTTCACAACACGATTTCTGATTAAAATTGCCTAATATTTTTAAAGGTTTTTCTTTGAATTTCGTAAAATCCTGAATTTTATTAAGACAAGTGAACAAATTAAGTACCATTTTCTTCCTTAGTAATTTTCAATTCTATAATAATAAGCTATTTCTCGGTGCAGACAAAATTTTACCTTTTCAGTAAAATAGTTTGGCGTATGTACATTATCAGGCATCACAGTCGCAATAAAAACAGCAACGGAAATTTTTTAAGGGTATTTCTCCATTGCAAAGGCCATGTTCATTCCACCAAGACTATATCCAACAACAACTACATTTTCGTCTGGAGGAATTGACTCCATTACCTCGAACATCGGCATTGTGTAGTCAGAAAATGTACGAAGCTCATCTAGTCTTCTTAGGTTGATGCCGAAGGCTCCGAGATCAATCACCGTGACGCGGTGACCTGTAAGTGTTATGCCCTAGGTCCAATCAACTTTGGACATAAACACTTTGAATATATATAATCAATGCATATGTATGGCAATATCTATTATTTAATTGAATTAATATTCTAATAAATTAAATAATAGAATCCGTAGATTCAAGTCTTGGTGATTTGTTAATCACAAGGAGTTGTGATTGTGAGATACAAATTACATATGACTGAATCTTAAATTGTCCGTGGTCGAAGTAATAACGAGATACGGATATCGTTATTACGGATAGACTATCGCGTGTGGCATTCTTACTTGTGAAGTAAGTAGCTGATCTCACAAACTAAAGTGTGGTGACATTTGAATGAACACGTGGATGTTTTGTTATAGAACAAAACATTGGAGACCCACTGAGAGATTCCACATGGATAACTATCTAAGTGTTAGTGGTTAAATCTCTAATGTTCGGTAGTGGAATTGGTCCTTTGACTTGAGGTCATCATAGTACCTTATATGAGGGCAGACATACTTTGGTGGTGTTGGATGTTGCTCTGTCAAGGGTCGCTAATACAGCATCGTTCGGGTATGTCAAGAATCATATGAAGGTTGTGAATAATCAATAGAGGATTCGTCACTCTTAGATAGTAAGAGATTATGATCTACATTTTATCCAGTTAAGTTAATTATGAAATCCTTGGCCAAGGTGAACTCATAAGTCGGAAAAGAGTTTTCGACGTACATTGACTTAACAGTGGGATAAAAGATATGATCGATAATTGAGATTGACACATATCCATATCTCATAATTGATCGGATCATATTGACGAAAGGATTATAGTTTCACGGTAAACGAACAAGTTTGGTTTTGTCATGCTACGTGATATTTCCCGTCACATGTATTGCCCTGATACATTGCTAGATGTCAATCTAGGACAACGAAAATGAATTAGTGATAAATTAAAAGGGGCGTTTTAATTTATCGATTTTGATTAGATCAAAATAATAATTCACGTCGTTCGGCATCGTGATCGGGAACCTAATGGGTCACACACAAAAGAGAATCAGAAGAATGAGATTTACCAATTAATTAATTGACAAGTGTTGGATAATTAATTAATTGGGTTGTTTATTAATAGGCTGGAATTAATTAATTGGATTAATTAATTCATGGACTAGATTTAATTAATTTGATTAATTAAATCTTGGACCAGGTTTAGTTTAATAGATGGGCCGAGCCCATCTGGACTTATATTAATAGACTACTAAGGTTTGAAAAACTGTAGAGAATTTTATTATTCTTGCTAGCACAAGAAAAGAAACCCTAGCCGTCATTCTTATTCTCTGTGTGGATCACCATTGGAGGCTGGACAATTGGACAGCTTGGATTGCAGATCGTGATCATTGGAGTTCAAGAAAAAGCAAAAGAGTTTGTGGAATTCATCAAAGGTATCATTCTCATCACAGTTTCTATCTAAACACATTGCAGATCCTCGTTTGGGAATTGAAAATTGTTTAATTTCCGCTGTGCATGTTAAGTAAATTCCCAACAGTGGTATCAGAGCCTACTTTGTGTTTGTTAGAAATTGTTTTGCATCTTGTAACAATCAAAAGTTGATTGTTATTGTTTTTCTTGTTTCTAGCAATTGAGAAAATTTGATTTTCTAATTGATGAATCTGTTTTTAAAAAAAAAAAATTGGATCTTGAAAAATCGGCGGCATGGCGCCGCTTCCGGACGGGCGGTGGCGCCGCCGAAAGCGCTGCGGCCGCCTGCCGACGCAGGTCGGCTGCTGCGTGTCCCAAAGCGACCTCGGCTGGTTCGCAGCAGCGATGGTCGCCGCTGCGTGTTGCAAAGAACCTCGTTCTTCTTGGTATTGCAAAGAAGCGCCAAGGCGATCTTTGCAATAAGCGTGGTGCGGCCGTGCACCACCGCTATTCCACTGCCAGGCGACGGGTCCGGGTCTCGCCGGTGAAGAGACGCCGGCGGGAGGAAGTTGGGCGATTTTTTAGGGCTTCTGCTACGGGATTGTAGATTTTGGGGATGGGGGCTTGTCATGCAATTTGTGAAATTGCGAGCCCCTGTCTCCAATTATGATTAGGGGTCAAGTTTGCAATTTTAAATGAAGGACTATCTTGCAATTTTCGAAATTGATGGGGTTTTGTTTTAATTTGGAATTGGGTCAACTTTGCAATTTTCAAAATAGATTTGAATTTAAATATTAAAATGATTTTAATTTGATTTTCAAATGGTTTGACCGAAAATTTCAATATTGACTTGGTTAAAAAATTTTATTTATAAATTGACGACTTTTATATTTTCGTTAAAATTAGATTTTAACTTAAATATTAGACTTTGACCCTAAAGTGGATTTTATTTTATTTAGGAGTTTTATCCTAAATTAAAATATTAATTCATTTTAAATTAGAGTTGGACTTTAATTTAGTATATGATTAAAATTTGATTTTAATTAAATTATTCACCCTAGTATATTGTTGAAATTAGAGTTGGACTCTAATTTTGACATTTAATTAAAATTTGATTTTAATTAAATTGCATCGCCCTAAATTGTGTTGGACTCTAATTTTGACATTTAATTAAAATTTGATTTTAATTAAATTGCATCGCCCTAAATTGTTTTTGAAATTAGAGTTGGACTCTAATTTAGTATTTAATTAAGATTTGATTTTAATTAAATATGTTCGCCCTAATATCTTTGAATTAGAGTTTGACTCTTATTTTGTATTTAATTAAAATTTGATTTTAATTAAATTCAACCTTATTAATTTGATTATAATTAGAGTTGGACTTTAATTTGACATTTAATTAAAATTTGATTTTAATTAAATTGTCTTACCCTAAAATTTTATTGGAATTAGAGTTGGACTCTAATTTGGTATTTAATTAAAATTTGATTTTAATTAAATAGTCCCACCCTATATATGTAGAATTAGAGTTGGACTCTAATTTGATATTTAATTGAAATTTGATTTTAATTAAATAAGTCCGCTAATTTAATTAATTAATTAATATGATTAATTAATTATTTAATTGTTCCGATCCATTTGTCTAAATTAGTTTAGACGACTTTAATTGCTAGAAACTTGAAACATGTTTTCATATAATATTAGATATTATAGGAATGCATTTATATGATGAATGTTTTATTAGTGGATGATTATGGACTCGACCATGTGGATGTGTTGAATGGTTAGTTTTATTCTTGTTGTTTTATGGGCCTGCGAGCTCTTATTTATTTTGGACCTGCGAGTCCGTTGTTATTATTATGGGCCTGCGTGTCCAATATTATTTAGGCCTGCGTGCCAACTAGTATAGGATACAAGTTGCAGCTGGACTAATTGGAGATACAAGAAGAGGAGGAGACCATAGAGATGGAGCATTGTATGAATCAATGCTATACCCCCTAGGAACTGACCGACTAGTCTTCCTTATGGCTCGGGAAGACTAGATAGTATAAGTCCATAATCGTCCACACTATTATATGTATGTTTATTTGCATGTTAGATGTATAATAAAATATATATAATTATTACGATGAGACCTTTTGCATGAAAATCCCTCGTTAAAAATATTAAGTCAATTTGTTATTTGCCTTCCATCATTATAGTGAAAAACGAGAGTCCTAAATCGATCTTAGCTTGTTGAGTACACTCAAGGCTGGTCCATTAGGGATATGTTTGACACTATGAAATATTAGATAATTCTGAATGATGGGTTTGACTTAACTAATATTTATCTTTTGTTGAGTACACTCAAGAAGATAAATTTTAGAGGCATGTTAAAATATTAAGTCATATTTATATTCGCCTTCCACCATTATAGTGAAAAACGAGAGTCCTAAATCGATTTTAGCTTGTTGAGTACACTCAAGGCTGGTCTATTAGGGATATGTTTGACACTATGAAATATTAGATATTTCTGAATGATGGGTTTGATTTAACTAATATTTATCTCTTGTTGAGTACACTCAAGGAGATGAATCTTAGAGGCATGTTAAGCTAACACATAAGATGTGTGAAGACAAAGAGTTGTCGGCTTAATGATCTGGGAGTTGTATGGAGATACAATTGATAATAGTATCTACCCAAATGTTTTATTAGGGCTTGTTGAGTACACTCAAGGTTTTAATATAACAAATGGGATCCCAGCCCACTGGGAATCAAGTACGGATTCCATAAATTTATGTGAGAGGGTCATAAATTTGAGTTAAACAGTGGGAGCGAAATTAATTTAATAAAAGACCATGTTAATTCATGCATTATATATATTATTTCTTTACTTTTCGTCGTTTACATTTATTGAATCATGAGTAACCATATGTAAGAGGCATATTGTATGCCAACAACCAAAGCAAATTTTCTTGATTGACGCCGCAATCTGAGAATTGTTCTCAGGCATGAAAAATTGGTTGTGTCCTTGAGTAGCCCTTTCTAGAGACACCTGTTGATGACTCGATAAAAAGAAGAGGTGGCTGCTATAATAAACACAGTGATGACGATAGTACTATAACATATATGATGTTTGTGACTATGTCACCTGAGTTACAAAGCAACATAAGAGTATAGGTGCTAACACATGATTTTTCATCTCAATATGTTGAATGATGAACAATCATACGAGGAAATATATGATATTTCCCAACAACTATACCAGTGCTTAATGACAGAAGAATCTTCAGTCGGTGCTTGTGTACTGACGATGCAGACTACTTTGAGAAGTTGTCTTGATTGCGTTCAGTCATGAACAATGAACTAAGTATAGACTTGGTTCTGCAATCTCTGTCAGAGAGTTATTCATAACTAATTATGAATTTAACATGAATAAACTCGAAGCACGCTCATTGAGATGCTGAACATGCTTAAAACTGTTAAGTCCAACATCTGTGTTTGTAGTGGACAAATCTTAGTCATAAATTCCTATATGGAAGCCTAAAAGATGCTTTAGGAAAGCAACCAAGATGACTAGGACGGTTAAAGCAAATAAGGACAATACCAAATCTGATGATCCTTATTATCATTTTGGAATGGTAGATCATTGGAAATGAAATTGCAAGGCTTATATCTACTTCCTTAGTTTCATGGGTATTAGATACTAGATATGGATCTCATATTTGTATAAATATGCAGAAACTAAATAAAAGTAGATCGCTGCAGAAAGGAGAAGTTGACCTACACGTTGAAAATGAGCAAAAGTTGCTGCATTGCCTGTAGAAGCATATTTCTCGCAATTGCCTTTAGGCTCGATATTAGAATTAGAGAAATGTTAATTTTGTTCTCACCATTACCAAGAGCATTAAATAAATTTCATGTTTTGACATGAATTATTCTAATGTTAAGGACAATTGTTGTTCCTTTTTATCTTGATAAGATCTTAATGGTTATGGTAAATTACAAAATGACATTTATATCCTAAATGTTGAGTGTTCTATAATAAGTATAGAAATTGAAAGGTATAAAAATGATAATCTGAATAACATATATATCTGACATTGCAGATTTGGTCACATAAATGAGAATGCAATTCCAAACTTACATAGAGATGTATATTTGGGTCAAATAATTTTGAATCATTTGATAAGTGCGAATCATGTCTGTAAGACACAGTGACCAAATCTCCTTTTACTTGAAAAGGAAAATGATCTGCACAATTATTAGGTCTAATACATAGTGATGTATGTAGATCCATATCAATTAATGTCAGGTGAAGTTTATCTTATCTCATCACATTTACTAATGATCATTTCAGAAATGATCATGTATATTTGATGAAATTCAAGCATGAATCTCTTGAAATGTTCAAGGGATTCAAACTAAAAGTTGATAAACAAATAGGTAAATATATTCTTACACTAAGACTTGTTCGAGGTAAAGAATATCTAAAATGGAGAATTTTAGATTATCTAAAAGAGAATTAGATTCTCATTCAGTGGATTCCTCCACATACATTGCAACATAATGGTGCATCTGAAGTGAGGAATAGTACACTACTAGATATAGTGTAATTGAGAACAAGCCATGCAAGCTTTCAAAAATCGTTTTGAGATCATGCACTGATTGCCACGTGCTGCACACTAAATCGTGCCCCATCTAAATCGGTTGACAAAAACTCCATACGAGTTATGGAATGGCCCAACATATCTCATATGAACGTTTGGGCTGTGACGCTCATGTGAAGCGCACTGAATCGGATAAGTTTGTGACTAAATCCGATAATTATATATTTGTGGATATCCAAGAGATAATTGTATATCAATTCTATAATCTCGTTGAGAAGAAGATGTTCATCTCAAAACATGTCATACTCTTAGAGAAAGTGTTTACTCTAAGAGAGACAGTGGGAGTAGAATAAATCTTGAAAGAGTTCAAGAGTCCACGGATATAATTGGCCGAATAGATGAACCTGAGTCTTATCCCACACCAGCTGAGGGACATACTCTTGATCAGGAAGTGGAGACTTCTGAGGACACGTTAGCTCAGTGTAAATCTTGTAGGATCATTTGACCTCCTAGAAGGTACGAATCCATGATTACTAATCAAGGATAATGAACCTACTAATTACATAGAAATAAAGTCAAGTGTTGACTTAAAGAGATGGACTTGTTGTATGTAACCGAGGTTTGACCTTGGTCGACTTGCCTAATGGATTAGAACCCATAGGTTGTAAATGAGTTTACAAGAAAATGTCAATATGGATTGAAACAAGCCTCTTGGAGCTGAAATCTTCGATTTGATGCAAAAAGTCAAAATGTTTGATTTTATAAAAAAAAAAAATGAAGACGAAATGTGCATTTACAAGAAGATAGTGGGAGCATTGTCGCATTCCTGATATTATATGTATGAGACATATTATAGGAAACGACGTCTCTATATTTCAATTGTTGAAATTATGGTTGTCAAATAATTTCTCCGTGATGGATGTGGGAGAAGCAAGTTGATCTATAGAGATAGATCCAGAAGATTGTTTAACTCATCCCAATCTATACAGATAAAATCTCAAGAAGATTTTATATGGAGAAAATGAACTGAGAGTTCATGGATAGAATGATACTAACTTCTAGTCAGACTGGAATAATAGCACATCTCAAATAGGATATTGGTTTACTCTTAAGCGGTGTGTTGGAAATGTTCCAAATAACCGTTGATTCAATAATGGAAGCCTTATACATCATTGGTTTACAAAGCAACAAAAGTTGTGGTCTGGATCAAGAAGTTCATTACTGAACTTAGAGTAGTTCCTAACATTGTTGATCACACGCTTATGCATTGTGATAACAATAGAGCCATCGTGCAAGCGAAGGAACTAAGGTCTCATCAATGATCCAAACATATGTTAAGGCAGTGTTATCTCATTGGAAAGATAATACAATGAAATGACGTAGATAAAGAACTAATTCCCACAAGTTATTAAATTGAAGATCCACTGACAAAGAGTTGTCGCAGCATAAACATGATCGTCATGTAGACTCTTATGGTATAAGATACATAAGTGATTGGATCTAGTGCAAGTGGGAGTTTGTAAGTGTTATGCCCTAGGTCCAATCAACTTTGGACATAAACACTTTAAATATATATAATCAATGCATATGTATGGCAATATCTATTATTTAATTGAATTAATATTCTAATAAATTAAATAATAGAATCCGTAGATTCAAGTCTTGGTGATTTGTTAATCACAAGAAGTTGTGATTGTGAGATACAAATTACATATGACTGAATCTTAAATCGTCCGTGGTCGAAGTAATAACGAGATACGGATATCGTTATTACGGATAGACTATCGCGTGTGGCATTCTTACTTGTGAAGTAAGTAGCTGATCTCACAAGCTAAAGTGTGGTGACATTTGAATGAACACGTGGATGTTTTGTTATAGAACAAAACATTGGAGACCCACTGAGAGATTCCACATGGATAACTATCTAAGTGTTAGTAGTTAAATCTCTAATGTTCGGTAGTGGAATTGGTCCTTTGACTTGAGGTCATCATAGTACCTTATATGAGGGCAGACATACTTTGGTGGTGTTGGATGTTGCTCTGTCAAGGGTCGCTAATACAGCATCGTTCGGGTATGTCAAGAATCATATGAAGGTTGTGAATAATCAATAGAGGATTCGTCACTCTTAGATAGTAAGAGATTATGATCTACATTTTATCCAGTTAAGTTAATTATGAAATCCTTGGCCAAGGTGAACTCATAAGTCGGAAAAGAGTTTTCGACGTACATTGACTTAACAGTGGGATAAAAGATATGATCGATAATTGAGATTGACACATATCCATATCTCATAATTGATCGGATCATATTGACGAAAGGATTATAGTTTCACGGTAAACGAACAAGTTTGGTTTTGTCATGCTACGTGATATTTCCCGTCACATGTATTGCCCTGATACATTGCTAGATGTCAATCTGGGACAACGAAAATGAATTAGTGATAAATTAAAAGGGGCGTTTTAATTTATCGATTTTGATTAGATCAAAATAATAATTCACGTCGTTCGGCATCGTGATCGGGAACCTAATGGGTCACACACAAAAGAGAATCAGAAGAATGAGATTTACCAATTAATTAATTGACAAGTGTTGGATAATTAATTAATTGGGTTGTTTATTAATAGGCTGGAATTAATTAATTGGATTAATTAATTCATGGACTAGATTTAATTAATTTGATTAATTAAATCTTGGACCGGGTTTAGTTTAATAGATGGGCCGAGCCCATCTGGACTTATATTAATAGACTACTAGGGTTTGAAAAACTGTAGAGAATTTTATTATTCTTGCTAGCACAAGAAAAGAAACCCTAGCCGTCATTCTTATTCTCTGTGTGGATCACCATTGGAGGCTGGACAATTGGACAGCTTGGATTGCAGATCGTGATCATTGGAATTCAAGAAAAAGCAAAAGAGTTTGTGGAATTCATCAAAGGTATCATTCTCATCACAGTTTCTATCTAAACACATTGCAGATCCTCGTTTGGGAATTGAAAATTGTTTAATTTCCGTTGTGCATGTTAAGTAAATTCCCAACAGAACCTCGAGCAGCAATTGTAACCTGTACCAGCACAAGCTCCATGGTATGCCCCATGTTTTGGTCTTTTTTTTTTTTTTTTTGCCTCAATCTTTAGTTTTTTTGGGATAAAAACGAGGTCGTCTGGCTTTACTTTTCAAAACAATACCATTTTGGTCTTTTTATTTTTTTGGGGGACATAAATGGCATCGTATAGTCTATCTTTCGAATCGAACGACACCATATTAATCTAGGTTATTAAAGGAGAACTTTATAAAATGATGATGTTTATTGTTTTATCCTTGTTTATCCTTGTTTTGAACGTCATTTCCACTAGGTTGTCCGACATGTCAAACATGTTCTTGTTGCTTTTCACCGCATTTTTTTTAATGCTCAATTAGTATGTTTCTTATCCAGTTAGATATCATTTTTTGGAAAGGATGTTGCTATGTATCAAAATTTATATAAGAGATAACATAAACCATATAGTACTCTCAGGGGCGGACGTAGTCAATTAAAGTTAGGGGGCACAATTGAACTTGCAAAAAATTTGGGAGAAATTTTACAATCGAAATTTACATCCAAAAAATCATACCCCGTGTAATTTTGCATCCGAAAATTTACATGGAATGACTTTTTCGGATATAAAATTTCGAAATCTTTTTATATCATATCCCATATAAATTTTCTAATAAAATAATGCAAATTACATTGAGAAATTTGTATCACAAAAATAATAAATGTTAATGAAATAATTAAAATTTTAAAAAAAAATGCGAGTTAGACGTCTCTTTTTAAAACATACGTTTGACGCATCTTTAACTATTTTCGATATATGTTTGAACTATTCGATATGCCTATAATGTAGTCCTCGAAACGAGCTTTGAGATGATATAAGCGATTTGTAGATTCGACTACCGTACGGTCGTCGAAGAATTTTTAAAGTTAACGTGTTATCAAAATTCTCGAAATATTAATTTTAAACCGCCTACTTTGACAAGTCGTAACATTTGTTACGATTGATCGTTTCGCACGCCGTTAACGACATAAAAAACTAGACTGTGGGCACTTTGAAATGGTATTAAGAATGCAATATTTCGATTTCGTTTCACATCTTATAATATTTTTTACATTATGATCAAAATTTTCTAAAAATGATCTGACGTTTCCTCTAGTACTGGCTAGTACATAATTCCAAGAATTGGATTCATGTTTAATGATTTCTTTATTAACTATCATGGCTACCATTATATGGTTGTACCATGCATCAATGAGTTTTTCAGGATCCGGAGTACAATCCAAATCTAGAATTGTAACTTGCTGACTACCCCTTTTTGGAACATAATCAGATTGCAAAAGATTCTGATCAAGTTCTTCATTTATTGGAATAGGTCTAGGATTGTTGTCTCCTTCAATCCTTTTTCCATCTCCTTTTGGATTAGAGCCGATTGATGCTGGAACATCTACTCTAATTACTTGTTCTGGTTTGGGTTCCCTTATGACAATAGCAGGTTCCCTATTGGTGTTGAATCTTTCATGAATTACGACTTCTTCATCATAGTCACAATCAGATTCTACTAAATTTTCTGCTTCAATCAGGGATTCAGAGGTTTTTGACTCTTCATCATCTGAATTGATTGTCATAATAGTTTCATTATTTCCAATGTTAATGTTTTTAACAATGGTTATAATCTTTTGTAATTCAGAGTCTTCAAATGCAAGAAGAACATTTAAGAGTCCTAAGTCATGACTAGTCTCATAAATATTTTCAAGACTTTTTTCTGAAATTTGTCATATCAACTTAAAAAGTTAATATCAAATTTTCCTTTAAGTTTTTCATTTTGTGTGGCATTTTCGTCTTCTCTAAGGTCTCCCCTTTTTTGTTCAAAAATTCCGAAAGTAACTTCTGGAATTTTCTTGTTAAGAAGAGTATTGTTATTCTTAACTCCTGCTATAATTATAGCAGAGTGTTTCTCCATAGATTTTTCTATATTTTCTTGAAGATTTGTAAGATTAATCTTATTTTCTTCAATACTTTATTTTAAGAGCTTGATTTCTTTTAATATGTCTGCAATAGACATATTTTTTCAATCTTATCCATAAATAGCTTTAGCCATTTCATTAATAGTTTGACTTAATTGTTTTAACTGTCTACTTTGACTGGTTTCAGTTTTTTCCTTCCATTTTACCTTTAGAAGTGGTTTTCTGTTAAAAGACAAACTTCTAGTAAGAAGTGGTCTTTGATCTTTAACCAATGTTCTTTGGTCATTAAAATTGATTTCCAAAGATTTTCTGGATGGTTGTATCAACCGTTCAAATTCTGTTTCTTTATGATCAAGATAATTCGAGAATAAAGGATCAATTTTTATTCCTTTTGGCTCCTTGACTATAGTCATATTATGTTGGTTATGAATGGCATAACTAACAAGATATGATATTGGAAAAGGTACATTATTGTCTTTAACTAAATCTGTTCTTCCATACTTGTGTACAAAAGATAGTATTCCATCAAAGTTTTGCTCATGTAAACTAACTGAAAGTCTTGGATAAACTGTAAACAACAGTTTTCCGCATGCCAGGTTCCCTTCAAGGGACCCTAAACGTCCTTCAGCAGGATTTTCGATTCTTTCATCAATCAAACTCATGGAAATGGGTTGATCGACTTTGTTAGATAAGGTGCTTCGAATTTGAATTTGAATAGCTCATATGGTTACCCAAAAGAGATTCTTGTTATTATCAAGATCTATCTTTTGCTTAGCTTTGTTTATGTCTTGTTTAGTAAGTAAGGATATTCCTATCTTACCATAGGTATGTTGTACATGTATAGCGAATTCCTTTTGAGATACGCCATAATACACATGTCTATTTCTGTTTACAAATCTGTCTATAAAACCAGGATGAGGAAAAATCTCTTTAGGTTCTATAACAAGTTTTGTCTTACAAATTTTTGCAAGTTTCTTATCATAAATTAAAATTTCTTTTGAGAAATTACCCTGTGATTCAATCTGTTCACATATCTCGTCATTACTATCATTATTATGATTTTCAATTTCCATCACTAATGATAATGATAGGTAACATAGTGTAAAACAATGTTTTTAACAATCTTTTGATATTCATGCCAGGCATCTATTATTCTTTGTTTTATCATATTCTTAGATTTATTATGTATGCTTGTAAAGAAAACATAATTAAATCTGTCTTCGTAATATTTGTATATTTCATACTCAGAAGTAAGTATCAAAATATCTGTATTGCAAGTATGGCAAATTATTGCTGTAGAATTCATGTTTTAGAATATTCTAAATATTCCCTTGAATGGATTATGGTAAGTTTATTACCAAAAAATCTTGGATAAAATCTAATTGTGTGTATATATATATATATATATATATATATATATATATATATATATATATATATATTTCATATGATTTAGTCATTTACTTCTTTTATTTGCCAAAGGTCTTCTCATTTGGCTCTGATACCAATTTGGGGAATCGGGGTGGAAATTTGAAGATTTACTTTTGCGCGAATTTTGGCATCTCTCTTTTCAAATGTCCCAAATCTTCAAGTTTTTCTTCTTGAAATTCTTCTAAGTGTTCTTCTTTGTCGAGTTCCTTTCCTTTTTTCTTGATGCTTTTACGAATTTCAGTGTTCCTTCTTTCTCCATCAGTTTAAGAAACTTGTAAGTATCATAATCTTTTAACTTGCAAAAGTTTTGAAGTAGATTGTAAATCGTCAGTTTTTTCAATGTCTACTGGAAACGTAGACTTTAGCGAGTTGGCGAGTGAGATGGGGGTTGATATTACGAACACAACCGACCTCGTCAAAGCCATTAAGGCTGGACGAGGTGCCTCAGTTTTTGGTGGGGGTGGGAGGAGCGATGACATAGCTTGGGGGCAACCAAAATTCCCGTAGGGATAAGTAGAGAATCCCTTTCGATATCAAACTCCTTTTTCCGTCTCCCAACCAGCGAGCCTGCTACCCTAGGCAAGACTGTGTCACTGTTAGTGAGTATTTGTTGAAGGCTGGACTTCGCCTACAAATCCACCCTTTCTTCTAGGCTGTCCTTAGGCTATACGGGCTAGACCTTACCCAGCTCGTACCTAACGCCTGGGTCCAATTGGTGGGTTCCTACTTCCTTTGGAAGGAGGCATCCTTGGGCACAAACTTGCCCTTGCACGTCTTCCAAATAATATACCAACCTCGATCTTTCAGCAAATGGGACTCCCAGGGGTGGTATTCTTTGTGTCCTTTGGGGTTCCACTCCCCCTTCGTCGTATGCCTGCCTTCTTCCATCTAAGCATGGAAGGAGACCTGGTTCTGGGTCAGGGAGAAGTGGCAAGAGTGTGAGGGTGACCTTATCCCACACGTTAAAGTCCTAACCTCATTCTCGGATGCCCGTGAGTGTATTTCTTGCTTCCTTTATTTTCTTAACTGACAAGGTCTTATACTTACAATTTTTGTGTTTGTTTTGCAGGGTCGGTTGAATGGTTTGAGTTCACTGAGAGTGATTGGAATACTCTTGCTGAGGTCTACAATAAATCCTCATACTCCCTATTTATCCTGTGCCTGCCTTCTTCCATCAAAGCATAGAAGGAGACTTGGTTCTGGGTCAGGGAGAAGTGGCAAGAGTATGAGGATGACCTCATCCCACACTTCAAAGTCCAACCTCATACTCCGATGCCCATGAGTGCATTTCTTGCTTCTTTGATTTTCTTAACTGACGAGGTCTGATACTTACAATTTTCGTGTTTGTTTAGCAGGGTCGGTTGAACGATTTTAGTTTAACGAGAGTGAATGGAACACTCTTGCTGAGGACTACAATAAATCCTCAGACTCGCATGACTTCGGCCATTTAATCCAGTCGAGGCACTTTTTTGAAGATTTTGGCTTGATGGAAAGGAAGGGTAAGATGTCGTTATACTTTGCCATTTTATTGATGTTTCTTTTGTAGAATTTTGCTGACCCTGTTTGTTTCTTTGCTTGTAAAATACATTGATAAGAGGAGGCACCATACTCCGGACATGGCTACCGTCCTGGTCGCCACCTCTTATTCGGGGAAGAAAGGGATGAAGAGATGACATAGCTTGGGGAGCAGCCAAAATTCCTTACTCCGTAGATCGAACATACTTACCCAAACTTAAGGATAAGTATAGAATCCCTTTCGATATCGAACTCCTTTCCCCGTCTCCTAATGAGTGAGCATGCTACCCTAGGCAAGGTTATGTCACCGTTAGTTAGTATTTGTTGAAGGCTGGGCTTCGCCTGCCGATGTACCATTTCTTCCACGTTGTCCTTAGGCTATACGGGCTATTCCCTACCCAACTCGTACCTGATGCCTGGGCCCAATTGATGGGTTCCTACTTCCTTTGGAAGGAGGCCTCCTTGGGCGCAGACATGCCCTTGCACATCTTCCAAACAATATACCAGCCTCGATCTTTAAGGAAAGGAGACTCCAGGGGGTGGTATTCTTTGTGTCCTTGGGGGTCGCACTCCCCTTTCGTCCTGTACATGACTTCTTCCATCCAAGCATGGAAGGAGACCTTGTTTTGGGTCAAGAGGAAGTGGCAAGAGTATGAGGGTGACCTAATCCCACACGTCAAAGTCCCAACCTCGTACTCGGATGCCCGTGGGTACATTTCTTACTTCCTTGATTTTCTGAACTGACGAGGTCTGATACTTACACTTTTTGTGCTTGTTTTCCAAGGTCGGTTGAACGGTTTGAGTTTACCAAGAGTGATTGGAACACTCTTGCTGAGGTCTACAATAAATCCTCAGACTCGTGTAACTTCGGTCGTTTAATCCAATCGAGGCGCTTTTTTGAAAATTTTGGCTCGATGGCAAGGAAGGGTAAGATGTCGTTATATTTTACCATTTTATTGATGTTTCTTTTGTAGAATTTTGCTGACCCTATTTGTTTTTTTGCTTGTAGAAAACATTGATAAGAGGAGGTACCATACTCCTAACATGGCCACCATCCTCCCCGCCACCTCTTCCTCGAGGAAGAAAGGGATGAAACCCTAATTTGCTAAAGCAAAGCAGTTGAGGGATAAAATTGAGAGGGTCGGCAAGGAGGCTACCTCTCAAGAGGAAGGACGACCTCCTATGCGAGATAGAGGAAAAAAGTTATGGATGAGAAACCTAAGAAAAGGTTTAGAGTCCCGACCCCTAATGGGGCGGGTGGTTTAGGGATGTCCCTCACCCCCTCATTCTGCGGTCCCAGCAGGGGAAAATTGCTAAGCAACTCGATGGTTTCGGCCTCTAGGGGATAGAAGAGGCCAACTATTGTGGAGCCCCAGAGGTAAGACCCTGCCAAAAAGGCCAAGGTTTCAAGTGACTCCACCACTTCTAAAGCTCCCAAATTAAAGCCTGGTTTGGCCAAAAGGACCGACGAGCTTGAATCTGAGGCTCTTGCCCTTCTTCTTCTAGAAATTCAAACTGCTACAACTACATTTCATAAGTACTAGATAGAGAAGTGGAAATCCTTTGTGGAAAAAAGTGATGTCGTCGACGTCGTTGCACGATGGTGGCCCAGGCATGGAGGTCATTCGGCATGGCCATAGAGGTGAAAGCCCTCTCTAAAAACCTTCAAAGCAAGAATCGAGGGTTTACTGATAAAGCCTCTAAGGCCGAGGAAGATGCTAGCAAGGCCAAGATAGAGGTAGAGGCCTTGAAGAAGAAATATGAAGATGAATTAGTAAAACTCGCATATGTAAATCTCTACTTGCAGAGAAGGCACAAGTGGAGATTCACCAAGAAACCATTGAAGAGATTCAAAATTGCAAGATTCATCTTCATCTTCTCAATTTATCAAAAATCCGGGTTATGTCTTTTCACTTTGATATGATTTCTTGTAATTTCGATATATTGTGTTAATATTATATATTGTTAGGATGAGATGAACTCTTGTTATGATATTTTTAATTTTTAATTAATTATTTTGTCTTTAATTTGATTTGATTTGTGAATGTTTAATATTGTTTTTATCGTTCTTTTCAATTGTTTGATCATCAATTGAATTGTTAGTAGATTTTATTATTATCGAGAGAGACAATAGGGTTTAAGCACATTATAATAAACATTGTAAGGTTCGATATATATATATATATATATATATATATATATATATATATATATATATATATATATATATATATATATATATATATGGTTTTAATATGTGTTCTAGTACTTGTTAATGCATTTATCATGTTTGTATCTTTCATCGAGAGATAGAAGGGTCACATGAAAGGAATATATTTGATTGCTATCGAGAGAGACTTTCAATTAAATTAGGAACATTGACGAACATGAATGATTTCAAATTGTCACTTTAATTGTTACACTAAAAAAGGAATAATAAGGGGGTTTCGACATCTTAGCAATGCATCTCACATATTTGAAAAACACATTTACATATTTTCATTAGTTTACTTGATAATTTAGGTATTAGTGTATAAAAAATCACAAAATTTGTTTACTATTCGATTAAATTTACAATTAATTTTAACTCGATCAAACACAGTCATTGTGGGTTCGACACTCTATTCATCATTATATTATTTGACCACGATCCCGTACACTTGCGGGTTTTCAAACAATCAAGTTTTTGACACCGTTGTCGGGGACTATTGTATTTAATTAGTTTTAATTAATTTTAGCTTTATTTTGAATTTTTATTGCTTATTTATTTTTAATTTGATTACTTCTTTAATTAATTTTAGTTTTAACAATATTTTTTTTGTTATTTAATTATTTTTGTTTCTTTTTATATCGTTTAACTAATTCCATACAGTTTTAATCTATTTTGTGTTGGTATTCTCTCTTTGTACTTTTCAAATATTTATGCATGATTCTGACATTGGTAAGGTAACAAAATTGTTACAATGGAAAATCTCTACATGGATTGTTAAGATATGCTTAGAGGATATCCAAATTGTGAAAATTGTTACGGGGTGCATTGTACAGGGAAATGCTTGTTCTCTTACACTAGTTTACACACATCTAAACTTCTGAGATTTCGAAAATATTTTTTGTGTAGAAAACAAGCAATTGAAAAATCTGATGAAGAGTACATGCTCGTGGGAGATTTTATACCTAACGATTGGGATGAGGACATCAAACTTGTGGGAGATGGTCCTCCCCTATTAAATGAGAATGTACATGCAAAGTGCTTTAAAGAACTTGCCAAGTTGCATGTACTGGGAAGGATTTGAATAATGGGGATACAATCTACTCGAAGGAGTCAACAGGACTGACTTCTCATTGTTCATGGATTTAGATTGTGGACCGATCATTCAACCCGAAGATATGTCGACTATGGAAGAAAGGATTAAAGAAAATGATGAGTTGATCACTACGGAATCAAATGAGGATGTGGCATTCAATGAGGATGAAATCAACTCAAATTTTTCCTATTTTATTGATTGTACAAAAATTGATTTTATGAAATCAAAATCACTGGTGACTTGGCCAATTTATCTGTTCACTCTGAATACGATGGCACTATGAAGTTGTCATAGGTGACGGTTTAGGTTTGCATGTATCCCACATTGGCTCACTGGTTCTCAAATCACCCACACACACCTTTCATTTAAATGACACACTCTGTGTTCCTAATATCCCCAAAAATCTAATTTATGTTCATCACTTTACCTCACAAAATAATTTTTTTGTTGAATTCCATCCTTTGTTTATCCTTGTTAAGGACAAGATCACGGGGCCGGTTCTACTCAAAGGTACGTGTGAAAATGGTGTTTATACTCTTCCGGAATCACTGGTGACAGCTTCTCCAAAAATGGTTGCAAATGTGCATGAACGGACCTCAATAGATGGGTGGCACAAACGTCTTGGACATCTGTATCATAAAATAGTTCATCATCTTGTTAAAAAAAATTTCACTTTCAATAATGAAAGAAGAACATGGTTCTCCTCTTTGTACCTCCTGTTCAATCAACAAAGCGCACAAACAACCATTTCGGATCAATAGCTTTCAAAGCCATGCACTACTTGCTTTAATTTACACCGACGTCCCTCAAATAAAATTGGCTTTGATGGCTCACAATATTATTTGATTTTGATTGATCATTTTACAAAATATATCTATTTTTATCCAATGGAAACAAAATCCGGGGTTAGCACGATATTTCCTCAATTTAAAGATCTTATTGAAAATCGATTTCAATCAAAAATCAAAAGTATCTACTCGGACAATGGTGGTGAATTTGTGGCTTTAAAAAAATATTTTTCAATACATGGAATAAGTTATTACACCACTACTCCTCACACACCACAACAACATGGTGTATTCGAGTGTCGTCATCTTCATTTGGTTGAAACGGGTCTCACCCTTTTTCATGATGCATCTTTATCTCTCTCATATTGGCCTTATGCTTTTTCAACAGCAGCCTACCTCATAAATAGATAGCCAACACCATTCCTACATAACAAATCACCATTTGAAGCATTATTTCATCAGCAACCAAACTACCTCAAACTCGAAAAATTCGGGTGCTTATGTTTCCCCTTCATGAAGCCTTATAAAACAAATAAGTTGCAGCCTAAGGCAACTCCTTGCGTGTTTGCAGGCTATTCCCCAACCTAGAATGCGTATAAATGCCTTAACCCAAGGGCCCAAAAACTTTATCTATCAAGGCATGTTCTATTTGACGAAAGTCAAACCCACCCTCATCTTCATTAGGTCGAAACACATGCACCAACTACATCTAGCGGTGGCAACGAGCCGAGCCGAGCCGAGCCGAGCCGAGAAAAAAAAGCTCGGCCCGAGCCGGGCAGGGGCCGCCCAAAAAAATGAAGCTCGGCCCGAGCTTTTGGCCCGAGCCTTAGCGGGCCGAGCCGGCTCGAATATTTTGGTTTTTTTTTCTTTAGCTACCTTTGCAGGCAGCTAAAAATAGGCTACTGCAAAGAAGCGCGACAAGCGTACGACTTCTTCTTGCCTGTTGCACACAAAGGCTTGCTGCCGACTTCATTGGCGGCGAGTGCAAGTGCAGTAGCTGCTGCGGCCACAAGCTGCAGGTGTTCAAAAAAATTTTTTTTTTTTAATGGAGGCTCGCCCGGGCCACGGGCCAGCCCGGGCTCGAGCCGACTCCCCAAAGTGGGGCTCGGCCGGAGCCTGGGCTCGGGTCCACCGAGCCCGAGCCAAGCCCGGGCCGTCCGAGCCTCCGATCTTTTTTGCCATCGCTAACTACATCTCCCTCGTCTGCGACAAGTGTGCAACTCATCACTCTGCCGGAACCACCTCCAGCGAGAAGATGTAACACCATTTTTATATAATCCCCAGGTAACTGCTCTATTTCCTCTTCTTCTAATTTACGAGATACACAATCCCTGAATTCATGCCCTAATTTCTCTCAATCACATGAACCCTTGCCCTCTCACTCAAATTCACACACCACTCACGCCTCAGAAAACCCGATTGCTAGAGATGAACAACAAATTGACCCTCACCAAACCCACACAATGACCATTCGGTCCATGAATAACATTCATAAACCTAAACAATTCAATTCTGTAACCAAACACCCACTCCCACCAACCATTGAACCAACCTGTGTGGGCTAAGCACTCCATGAACCTCACTGGAGACAAGCTATGTTAGATAAACTTACCGCACTCATGTGTCATGGTACATGGGAACTTGTTCCCCGCCTAAGAATTGCAATCATGTTGGGTGCAAATGGGTATTTCATGTGCAATGAAAATCAAATGGTCAGTTGATCGCTTTAAAGCGAAGCTTGTCGCAAAAGGCTTTAATGAACGAAAATGGGAAGATTACAAAGAACTTTCAGCCCGGTTGTAAAATTGGCTACTATTAGAACTGTCTTGACAGTGGCTGTAATGCAGGGGTTGTTCTTAAGATAGTTAGATGTAAACAATGCATTTTTACATGGTGGATTGACTAAGACGATGTATATGATACAATCGTCGGGATTCAAATATGTCACCAAGCCAAATCATGTGTGCAGGTTACGTAAGGCTATTTATTGCCCTAAATAGGCCCCGAGAGCTTGGTATTCAGCTCTTAAACTTGCCATTATGGACCTTGGGTTTCAGAATTCAAAAGCTGACTCATCTCTTTTTTATATATAGTTAGAATTTTGTTATATGCTATTTATTAGTATATAAAGTGGATGATTTCGTTGTCACTGGTAATAACACATACTTTGTGTCTAAGATTGTTGCACAACTAGGCAATCGGTTTTCTTTGAAGGACATGGGACAACTCCATTACTTCTTTGGAATTGACGTTATTTCAATAAAATCTGGAATTTTTTTGTCTCAACACAAGTACATTCAAGACCTATTGTCCAAAACCAATATGACTGGTGCTAAAGATATCTCAACACCATTGTCAACCAGTACACCCCTCAAATTAGATGATGGCACCTCGTCCATCAATAGTACAGATTTTAGAACTGTCATTGGTGCCCTTCAATATTTGTCACTCACCCGTTCGGTCATTTCTTTCCCAGTCAACAAACTTTCAAAATTTATGTACAAGCCTACAGTGACACGTTGGACTATTGCAAAGCGACTTCTTCGTTATTTAAAGAAAACTATCTTTTACGGAATTCACATCAGAAAAAATTCATATTTGAACTCATTACATACTCTGATGCGGATTGGCGAACAACTATGACGATCTGACCTCCACATCAGCATATATCAGCTTTCTAGGTGTAAATCCTATCTCTTGGAGTTCGAAGAAGCAAAGCGCAGTAGCACGTTCATCCACTGAAGCAGAATACATAGGCCTTGCAAATGCAGCCTCAGAGACATCATGGCTCCTCTCATTATTCAAGGAACTCGGCCTGCCATTATCTGGACAACCCAAGCTGCTATGTGATAATTTGGGTGCAACACATCTAAGTTTTAATCCTGTGCAACACACTCGAATGAACATATTCAAATTGACATTTTGTCCGATATGTGGTCCAACGTGGAATTCTCAATGTTCATCATGTTAACACACATGACCAACTAGCTGAACTTCTAACAAAAGCTCTCTCACGCCAAAGGACAGAAATTCTAAGAGACAAGATTGGCTTAGCCGATGGTAGCTCCATCTTGCGAGGGCGTATAATGGAAGCATCCTCAAATCAAGAAAATTCCTCAAATCAAGCAACAAAAGTGATTGCAGATTCTTAGCCTCAATTCAAGGATGTAACAGCTTTTGTATTCCATATTTATACTTGGTAACTGACAGCCTTAATTCTAGGATACTTACTTAGAACGGTCCTTGTAAACATGTATTTATTTGTACATACAAACTCTTGTAACTTCTGTGTGTTATATTTTTTGAAACAAAGCAACAATACAGAAAGTGAAATTCTTCAAACTTCATCGCATAGTTTGTTAGTTTTTCCATTAAAATTTCAATGTCAGAACTTTTTATTATATTTTTTGAAATAAAACTTTAATATATTTAGACTCCAAGAAAATATATATATTTGTTTTTAAAAAAATAGTCCGATTAGCAACGAAAATAATAACGAAAGTTTGTTGCTGATTAACGAGTTCAATCCATTGGTAATTAATGACGAAGAAATTTGTTACAAAATCCGATTCAATCCATTTGTAATTACTGACAGAAATTTTGTTGCTAGTTTGTTGATAATTGGCGACGGATTCTCTAGTCATAAGTAAATTACTGGCAAGGGTTTCAGAGTCAGATTTACTAATGGAGATTTTTCGTTGCTAAAACATATTAGTTACGGAAATTTTTTGAGTTTTTTTGTAGTGCATTCACATTCATTGTATGAATTATGTGTCATATATCATAAACCACATAGTAACTTAAAAACCTAAAGCAAAAATATAAAACTGGATTTTTTTTGGGAGATTATGTGCTTAAAATGTAAAGAAATATTATGGATTCATGTGAAAAATTATATTATTAGAAGAATGTGTGATTGAAAATAAGTATGAGAAAAAATGATGTTCTGATAAGTTGTGCTAAACAAATGCTTAATGTTTCATTAAGAAAAAAAAAAAAAAAAAACCATTATTGTGTCTTATTGATTAATGTTTTAAAGTGTCTTGTAATCAAATATGATACTGCACATTGTTTCACATAGCAAGCATACATCACACAATCAACATTACATTGCGGTTATATGTATTATTCAGAATCCAATTAGAACATTGCATGGTATCTCATGTTGCATTCATTTCAATGTTATAATCTTGCGTTTCCCAAATTATCTCTCTAGGTTTCATATTTTATATCATAATATATAAAGTATTTTTGATATTTTTAAAAAAGCATAGTATTTCCAGAATTGTTATTCATATGGAACTTTTCCGACAAAGCAAAATAAGTTAAATTGGGGATGGGGATGGAAATGAGACTCATTCAAAATTAGTTTGCACAACATAACCGATTACCCAAGCCCAATACTCAAATCACCCTAGAATTTAAATAAAATTAAAAGTAAAAGTAAAAATAAAAATAAAAATAATATAAAAATGAGGTAGTAAATATGACAGAAGATTGCCTCTTCTCGTCCTGCCTCGCTCCACCCTGCCTTAAGCGGTGATTGGGGTGGGAACTAGATGATAAAATCCTTGGCATGGCGAGGACGATGACCTTTGCCATCCCAAGCTATATCCAATAAATGCTGGCAAAGTTCGTGGGGCTTTGAGATCATTGCCATGTGGTCAGCATCTTTTATCTCTTTCACTATTGTTGCTCCAGAGATTTTGATTTGCCAAGTTGGAAATCTAATTTTAAGGTTTTATCCTTGTCAGGCATGATGTAAGCACGCTTAACAGATCCATACATTTCATTGGAAAATGCACTCTTCTTTGACAAATCATCCCAGAAATTAGAAATTGGCCTCATCAACCCTTTTGCTAACACCACATCCTACCATAATGGATTGAAAACATTTATCGGTCACTCAACATATAGCAGTGTTTCACCTTGATTACTTAACTTTTCCTTTGTTGTAAATTAGTAATTAAACTTAATTTTTCAGTTCACCTCAACATTTTTAAAATATTTCTTATTTTATATATTTATTTTACCTCATGAGGGCAAAGTTGATATAGTTTGGATGACATGAACTGGGGGCCAAAGAGCATTGATACAAGATGATCTTCGGGTCTACCATACGGTATGAATTGATTGTCCATAATACCTTCCTTCGAGATTCCTTCAAACACCTGCGAAGCAAGTTAATGCAAGTAATTTAAGTAAAATATATCAACAAAAACAGCATCACTTTGTTTCATCAAATAAATTTTGCTATATCATCGTTGTTTTTATTATTTTTTTTTTTATAAAAATGAATAATGTCATTGTGTTAATATTTTTGTTGAAATTCATAACAAAGTTTCGCAACACGATTTATTTCATAAATTTTGAAGTACCATTTTCTTCCTTAGTAATTTTCAATTCTAGGATAATAAGCTATTTCTACGTGCAGACACAATTTCACCTTTTCCATGAAATAGATTGGCATATGAACAGTATCAGGCATCACAGCCGCGACAAAAACAGCAATAGAAACCTTTTGAGGGTATTTCTCCATTGCAAAAGCCATGTTCATGCCACCAAGACTATGGCCAACGAGAACTACCTTTTCGTCAGGTGGAATCGACTCCATTACCTCAAACAACGGCATTGTGTAGTCGGAAAATGTTCGAAGCTCATCTAGTCTTTTTGGGTTGATGCCGGAGGCGCCAAGATCGATCGCCGTGACCTGGTGGCCCTCAGCCTCCAGCAGCATTTGTAGCCTGTACCAGCACCAAGCTCCATGGCATGCACCATGTACTAGAACAAAATGTTTTTGTTGCTTTTCGCCTGCCATTTTTCTTTTCCTTAACTAGTATATGTCATATCCAGACATATGTCTGTATATATAGAGAGAGCAAGCACTCTTTGTTGATAGAGAGTGAGATGATATCTTATTCATAGATATATTTGGTGGTTGAGAAAGAGAGAATTGATATCTAAAATGATAAATTATTTGATTATGAGAAGTTCCATTAACAATAGTTAATTGTACATATCTAATGTTTGATAAATATTAATGATTTTATCGTGATTCACGAGAATCAATTAACTATCTCCTAAAAACAAGTTATCACTAACGTATTGTCCTAAAAAAACTGTTAGTATGATTCACGACAATCAATTAACTATTGTATTTTCCTTTTCTATCCTATATAAAAGGAGTCAAACCATCTGTCCTGCCAGCCAACCGTATCGAGCTATATCATGTGGTTTAATATTCTTATTTTATTTTTATTTTTGCCTCCTCGTCTGGCATTTCTTTTCAAAATCATACCGTTTTGTCTTTTTGTTTTTTTTAGGGACATAAATGGCATCGTCTAATCTATCTTTTGAACAGAAAGACACCATATTAATTTAAGGAGAACTTTATAAAATGACGCCGTTTATTGTTTGATTTTATTTTAATGTAAAAATGACCTCATTTGATCCTTGTTTTGAACGTCATTTCCGTCTAGCTTGTCCGAAATGGCAAAAAATGCTCTTGTTGCTTTTCACCTGTCATTTTTTTTTGCTTAATTAATATATTTGTTATCCAGTCAGATATCTGGAAAGAATTGTAGAAAGTTAAAGAAAAGATAAAAGATGGATCATTTTTAGAAATCGAAGTGAGAGTGGGGGCTCATCATTCATGTTGATGCAAATTTACGGTTAATTAAATCAAGGGATAATTGCAACAGCTGTTCCAAATTTTTCTATTTTTCGTAGTCTTTACTTCAACATTCACTTTGTATTACTTACAGCTTCAAATATTTCATTTTATTGCAGCACAAGGATAAATGCATAATTGTTAGTTGACAAAAAAAAAGGTGGACTTTGACCATTCTTGATCAAATTGAAGAGGATAAAATAGTATATTTACATTTTCCCAAATATTAATCATTAGAATAATTAAACTAAAAACAATAAAAAAATTGTCCCCCCACCCCACCCCATTCCATCTTCTTCTTCTTCTTCTCTTCATCAACAACATTGACTATGCCGCCACTCTCTTCTTTCCCAAGTCCACTAATCTTCTCATCTGCCTACATTGAAGGATTTTGAAAAGGGATTATTAATCCAAAACTTCATCAAACCCCAATTTATCAAAAAACCCTTTTCACATGCATATATATACACTCTATGTTGAAATCAATGAGAATATTAAAAGCGGAAACATACCTTTATCCATGTATCTGATTGCTTGAATTATAAGGGTTATGATCTTTAAGTTGATACGCAATTCCTCTAGAATTCTTCTCTGTTAATGGGGATGCAGCGAGATTGAAAATCACGTTCATTGGGAACCATGACCCCATGGTAAAATAACTGTATTGTGTAGTTATTATCTTTCACTTATTTTAAATTGGCCCCTCATCAATTTAAAATAATTTTCTCGTCTCTACACTTTATTCCCATGACATTTAATATCCGCTAGTCCAAAATTGGTTTTAATAAATTACTTTATTGACTAAACTTTTAAGATAGCATTACACATTTTAATATATAAACACATTTGTGGACCCACCGTTAGAATTTTTCAACAATCTCCCACTAAGCCATACATGTAATCTTACAAATGTGCACATCCTTATGAGCTCAAAATTTTGATATCATTATTAAGGGTGTTTCCAAACAATCTCGTCCATCAATTATATTAATATAGGATCAAAGCGATTTTCGTCACATTCAGCGTGACTAAATCCATCAATAGTCACGTACACCCATACAACCAAATGATATAGATCAATCATGGAAGTGCAACATTAAAATTACATGTTATGTGATCCAAATATGTCTATTTTCAACTGGTCCAGCCTTATTTCTTAAGTGAGATTAATACTGAACATATCAACAAAGTAAAATGAACTGAATACTTTATTTCAGTACAGAAAAATATCTAAATACACAAATGTATCCAAAACATAAAGCAATAAGAATACAAACTCCCACTAAAATATGATATCCTCATGAAATGCAATACCGTACAAGCAGTGGCTCATGAAAAACCTTGGGTGGCAATCCCTTAATAAGCGGATCCGCAATCATGGAATTTGTCCCAACGTGCTTTATGAAAATCTATCCACTCTGTACTCTTTCCTTCACAACTAGGAATTTAATTTCAATGTGTTTTGACTTAGATGAGCTCCTGTTGTTTTTGGAATATAGAACTGCTGAGTTATTATCATAATATAACTTTAGCAGTCTTTCTACGTCATTTAGAATGCGCAGTCCAATGACAAAATTTCGTAGCCATATTCCATGGTTAGATACCTCATAGTATGCTACAAACTCTTGCTGCCATGGTAGAAAAAACTATGAATGTCTGATTGGCACTCTTCCAAAAAATAGCTCCTCCAGCTAGCAGATAGATATAGCCTAATGTGGATCTCCTACTATCTTGACATCCAACAAAATCATAATCGGAGTACCCTTTGATCTCTAACTGATTCGATCCGATATATGTGAGCATGTAATCGTTTATTCTCTTTAAATATCTCATATTACTTTTGGCTGCTTTCCAATGATCCATCACAGGGTTGCTCAAATATCTGCCTAACATTTCAACAATAAATGCTATGTCTGGACGTGTACAAAATTGAGCATACATTAAACTCCCAACAGTTGATGCATAGGGGATCTTCTGCATTTCCTTAATTTCAAGGTCATTCGGCAGGCATTGTTGGAGACTAAATTTGTCTCCTTTAGCGACAGGGGTGTCACTTGGTTTACAGTCTTGCATGCCAACCTCTTAAGTACTTTATCAATATAACTCTTTTGTGACAATCCAAGAATATCTTGGGAGCGATCTCGGTGTATCTAAATCCCTAATACAAAAGATGCGTCACCAAGATTTTTCATCTCAAAATTTCTTGATAAAAATCTCTTGGTTTCGTGCAACATGCCTATATCATTAGTGGCAAGCAATATATCATCAACATACAAAATCAAGAAAATATGCTTACTCCCACTAAACTTATGATGCACACAATCATTGACAACATTCATCTCAAAACCAAATGAGATAATTACTTATGAAATTTGTAGTACCATTGACGGGAAGCTTGCTTGAGCCCATAGATAGATTTCTTTAATTCGCAAATCATATTCTTCGGGTCTCCTGACATAAAGTTTTCTGGTTACATCATATAGATCGTCTCATCAATGTCGCCATTGAGAAACATCGTCTTAACATCCATCTGATGTAGTTCAAAGTCAAAGTCCGCAACAAGTGCCATAATTATCCTAAAAGGGTCTTTCGTTAAAATTGGAGAGAAAGTCTCTTTGAAGTCCATCCCTTCCTTTTGGGTAAAGCCTTTAGCTACAAGACGAGTCTTATATCTTTCCACATTACCTTTCGAATCCCTCTTGATTTTAAAAATTCATTTGCAATCAATGGGCTTCGTACCTTCTGGTAATGGGGACAAGATCCCAAACTTTATTATCTTGTATAGACTTATACTCCTCATTCATGACATCAATCTATTTTTGAGAGTTAGAACCCTGTATGGCCTGATGAAAATTGATTGGATCATCTTCCATCACTCCATTATTTTCCTCATGTTCTTGAACAAATACTATAAAATCATCCTAAATAACATTTTTCCTTTCTCTCGTGGATCTCCTTAATGGTATTGGCTCTTGATGTTGTTGAATATGTACTTCTGGAATAATTACCTCATTTTGGATAGGAGGTTATTCAACATTGTCTTGTTGAAATTTTGGATATACTTCTTGATCAATAACAAGTATAGGAACCTGTACATTGTCAAAAGCAATAGTAAGAATCGGAATCGATCATTCCTCAACTTTTTCCTCAAAAAAATGTCTCTAATCTTATTTCTCCCCCCAAACTCAACATCCTCTAAAAATGTTGGAGTTCCCGTTTCAAAAATTGACTTAAGTATGGGATCATAAAATTTATAGCCCCTTAATCGCTCAGAGTAACCAATAAAGTAGATGTTCACTGTTTTGGACTCCAATTTCTTTTCATGTAGCCTATATGGCCTAGCCTCAGCTAAACATCCCCAAATGTGAAAATACTTTAGACTGGGCTTCCTACCTGTCCAAAGCTCATAAGGTGTTTCGACAACAGACTTAGTTGGTACTATGTTCAGAATATAAGCTGCAGTCTTTAATGCTTATCCCCAGAGTGATTTTGTTAAGGTGGAATGACTAATCATAATTCTTACCATATCCTTAAGAGTCATGTTTCATCTCTCAGCTACACCATTCATGATAGGCGATCCGACATGGTGTATTGTGAGACGATTCCACATTCCTCTTGGTATTTAGCAAATGGTCCTAGATATTGTTCACCTGAACCATCATATCTGCCGTAGTATTCACCACCAATCTGACGCTCTTTATCCTTTTGTTGAGTTGATTCTCAACCTCAGTTTTAAAAGCTTTGAATATGTAAAGTGACGCTGACTTTTCATGTATAAGATATAGGTACTGGTGTGTGATGTCGCGGCACCCAAAAGTAATACCTTAACCTCTGAAACTAATGTAGCAGTGGAAGTAAGGGTCGATCCCACGAAGAGTATGTAATTCAATATTTTATACTTCGTACAATGATTGTGGATTTTTGTATGCAAACAATGGTAATGAACGCAAATAATAACCATGAAAATTAAATTAACGAAAAGAATCAAACAAGAACGCGGCGAGGGAGTATCTTCTTTGAGAAATGGTTAAGTTTCCGAGTCAATTAAAAGACTAACCTTGGTCTAAGCCAATATTCACATTCGAAACTTTACAATTGATCATCGATGTAAGTATAAATCAACCCATATTTTGAATATTCACCGTTGGAATTATTTTCCTATATTTCTTTACTAAACACTAATTAGAATACAAGCGACCCAATTAACCCTAATTACCAAACAACCTAAGACAAGCGCTCTAGATTTAATTTGATAATCACATTACGAATTAGAAAGATCGATGAAGGTAAATAACACAAGCATAAGAGGTTGCATTTAATTTAGTTGAACATTCTTCCTAAGATTCAAAAATCACATAGGCAGCAAATTATCAAACCTTAGTTTCTTCGCAAGTTAAAGAAATCAAACAATTACGGATTTGATATTTAATTTAGCGGTAGATTATAAAGAATAACAAACTAGTAGGCCTCCTAGAAATTAAACATAAAAATTATAGAAATAAGTGCAGAAAAATATTCAATACTCAAAAACATGAATTAAACTAAGAAAAACCTTTAGATTTCACAATATGTGGTTCCCGATGCTTCAATCTCCTTCGATCAAGTGTAAAAATTTAGTTACAATTCATGAATCTATGAGCAAAATAATGAAGAATCAAGTTTGGAGGCATTTTCTACGTTCTTCGTCCGTTCTAAGATTTTAAAATATGTATTTATAGTTGTTTCCATAGGTAGACTTAAATTTAGAAACCAGAATTTTCATGTCAGGAATGAACTACGCGGCAGCATAGTAGTAAGTCACGCTGTCGCATAGAACATTGAAACTGGGCTCTGAAATTCGCCGAAACGCCTCTCGAGACCGCATAGAATTAAAGTTTTACGACTACATAGTTATAGGTTTCTTTCGTTGGACAACTTTTAGTAATTTGGTCATATCTTCCACTCTCGATGTTCGATTGCAGTGATTCAAGATGTGTCGAAAAGCTAACTCAAAGGGGTAAAAACTTTGCTTCAGATATCATCTTCCAATTAGATCATTTCCATGTAAAAAATAGGTCTCAATAGGAAGCTGAAAATCGGTGCATAACTTTTTCGATTGGAAATTGATGTGTCATCATACTTTAACGATATTTCATCCCTTTAATGTCTTCTTTCATCCAATTGACTCCTAACAAACTTAAATCTTCATCGTGAGGTTTCACATAACTTTTGAGTATTTACATTTCAGTCCTCAAACTTCGTTTTCTTTCATTTGGTCCTTGTCCACTTATTTTTTCCAAATTACGCCATATCCATAGAATTGCTACCTAAATAAAAATATGAACGTAATGAGTACATTTTGGCATTGACTAATTATACGAGTACATAAAATGAGAGAAAATATGCATTTTACATTCCTATCAAGTATCGATAACGTGAGTAATCGTCTATGAATGATATAAATATCGTTGACCATTCCAATAATCTATAGGGAATGGTTCACAAATATCTGTGTGTATCAATTCTAAGACATTCGAAGTTCTGTTGGCATTTAATCTCTTTGTTTTGGTCAGTTTTCCCTTGATACATTCAATGCATACATCAAAATCCGTGAAGTCAAGAGAATCCAAAATACCATCTGACATAAATCGTTCAACTCTAAATTTTGAGATGTAACCTAAGCACTTGTACCATAATTTGATTGAATTTTCATTATTTAATTTTCATTTAGTACCACTGATTCCACATGTAAGGTTTCATTATATGATACAACAGTATCGAACAAATATAGGTTATCATATGCAGATAATAAACCAGTACCAATGACATTGAAATTTAATGAAAGATTAAACTAATTGTTTCCAAATGAACAATAATATCCAGATTTGTCCAACATAAAAACAAAAATTAAATTTCGTCTAAAAGACGGTATAACGAAGGTTCTTTCAAATCCAAATAATGACCAGTTCCTAACAATAATCTAAAAGTGCATATTACATCAACTTCCATCGATTTTCCATTACCGACATAGATGTATCTTTCACTATCATTTGGCTTTCGGTAGCTCAGGCATCCATGCATAGAAATACTTATGTAAGTAATAGCACCAGAATTTAACCACCAAGTATTTCTAGGTACTAAAGCTAAATTATCCTCAGAACATACCAAAGTAAGATTTGTACCTTTCTTTGCACGCTAGGTGTAATATTTGGTACAATCCTTCTTCACATGTCCAGTCTTGTTGCAAAAGAAAGAGCTCCATTTGTCCTCTTGCCATTTCTTTTGTGTTGGACCCTTAGGATCAGCTTCATATTCCTTCTTTCATTCCTTGCCCTTATCCTTAGAAGTGTTTGCCAAGTAAGCACTTTCAATTTTTTCTTACTTCAACATTTCTTCATCTTGAGCACAATATGAAATGAGCTCATTTAGAGACCATTTCTCATTCTGGCAATTATAACTGACCTTAAATTGACTGAATTATGCAAGAAGAGAGATCAATACCAAATGTACGAGTAAGTCATCAGACAGTTCGAGCTTTAGTCCCTTAAGTTTAGAAGCAATATGAGACATCTTCATGATGTACTCCCTTATATTTTCCTTACCTTTATACTTTATTGAAATTAAGCTTTGCAAAAACGTGCTTATTTCAGCCTTATCGTTTTTCATAAAACGTTTCTCAATTTCGGCAAGGAACTGCTTAGTATTAGTTACTTCTTCAGACACTATGCCTCTAAAGGCTTCCGGAATGACGCGCTTAATGATCATTAAACTCATGCGATTTAAGTGATCCCACTTCTCAAAGTTCCTATTTTCATCAGATGAACTGTCTTCCGTAAGAAGAGTGGGTTGCTCAATCTAGAGCGCAAGATCTAGATCCATGCTGCCAAGAACAATTAATACATTCTCTTTCCAATCCTTAAAGTTTATCCCATTGAGTATGATAATAGAATTAATATTTGCAGATATAGTAGTAGCAAATGAACTAGTTTTATGGAGAACAAAATAGAGAAACAAAAATTATGCTCATATTAATATTTACATTTAATAATCAATAAATTCAAATAATGGTAAACCACATCTCAAAATACCCAGCACAATATTAATATTAATTGTAAATGATACTCTTGGTGTAGTGATCAAACATTGAAAATAACTCTTGTCAAATAATAAATCCATCTTTGGATTGATTTATTATTCACATGGAAACCTTATAATTGTCACACGTTTATCACTACAGGTGCATTGTGAAATTCGGCCAAATATTGACATTCCTTTGGGCCGATCAATATTCGCATGAATAATACATATACAAATTCCTTTTAATATTTTAAGTTAATTAATTTCCACAAAAAGGCTGCTTTGACAATATGTTGCTTCAATTAGAAAAGCAAAACACCAAATTTGCATATTTTATTTATCTTGAAACTTTAGGGGCCTAAGGGTTAATAACTCAAAACTTTAGGGGTCAAAATTTTGGGGGCAAAATTTAAAAAATTATAACTTTTGGGGCCAATTAGAAAAATCAGAAACTTTAAGGGCTTTAATTACAAAATTCAGAACTTAAATGGCCCAAATTAATTAATTTTAAAACTCTAGGGGCTGAATTATTAAAAACTCACAACCTTAACGCCCAACGTGTATGAACTTTAAACTTTATAGGTTGAAATATCAAAAAAGTTACATTTTATAATTGCAACCCTAACCCCTAATAATAAATTGCAAACAGGGGCCCCAAATTAATGAATTTACACACGAGGCCCTTGTCTCCAATTCAACAACCGACTGGAAAGGGCTGTAAACTCTAAAAAAATTATTTTCCCCTCTCCCTCCTTCCTTGGCTGCGTCGGCCACGCCGCCAAGGCCCCATGTGGCCGGCGGTGACTCCATAATGTTAAATCCGAATTTAGGAAGAAAATAAGGAATATAATACTAAATTTCATTACATGACTGAAGATAAAAAATAACCCAAAATTCATAATTTACATAAAACTTTATTTCTCACATAATCAAAAATAGAGATAGCTCTGATGCCACTAGAAGGATTTTGAAAAGGGATTATCAATCCAAAACTTTATCAAACCTTTTTCACATGCATATACATATACTCTAAGTTGAAATCAATCATAATATTAAAAGCGGAAGTATACCTTGATCCGTGTATCTGATTACTTGAATTATACGAGTTATGATCTTCTAGTTGATACGCAATTCCTCCAAAATTCTTCTCTGTTGATAGGGATGTAGAGAGATTGAAAATCACGTTCAATTGAGAACCATGACCCCATGATAAAATAACTGTGTTGAGCGGTTATTATCTTTCACTTATTTTAAATTGGTCCCTCATCAATTTAAAATAACTTTATGGTCTCTTCACTTTATTTCCATGACATTTAATACCCACTAGTCCAAAATTGGCTCTAATAGATTACTTTATTGACTAAACTTTTAAAACGGCATAACACATTTTAATATATATATATATATATATATATATATATATATATATATATATATATATATATATATATATACACATACATGTGTGGCCCCTACACATTGGAATTTTCCAACATACATTTGGCCATCTTCACTTTGGCATTGTAGATTTCGAACCGTAGACACCCATGTTATTACTTATTAAAAACTCAATTGGGTTGTGAAGGCTGTGCAGAAACTGCAGTTCCTGAATCATCTCCAAAAACAGCCAAACCATTAGAAAAAAACTCCATTCCAATATTCCAAACTAAAGTTAGTGTGTCCTTCTCCATCTCCATTCACACTACCTCTCTTTCAATTGAAGTTAGATAGTGAGCATGAATTAAAGTTACCTACTAAAGTCGACCAAAAAGATATGTTGGTGCAAGATACCATCTAAGGTTTTCAGATAGTCACTGAATTTCAAAATTTTTTCGTTGGTCACTAAACTTTATAAAAGTTTTCCCATTAGTCACTGAGTGATGGATGAGATTATATATTGTAAAGTTTAGTGACTAATAAGGAAATTTTTGAAGTTCTCAGTGATAGATGTGATTATATTTGTAAACTTTAGTGACTAAAGGGAATTTTTTTGAAATTCAGTGACCCCCTGGAAACCCTACGAAAAATTCAATGACCAATCAGGTAATTTATCAATCTTTATAATTTTTTAAAATCTTTTTTTTTCTTTCTTTTCTGTACTCCGACTCTACAATTTTATTCTCTCTAGTATCGTCAAAGTTAGAAAAAAGAATAGTCTTATCCTGGTGATAATCGACAACAGTGTGATCCATGCAATCAACTATTTCAAAAGAGAACCCTTCAGCATTTATTACTTTATAATATTCAACTTTGAAATTCAAACGTATCTTTAGCTAAGAATCTAATATATTTTTATTATTATTCAGGTATGTCTTGATGGAAAAACGACCGAAGTTGAAGCAGCTCATAAAACTGTCATTTATTGCCTATTTGATTTTAGAGAGGTCAATAGACAACCTTCTCGGTTATCCCCGAGATAAAAGGCTATTTTTTTTCTAAGTTTGGTGATACTAGAGAAAATAGAGAAAATAAAATTGTGGGGTAGGAGTACAGAAAAAAAAAACATAAAAAATGGTTAATTACTTGATTGGTCAATGAACTTTGTGTAAGGTTTCCAGAGTGTCACTGAACTTCAAAAGTTTTTTTTAGTCATTGAACTTTATAAAAATTTCCTCGTTAGTTACTAAGTAATGGATGTGAATACATTTTGTAAAGTTCAGACTAATTGATGGACTTTTTAAGTTTTCGGTAATGGATGTGATTATATTTGTTAAGTTCAGTGACTAACGAAAAAACTTTTAAAATTTAGTGACCTCCTAAAAACTTTACGTAAAGTTCAGTGACCAATTAGGTCATTAAACCTCCAAACTACCATGGGCGACTTTATATTCCAATTTCTTTGTCTTTGTTTATTATGATCTTTCTTTCTTTCTTTTGAGGTGCGGTTTGATTTTAATGCGGCTCCTAAACGCTTCCCTGGATTTGGCTTTCGAAGGTATTAAGGAAGCCAAGAATGTATCTTCGCACGTGAATAAAGGTGTGACCAAGCGACATCCACCCTCACAAGGGGTTGGTGGTTCACAATCTAGTGTTGCTTCAACTATAGGGCTACTAGGCCAAAAATGAGCATTCGCAACAAATAAAAGGAAACATTCGGTAGTTAAGTGTTGCTAAAGGGACCTATCGCAACATTTTAACGAGGGAATGTTGCTATTGGTTTATATAATTGAGCTTCAGCAACATTTTATAAATAAATGTTGCAAAAAGTATCTTTCGCAGCGTTTATTGTATGTTGCGAAAAGTTTGCTTTTTTGCAACGCTTAATAAACGTTACAGAAGATTAACATTTGCAGCATTTAATAAACGTTGCAAAAAGTGCCTTTCGCAACCAACGTTTATTAAACGCTGCAAACGATCCTTTTAGCAACGTTTAATATAATAAACGTTGCGAAAGGAACTTTTTGCAATGTTTATTAAATGCTGCAAACGATCCTTTTAGCAACGTTTAATAAACGCTGCAAAAGGATTTTTCGCAACGTTTAAAAAATGCTACAAAAATTCTTCCCTCAACAGCAACACTAACCTCCGCAACACACGCTAAAACGCTGCAAAAGGTCTACCGCAACGTTTTTTGGCTACTGCAAAAGGTGTTTTTTGGTGTAATGGGCTTTGCCCTTGGAATTTGGGTCTCCTCCTCCACCGGCTTTGGTGAGGAACCCTTCTAAGGGAAAAACAAAAATGCCGAGTAGGTCTGTACCATTTACGAATCCTAAATCTTCAATTTTCCCTTACTTCAACGAGGAATTAGATTTGAGAGGCTTATCAGGACTTCCTTGTTTCCAGGGATTTCAGATCTACTTATTTATATTTTAAGTGTACTTTAAAAAAAAAATGCAGAGGGGCCTTCCCCTAAGCAAAGGAAAATTTGATCGATGCTCATCTCTCGTAAGTTGTTGTACTTCACCAGACTAGTAGATAGAGTGAAATTTGTGTTTTATGGGCTGATGAACAAGGAAATAAATTCGTTTCCTCGGAGAAGAGTTGTGAAACTCTTCAGAAATAATTGGGAAAGATGAAAATGAGAGAAAAAACTACAAGTAAGTGAGCAAAGGAGATGGGGTTTTTGTTACAAAGGAAGCTTCTTTGATGGCCGATGTTAAGAGGGTCTCTAAGGATTTGGAGTTGGCTAAGGAAAATCATGCAACTTATGTTGCGAAGACTGGTCATGAGATTTTGTGCCTCAGATAAAAGCTTCAATTATTGTGGTCGATCATTATGCCATTTCCTAGGACAAGATAAGGCGAGGAATGAATCAGCCTAGCTTCGCAACCAGTTGGAGAATGCTGAGACAAAATTGACTATTGTCGACTCTAGCATTTTCGAGGTTAATGAGGCAAAGTTTGTTGAGGAAGCTATGCAAGAAGGGATAATAAGGTTCTTTATATTATTAGGAGTTTTCACCTCGAGTCGAACATATATTTTTTAGTGGCTCATAAAGGGGATGTTAAAGACACCCTATCTCTCGAGGACACTTCACTAGCTCATGGGGCTTCAGATAATCTGTCCGCTTTCGCCAAACCTACTCAACTTATGGACCCTCCTATTATTCCTCATAGCGAGGTTGCTACTATTGCTAAGCCAGCTGACGCTCCTGATGATACTTCCATTCCCTTCGAAGCAAGTGTATCCTTTGAGGTTAACGTCCTAGTTAACTAAGATGACCTTGCTTTCGGGAATCCTCAACCATTAGTTTACTTAAGACTGTTCATTTGGCAATTTATTAATGAAATTTCATCGTTTATTTTGTATGAATTTGTTTATTTGGCCATCTACTTGGGCTTGTGCTGCTCTACTCATCCGACATTTAACCATGCTTCGTATAGATGTATTTAGAACAATTGTGTATTAACAATATAATTCATCATATTTATGTTGATTTCGTACGTAGCTTACCAAATAAAATTTTACTAATTCATTATAACAAAATAAGGGCTACCGATTACTATTCGGTCCCTTGCCATGGCTTTTTTCAATGAGTAATGCTATTCATCCCCACTGGAATTACAAATACAGTATAGGTGGCGTTAATGAAGCATTAAATGATAGATGAAATTAAATAAGTCATTTAATTTTACATTTCATTTAACATTTCATTTAGAGCCACATAGACTGTGTTTGTAACCTCAATGAGGATGAATAACATTACTTTTTTTCAATACATCAATGTCTCGTGTGTTTCTACAATATGTCATAACATTTAATGTAGGTGAACATAGGCTCACCTTTTGATATCAATTTCCTTTTGGGTGGAAATTAGTCCCCCTATTTCTCTTGGCAAAATGAATCTCGCCTTCATTTGAACTTTCTTTTGGCACAATGAAACTATCTTTCATTTGAACTTTCTTTTGGTGGAATGTGACTTGCCTTTTATGTTTTAGGTATCTCATAGTATTTTCACTGCTGGGACCTTATTTTAGGTCTAGTTTTAGTATGTGTTTCAAGACTCATGCTTTCTCTAGTCCTTGCGAAGTCATTCTTATTAGCGGGCAGGTCTTTCAACCTTTCCTTGACAGTATCGAATACTTGCTTTCTTAAACAAAAATTTTCAAGTAAGTCTTTTTCTTTTTGACCATTAACATGGTATTACCCATTGAGGGTTTTGAAGGCAATGAAATAACATTCTCGCGCAGCAACTTGATCTCCCTTGATACTGGCTATCCCCTGAGGAGTTTCTAATTCCATGCATAAGTAATGAATAGATATTACTGCTTTCAGCTGCTTTAGAGCGGGTCTTCCTAAGATACCGTTATATATAGATTTTGTTACAAACCAATTTTTTTTAATTCAAAGTCAAGGTTGAATTGTCAAGGTCAAGGTCAAATATGGATTTAATTGGAATTTTTTTTTTGGGGGCTTAGGTTATATTTAAGAAAATTGAGGGTTAAGATGGATTAAAATTGAAGTGGAGGACTTACTTATACATCATATGATAGTTTAGGGACTTCCTATGCAAATAGCCCATAACTTTACCAATTCAAAACCACTTTTCTCATTCACACTACACCTCACGCAGAGAAGAAACCGGCCGGAGAAGAGAAGGGGAGAAAAATAAGGAAAAAGGAGGAAAAAGAAGAAGAAATGAGGAAGGAAAAAGGGAAAGGAAGGAGAAGAAGGTAAAGTGGGTATTTTGAACTTGAATTTTCATTGTTATTCTTGTGATTATCTTTTGAAATGGAAGATTATTATGATAAATTTCTAAGGTTTAAGTTGTGGTAAAATTTTTAGATTTATGGGATATATGATATAGTCAGGCCCGGCCCTGAGGCGATGCAAATTTGCCTCAACAAAGATTTATAGAATTGGACTTAAAAAAGCCATTCAGGTTCGTTATCCCACCGCCTCAGGCCCAAACGTGGAGGGAGCCTCAAATTTTGGCCCAATATTTTATTATTTTTTTTTTATATCTAGGCCAAAATCCCAATTACTGTAAATCAGTCCCAAGGCCCATTAGTTTTGGCCCAATTGTAACCTAAACCACTAAACAATCCCCATCTCCTTCCCAGTTCCCGCTCTTAATCTCAATCTTGAAATTTCATTCTACTCCCCCAAGAATCCTATCCACCCACCAATGACCAATCCAACTATTCTTCAAGTTCAAGTCGACGCCGGAGTGGTGCTTTTGTTCCACTTTTCTCCTTCTTCCACTTTTCGCCGGAGTTAACCATTGCCCTTTCGAGTTCTAGGCTTCCAGCTTTCAAGTTTCGAGTTCTGTCAGCACTCCACCGCCGCCCACGACTACGATTGGCTCTTCAAGGCCATCAACCGTCGACAGTAGACTGCTTCCTGCTGGTAGACTGGTAGTGGCCCTGCTTCTACAGCTAGTTAAGCACTTAAGCCTTTACGGATGGTTGCCCCATAATTGGTTACTTTGTTTTTCCTTTTTTTTCCCTCCATAGATCAAATAATGTTATTATTCTGATTTAGGCACTGTTTGGTGCATGATTTGTTGTTCAAAGGACAAAAAAGTGGAGAAAAATTTTAACGAACTTTCTATGTCTAGAATCTTCCTATTGTTTTAATAGGTTTGTTACAGCATATGGTACTTTTTATCGCTGTTTATATCGTAACTTGTTCAGGAAACTGGAATTGGAATGGTGTGGGCTTAATTTGTAAAATTGATTGCATTACCAGCATCGTCTCTTTAGCTTTGTTGCCACTTTCTGATCATCGATGCGAATGCCAAAAGCTTCTATGGTTTTTATGTGCTATATGTATAATTTTTGTCAAAAAAAGTCTAGGAGCACAAGATTTACATTTTCTTGCAATCTTGAATGCGCTAACTTTCTTAATTGTACAAGAGCCAGTCACCACCTCCCACTTCTGAAATCATATTAAGTGCTTACCAATTGTTGTCGCAGTTGATGGTCGCTATCTACTAATGTTCAGTATATATTGTAACTTCAAACTAGGTCTAGGCAAGTTTTTCAATGGGAAGTGCACAATTTAGACTAAATGTTATCTCGTCGACACTCATCTCTTCCAGTTCCTTCTGTCTCCTATGTTGTTTATTTGTGAATGATTGTTGTGAATCTGAGACTCTGAGTCATATAATAGCTTTCTAGTTTCCTTATCTGTGAATGATTGTGAATATGTTATTTATCTGTGAATGATTCAATTTCAGGCTCGTGAGAACTGAGATGCAACGCTGGATGCTGGAATAGGGCGTGATTCCACAATTTTCGTGGATTTTCTACTTCTCAAGTAAGCAATGGCTTGCTCTAACTTGATATGGAAATTGTTTGAAGCCTTGTCAGCTTATATAATTGTGGCCTGGTCGGCTTATATGAATGTTCATTGTGGCGTGTATGATCAATTGCACAGGCGCACATAGTCACTGTATTGAATACTTTAATTATGAGATGATTGAGATATTTTGTAATTGTCTTTTAGGCTAATTATTGGCCATTAGATATATACTCATACGCCATGCCTCCTAAATATGTTTGAACAGGGAGACGAATAGTATTTAACTAATTGTTTGAACTCTTGTTGGTTTTGTTACTTTATAATATATATAAATCTTTTGTTCTTTATATTTGTTTGTTGTTCTACTCTTCAGTATTAAGTTAGCAATACGTTGCATAATGCACTGTTGGATTTTGCATTTACGTTGATGTTGGGGGGCCCAATTTTGGGAGTTCGCCTCGGGCCCCGAAAATCACAGGACCGGCCCTGGATATAGTGGAGCTCAAGTTTATTAATCCTCTAGTTTCCATTTATATCAAGGTAAGAAATTCATTTTTTTTGGACAAACCCTAGAAATTTTAATTGGATTCTTAAGTAAGGATTTTTGTGGAAAATGATTGTAATGATGAAAATTTACTTGGAAGTATATATTTATGAAAGAAGAGGAAAATTTAATGGGATGAATTATGATTACTAGTTGTCATTAGATTGAAGTGGGTATTTGTATATATACTCGGATTGAAGGTTTTGTTGATGAGTTGGTTATTAGTTAATGGACTAGAAAGTGATATTAGCTTCAATGTATTAAATGAATAATTTGGGGAATTTATTCAAGTATGGAGGAATTAAGTTTTAAGAGCTTGTATTTTAATATTAAGACTACTTATTATGGTGGTTGTTAAATTGATTATTCATATCGTATTTCAGGTGGTGACGAGGAGATTGGAAACGTCTATCAGCCAGTCTAGCTTGTAGCTCGTATTTTGTGAGTGGAAAATCTTATTTTTCAGAAATAAATATTTATTAAATTTATACTATATCAAAAAGTTAATTATTACATATATTTGATTTGACGGCATGATTTTCAAAATCAAATGGATTTTTGTAGTCACTTTTCTTTTAAAAGTTAAATCTAGTTCATTGAAATTATTTCTCTAGCATGTTATATTCATATTATATATTCCAACATATTTAAAGTTATTTTAAAACCATCAGAAAGTATTCAGGTGATTTTACCCGCTCTGCACTGATGTGAATGTGTTTCCACGGTGTATGACCAGATTATCAGAGGTCTTTGGGACCCATTCTCGTACACATATAGGCTTTGGGCCGTGTACTAGGGTGATTAGCCTTTGGGGCAGCTCTGCGTACGTATGACCAGATTATCAGAGTATCAGATTTGAATGGCTTTGCCTTGTATATCGAGATTACTCTGTATATGAGTAGGGCTATTCATTGGGTACTTCTTGGTGTGATTATTTAGTATATCATTTATGTATATTCAGTTGTAGATTCACAGAATTTCAAATATCAGATAATAGTTCATTTCAACATATAGAATTCAGTTTATTCAATTACAGAAATATCATTTTAACTTAAAGAAATGACAGTTTTATACAAATTTATGTTGATACCAGATTGTCTATATTTGACATATTTTTATAGTTGGTTATTCAGAATAAAGCGTATGAATTTTGTGATTTGAACATATTTCAGTTATAAAAGAAATTATCAGAATTTTTTAAAAACTGTAAGAATAATAAATCAGATTTTTCAGTAACAATGTATAAATGGAAAAAGTATATATTATTGGGACCTATCCACTCATTGAGTTACAAACTCATATATTTTATCATGTTTTTCCTATCAGGAGGCCGCTGAATTTGAGATACCTGGAAAGCCTGTTGAAGTCCAGAGACTGACTATCCATCATTAGGTTGCATGATCTTAACCATATCGTAGCATTTAAATGTTTAATTGGGGACTCATGTTCACAAAACACTTGGTCTGATATTTTGTTTAATGTTCACTTCGTCGATGGGTTGTTCAATTGTTGTAATGCATGCATGCAAACATGGTGTTTTGAAGTAGAAGTGTTCACTCAAGTTTAATTCCATATTGATTTAGTTGTGGTGGCATTGATAGATTTGGTGGTCCCCAAATATTTGATATTGATTATTGTATGGGGTCTTTTGTAAATTTTCAGGTTTGTTTTGTTCTATTTTCAGGAAAGACTGCCAAAATTTTTACAAAAATATTGTATTCATTAAATAATCAAACAGTCGTAGAACAGTCTATGTGGCCTTAGTGGTGGGTCCAGCATCTAGCTGGAACTCATCATCGACGCACGTCACGTCTGGGTCCACTAGGGTGACTCGAGACGGGGTCGTGTCAGATTTGCTATACATGATTATAAAATTCATGTATCATTGAAATGCAATTGGTTCTTCGTCCAACTCAATTGCCAATGTATTTGTCATCTTGGGGATGAAACTATCTGTTATAAAACCATACAAGGGTTCAGCCATAGGTATCCACGGGTGTTCAACCTACATTCGATCAAGCACTTTCAAACAAAATATTCACAGAGTTACCATTATCCACTAACGTGCGGCTAGAACCGTTACGAGCTATTACAGCTTGCACTACAAATTTATTGTAGTAAGGATATATGATTCACTGCTCATCATTACTATTAAATGTAATTGGAAGATATGAAGTTTTTAGATTACCTCGAATCCAAAATACATCCAGTGTGGGATTTTTTACGGCTTGGGCATAATTCCTTTTTGCATTTATGGTTCCCCGCCTATATAAGGGCCCCCAATTATGGTGCTGACTTTCCTTAGTGGCGATTGACAGTTGGAAACCATTCGCTAGTGCTTATGTTGGTTTAGCCTGCCTTGGTTCGACTCCTCGACCTTGCCCCCTGCTTGGTGGTCTCCAACTTTCAATTACTCCATGTGAAGTTATCTTTTGGCTTCGCAGTTTGACTGTCTTAAGTACCTCATAGTATTCTTCTATATTGTGATCCCTAGAGCTCTAGATTTTGCAGAACTTCGCCTTTTTGCTTACCCCCCAAATCCGTCCCTGTTGACAACCTCTTTGAAAGAAATGACTTTGAAGAATCAATCTTAAGGAGCCACATCACACACTTTATATCAAACAATAAGAAATTGAGAAAAATCTTTAAGCGTGTTTAGCCAAGCTTAAAAAGCTTGGGTGAATTCGATCTTGACCTTTCAAGTTTTTGTGAAAGTTGTTAAAATTTTTTCAACTTTTCAACTGATCAAATTTTTTAACAAATTTGGTTGCAAGCTTCAAAAGAGTGGCTATCAATGTATGTTCTCCACTAGTTTTTCTTTTTTTACAAAAATTCAAATATAGCCCCAATAAGTTACAAACTTGTATATTTAGTTACCATTAATCTTTGTAAAAGACAATGAATTACTTTATGTGAAAAGCAAGAATATTTTCTCCCTAATTCTCTCGTCACTCGATAGATAGTTTCTTTAACTATTTTTGTATTCTTATTTGCTTGAATTCACAACAATTTATAATTTTAATGAATGTCTGAAAATATTTTAAATGAAAGTCTAAAAAGGATTATCAAAATCCACTGAAGTGCTTAAAAATTAAAGGCTATAAAAGTTTATGAAAATCTTCTGTAATTATGTAAAATCTACAGAAGTCATTCACTATAATTAAAAAAAAAAAAATATATATATATATATATATATATATATACAGAAATGATCTAATGAGCACCGGTGCTTATCTTATCCTAAGCACCGATGACTTGGCACATTAATTCATTGGTGGATAAAGATTTTGTGAGTTCCAATCCACCAATAAATTAATGTGCCAACTCATCGGTGCTTAGGATAAGATGAGCACCGGTGCTCATTAGATCATTTCTGTATATAAATATATACTTTTATGTCCAAATACATTTGAATAAATTACTTTTTTGAGAAAAAAATAAGCTGTTTTAGCAAAAATAGAAACAGCAAAGAGGACTTGGAAGACCACTAAAAATGTAATTCTCACTTTAGCTTATTAACTTATAAGTAAACTTCTACAGTTTAGCCAAATATGCTGATGATATACTTCAATGCATTAAATAGCGCAAAGTCGAACTTTAGGACAATCTAAAAGATCAGCAACAGAAATCAGTCATCTTCACTTTAAGTTTCAAAATGTTATGAAAATTCTTCCAAAATCAAGAAAAGAGCTAAGGGATACACTGTCCATCTTTTTTCCTAGGCATAATTTTGATTATAAAATACTAACAGAAATTAACTAGCTATATTTTCGTCGAGAAAACTACCATGGAGCATTTACCTCTTCTTGGAACATGAGTTCGTAGCTCTCCGCCTTTGATTTCAAACTCTCGATTTCAGCATCAAATCTCATGGATACTTCTTTCAATTCAACGAGCTTCGCTTCCATATCTCTAATCTCATCTTCAGTTCGAGCTCGTTCGGTTTTAGCCTCCCAGTATTTTTTTGCATCTACGGCACCTTCAGAATTGAATGCCAACTTCAGCAGTCGACCTAGACGTGTCCCTAAAAATCCGACATTCAGCCCCAAAAGTTCAAAAGACCTTAGTGACTTTTCCCATACTTCAAAATCTGACTGAGGAGTCGTTAGTTTACAAGCTCTTATAGCATCGGCAGTGTTGACAGCTTCGAAAATCATACCAGCTGCTAACTTACAGTAGAGGCCTGGGAGAAGTCCTTCGTGAAGAAAAGCATTCTTACTGCGGCACAGCTCGTAGTACTTTCGCCGTACATGCTCAGGAAGTTCGGAGTCGATGCATACCCCATTCACCACAATGTGGAATTCTTCGAAGCTTTTAACGTCTTTAAAATGAATGGAGGATCCAGAACACTTTGAACCCTCGAAAACTTCAGAGGCAACCTCGTCACTATCGATTCCAGACTGTTCCTCAGGCTGCCCAAGTTGCAGCCCCGATTGGCCTGCCTTTTGTTTCTTCTTCTGCACAACTGTCAAAGGAAGAGATTTTCACATTCGCTGTTCCCTCGGCTTTATTGTTTCATAATATTTCAAAATTAGAAAATAAAAAATGGCAGAGAGCAGATAATGGACCAAATTGATACCAGAAGCCAACAGAAAATGGCGAGGTGTTCAGTAATCCTTTACCCAAAGGGTTAAAATACATTGGTGGTCACTGAATTTTTTCATGTTGTTTACTAAAACTAAATTATAATTTGGACACTTCATCCATATTTGTTAGATTGATTAACAGAAGGTGGCATTAGCTTTTCCTTTAGTCAAACTAACCTGCATCGTTTTGTTTAGTTTGAGAGTCCAATATTAGAAGGCTAAGAGCACCATCTACTTCAGTTAAATCGTTTGCCCTGATTATATACACCTACAGAAGAAATATTACACGTTATATTGTGATAGCAAGTAGAATGAAGAAACTAGTAAAGAAAACATAATGCTGCTAGAAATCACCTTAAATCTGCACGGGCCGACTAGCTGAAAGATCAGAACATCTCCTTCAAGCAATTTATTACCAGAAACAAACTTCCTCCATCCAGCGCTTAGTCCAGTCTTGTTTGCAATGTACTTAACTCCAAATTCTGCACCATTTTCATCCTCAATAGTAACCGTAGTTTCCTTGGTTGGTAAAAATAACTTGCAGAATGGCACGGGAAGGCCCTGCATGGAAATGGTAGTCATAAAGAAAAGATGAAGTGCATCTGACACTCCCAAGTTGACAACGGGCATCTTTGGCTAAGCTTAGAAAAATTAAAGTTACTTTTAAGTAACTTCTTGTCTCCTTATATGTTTGGGTAGCTTACAATTGAGTAAAAAAATGTAGTCTTTTATAAGTAACTCTTCTATTAATGTCAAAATAAGTAATGTATTCCCCCTTTGACTAGTAAAAAGATTTATTACTTTTAAAATGAACTAACATACTCGTAGGTAAACATCTAAAACACAATCAGATCCTCCTGAAAAAATCATTACCATCCAAAAACAACTTGCAACATGTGATCTAACTAGTGTCTTCATAAAGCTAGGGTGTTCATCGCCTAAACTCAATTGAAACTCCTCTGCTCGAATCATAGTCGGTGATTTCACTAGGACTGGAGTCACCGCACTGCTAGACCCATCATTAGTGGCATCTCCATTACTGTTTCAAGTGATATAGCAGGTCATTTTCAAAAGTAAACATGCAAAATTCTCCAGAAAATAGTTATTTTTTGGAACTGAACTAACCTCATCAATGTCCCAGCAATATCTCGTTTTGCCTGCTAATGAAATTGTCACGTTCAGACTATATATATATATAAACATAAATATTTTGTGTAAAAGGATGAATAAACGAGGCCATTAGCCACAATATCATGGAGGTCTGGATGCGGAATTACCAAACCATAAACGAGGTTATTCTATGTATAAAATGCTCATCAAGAAGACACTCTAAAAATAAATGTCAATTCTAACATGAAGAAACAAACATGCAGCTAGAGTGAAGCAACAAAGAGCCACAAATCCTTAATTTCTTAAAGCCATTTAAACAATTCGTGAAAACCAAGATTTGAGCGTTGTTCCAAACTTCCATTGTAACAAGACTACTTACAGATTTTGTGCATTTAAAAAAACACACACACAAAAACTAAAGGCAAAAAGTAAAACAATTATAATAAAAAAGAGAAGCATACATCTTTGGATTTGGAAGTGAAGGGCTTCTTCCTCCGCCTGAGAATAGGCGAAATCTCATCATTCATCTCCTTCGGTTTCCTCTTCCTTTTACCCTTCAACAATTAAACCAGATCTAATGTCAAGTGGACAAATCCATTCACATAATGAAACAGCACAAATCTTCTTATTAAAATTTATAAAGGCGCAAATCTTCAAATGTTTGCCATCCCCAAGGAGGGTTGTGTATAGGTTGACAGAAGTAAAAAATTGTCAAATCTTATGACATAAATCCACAACAATTTATTAACATGCCCTAAAACAAACTTACAGAAACGAGAACAGGTTTAGATGCGGAAATGGGTGAAGGGTTCAGAGGAGAAGAATTCTCCTTCATGGATTCCTCCTCTGGCCTAATACCCACATGGGTATGCTCCATTTCTTCCTCCTTTTTCATCTCTCGATCATCACCAACCCGATTTTCTTGATTTTGATGCACTATTTTCAGTCTCATCACTTCTAGATAAAAACCCAGACGGATGGATAAAGGGAATAAAAGGGGCAAAGAATTGATTCAGTGAGGAGGTGGCAAGTAAAGAAAGTTTTAAGGGTATTGGAATATCTGAAGACTATACATAGGATCTAGGGAAAATGAGAAAGACACCTGCTGGTGCGGGTTGGAGGAAAGTGAGAACAACAGAAAATGTGGGCGTTTTATTTGCAGATCGGATTATGTGGTGCCATGTTCGAGTCATTCGTGGACTGTTCTACCGAAGTCAGTGGTGACTTCAATATCAGAAGCCTTGATAGATTGGGGCCATTTCAATAAGAATTTTACTGTTTGTACATTAAAAAAAAATTTGAAAATTTGTGAAGTCTCTATCTTAGTTTTAAGAAAATCTCTTTTGGCTGTTTAAGCCTATGTGTGGCTCATGTTCATAGACTCTTAATGTTCAAATTTCTTCCTTATTTACACATTTTGAGAGGTTGTAAGTATTGTTCATGTATTCATCATTCGTTTGTATTTATTATAATTTGAGTTGTCTTGGTAGTAAAAGGTGATGTGACACATTTTAATCGAATTACTAGGTATTTTCTGAGTAAGATTAAAATTTCACGAGGTTCAGTGTGTTCGAAATAAAAATGGTACGAATTGAACGTTTATTTATCCCTGAACTTCTTTTATTTTTTATGTCTCAAATGGGAGAGAAATCCTCCCTTTTACAGGTGAAACTCCACCTTCAAATCGTCTCTATCTTGTCAAGTTACATTATTCCTTCTATGGACATGTATTTCATTGGTGGCAAATTGGCCACTCTTGGTGGGAAGGCAACAACGGGGGTGCAATGATGGCATATGATTGATCTCTGATCCTAGATTGTCTTGTAAACGTGATACATTCCAAATGGCATTCCAATTAATTTTCCTTATTTAGCTTAAACATGTCGTCTGAAATAGTAATATGACAAGTAAGGGTCATTTCCGCAGAGGATTGGTTCAATTTAATCAATTGCACACTAGAAAGTGAAATTAACTTTATATACTAAATTGATTAAATGGAGGGGGGGTTTTGTTCGTTAAACTAAGGAAAGCAATAAATTCAAAATAGAAAAGATTTGAATTTATTTGTATTTTGAAATAAACAAAGTAGATTTTGATTAAAGATGTGAAAATGTGATTGAGAGGTATTTCGTTACCACGGGAATGATTTTCCTATCAATTACCACAATGGATATTCGTTCTCTAGATTAACAACAATTTGAAAATAATGACAAGCTCAATTATCTCAATCTCTTCTTATATGTTAATTGAATAAAACAAGCTCTTTACTCAACCATATTCATTAAACAACCTAGAACAAGCTCTCTAAATTTAATTTAACAAAAGCATTACAACAAAATAGATTAATTGAATTAAGGGTAAACTCACCAGCTCGGTTTACACTTAAGTGTTAATCCACATACAATCAATTGAAAATTCCTCATAATCTATTGAAATGTAATTGCTACAAGGTTTTAGAATAAATAACTATTACGTACTATATATCTCAAAATAGCATTCATTGAAACAACTCAATCATTTAGTTGTACACCTAAACAATCAAGAAGAATAAAATCAACATTTAAAACAATGGATTAAACACATCAATCAAGAGAACTACAAAGTACAAATTAATTGAAAATCATAACTCCGGTTTGAAATCACCCCAATCACCAATATATTTAGTTATCCATGAAATACTCAAAAATAACAAACAAATTCTTACAACATATTAATAGAAAATAGATTAAAGAAAAGAAAAACTTATTGATAAAGAGAGAAATTGTTGAGAGTTCTTCAATATTAATGAATATTCTTTTCCAAACTATTTCACAATCACCATGCTCAAATATTGCCCCCAAAGTACTAAAGAAAAACAAAGGAAAAAAGAAGAAGGAAGGAAAGAAAATCAAAATGAAAAAGAAAAAGAAAAAACCAGCCACGGAGACGCCACTACCATTCTCAAATGGGGGCTACCCTTTTGAATTTTAGAACCTAATTCCTAAATTGCAGCCTAATCCCACAACTTTTGAAAAGATAAAAAAAATGGTCCCCAAGCCTTTTAAAGTGGCGCCTAGGAGCTGCTACAGTAGTGCCTAGGCGCCAACGTGCTGTAAAAAAAAAAATTTAACTTGAACATTTTGTAGCCAAATTCTCAAGATATTGCACGTCAAGTCCTCCAACTTTCAAAAAGTGATAATCTTGGTCTCCCGAACTTTGAAATTTTTGCATCTTTGGCTCTTTTTCTCATTTCTCGCGTAAATTCCTTCTAATCATCATTCAAACTCGGATTTTCACCTTCACAATAAAAATAACTAAGTTAAATAATAAATTGCTAATGAAAATTCACAAATATTTAAATTTAATGGTCCGAATAGGCGCAAAAACCCGCACTTATCACACCCTCAAACTTAAATCTTTGTTAGTCATCGAACAAAGCTATACAAACAACCATGCAAATACACAGATTAAAACCAAACAAGAATACTATAATAACAAACACTCTAAACATTAGATAATTTGCCACTTTACTTCAGTTCTTACATTATGCTAATAACTTATGAAATGTTTACAAAAATGCTACAGCAAACACTTTTTAACTTATTCCATGCTTGACTCATGTGTGTGTGTAGTCATTCCAATTCATCGCAATATACAAGTTGGTGATTTTCCCGACCCTCAATAGTCAAATGTTCCTTTCACACTCGTGGATGCACACTCTCCAAAACTTGATAGTTTCAATCTAACCCAAGGTGTCAAAAACTCAAGGTTGTCCTCAAATCACTCAATCTTTTCCTCTCAAATTTGGAAGGCTTGAACCAATAAAATTAACTATCTAATCATGTATTTATTCACCAAAAATTGTGAGTGCTTAGACCACAAAATTTCATTAGGAAAAATTACTAACAATCCATCAATCTTTCAACATTATCAACCCCAGATGTTCACAACATCCCTTTTCCTTTTTTTCATTTTTCCGATGTATGTAGTTTTCGCTCTGGTCCCTAAGGGTAGCCTTCTTCATTAGTAGATCGTCTCCTACACATTGGTGATGCATAGGCCAGATTACTCAATGCTGACTCACACTCATTAAGGTAGGCAACTTTTTCCTACATATTTTTTTTTAGAACAATTTAGATGGACAACAACATCTAACTTTCATTTGAAGTCTAAGAACACTCCACAAAATCAATCACTAGGTAGGGAATTAATACAATTATAAATAATTTCCTTCACCGGTTCAACCACCCCAAACTTATCCTTTCATTGGTAGAGTGATTGAAGAATTGTTATCAGCATGGTCATTTAAGTTCCTTAACAACCTGTAAGTGCAGCCAACAAGTGCATGTAATGAATCTCATGACCCAAGTGCTCAATAAAGAGTCAATCATGGGATAAGTGGATGAAAATAAATAATTTTGCATTCATGTCCACAATTCATAAATCAATGCAATGCAACAACTCAAAACACAACTGGCAAAGCTATCAAACAACACAAACAAACACAAAAGCAATAATTTAACCTGAAATTTGAGTTTTTAGTAAGCACAAATTTAGCACATACCATACACCCTTGAACTTAAATTGTACATTGTCCTCAATGTAAAAGCAAGAAATAGAAAGCGCAAGAGGTTCAAGTATTTCCCTAAGTTGGTTTTGACGGTGCTGGCTGTGAGGATGATTGGAGACCATTGGCGACTATTAATTCTCAATGCTTTGTTGCGACGCTCAAGAATCTGCCCTATGGGGACAACAAAAACACTTAAAAACAAAAAGAAGTGTTAAAGAAATAAGTAGATAAAGAACAATGGGTTGCCTCCCATCCATCGCTTCTTTGCAGTCTATAACTAGACTCTGTCCTCTCTCATGCTTCTTCAATCGGATTCTACAATAGTATTTCTTCCATGTTTTAAGGTAGAAAGGGTTCAAAATATGGCTTTAATCAATGCATATTCACCTTAAACTCTTTCTCAGTCTGTAGGCTTTCGATTTCTACTGCACCATGAGGAAAAACATTAGTAACAACAAAAGGGTCAATCCATCGAGAACTTAATTTACCTGGAAATAACTTGAGACGCGAGTGGAAAAGAAGAACTTTTTGTCCAACAACAAAAGCTTTTCTTGAAATCATTTTATCATGGTACGCATTTGTCTTTTCCTTGTAAATTCTTGAACATTCATAAGCATCATTTCGAATTTCCTCAAGTTCATTGAGTTGAAGCTTTCTTTGATCACCTGCCATACCTAGGTCCATGTTGCATTACTTGACTGTCCAGAATGCCTTATGTTCAAGTTCAATCGGGGGGTGACAAACTAACCAATAAGGGGACATGTCAGTCGGAGTTTTGTATGATGTCCTATAAGCCCAAAGTGCATCGTTGAGGCGCCTTTCTATTAGGATTCACAATTTTTTCGACGATGGATTTGACCTCTCAATTTGACACTTCGACTTGCCTACAAGTTTGCGGATGGTAATGTGTAGACATTTTATGGGTAATGTTGTATCTCTTCAATAGGGCCCAAAAAGAGTGGTTGTAAAAATGAAGTCCCCCATTACTAATAATAGCTCTTGGTGTTCCAAACCTTGCAAAAATGTTATACTTACAAAATCTACAACCACTTTAGAATCATTAGTTCAAGTGGCCCTTGCTTCCACCCATTTTAATACATAATCAACGACAAGAATGATGTAAAAATTACCAAAAGATGAAGGGAAAGGTCCCATGAAATCAATACCCCAAACATCAAAAATTTCAACAAAAAGTATAGGTTTTTGTGGCATTTGATTTCGGGCTCCCAACGTACCAACTCTTTGACATCTATCACAACATTTGCAAAAGAGGAATACATGTTTGAATAGGGTGGGCCAATAGAATCCATTCTTAAGCACCTTGAGAGCCGTTCTCTTTGCTCCAAAATGTCCACTACATGCATAGGAATGACAAAAGGTTAGTATTGAATGAAATTCATTTTCAAGCACGCGCCTTCTTATCAATTGATCATCCCACACAAAATATTTGGCCATTACCTAGAGTTTTGCCTTTGAGTTGTGGTCAAGTCACTTGGAATTTTCTTAGTGACTAAATACTTCACTATATCAGCAAACTAAGGAGATGTATTCGTAACATGAAGCAATTGTTTATCGGGGAAGCTCTCTTGCAATGGAAGAGTTTCTCTCTCGTGGATAAGACAGCTGAGGTGGTCGGCCACAGAATTTTCACTCCCCTTTTTGTCTTTAATCTCTAGGTCAAACTCTTGTAAGAGGAGTATCCATCTAATAAGCCTAGGTTTTGCCTCTTTCTTGACAAGGAAGTACCTAAGAGCTGCATGATCAAAAAAGACAGTTACTTTAATGCCAATAAGATATGAACGAAATTTATCTAAGGCAAAATAACTGCTAAAAGTTGTTTCTCAGTAGTAGACTAATTAATTTGGGCATCATTCAAAGTTCTTGATGCATAATAAATAACATGCGGTGTCTTTCCAACTCATTGCCCAAAAACGGCTCCCAATGCAAAGTCACTTGCATCATACATCACCTCAAATGGCCTATTCCAATTTGGTGGTTGAATGATGGGTGCCGATGTTAAGAGCTCCTTCAAACTTTCAAATGCCTTTCTACAATCTACATCAAAATGAAATGGAACATCCTTTTGTAACAGCTTGCATAATGGTCTTGTACTCTTTGAAAAATCTTTGATAAACCTTCGATAAAATCTCGCATGTCCAAGAAAAGAACGAATCTCCCTCACACTTGTTGGAGGAAGTAAAGAATGAATTAAATCAATTTTAGATTTATCAACTTCTATCCATTTGGATGAAATGACATGGCCTAACACCATGCCATGATCAACCATAAAATGACACTTTTCCCAATTAAGTACTAGGTTAGCATCCATACATCTCTTAAGCACAAGTGTGAGATTTTTCAAGCAACTATCAAAGGTATTACCATAAACACTGAAATCATCCATGAAGACCTCTATGATGCTTTCACTATAATTAGAGAATATACTTATCATGCATCTTTGAAAGGTTGTGGGATGTTGCAAAGATCGAAGGGCATGCGACGGTAAGCAAATGTGCCAAATGGGCAAGTGAATGTTGTCTTTTCTTGGTCCTCCGAAGCAATCACAATTTGGTTATAACCTGAATAACCATCAAGAAAACAATAATAAGATTGACCTGCTAATCTTTCCAACATTTGATCAATGAAGGGTAAAAGAAAATGATCTTTTCGAGTTGCACAATTAAGTTTTCTATAATCAATACAAACCCTCCAACCCGTTTGGACTCGAGTTGGTACAAGCTCATTCTCTTCATTCATCACCACTGTGATTTCGGACTTTTTTGGAACAACTTGGACCAGGCTTACCCACTTGCTATCTGAGATGGGAAAGATAACACCAACGTCTAGGAATTTCAAAATTTCTTTCTTCACAACCTCCATCATTGGAGGATTCAAGTGACGTTGTGGTTCTCTTGATGGCTTTGCTCCATTTTCGAGCAATATTCGATGCATGCACATGGAAGGGCTTATCCCCTTGATATCGGCTACTGTCCAACCAATAGCTATTTTGTGCTCCTTGAGCACACGGATAAGCTTATTTTCTTGAAGTGTTGTGAGATTTTTTACAATGATCACATGTAGTGTTTCCCTCTCTCCCAAATATACATACTTCAAATGCTCGGAAAGAGGTTTGAGTTCTAAAGTGGGGGCCGCATCACCGAAGGTAAAAGTTTCTCTTTAGATATCAGAAGAGTAATATAGGAGAGATTATACCTTGGTGGAATACTCGGTAGGGACTCAAGTGATGCCACTGTTTCTACAATATCCTCACACAATTGTAAATTCTTGCTCAACCCGGTGAGATTGTTAACATCAATGCTTTTAATCAAAGTGGTATCCAATGCATCTTCATTTGATAATTAAAAAAATTGTACTAATGAATCCATTATATCAATTGAAAAGCAAGAGTGCACATCATTAGGATACCTCATTGCTTCAAAGACATTGAAGCGAATAATCTCACGATCAAACTTCATTGTCAAAGTACCATTATATACATCTATCTTTGTACATGCAATCCTCATAAATGGTCTTCCTAATATCAATGGTGGAGACAAAGATGTTGATTCATCTTGCATGTCAAAAATATAGAAATTTGCTGGAAAAATCAACTGATTTACTGGCACCAAAACATCCTCCAACACACCCTTTGGAAATACATTAGATCTATTAGCAAATTGAATAATAACACCGATTTCTTTAAGTGATCCTAAATTTAAAGAAGCAAAAATAAAATATGGCATGACATTACTAGATGCTCCTAAATCTAGCATTGCTTTTTCAAACCTAGTGTTACTAATAATGCAAGGGATGGTAAAACTTCCCGGATCCTTACATTTTGGTGGAAGTTTCCTTCGCAAAATCGTCGAGACATTTTCCCCTACGCTTACCACTTCATTAAATTTTAATTTATGTTTGTTAGTGCACAATTCCTTGAGGAACTTTGCATAACAGGGCACTTGATAAATGGCATCCAAAAGTGGTATGTTCACTTAAACTTTGCAAAATGTCTCCAATATTTCCTTCTATGTTCATCCATTTGGACTTTGCAAACCTACCAGAAAATGGAGGGGGGGAACATTAGTAGGAATAGAACTTTGAGAATTTACCTTAGATCCCGAGGTTGGAGTAGTTGTTTCATCTTTCTCACATGCTAAGTTCTTCTCTTGCGTTAACTCCTCAACATGATCTTTCTTCTTCCTTGGTGCCTCTTCTAAAAGCTTTGCACTTCTTAGTGTTACAACACTAGCATTTTTTCTCGAGTTGATTGCTTGAGAAGGGAGTTTTCCTGATCCTTGAGCCTCCAATCTACCGACCGTGTTGGCCAATTGACTTATTTGTGTCTCCAAATTCTTTTTTATCTCTTGTTGAAATTGCATTGTACTAGAAGCTAAGGACTTAACCATATCTTCAAGAGACATATTTGAGCTTTGAGATAATGTTTGTTGACGAGGTTGAGAGTGTTGTAGTTGCCTTTGTTGATTGAAACCCGGGGCATGATTAAACTGTGATTGTGGAGCTATGAAATGATTTCCTCCATAACTGAGATTAGGATGATCTCTCAATTCGGGATTATATGTGTTAGAATATGGATCATATCTATGTCTATGTTGCATTGGAAATTCTCCAAGGGCATTCGCTTGCTCTGAGGCTCCTTCTTGCAGTGTCGGACATGCATCGGTAGGATATCCCACAACAGAACAAATCCCGCACACTTTTGCTTGTTGAATTGTCCCAAGTGCCATTTGTTGTACAAGAGATGTAAGACCGGCCAATTGTCGTTCAATTTGAAAGTTTACTCCTATCTCACTTACTTTTTTAACTAATACCTCTTCTCTACTACCAAATTGTTGTGAGTTGGCGACCATGTTGGCTATCAAGTCCTTAGCAACTACTGGTATTTTATCCATTAAAGCTCCTCCACTAACTGCATCAATCATACTTCTCTCCATCTTGAGTAATCCTTCATAAAAGTATTGTAGAAGTAATTGGTCATTGATTTGGTGGTTTGGGCAACTAGCACAAAGTTTTTTGAATCTCTCCCAATATTCATAGAGATTTTTCCCTTCGAATGCTACAGATTTATTTCTTGATATTTGTAGCCTTTGAAGTTGGGAAATACCTCTCCAAAAAGAGTTTTTGCATTTTATTCCACGTGGTAATAAGATCGGAAGTCAAATAATAAAGCCACTCCTTAGCAGTATCTGCAAGAGATAAAGGAAATGCTTGCAATTTCACTTACTCTTCTGATATACCAGTCAGTTTCATGTTTGAGCAAACCACATGAAACTCTTTCAAATGTTTATTGGGATCATTTCCGGCAAATCCATGAAATGTGGGGAGTAGATGAATCATTCCGGACTTTAGTTCAAATACCACCTCTAATTGAGTATATTGAATGCATAAAGGTTGCTGAACAAAAGTTAGAGCTGTAAGTTCCTTTAATGTTCAATTTGCATCTGCCATTTCGGACTCTATGTATATGGACTCACTTGAGGATTCAATGTTCAAGTGCCTTAGAAGTTCAGTTGGAGAAATGTCTTCTCCACTTTCCGATGTGTCGGCTTCTTTTCTTGATCTTAGGTTGTACTGTGTTGTAGGATTTTTGCTCATTCACAACCTATACGACAAAGAAAATGACAAAAATAAAGGAAACAACAACAAAAAGAAGATATTGCAATTAATAAATTGATAGAACAATCATCGGCGACACGACGCCAAAATTGATACGTTCCAAATGACATTCCAATTAATTTTCCTTAATTAGATTAAACATGTCGTCTTAAATAGTAATATGGCAAGTAAGGGTCATTTCCCGCAAAGGATTGGTTCAATTTAATCAATTGCACACTAGAAAGTGAAATTAACTATTATATATACTAAATTGATTAAATGGAGGGGGGTTTGGTTCGTTAAACTAATGAAAGCAATAAATTCAAAATAGAAAAGATTTGAATTTTGAAATAAAAAAAGTAGATTTCAATTAAAGATGCGAAAATGTGATTGAGCGGTATTTCGTTACCATGACAATGATTTTCCTATCAATTACCACAATTTTCGTTCTCTAGATTAACAACAATTCGAAAATAATTACAAGCTCAATTATCTCAATATTTTTTTACATTTTAGTTGAATGAAACAAACTCTTTACTCAACCATATTCATCAAACAACCTAGAACAAGCTCTCTAAATTTAAAACTCAAAGTCAAATTAAAATAAAAAAGATCTAAAAGTCATAAAGAACTTGGATCATTTTGTGAACAATATGGCCTTGAGAAAATAATTCCTCCTTCTTCAAAATTAAAAAGAAAAAGTTTTCCTTCTTACAAAAGAAGAAAAAAATTTCAAAAAGAAAAGAATTTAAAAAAACTTTTTTTTCTAAAAATTATTCTAAAAAACGATTTTCAAGGAAAATGTTTTCAAAAAATTCTAATGTTACTTGCTTGAAATGCAAACAGATGGGACATTACTCCAATGATTGTCCTATGAAAAGCAAGATTAATAATCTTCAAATGATTGTTCACAGAATAATCTTATCAATTCTTCAGAAGAATAAAACTCTTCTGATTCTGAATTAGAAATGGTCTACCAACATCAAGAAGATTCTCATGTTGAGACTAGTTCTAGTTCTCCTTCCTCATTTTCAAATCATTCCAAAGAAATTTGTGATTGTAAAATCCTAAATGTTCTTACCAAAGAGGAAGAAATTATTCAAGAGATAGTTGAGAAAATCGAAAATCCTCAACTAAAGAAAAAGTTCAAAACTCTTATTCCTTCAAAACCTGATGAATTTGATGGTCATCATAGTATTAAAAATATTATGAGTACATTTAAAGCTGAATCTTCAAAATTTTTCAAATCATCTAGTTCTGATTTAAGATCATAGATCAATGAAATGAAATCTCAAATATCTATTCTTCAAAGTCAGATGAAAGATATCAAAATGGAAATAGCTCTCTTGAAAACCAAATAAAAAATCAAACCATTTATGATTCGGATTCTTCTGAACAAGAAGAAATTGCTTCTCAATCCTCAAAAACTCCTCAAACTTAAGAAAAAAAAAGGTTAATGTTATTAGCCGTATTCAACTTCAGAAATGGTATTGTCAAGTGGATATTATGTATCAATAAAGATTTCAAACTTCATACTAGAGTCTTGATTGATTCTAGTGCAAATCAAAATTCTATTAGGGAAGGATTAATCCCTACAAAATATTTGAAAAAACCACCGAGCGTCTTTATGGTGCTAGTAGAAAAAGATTAAATATTTAATATAAACTTTCAAAATCTCATGTTTTCATTCAAATTTGTGTTTTAAAAATATATTTTGTCTTGTCAAAGATTTAGACGTAGGAGTAATTCTTTGGACCCCTTTCATTGTTCAAATCCATCATTTTCAAGCTGATTCCAAAGGATTAACTACAAATATTTTTTGCCAAGAAATTACTTTCAAATTTGCAAATCCTCCTAAAAAATGTCAATTCTTTGAAAGAAGCTACCAATTCAAAAATTATTAACAATACCAATTTTAAAAAAAAAAACATATTCAATTTTTAAAGGACTAGATAAGATTGCAACGAATCGATGAACAATTGAAATATTCTTCTTTTCAAAAGAAAATTTCTCTTTTTCAAAAGCATATAGAGGACGAAATATGCTCTACTATTCCAAATGCTTTTTGGAATAGGAAAAAGTATGTAGTGTCTCTACCATATACTCAAGATTTTTATGAATCAAATATTCCTAAAAAATCTCATCCTATTCAAATAATTAAAAAATTACCTGATCAATATATCAAGGAAATCAATACAGAATAAGAAGCTTAATCGTCCAAGTAAATCACCATGGAGTTGTTCGACATTTTATGTTATTAATTCTGCTGAAATTGAACGAGGAGTTCCTCGTTTAGTTATCAATTACAAACCTCTTAATAAAGCTCTTTTCAAAAGAGATAAGGATCTTATGTGCACCTCTTTTCAAAAAATACAAAAAAATCTGGTCCCATGGAGTCACGAGCATATAATGGTTGTTCAAAATGTCAAAAAAGCTATTAAAAGTGCTGCCAAGGGAAACCTTGTGCTTCGTACCGTGACGTCGCGGCAAGCGTGCATCGCTCTTCTGGTAGTAGCGAGCACTGCTGCAGCTTCGAGGCCGGCGCTCGTCCCTCGGTATTCCCCCTCCCCCTTCATGTTTCCTAGGGTTTGCAGGTCTTTTGGGTTTTGGATGCGGGGATATGTGATGTAAATTAGATGATTTAAGGCCCTTATTTGTAATTTCAAATTAGGGTTAGGGTTATAATTTTTAAAATGTATTTTTAATATTTCAGCCCCTTAAGTTTAAAGATGTTATAATTCAAACCATTAAGTTTAAAACTTTAATGATTCAACCCCTTAAGGTTAAAATTCATCCAAATTGGGCATTTAAAGTTCTAGGTTTAATAATTCAGTCCCTAGAATTTGAAAATTAATTAATTTCAGTCATTAAAGTTCTGAATTTTGTAATTAAGCCCCTAAAAGTTTATAATTAGTTTAAATTGGCCCCTAAGTTTTGAATAATTAATTATTGACCCATAAAGTTTTGGATAATTAATTTTTCATCCCTAAAGTTCTGAATTATTAAATTTTAGGGTCCTATGCAAATTTGGTGATTTTTCTTTTTCAAATTTTGATACAGAGGACTCTTTTGAGATGAATAATATTCGAAAGTGAATTAATTGAAGCAACACATTTTCAAAGAAACATCTCTTGTAGAAATTAATTAACTTAGAATATTAAAAGGTGTTTATATGTGTGTTATTCATGCGAATATTTGATCGGTCCAAATGAAGGTCTGTATTTGGCCGAATTGTACATAAACATGTTGTGATAAACATGTAGGGATTAATTAATTTAACGTGTGATCAATAAATCAGTCCAAAGAAAGGTTTATTGATTAACATGTTTATTTATTCTTAGTATTTGATCACTACACCAAAAGTACCACTTACAAGTCAATATTTATGTCCGAGACTAAATATTGATGTTGTGCTAGGTATTTTGTGATAGGTCATACCATTATTTGAAATTATTATTTGCATATTAAGGATTGTGAGCTCTTCCAATTAATTGTTCTCAAATTCAATTTCAAGTTCTACTGCTAATATCTTTGCTAGCATCAATTCAATTCCAATGCTTAATGGCACCAACTTTAAGGCATGGCAAGAGAATGTAATGATTGTTCTCAGAGTCATGGATCTGAACCTTGCTTTACAGGTCGATCAACCTAATGTACTTACGATAATAGTACCGCTGATGATAAGAGGGAGATGGAAAGTGGGAACGATCGAACCGCATAAGCTTGATGGTCATAAAGCGTGCTATTCCAAAAGCATTTTGTGGCACTACGTCCGATAAGGTGACTACGGCTAAGGTTTTTCTTGAGGACCTTGAGAAGAGGTTTATCAAGAATGAAAAGACTGAAATTAGTACACTTTTGGCAAACCTTATCTCAATAACGTACAAAGGGAAAGGAAACATACGGGAGTACATTATGGAAAAGTCTCACATTGCTTCAAAACTAAAGGCACTCAAGTTGAATTTATCTAAAGACTTGTTAGTGCACTTGGTTCTGATATCCCTCCCAATACACTTCAGTTAATTTAAGGTGAGCTATAATTGTCAAAAGGACTCATGGTCCCGTAATGAGCTCATCTCACACTCTGTCCAAGAAGAGAAGATTGAAGCATGACAAGAAAGAAAGTGTTCATTTAGCTATCACATCCAAGGACAAATAGTACAATAAAAGGAAAATTGATCAGGAAGCTGCGGGTACAGCATCACAAAAAAAAAAAAACAGCATAAGGGACGAATTGCGGGTGATGTTTCTTCTGTGAAGCTGTAAGTCATAAGAAGAAGAACTGTACCAACTATCATACATGGCGTACCAAAAAATGTATTCTTCTTCATTTCGTTTGTTCTGAGGTTAATTTAAATTCGGTACCTAGACACTCAAATGGATAGATTATGGTGCAACAATTTACATCAGTGTGTCTATGCAGGGTTTTCTAAGTTGCCGAAAACTAAGTGATGGTGAAAAGTACATCTATGTTGGCAACGGCAAGACGATGGAAGTAGATGCAATCGGAAATTTTAGATTATTGTTAAAGATTTGATTTGATTTGGATCTTAATGAAATATTTATTATACCATCTTTTAGACGGAATTTGATTTCCATTTCTGCTTTGAATAAATCTGGTTATTCTTGTTCATCCAGGAATAAAAAATTTAGTTTGTTTCATGATTCAAAATGGCTGGTTCTAATTTTTTATCAGGTTACGATAATTTTTATTTAATTGATACGATTGCTTCTTTTAATGAATCATTGCATGTAAGTACTCGATGTGTAAGGCACAAGAGATTATATCACATTTCCAAGAGGAGAATTGAGAAACTTTTGTCTAACGAAATTCTCGATCCCCTTAACTTTATAGATTATAATATGTGTGTTAACTGTATAAAGGGAAAACAAACCAATAAAAGGAGACTTCAAGCCAACGGACTTCGGACGTCTTAGAACTTATACATATGGGCATTTGTGGACCATTTCCTACGGTTTCTTGGAATGGTCAACGATATTTTTTAATGTTCATAGTTGACTTTCAAGATATGACTATATATATATCTCATTCATGAAAAATCACAGTCGCTGGATGTGTTCAAAAACTATAAAGCTGAAGTTGAAAATCAACTCGGCAAAAAGATTAAAAGCGTCAGATTTGACCGTAGTGATGAATACTATGGCAGATATGACGATTTAGGTGAACAACGTCTAGGACCATTTCCTAAATTCCTAGAAGAATGCGGTATCATCCCCTAGTACACTATGTCGGTTTCACCCACTATGAATGTTGTTGCTGAAAGACAAAATAGAACGCTCAAGGATACGGTGAGGAGTATGATTACTCATTCTACCGTGCCAGAATAACTTTTGGTGAAACACTAAAGACCATGGCGTATATACTCAACAGAGTTCCAACTAAGGCCACTGATAAAACCCCTTATGAGCTTTTAATGGGCAAGATGCCTAGTTTGAAGCATGTATACATTTGAGAATGTCCAGCTGAGGCAAGTCCTTATAGGCCAAATAAAAAGAAACTGGACGCAAGGACTATCAGTTACTATTTTATTGGATATTTTGAAAGGTCTAGGGGTTATAAATTTTATGATCCCACAACTAAGATAATTTTCAAGATAGAAAATGCACAGTTCTTTGAGGATATGAGTTTGCGTGGGGGGAAAAAGGGTTACAGACTTTGCCTTTGTGGAAGAATACGTTGAAATTCCTCCAATTACCATTAACAATGACCAGATTAGGTTTCTATCCCTGACATTGTTCAAGAAGCAACTTCGAATCAAGATAATATCGTTGTATTTCCTTCTAAATGTCAACAACCCATTTCAAAAGAACAAAATCTACAGCCTCAAAAACCAATGCCATTAAGAAGATCTACTAGAGAGAAAAGTGCGATTCCAGATGATTAAATCGTATTTCTCCAAGAACATGAAGTTGACATTAGAGTGGTTGAAGATGATCTGATCAATTTTCATCAAGCCATGGAAATTTCTAACTTTCAAAAGTGGCTCAATGCCATGAATGAAGAGATAAAGTTTATGAAGGACAACGACGTGTGGGACCTCGTTCCATTGCCCAAAGATGCGAAACCCATTGGTTACAAATGGATATTTAAGACCAAGAAGGATTCGAAGGGTGATGTAGAGAGGTATAAGGCTCCTCTTATCACAAAGCGCTTTGCACAGAAAGAAGGCATTGATTATAAAAAGACTTTCTCTCTAATTTCTTCGAAAGACTCTTTCAGGATTATAATGGCATTGGTAGCGCATTTCAATCTTGAGTTACATCAGATGGATGTTAAGACAATGTTTCTCAATAGTGACATTGATAAAACAATTTATATCGTACAACCAGAAAACTTGTATCGAATGATGTAAAGCAAATGGTTTGTAAACTAAAAAAATCCATCTATGGACTCAAACAAGCCTCTCGTCAATGGTATTACAAGTTTTATCAAGTGATCATCTCATATGGTTTTAAGATGAATTTGGTCGATGATTGGAAGTATATTTTTCTGGTTTTATATGTCTAACATATTGCTTGTCGCAACGATATAAGCTTATTACACGAAACTAAGAGATTTCTAGCAAGCAATTTTGAGATGAAAGATTTTGGTGACGCCTCTTTTGTATTAGGAATTCAGATACACCGGGATCGTTATCGAGGTATTCTTGGATTGCCACAAATGAGCTATATCGAAAAAGTACTTAAAAGGTATGGCATGCAAGATTGTAAACCAGGTGACACCCCTGTGGCTAAAGGAGACAAGTTCAGTTTAAGTCAATGCCCTAAAAATGACTTGGAAATTAAAGAGATATAGAAGATTCCTTATTCTTCAACTATATGGAGTCTGATATATGCTCAGGTTTGTACGCGTCTGAATATAGTGTACATTGTTGGAAGGTTAGGGAGATATTTAAGTAATCCGAGAATAGATCATTGGAAAGCAGCCAAAACATGCGATATTTACAGATAACAAAGGACTACATGCTCACATACAAGAGATCGAATCAGTTGGAGATCATAGGTTATTCTAATTTTGATTTTGCGGGATATCAAGATAGTAGAAGATCTACTTCAGGCTATATCTACATGCTTGTTGTAGATGCTATTTCCTGGAAGAGTGCTAAGCAGACATTCATAGTTACTTCTATCATGGCAGTGGAGTTTATAACATGTTATGAGGCATCAAATCATGAAATATGACTGCGAAATTTTGTCATTGGTTGCGCATTACGGATAGTATAGAAAGATCACTTAAGTTATTTTGTGACAATAAATCAGCAGTGTTGTATTCCAACAATAACAGGAGCTCGACAAAATCAAAAACATATAGAGATAAAGTTCCTAGTTGTTAAATATAAGTTCAGAGTGGACAGGTGTTAATAGTGCATATCGGGACAAACTCCATGGTTGCGGATCCGCTTACTAAGGGACTGATACCCCAAGGTCTTTCATGAGCACACTGCTCATATGGGTATAATGTCTTTTGAGGATATCTAGTTTCAGTGGGAGTTTGTATTTCTGTGCTTTCCATTTTAGACATATGTACTGTCATTTTAGATATGGTTTATGATTAAAGTTATTTTGGTCATAAAGTTTTTTGGTTTATTATCTCTGAACTTGTTTAAAATGATCTCACTAAAGTATTAAGGTGGACCAGTTGGAAATATGTATGTTCAGATCACATCACATGTAATTTTCATGTAACACATCCATGCTTAATCCATGTCATTCAGTTATATCAATATACATGACAATTGATGAGTTTAGTTACGATAGAAGTAGCGAAAGCCGATTTGATCCTATGTTGATATGATTAATGAACTGGATTGTTTGGGGATGCATTCGGTAATGAAAGCAAAATTCTGAGTACTTATAAAATTATGTTTAACAATTATAAGGTAACACATTTCGCCCAAGTGGGAGATTGCAAGGATTTTAATCAAATATCCGGGCTTATATGTGAAATATAGTGTATTAAATTCAAGGCTATTAATTTTGGTTAAGCCTGCTTAAACTGATCTAATAAGATTTTGGTATTTTTAGTTTCGAAGTATCTAATTAAAGTGTGGGCCTTTATGTATAGAGACCAAGCCCATTCCTAATTTCATGATGGGCTGAATTAGGTTAACATGCCGTTAGTATATATATAGGATTATGGTCCTCGGATCATACATGAATTGTTCATTCTGTTCTGACTCCCATCATCAAAGAGAAATAAAGAACTACATGTTGATCTGGAAGAATAAAACCACATGACTAAATCATTGAATTGACCATGTCTGATTTAGGTATACTTTCGCTTTGGTTTACAAATTCTTGATGATCCAACATGAAAGATCATTGTAACTGTAACAATTTTCCCAACACTCATTACTCAAACGCAACTATATTAGGAACTATTTTCGCCCAAATCTTTTTTCGTTTGTCGATATTCATAGATGTTCTTTTGAAGAGCGTTAATTTTCGATGGTTGCTAAATTTATGTTGAAAAATCGAATGTGGATTAACAGTTTGTGATGTTGGTGAATTTGATTGACCTCAAAAAATGCGCCAATAGAATTCTGGCCACCTTCCCTCCACTTAGACAACACCTGCACACTGGAACACCCCATTAGGAGGCAAATGACGCCAGTCGGGAGAAGTCAACGAAGAAACGAAAGATAAAGAGAGTACAAGAGAGGGGGAGTGGATTTGGCTATGGTTAGATAACATACCTTATTGTGAATGAAACTCACATATATATATAGAAAAGTGGAAATAGGCCAAATGGGTTTAGTGAAATGGGTCCAAGCCCGAGCCCATTGTCCAATTTTATGGATATGCTCATAGGGGTGTTCATTGGCTTCAAGTCATTCATGTCAAACATCTTGAGCATGTCCAATATATACTTACTTTGATTGATGAAAACTTCATCACAAGTTTGCTTAATTTGGAGACCAATGAAGAATTTAAGCTCTCACATCATACTCATTTCAAATTCCATGCTCATGCATTTAGAAACTCTTCACAAAGGTATGTGTTAGTTGCACCAAATATGATATCATCAATATAATTTGAGCAATGATCATATCGTTCTTTTGAGTTTTGACAAAAAGAGTAATATCCATTTTTCCAATTGAAAAATCATTTGAAATTAGAAATTTGCTCGGTCGTTCGTACCAAGTCCTAGGAGCTTGTTTTAGACCATAAAGAGCTTTTTAAAGTTTGAAAACATAGTTTGGATGTTTGTGATCTTTAAGACCGGGTGGTTTTTCAAAAAACACTTCCTCTGGAATAAAACTATTAAGAAAATCACTTTTGACATCCATTTGATAAAGAGTGAATCTTTTATGACAAGCAAATGCAAGAAGCCTACGAATTGATTCTAATCTAGCCACCGGTGCAAATGTTTCTTCAAAATCGATGCCTTCTTCCTGATTGTAACCGTGGGCCACTAATCTAATCTTGTTACGCACAATTATTCCATTTTCATCACGTTCATTTCTAAACACCCGTTTAGTGTCGATGACGGTTTGATCATTTGGTCTAGCGACTAAACCCCAAACATTCAAATTGATTTAGTTCTTCTTGTATAACTAGAATCCAAAATTCATGAAACTAGGCCTCTTTGAAGTTTTTTGGTTCAATTTGTGAAATGAAAGCACAACTATTTAAATAATTTTTAGTAGAGGCTCTAGTAGTAATACATTTGGAGGGATCACCAATGATTAGTTCTTTAGGATGAAAAGGAAACCTCCATTCTTTTGGTAGAGATGAATCATTTTGGACTTTGGTTGGCTCTTCTTCACTTTGTTGAACATTTTCTCCCTCTTTATGTTCATCTCGTGGATCTTCCTTATTTTGATCTTCAATAGTCATTTGTTCGAAAGAAGTTTCCAACCCTACATCATTATCAACACCTTTCTCTTGATCTTGAGTTAGTTTCATTGAAATTGACATGCATTGATTGTTCAACGACTAGAGTTCTTTTGTTGAAAACTCTATAAGATTTACTAGTCGATGAATATCCTAGAAAAATTCCAATATCGGATTTTTAATCAAATTTCCCAAGTTTTCTTTTGTGTTAAATATAAAGCATTTGCACCCAAAGACTTTGAAATAACCGATATTATAAATTTTATTTTTCCAAAGTTCATATAGGGTTTTGGTTTTCTTTCGACTAATTAAAACTCTATTAACAATATAGAAAACAGTGTTAACGGCTTCAGCCTAAAAATATTTTGGCATTCTATTTTCATTTAGCATGGTCCTAGCCATTTCTTACAATTGAGGAGTTCTAGGAGTCGAGAAGTTATGTTCATATCCATTTTCATTGCAAACTCATCAAATGTGAGATTATCAAATTCTCCATCATGGTCACTTCTAATGGTTGAAATGGAGTATCATTTTCATTTTGAACATTTTCGCAAAATTGTTTGAAGAATTTTAGAGCTTTATCTTTAAGATTTAGAGAAATCATCAACAATGACGAAAGCATAGTGTTTTCCACCTAAACTAGTGGTTCTCGATGGTCCAAAAAAGATCAATGTGGAGTAATTGAAGTGGTTTTGTAGTTGATGAGTGTAATTTGGGTTTAAATGATCTTTTTACTTGTTTACCAAATTGACATGCATTACGAATTTTGTCTTTTTTGAACTTTAAATTTGGTAAACATTTGACAAAACAATTTTTCGTGATTCTTGAAATAAGTTTCATGCTAACATGACATAATCTCCTATGCCATAACCAATTATCTTCTTTCAAACTCACTGAACATTTTTTATCATTTTCAAAATCGATATTTATGATATAAACATTTTTGCTTCGGCTTCCTATAAATAATACCTCTTTATCCATAATGAGACATTTAGAAGAATCAAATTTGATATGATAGTCTTTATCACATAATTGACTAATATTAAGTAAATTATGTTTTAGGTAATCTACCAATAGTACATTTTCAACGGAATGAGAGATATGATTACCAATGGTCCCAATTCCGATGATTTTTTGTTTCCAAATGTGACATGACTTCCATCATTCTTTTTGAAATTCGATAGTATAGTTCTATCTTCGGTCATGTGCTTTGAGCACCTGCTATCCTAGAACCATTTGCTCGTCATCTTCTTCTGTATCTACAGTAATAATTCAACTTTTGATCGTTCGTACTAAAACAAACTTGGATCCTTGGTAGTTAGTTTTAGTGGATCCTCGATTCCACTCATTTTTACTTTCAAAGTGTAACTTCTTTTTGGTTAGACAATTGTTGACAATATGTCCATCCTTATTGCAAAAGCTACAAGTAGTTTTTGAGGGAATTGTAATTGAAGCTTTGACAAATAAATTTTTGACAGATTTTTGTTTCAAAAGTGGTTTATATCCAATGCCTCATTTATCAAAAACAATTTTTGATCACTGAGCATTAAATCAAAATTATTCTTCCCTTGAGTGAATTTATAAATAATTTTTGTTAAGTCTTCAACATTTTCTTTCAAAGACCAATTTTCTTTATACAATAAATCACAATCAACATTTGTCTTTTCAGTTTCTAAAATTTTCTCCACTTCACTTTTTAATAATTTATGTTTTTTAAGAATAGAATGACTAAGAGCGAGTTTTTCAAATTCTTCCAAAATTTCATCATAGGAGTAAGATAAATCATCGTATGAAAATTTTTCAATTGAATTTACCTCATCATCGATTGTCATGAAGCACACGTTGGCCATCTCTTCTTGACTTTTATTTTCCTTGCGATCGTCATCGTCGCTTTCATCCCATGTTGTTTAGAGTGCATTTTTCTTGAGATTTTTCTTTTTATTTGAACACTCGGTTCTCTTATGACCGAGATTGTCACAATCATAACAAATGATTTTCTTGCTTATTTCTTCGATCTTTTCCTCTTTCTTTCGAAATTTTTGATTGTTTCGAAAACCTCTCAATTTCTTGACAAAAAGTACAAGATCATCAGCTCTTCATCACTCATGTGTTCACTTGTAATTCCCTCTTCAGTTACCGATTTGAGAACAAGGCTCTTTTAATTCTTTTTTGCTTTTTCTTGTCTTTTTCTTGGTTTCGGCGTTGTTGAGCCCGTTTGTCATCAAGGTTCCATAGAGTTCCTCCAAATGATAAGAGTTGATATCTTTGGTATTCTCTATCAACATTCTTAATGAGCTTCAATCTTTCGATAGTGACCTAAGCATTTTGCTTACAAGCTCACCGTTAGTGAATTTACAATCAAAGCCCTTGAGACCATTAATAATATCGGTGAAGCAAGTAATCATGTCAAAAATATTTTCATCTTATTTGACCAAGAGATTAATCTTGGTTTTTCTACCTTACCAGTACCAACATGAGTGACTTCTAAAGCATGTCATATAACACATGTGTTATACGATTAAACTTATTTATATCTAAGGCACAATAAAGTAAGTGTTTGGCTCTAGCAGTCAGGGACAATTTTCGTTTATCATCTTCATCATATTCCTCTCTAGTTTTGGAATAGATTGGTCGAGTTTTCCAACAATTTTAATCATTTTGATTGGCACATAAGGACCATATTCAATGACTTCCCAAATATTATAATCTATTGATTCAATTTAAATCATCATTCTAATTTTTCAATAATTATAATGTGTGTCATCAACGAAGGGAGGTCGATTTGTGGATGCCCCTTGAGATTTTAAAAATTGTTGTGGTTAATCATTGCTCGAGATTGTAGAATCTTAATTTAAGAATGAGCACCTTGCTCTAATACCAATTGATAGCCCAAGAATAGCCAACCAAGAAGGGGTGAATTGGTTTTTTAAACTTTTTTCAAAAAATTAATCTAAAATCAAGCACATAATAATTAGATAGATTAATTCAAATAATAAGCACGAGTATGAAAGAAATAAGTGAAAAGAGATAGAGGTATAATTATGGAGGTTCGATCCAACGTAATGATCTATATTCTCCGTTCATGAGTAAGGTCAATTTCACTATGTTGATTGATTTGTGGTGCAATCCAACCCTTTACAATACTTCTTGTGACTTACATACAAGGAGCACCGATCATCATACAACGTTGAGTTTTACGGGTCCTTAACACGACCTACAAGTTTTAGAGAAAGTTGGATTTACAAATGAAATTTCTCTCTTAATAAATGATAAGATGACAATTAAATACCACGAGAGAAATATGCTAACACTTTAATAGATACCAATGAATGAACCTCAAGTGTTAGGTATGAAAAACTTCGATGTGCAGAATGATTTTCAAAAATTAATTTGATCAAAAAAATTTCAAAGCTAAAATGATTTGATGATAATAAATGAGATGAGAAATCAATATAATTTTACTCAAAAATATCTCACTTGAACGCTCTTCAATATTATAATGAATGGCAAGTGAGTTGGTATTTATAGAAGTTGAAAAACATCAAAAACTCTATCAAACCAGACGATCATCCAGATGTCCAGTACTGTTCCCGATGACTGATTTCGTCATTGCCGTCAGAAACCAAAATGGTCGAAATATTGACCGTTACGGATGAACCGGACGTCCGGTTCACCATCCGGACGTCCAGATGGACTGAAATCTTCGGTTGTTCTCGTTTGATTGTTTGAAACAATATAGGCTTATAAATGACGTTTTTACTTGATTGTTCAAGGTAAGTGATGCTAGTAGGTTTGAAAATTAAATTAGGATTCTTATCTTTGAATAATTAATTTTGTGCAAACTTTTTACAAAGTAGATTTTTCTCTTGCATAAAAATTCATTACTTGAGCTTCCAATAAGTCATTTGCTAAGGATTAAAGTATTTCACCTTTACAAATGAGTTCAAGTATCTAGTTCTAATATCTTCGATTGATTTGACGTGAGTACTCGATTTGTCTCCGATTGTGAATGCTCGAATCCATCTTGAATTTTCTTGATCATCAACTGTAAGTCCTTTGATAGCAATTGTTTTGTCTCCAATTTGATCAACATGTAACAATGAAAAGTCGAATACAAATGTTAGCGATAAAACTACTTTGTTTGTTATAATCAAAATATAAGATCAACCATAGGTCAACACCCTATATGATGGATAGTTCATCCATGCAGAGGCTTCTCCCACGAGTTTTTGTCATTGGGAGGCATGTGCTATTCCCTTCAATGAATTAGGATATAGTTCCTTTTAGGATACAGCTATTCGTCGAAACCCTACATTTCTGTGCATGGTGGATGGTTCATCCATGTAGACGCTTCTCCCGTGGCTTTTTGTCAATGGGAGGCATGTGCTATCCACTTCGACAAATTAGAAAGTTATTTCTTTTAGGATCCACTCTTCTCTGCATGGTAGATGGTTGATCAGTACAGAGGTTTTTCCCATGACTTTTTTTCCATATAAGGCATATGATGTCAACCTTAAAGAATTTGGATCCAAGGAGCACATTCTTTCATACATGGTGGATGGTTCATCCATGTAGAGGATAATGTAAGCTCTGAAGATAAGTAGATATAACATAGCTGAAGCAAAAGCAAAGCTCTAAAGGATAGGCAGCCGTAATACAGTCAATGCTGAGGCACAATGAACTTTTTGAAGATAGATATAGCTATATTATAACTAGTGCAGAGGCGTAATGAGTACTCTAAAGATAAATGCTGCTACAATGAAATATCTCGTATGGTAAGGCATCTAGTTGAGTGGGGAATAAATATTGAGCAGGTGGCTCTTGAACTATTGAGACTTATAAGGTAGTCTCAAGTTAGATGAGGTCTCATAGATAAGACTGACAATAGTGAAAGGCGAGGAATAAGCATCTGGGGAAGTGAAGAATAAACATTCCACGAATATCTTTTCTCAGCTATTGGAGACTTAGAAGTTAGCCTTGGATGAACGAGATCTTACAGCTAGGCTCGACGATAGTGAGAGAAGAAGAATAAACATCTCGCGAAGCCATGAATAAGCATCTTACAAGGCGAGGAATAAACATCCCTCAAATAGATCTCAAACTATTGGAGTTTTATAAACTGCCCTTGAAATGACGAAGTCTTACAGCTAGGCTCAAAGATAGTGAGAGGCGAGGAATAAACGTCTCACGAAGCCAAGAATAAGCATTAGGCGAGGCGGGGTATAAACATTCTGCGAATAGATCTCAAACTATCGAAGTCTTATAAACTGGCCTTGAAATGATGAGGTCTTCAGCTAAGCTCGACGATAGTGAGAGGTGAGAAATAAACATCTCGCAAAATCAGGAATAAGCATCTGGCAAAGCTAGGAATAAACATCTTGTGAATAGCTCTCGAACTATAGGACTCTTATAAACTGGCCTCGAAATGACGAGGTCTTACAGCTAGACTTGACGATAGTGGGAGGCGAGGAATAAAGATCTCTCGAAACTAGGGATAAGCATCTGGCAAAGAGAGGAATAAATATCCCATGAATAGCTCTCGAACCATTGGAGTCATATAAATGGCCTCAGATAGAAGAGTTCTTATAGCTTGGCTCGACGATAGTGAAAGACGAAGAATAAATGTCTCACAAGGCCAGGAATAAACATCTGGCGAGGCGGGGTATAAACATCTCATAAATAGATCTCAAACTATCGAGTCATATAAACTGACCTTGAAATGATAAGGTCTTACAATTAGACTCGACGATAGTGAGAGGCGAGCAATAAACATTTCTCGAAACCAGAAATAAGCATCGACAAAGCGGTGTCTAAACACCCACAAATAGATCTCAAATTATCGAAATCTTATAAATGGCATCGGAATGACAAGGTCTTACAGCTAGGCTAGACAATAGTGAGAGGCGACGAATAAACATCTCGCGAAGCCAAGAATAAATATCTGGCCAGGCTAGAAATAAACATCTAGTGAATAAATCTCGAACTATCGAAGTCTTATAAATTGGTTTCAGAATGATGAGGTCTTATAGCTAGGCTCGATGATAGTGAGAGATGAAGAATAAACATTTCATGAAACTAGTGATAAGCATCGGCAAGGCAAAGAATAAACATCCCGCGAAACCAAGGACAAGTATCTACTATCAAAATCCTATAAGCGGTCTCAAATAGATGAGGCCTTACAACTTGGCTCGACAATATTGAAATATGAGGAATAAATCTCACAAAGTCAGGAATAAGCATATGGCGAGATGGGGTATAAACATCCCGCAAATAGATCTCAAACTATTGGAGTCTTCTAAACTGATCTTGGAATGACAATGTCTTACAGTTAGGCTCGATGATAGTGAGAGGTGAGGAATAAACATCTCACAAAGACAAGAAATAAGCATAACGAAGAGGGGTATAAACATTCAACAAATAGATCTCGAATTATCAGTCTTATAAACTGGCCTCGGAATGATGAGGTCTTACAGTTAGGCTCAACGATAGTGAGAGACGAGGAATAAACATCTCGCAAAATCAAAAATAAGCATCTGGCTAGACGAGGAATAAACATCAGTGAATAGATCTCGAACTATTGAAGTCTTATAAACTGGTCTCGAAATTACGAGGTCTTACAGCTAGTCTCGACAATAGTGAGAGGCGAAGAATAAACATCTTGTAAAACCAGTGATAAGCATCTGGCAAGGAAAGGAATAAACATCCTGCGAAATCAGGGACAAGTGTCTAGTGAGCTGGGAAATAAACAGCCCGTGAATAACTCTCGAACTATCAGAATCCTATAAGCGGTCTCCAATAGATGAGGTTTTACGACTTGACTTGATGATAGTGAAATACGAGGAATAAACACCCCACGGAGTCAGGAATAAGCGTCTAACGAGATGGGGTATAAACATCCCGCGAATAGATCTCGAACTATCAAAGTCTTATAAACTGACCTTGGAATGATGAGGTCTTACAGTTGGGCTCGACAATAGTGAAAGGTGAGGAATAAATATCTCACAGAGCTAAGAATAAGCATCTAGCGATGCGAGGAATAGATATCCCGTGAATAGCTCTCGAACTATCGAACTCTTATAAGTGGCCTCGAATAGATGATGTCTTACAGCTTCGCTCAACAATAGTGAGAGCCAAAGAATAAACATCTCGTATGGCTAGGAAATGCTTCCTTTTTAAAGGCAGGCACGTCTGACGATTTCCTCCTCCTTTTTTCAAGGAACGAGGATTCCAAAATATGCCACATCTTCATTTATTCAAAGAACTAGGATTCCAAGATACTGTATCTTCTTTTTTAGGAATGATGACTCCAAGATATTGCATCTTCCTTTATTTAAGGAATAAGGTCTCTAAGATGCCACATATTCCTTTATTCAAAGAATGAGGACTCCAAAATGCTGTCTATGATAATAAAACATCCACGAGTCAGAGCTCTTCTTCAATAATAATAATGAAAAGATCTTGAACTGGGGATCACCTTCAATTACGAAATTAGACATTTGGTCAAGTACTTTCCATGTATTAATGACCATTCACAAGAATCCCTGCGATGGTGGTAGTGACAGTGTAACCTAAAGCAAGTAAAACCTTTATAATAGAGTAAAACGGGTTGCCCATGACTACTTTTGAGCTAAAAATTTAATCGAACATTTTGTATAACGAGTGAGATATCTCATAGTGTTGAATTTCTCTTCAAAAACCACAATTTGTATTAATAAAACCAACCACCGTTGAAAATCTCTTAAGTTGTTGATGTCGATTTGTGCCATTGGAGATAACTGGTTTAGCTGGTGATGTCGCACAGTTAAAAGCCCATCCTTGAGAAGTTAAGAAAATAGGGGCCCAATTCTAGAAGAGATGCAGTAGGGTGATAAAGGTAGTAGACTCAATGAAATAAACCCTTTAGCCACATAAAATACAAAAGAAAATAATAATTGGCCCAAATACATCCAAGCCCATCTACCAACTCTAGCAGCTTCATATTAGTGGCGTGAATCAACTAAATAATTGGGAAAAATTCATTGGTCATAGATTTTTAAATTCGTTGGTCACAGATTATTTCGAGGTTACAGATTTTTTTTGAGTCACGTATTATCAAATTTTTAGGTCATAGTTGAGTAATTGGTCACAGATATTACCAAACATTTGGTCACAAACTACCAAACATTTGGTCACATACTACCGCCGCTTGGTCACAAGTCACAGATCAACCACCACAAACTAACCAGTCACAGAACATGGTGAAAAATTGAACCCCAACAACAACAAATCCGCCACCACCAACACTAGATCTGCCACCAACGACTGCAAACATAAACAGCCATCAGCCAACCACGGATCCGCCGCACCGCATAACACAATCAAAAAAATCACATTATCACAACCACAAGCTAGCAGTAGCGTCTTACGCTAACCACAAACCACCACACGCTGTTGTGGGGTAGCAGCAGCGTCTCACGCTGTTAACCACAGATCCGTCATACCTACTACTACACCACCGCATAACACAACCAAAAAAATCACATTATCACAACCACAAGCTACTGAGCTAGCAGTAGCGTCTCACACTAACCACAAACCACCACACGCTGCTGTGGGGTAGCAGCGGTGTGAGGCTGCTGCGATTCGCGAAAGCGACATAGCAGCGAAATCGTGAATCGTAGCAGCAGCACTGCGATTCGTAGGGGGGATGGGGATGGGAGGTGGAGGGCAGAGAGGGGGAGGGGAGGGAAGGCGATTCAGGCTAGAGAGAGGGGAGGGGAGGCGTTTCAGCCTTTCAGGCGAGAGAGAAAGGGAGAAAGGGGAGAGGGTAGAGAGTGAAAAATTAGGGTTAGAGTATTTATATAGCACCTGCTTTTTGAAGAATGAAATTTGGTCCCTGATTTTTGAATTTGAAACTTTAAACACCTGCCTCCATGTAATTTTCTCTAAATAATTTCAAAAATCTCTGCAGCTACTCTATCTTTTCTTTGAATCAAAACCTAAATTGCTAAAGCTATGATGTGTAATGTGTAAGTCTGCTTTTCAACAACAAAGGAACATATTCCCATGTGCTCAATCGGAGTTGAGAGAGATGGAGCAGATGACTACCTCTTCGATGGCCACCTCTTCGATGGCCACCAGAGGTTTTAAAAGTAGACTTATCTCAACGGTGGTCGTCGGAGTAGGACCTGACCAAGACTTTTTATCAAGCGGGTAGAGTGCAAAGTCAAATTTATCCAACTCGCTGCATATACTAGAACAAGTTTTCTCTCTTTCTGGATTCACTTCTTTGATTTCTTCATTTTCACCCAAATCTGGTCCATCCAAAAGGCCAAGAATTTCAAGAACGACATTTAGTGTATAATGACCCGAACAACATTATTCACCTAGATGGGCCCCTTCTCGCAGGGGAGACCCCTCTCCAGTGAGCAATCCCGACTACGCAGACTGCTACGACCCAAAAATGCTTAGACCAAACGCGTGACCCAGTTGATGTCTATGTACTACCACCTGAAGGTCTACCCTCGAGAGTACCCTAGAGTAGTTTTCATTAGTTTTTGTTCATTTTTCATTTATTGTTTCTTGTATTTCATTTTGAGACATTTTTAGCATTTTTCACTTACTAGAGGTCAGGTATATGCCCCCCTCATCTACTTCATTTTATTATGATATAAAATGACCACTAGTGGTCTTTGCTTAAAAAAATCTCAAGAACGAGCTCATCTGTGTGGGTTTTTAAATTACCAAGGCCGGTGTATCTTAAATGTGTGATGAAGTACTGATGTAAAGATTTCCTAGTGGTTGGACCCTATGGGGGTGTGATTATGCCAAACCTTTCAAGCTGAAATTATCTTCTTCTTTCTCTCTTGTTTCATATACTTCTTCTTTTTCAAATTCTTGATTTTTGGGAACAAAGTTTGGTTTTTTATATTTCTTGATACAATACTCAAGTCTTCAAAAGGATACCAAATAAATCCATTGAAATTTTGTTTTTTCTCCATTTACATAAAATTACGAGTAGCTTTCTCTTGATGGGATTTCTACTTCTTTGAGTCCTAGAAAATGTTTCAAGAAAATTTGCTTTGAAATGTGATGCCGAAAAACTTCCTTTTTCAAATAAGCTTGTTGCATCCATTTTTGTGGTTATTTTGTGTTTTTTCTCGTTGTCTAGAATATATTCAATGTATGATTTCAATATATTAATTACTAATTTGTGATCAAGATGCTTATTAGTGTTTATTTTGAGTATATAATATATTCAATTTGTCACCTCTTAAATTTGACTATTTTGCAGTTTTGAGACGAGTTACTATAATTTTATAGCCAAGAATTGTGGCATATGTGCTTTTGTGTTGTGTGTTACGTTTATGTATATGACTCTGTAATTTATGATTTGATGTTATAATTGTGACTTAGTATTCTTTTGATATTTTTGCAGTAATGTCCTATGTTCACGTTTGCTTATTACTATTAGTGATTTGGATAATAATGTGGATGTGAAAATTGTGACTTTCTCTATAGAATGTGACTATCCAGGATATTTTGTGTATTTCATCACCATTCATAATACATCCTATAGTTTCGAAGAATTAAACAACTTTAACAAAAAAATTGCCCCCTACTTGACATTGCAGTGTTGGCAGCAGATGTTTGGGTACAAAAATCGACTTTTTAAACAGTTCGATAATAAAATATCATGTGACATTATGTCAAGGAAGTGGACAAAACTTTCTGGCAATTTAACATGATTTGAGTTTCGAATTTGGGTATAGAATTAAACAATGTGACCTAAAATTTGTGTCCCTAGAATTGGGACTATATGATTTGAAATTATAAGGCTTCATGAAGGCAATGAAAGGAACATAGTCAAAACTAATAAAAGCAATCCCAAAATTATAATATTTAAATCAAAGTATCAAACATCCATAAAACTAAATTACAAAATTGTTTAATGCTCGCATTCATTTTGACGAAAGTAAAGTGTTTTAGGATACGTGACTTCTAGTGATTGTGATTGAAGCAATTATTCTTCGACGACAGTATCAAAGAATCATCAACAGTGTGGGGAAATGGGAATTGAAAGTTCGATTAACCTACTACTAATTGAATACTAAACCATTTTGTTGTCGAAAAAAAAAATTTTTTTTTTTTTTTTGTTTACAATTTAAATTTCAATGTCGTCATTCCTACAATGAAAATGTGCATAGACATAAGCATAAATGATGAAATGAATAATTGAACTAATTTCCTAAACACTCATTCACTAAATAATTTAAAAACAATAATGCTTAAAATTAAATACTAAATATAAAAATAATTATACTAAAAACCAAGATGTTGGTTCACAAATTAGTTAAATTATGACTCTTCGCCCTATACAAAATTACAAATGAGCAACAAACCAACAAATAGAACTACTTACAAAACACAATTAAGTAATCCTTTAGAGAAACTTATTATATATAGAGATTTAATTATATAGAAATTAAAGCTAACAACTGTGGAACCCAAGACGGAGTATGCATTCACAAACAGTCGAGCTACACTGCCAGGGAGCTAGTAACATGGGAAATTCAGGCTGATGTGGCATTTATTTAAAAAACGAGAAAACGAAACAAAAAGGCAGGAAATGGGTTTCAATTTACATCAAACTCATTTTCATAATTCTCCCGAAATTTGAAAAACGCGACTGTAGCCGAAACCCTACTCCGTCCAATCGAATGGTTCATCGCCGAATGCTTCACCATCTCTAGCCACTCACCGTCGAAGGGTTTATCGCCGTATTTTTGCACCACCCCACCATGCCTTGCTTCATATTTCTCTCTCATCTCCCACATTTGTCTTGCATTCTCTCTCACCGCTGGCCACTGATTCTTTGATTTCGACGGATGTACTGGGGCCCACTAATTCCTTTTCATTTCTTAGCTTGAAAACTCTAGAAAGTTCAAGATTAGCCCTGAAATTGTTGAAGATCGAAGCACTTTTATTTATTACTCTGTAATGTGTTTATAAATGCAATGGGGGAGAGAATGTTTTTTTAAATCTTTAAAAAAAGTTGCTCATTTGCAAGTTTAGATTTGAGATTTGATTCCATCGCCGTATTTTATCCAGCAACCCACAGTGAGTAACCCACATATTCGTTCGGTGTGGATTACTGGTTTTGCTGTTGTTTCAAAATTAATTCCAATTTAAATCTCTGGTGTTTGGTGTTTTTTGCTGTTGTTTGGTGCCTATGTGTTTTAGTTGTGTTGTGGTTGCATATGTAGTTTTCCCATGCAGCTTCTGATGCTTCACAAATGTTTGTTTGTAGTTTAGAATGGTCGAAAGGAACTCTGAAATTTGTCATAGTTGTAGAGTTAAGACCCACTTCTTCAACAACTTCCCAAGGAAACGCCTATGCCCGTCATGTAAGGGAAATTATTCGTTTGTTACAACAATAAATGTAGATTTTAGGAATGGATCAAGTGGCGCATCTAGTAGTGTTAGCTATACATTTGTTAACCCTGTGATGAACGAAATAGTTGACGAAATGTCCCGCAGTCTTGAATCTCGAATTCGACCGACCGACCAAGAAGATCTCAGGATTTCGGTTGACATAACAATCTGAATGGACAAAGTAAGTGTTGTACGGAATGCAAAAGGGAACATGCCTTCTTGATTAGTGGATATTGTTCAAAACTTTTGTTGCAGATTAGACAATTGACAAACTATGTTTGTGTATGTAACTTGAATTTTCACCCTTTTGTTGAAATGGAGATGGATATATCTAATGTAGTGATGAGTTCTCTATTATCTCAAATCTCTACTTAATTAGTCATTTAGCTGTGTATTTTGTTGATTGTGAATACATATGCAAACTGAAGTATCCATTTTGAGAATAAGCAACATAAGATGGTAAATCCAGTTCTTACACTACCATGAAAGCAACAAATTGAATGTGTAAGCATTTTCATTCACCAAACTTGTCTTTAACTTCTTTTACAAGGTCTTAGATAGAATTGTGCAAAACTTAAAAAAAAACAAAGAAGAACTTCGAATACCTAAAGTGCCATGGGAGCCACAACATTTTGCGGAATGATCCATTCTTTGGTTTTATATTTACCAATAGAACAATTATTATATAGTATTGTCCATTTTTATTTATAAGCACAAAACTTAAAACAAACAAAATATTATAATCCATTTGACTTGGTAACAAAAGGTGAAAATAAACTTAGTTTGAAAGAATACTATAGACCACTCTACGGAAACATATATAGAAGTAACAGATGGGAAATATATAGACTATGATAGATTAAATAGACCACTCTATGGAAACTAATATTTCATTACACAAAACCCGACTACATAAAGATCCGATCTTTTCTTCACAATGAACTTCATTGGATTACAGCATAAAAAATTGGAGATTCAAGATAGAAGCTTTTCACCAGATTACAGCATGAAATAGACACATAAATATAACGTATAATGGAGTTATGGAAGCAAAAGATATGGTTATTCAACACCAAATACTCATATAAATAAGCTAGCTATAAATCTAAAATGAGAACCACAAATGACTTGCCCCAATCTCATGTCATAGCAAAAACACTTCAATTTCGAGAACTTTTGAAAAGTGCAAGAAAAAGACATAGTAAAGATAAAGGAAATACAGAAACCCCTATGTAAGAAGGTGACAACTCAATTCTGTGAAACAAAAACTTCATTTGCACTCAACACCAACTTCAGCAGCATGCCTAGGCTTATTTTTCCTCCTACTTCTATTTGGTTTGAACCCAACGGACTTGATCAAGACAGGAGCGTTAGTTTTGATTCTCACTAAATCTGCATTTCATTAACTTGAGAAGACCTATATTATAATGCAATACGAATAGTTAGAGATGCTGAAATGATAGATTGAGGTCCAACCCCATAGATCGAAGACGGTAAATGTTGTGAAAGAGAAAATGGTGTAGGGATGGCAGGTTGTGAAAAGGAAAATGGTGACGACGTGGAATAATGTTGTTCTTGAGCTGGCTCAACGTTGATTGTGCCCTCTGGCATATTACTTTGTCTCGATTTAGGTCTCTTTCCTTCTCTATTGTTGATGTCGAACTGGCATGTTCATGTATAAAAATAATCAAACTAAATATACTTCAAATTCGTTGCAGATTATAGGCAAACATTTGAACATACCTTTGATTTCTTTGAAGTCGATTCCAATGGGCTTTTCTTCCTAAGTATCTTAGGTGCACACTTTCTTCAAGTAGATTTTGGATCCTGTATGTTCCCGCTTAATGTATTTTGTGAATCAGTACAATGACTGGGTACTTGAGAAGCATCCTAAGAAACTTGATTACTTCCACTACTCGACTTTGCCCTAATAAGAACAGACATTAGTTATTTATCCAGTCCATTATCGAACGTAACCAGCACTCATAATCTGTAGCAAGGTCAGCAACCAGTGCAAAAGCTTGACACATCTCGTCATATCTCAACTGTCCTAGAGTAGTAACTAATCCATCGTAGTTCACCGCAACCCTCGCGTGTACTCTACTAACATCTCTTCTCCATCTCCACAGTATATACCTCTCTGTCCGCCGTGTCACATCATTACAGATCAGTACTGCGATCGTATGCCGACATATTATTCCCTGAAACTTAAACAAGTGGCAGTTACAAATAATATCACATTTCTCTTGCTGAAATGAGACCCATAATGTTTTTTTCCTTCGACAACCCTCATAAGTAACAACCTGCCGTACCTCGTACATCATCCCCAAACATCCCTCAGAAGTAGCTATGATTTCAAATAAACTTTCCCCGTGAACTCCACCTAAGCCTCCTTGAATTTCGAAATGGTGTAAACTGACTAAAACTGTTTCTCCGTTTCAAATTGTGTAGTACAAGGTACCATTTGAGAGAATGACTTGAAATCAGCTTGGAACTCCTTTTCAACCTTATTCCTCAGTGCACGTTCATATTGTTCGATAAATGTCTTCAAAGATGTCTTTGAATGTACATACCCATCGAAGAATGCATTCATACTTTCACTTCTTTGTGTTGTTGACATCCCAGCCCAGAAAGTAGTTCTCAAAAAGCACGAAACCCAATGACATATGTTCTCATACTATTCGACGACCAATCATTGTCTTGCAAGCTAAACTTATCAATCATTGCTCTCCAACAGTCTTCAAATTCTTGAACAAACTGCGAATCATATACCAATTCTTGTATGGCCCCAAATATTGAACCATTATCTGCGTGGTAACCGACATTTTCTGGAAACTTCTTCATAATATGCCACAAACATCATCTATGCTTTGTATTTGGAAAAACTATCTCAATTACATTTTGCATTGCCCTATCTTGATCTGTAATTATTCCTTACGAAGCTTGACCGCGCATGCACTGAAGCTATGTTATGAACAACCAAACAAAAGTATTTGTGTCTTTGTTCGATAGTAAACCACAACCAAGCAATGTTGATTGTCTGTGATGATTCACGCCAACAAAAGGAGCGAAAGGCATATCTACTTATTGGTAAGATAAGTGGTATCAAATGTAACAACATCGTCGAGCTCCTTATACAATTGCCTACACCGATTATTGGCCCAAAATACATTTTTAGTTATGACTCATACTGAAGTAAAAGCCCGAGCATTGCGCTTGCATTTTTGAAAAATAGGATTGTATTGCTGCATCGTCTTTGCCAAGTCTTAATCACCTCACTTGTTCTATATAGTTCCGACAATCCTTTTCAATGCAAGTCATGTTCTCATAATCACTTGCTTCTACAACTGTAGAGCTATAAATTTTGTGCAACGAAATTCCTACCAAATCATTCACTTGAAGCTTCCGTTTGACGTGTGTACTTAATTCTATGTTACATCGATATAACCTCGACTTTAATGGACTTGTTTCATGATTGTGGTCAAGGTGGGCCATGTTAATCCTCCAGATTCCATGGATATCAGAAGATGCAGAGATCCTGACTTTACAACCCACCCAAATTGTTGGTTAAGGCTTCAAAGAACCGCTAGTGTCACTACTTCTTCAACTTTCACGACTGTATGTCAAAGTCACATACCGCAGAACTCCATCTACATCCTTTTTCGAATTCTTTTTTTTTCACTGGAAAATCTACCACATAAGCATACTTTTTGTACAACTGAAACATCTCATTCTCATATTCGAACAGTATACCCACCTCAAGCACAATCACACCTTTTCTCCCTAACGTTTTACCTTTCACTATATTCACGATTTTCGTAGCGTTCTCATTATCAGATTCCCCCAAATGTACATCACCATACGTTTCTCCTTCCACTGTCTTCACAGTTTCCATAACATTATCATTATCAAATTCTATTAAAATATCAACATACTCGTCTTGCACGTTATCCATAATTTCTTTGCTGCAATACAAACATTGGTCACGTTCATCACAATAAGCACACAGTAGAATGTTTTCCATTCGTATCATTTGATGGAAAAGAATTAATTCTAAATGTTAATTTTAGAAAATAATAAGGCATAAAAGAAATGTGAAAACAAAAAAGGCAAACAAAGTAGAGGAAAAAGAAAAGATGGTCAAATTGAACCTCGAAGACCTCTCTTTGTAGCATTTGGCTTTGACTTTCTTTATCGAAATTCTAGCTAGGGCTATCCGTGGGTCGGTTGGGTTCGGTTCACTTTAGAACTGAACCGACCCAAAACTTTCGAGTATTTGATAAATGGAACTATCATGTCCAGATATAATTATAAAACCGTTCGGGTTCGGTTCCGATCTGTACCATAATTAATTTTTTTAATATTTACAGCAATACTACATAAATACAACTAATGGCATTTCATTCGTAACTTTTACAAATTAAAGTAGCCCAATTCAAAAACATATAAATAACTAGCCATCCAATAAGATTAATTCAATACATATAAATACTAAAAAATAGATATTAATATTACATCAATACTACATAAAGTAAATTCATTTACTTTAAACAGCTTGTCTGCATAAAGAAAATGAAATATAAATTAAAATTTATAAAAATAAAATATTTAAGTATTGGTAATACTTACCAACTATTTGATTTAATCATCAATTGCTTGACTTGTCATGGCAAGAAACTCTACAAGCATAATTGAAAAGAAACAATTAACAAACACAAATAAACTAAAAATTAAAATTATGAAATAATCTAATTTATTTAATTAATTTGCTAATTTGTTTTAAAAAATAAAATAATTTAATTAATTCAATATAAAAAATAAAAAAAATTATTTAGTTTCGATTCTTATTCGATTTTTCGGTTCTTGGTCTAGACCCGAGACCTGACCCAAATCCATCGGTTCTCGATTCGGGTACCCATTCGGGTATTTAACTTATGAAGAATCGCTCGATTCGGGTTTGGTTCGGTCCGATTCAGTTCGGGACTTTTGGACACCCATAATTCTAGCATTTTAAATTTCTTCCATTTTGTACCCTTCCATTGATTATTATTATTATTATTATTATTATTATTATTATTATTATTATTATTATTATTCCCTTCTAAAGAATGGCCACTTTCTTGAATTTATTAATTGTCTTAACATTTGTTAATATAATATACTTCGAGGAATAAAGAACAACATAAACATCCTTGGAAGTTCTAGCCATGCAATATTAATTAATTTCTACTTCGATAAAGTTTATGCAATGAGTATGATTTTTGGACAAATTTGACATCAACGAGAATCTTTCTTAAGCTGGAAACTTTATTTTTAAATGCAGTATAAATTACACTTTAATGGGAGATTCGAGCCCCTCCTCCTCCAACCCTAACACGATTTAGATTCAAATTTTTCTACATGGGATGCTTTAAATCGATGAAGAAGAATATGGGACGTTTATGAAGAGACGTGTAAATGAAAATTTACATAAATATTTTTTTGTCCGGCCTAATTTGATTCATGTTTACATAAACTAATACAGAACTCATGTTTAAAGTATATGTCACTCATGTTTCAAAAGTCACTCACGAATATTCAAAAGTCACTCACCTTGGATAGTTGGATAGTCTTCTTCTCTACATGCAATGAGGAGTGGATGGGCTCACTTGGATTGGCCGAAATTTGACGAAATCAAAGTAAGATTTACTGGCGTCGATGGTTAGGAAACAGGGGAGCAATGGTTTTCAATTTTGCATTATCCAGCTTTTTCAAATTGGGGGAGTAAGTCAACCGGGTTCATTATTTCCTCCCTTTACAGCCCTTCCTTCCATTCTTTTTCCAACAATGCCACGTCAATCATTTTTAAAATCCTATCACCAACGTTGTCACTAAACTTGACCATTTAGATTAATTGATTCAAAAATACTGGAATTTAAAACAAATTGAGAACCAGAGCTACAACCAATGGAAAACTTAGAAATTGAAAAATGCCAATGCTAATTATTTTTTTCCACATTAACTCAAAATATTAAAGATAAAATCTTATTATTATTATTATTATTGTTGTTGTTGTTGTTGTTGTTGTTGTTGTTGTTGTTGTTGTTGTTTACAGTCACTCACTACTGTAGTAGCCCCACGTGATATATATGTGGTGATTAGTGATTTGATGCATCAGTGTTCCAAAAAACGCGTATTAGCGCAAAGTGCGGGCAAAACGCATTGCTTTGACACTGAATCTAAGCACGCTTTATTATTATTATTATTATTATTATTATTATTATTATTATTATTATTATTATTATTATTATTATTTCCCTTTTAAAAAAATATATTTTATTTGACTTTAGTTTATTAATTTTTTTTAATTTTTTAAAAGGTTTTCTTTTACTTTAATTTCAAATTTTTAAATGATTTTATCTGTAAAAAAGTCATAAATGACTTTATACCATAATGATTTAGAAAAGATTTAAGTTATGGTGTTATCTATCCATAGTGACTCTAAGCTATGGTGCTATCTATATTAGGGTCAAATATCGCAAATAAAGCTCGGATACCTCTTGAATGTACACGTGTTAATCGATTTTAATTAACTATTTTAGACTCTGTGATAAGCAGTGGAATTATTAAATTAGCAATCAACAAGTAACAAGTCATTTTTAATTGTTTTTAGGTGATTAGTCTAACAAGTTCAATTATCTTGTGATTTGAATACCACAATCAATAATTAAAGCATTAAATAACACCAAAGATGATAACGGAAAACCTTAATTAGGTAAAAATTTCGGGCACTTTACCAGACAATAATCCACTATAAATCAAAGCAAACTTACACTGCGGTCCAGATCCGTCTACCTCGTAGAACTTTTGACCTCAATTCCTGGAGTCTTCTTTGATTCTATTGGAGGTGTGCTCCTTTAAAACAAATCTCGACTCCTGGTTTATACCTTAGCCTTCTTAGACTGCATGTTCCTGACACCATATCCGACTCTTGGTACCCCACCTTAGTCCTCTTGAATTTGTGCTTCTACAATAGCTTCCAATTTTGGGTATCAATTTATCTTTAGTGGATTAGGAGGTTCGGTGTTTAATAAGAAGATCTTGTGTGTTTTGATCTGTGGTTTAATGTGAAACGGTATGGCTAGATCAACAAATCAAAGTTTGGATGAATTTATGGCTCGAATAATATGGTGGTTGAATCTGTCATTAATGAATGTGTTTTGGATATTTGAACGAATGATCTCTATTGAAAAAAAAATATGATTCAACTCGCCTTGAGACATTCATGGGGTTAACTATTTATAGAGAAAAGTGTTTGGGATAAAAATGAATTGAAATATCAAGTGTTAGAAACAAAACATAATTCTACATCATAACACTGTCGCTCGAGCACTGGGCTAGCGACGCACCTATCGCTCGAGCACTAGGCAAGCGATAGTAATTCTACTTCTGTCGCCCGTGCGCCGACTAGGCCATAGGCTTGAAAAAATGCACCCTACTCGATATCAACTTCTTCAAGTCCGAATCTTGATCTTTTTATTGGATTTCTTTGACTTCTTTTTGGACTCTATCAATCCCATACTAATTCTACTATAACTTGGACTTTTATAAACCTAATTTAACTTTGATTATAATATTATAAAATTCGAATAAAAATCTAATAAATTATGATTTTTGTCTCAGGAAATTGTTAATTACAAATTAGACTTTACAATACTGATCATTCATTGATGTCTACAATCGATTCAGTTGATGCTAAATCCCCTCATATCTCTGTTTATACCTCAATTCCAACTCATCTTGTCTCTGAGTGAGCTACACCTGCATGGCCTCAATTCGACTAAGGTGAAGGACAACGGGAATGGAACAGTTGAGCCTCAACTTCCTATGGTGGGGCACTTGTTACTAGTGAACTGCCAAATTATCATGTTAGTTATCACAAGTTTAGAATAAACTACCTCCTCTGCTAGGGACATCACAATTTCCCCTTTTCTACATAGACCATAAATTAAAGAAGAGTAACATAAATCGAAAATGGTAGAACCATTAAGAATATGCAAAAAATTGGTCTAAATAACCATGCCCACATCCATTTTAAGGCCCCTCTGAATGGCAATGTTCAATAATGTCGGTTCCTTTGTCACTTCACTAAAATTACTTATGGGCAATAGCTTAGAACAAATGTAATAATGCTAAGCTTTGCATTCAGCATACATCCATGCGGCCAAAAAATTCATGACATTTGTGCTTGATCGTTTCCACGTGGTTTCGAGATTGGCCAATTCTCTAATTATTTCCTTCGAATCGACTACCCCTTCTTCCCGAAGTCTGGAGAAGTCATCATCGTCAATATTTGGCTCTCTATAAAACCTATTGATTGAGGTTCTATCGAAAAGGATCCACTTGCCCCGTACATAGACTTTTAAATGCATGTGTTTCTTAGCATTGGCATAAAAATCTCGAACCAAAGGTATCAACCCAAGTTGTGGTTGTTTTGTAAACAATTCCCACTGTCGACTCTCTAATCAAAACCTCGTTCCGGAGTAAAACTCTTGTAGACTACCATGTTTTAATATCTCTTTTCCGCTTCAACACTCACAAAGTTACATCTATCTAAAGAACTAGAAGAAGAGGTTAAGGATTTTGATTTCTTCTTAGGTGACATTTTGAACTCCAAAAGGTAACAATGTCGATCAATTTCAACCACTACAGGCGACCCAAAAAATGAAATATCCATTAACTTGCTACCAACTTCAAGTAATATGAAGAACTTCTCAATATCACAATACCATCAACAATTCAATTTACTACTCTCTACTCAACCCCACAATAATATAGCATATTCCACAATGTCAATGCAAGTAATCAAAATTATCAAATACATCACCAAAGGAATTTAAGTTCTCTTAGGAATTTCAACAAACACCTTGTAGACGAATTCCCCCAAACTTCTTCTAATCCTAGGCCCAATCATAAATTTAACATCTCAAAATTACGAACCACCACAATCTACCAAAAACCCAAAAGGACTTCTCTTACTTTATCCACATCCAACCACTAAGTGTAACACAATGTATCATAAATTTTCCAAGAAAAGTTTAGAAGCTTACTATTCCTTATACAAAAAAACCTACTAGATTGAAGGTATTGAAAGTGAATCTTGGAGCTTGAAACAATGTGTAATGTATGGGTGTATTATGATTGTTGTGTAGAAAAGGAAAGATGGGAGCATTTTGATTAGAGGTATGGTTATATCAAGAAGAATGGAGAGGAATTAAAGAATAAAGAGAGTGTGTTTAGTTAAGGTTTGAGATGGATTGTGGATGAAGAAAATTTAGCTGTTTAGAAATTGGAGAATAAAAAGAATAAATGGAGAGGGGCTGGTTCGCGGTACTTTAGCGCCACGGTTTTGTTCGGAGGGGGTTTTATGATTTTGTGGCGCCGTGGTTCACGGTACTTCAGCGCTACGGTTCTGTTTGGAGGGGGTTTTATGATTTTGTAGCCCACGGTTCTGTTCAGAGGGGGTTTTATGATCTTCGAGGCCCCTGTAAGTGGTGTCGCGGCCACAATTTTGTTCAAGGGGTAAAGTGGTGCATCGGCACCTCATCTCAAGTGAAGGGGTGGTTTTAAGTTTCCTTCGACACTTTTCACCTTTATTTCTCCTTTATGAACTTTATGTACACCTTCAAACTTGAAGTAGTGCTCGATTTCAGCTTTCCTAGAGAGTGTTTCAATCTAGAATTGTACAACATCACTTGATCTCCCAATCTGAAAATTCGTTGTTGAATGTTTTAGATATGCCATTACTTTGTCCTATCTTTGTAGATGGATGAATTTTCATAGGCTTCTTTTCTGAATTCTTCCAATTCATAAATCTGTAATATTCTTATTTCCCCAAATTTTCTAGATCCATGTTCAATTGTTTCAGTACCCAATTTACTTTATACTCAAACTCCACTAGTAAGTGGCACTCTTTCCCAAACACCATCCGATATGTTGATATTTTGATCAATGTCTAGAAAGCGGGCGATATACTCACAAAGCATCATCTAATTTTTTCGATCAATCTCTTCTAGATGAATTCACTACGAGTTCCAGGATTCTTTTCAGTTGCCCTTTCGAAGTCTCAACTTGTCCACATGTCTGAAGGTGATAAGGTATGGCTATTCGATATTGCATACCATACTTGTAAAGCACTGCCTTGAATAACTGAGTGCAAAGGTGAGTTCCACCATCACTTGCCATTTTCACCTCCAAAATATTGTTTTAATGGCATCTCATGACGCGTTGATATGTTCCCTATTCATTGGCATCTATCACATGATCTGCAGAAGTTGTGACAATCCTTAAATAAAGTTGGCCAAAAGAAACCTCATTGAAGAACCTCCACTGCTGCTTTTGTAGGGCTAAAATGTTCTTCATCTGCGTTCGACCTTCGGATCAAATTGAACAAGATCACCGGGTCTTGAACTTTGCACACAAAGTCCTGAAAAAGTAAGCAAGAAGTACTGTAAATTTTTTATAATGAAATAAACTAACTAATAAAGTAATAAAATTCAAATTAAAACTAAAAAATAATAGTCCCCGACAACGGCACCAAAAATCTGACCCTTTGAAAACTCGCAAGTACATGGGATCATGATCAAGTAATATAATGATGAATAGAGTGCCGAACCCAAGAGGACTACGTGTTTGACTGAGTTAAAATTAATTGTAACTTTAATTGAATAACAAGCAAGTTGTTGTGATTTTTCTATACTAATCCTAAATTATCTATTAAACTAGGGTAGACAAGTAAATGTGTTTTTCAAATATGTGATATGCATTGCTATGATATCAAATCCCCATTGTTATTCCATTTTTAGTATAACAATTAAAGTAACAATTTGAAATTATTCATGTTGGTCAATGTTCCAAATTTAATTGAAAGCATCTCTCAATGAACCTTGATGTTTTTGAATTTTTTTCAAAGTAATCTTAATAAATTTTCAATAATTCTTTTGTTTCTTTGCCCGCAAATCCCTGATTTAATCTCCAATTGATGAGTTCTTGTTCTCCTTTGAAATCTTCTCATAATATATGATTTTGAAAATCTTTTATGATGAAAATTGATGGAATATTGTAGTATGAGATATATATGAGAGGTATCTAATAAATATCCTGCTGTTACGTATTTGTAGGAGTAGAAAATTGGTTAAAAATCACGTCCAAATTGATTTTCAAAAGAGTTCCAATCGAATACGAAAAGTTGTTTTTGCCCATGCATAACTCTCTCTACCGATAACCAATTGAAGCAATTCAAAGTTTGTTGGAAAGCTAACTCAAAGAGTTACAACTTTACGAGAAATAGAAATTTTTTCAATTCAAACATTTACTGTGCCAAAAATGGGCTCAATTTTTGGTTAAAAATCTAGAATATAACTTGTACGATTGGAAATTGATTTGAAGTAATATTTTGATCACATTCCATTTATTATTGACTTCTAATTGCATCTAATTATCTCCTAGCAATCTTCAAAGTATCGTGTTGTGGTCCAATTCATCTATTGGATATTTTCAATTTGATCCTCAAACTTTGGATTTCGTCATTTTTTAGCAATTTTCGTTTCTTTATTTCAATTCCTCATTCAACCATTAAGTTTTACTTATATAACATAAAATATAACAATTTAAGATACATTTTGTCAAAAGAACTACCAAATATCACTATTTTAGGGTACGAATAAGTGTATAAAGTACACTTATCAAATACCCCTTAAACATTTGTTTGTTCTCAAACAAAATTGTAACCTAAATAACAACCAACACTTAAGTATGCATAAATATTTGGATAGACAATCTAGCTTTTTACCTCATGATTTAAAGTCCCCTATTAAATCTTCAAACCGCTTCAAAGTCATAATACCGAACTAATATCCACTCTTCTAATGAAAACTGACGTGTGTGTGTGAAAAACTAAGTAAACAATCATGAATTTACAAGTTGTTTCAATTCTCGACCATCTGTGATCAAATATATCATTTTACCTTTCGTATGATTCACACTCCACCAAACTAATTCTTTTTACTCTTTTTTCAGTGTGCAATCTAAGGTTAATTTTTTTTATTACTATCATCACCATCTCTAGTTTAGGCCGATAATATCAAGTCAACACATCAGTAAACTAGAATTCTCCATTTATTTGATTGCTTCGACCTCCAAAACTCAACTAGGCTAATTATACTTCATCAAAACTCAAATTCCCTCAAACAAGTGTTTGAGACTTAACCAAGGCATTTAGTATTTTTGCTTTTTTTTTTTTCATGAATTTTCTTTTTTTTTTATTTTCAAAAGTATTTTTTTTATTCTCTCATTTTGCTTTATAGATGACCTATATAGAGGACTTTAGGTCGATGACTTCCAAATCAAATGATTTTAGGGCACTAGATTTCAAACACCCTTACAGGCTTAATAACCTTAGTAAAAAAGGCTTCAAACAGAACCATTTTTTGTTTCAAGTGCAATTTCCTCTCTAATTGCTTTCTAAATTACCATTGTATTGAGATTTAGGTAAACGACTCTCAAGTCAGATGACATTACGGTACCAAATTTTTAGATACCCTTCCAGGTTTAATTACTTAAGTCATAAAAGTTTCAAAGGGAAATTCCAAATTTCAAAAATAAAAATAAAAAAAAATATGCCTTGTTTAGTAGGATATCCCCTATCAAACACTTATTCAAGCAAACCGACCTCCAATTCAAGACGTTTGCCCAATTTTATCCCATTAATCTAAGATAAACCACACATATTTTTTTTCACATAAGGAATCCCCATTCATATTCTTCCTACAACATTAAAATCACCCTGAAACTATGTTAAATTTGATCTAATGATCATTAATTTAAGATAGTTTTGAGTATAGCATCTATGTTCAATCTATCAACATATCTAGCATATGAATCAACCTATTACATCATGATGTAAAACTTAATTTTAGTGCACATATAATATTAAGTTCTGAAAGGTCAAGTATCAATCAATTTAAGCATTTAACATATTCACAGTTCATAAATCAACACCAAATTTCAAATTAAATCATAATTGTCGACCAGTCTATCTAACTCACACGAGCACACAGCCTATTAAAAGAAAATATTTTGAAATTCGTCAAATTTTTCTATTTTTTTTATTTCTCATGTATACTAAAGCAATATTAAAAACAAACATGCTAAAATACACAAACATAGGGAAAAATTCAATGTTTTTCTCACCCCAAACTTAAAACCGACATTGTCCATAATATTATAAATTATAAGTGAGAATATAAGGGGATGTGAAAGAAAAGGAAGAAAGTACTCCCTGGATTTTGCTGTTGAATGTGGGCAGAGCTATTTAGCATTCCATCTCAAAGTGTAAGTTGTTAAGCTCATTTCGATGTTTATATCCATGGTACCTATTAAGAGGAGAAAAAAACCAATCAAAAGAGTCAAAATTAGATCTTGTTTTTGCTTAAACTCCAATTTCATGTCACGTGCATATTTCTACTTCTTTTAACTCAATTAATGTTTTCCTTTAACTAGGCTAAGTGATAATGATGAAAATGACCCCTAAACTGAATTAAAACGTGCCTATAACTAGTACAACCTATAAGTCAAGAATAACACTACATGCAATCCAATACGGAAAGCAAAATAAATAAAAGATTTAGAAAATTGGGTTGCCTCCCAATGACTCTTAATTTATAGTCTCTAGCTAGACTGTGTGGAAGAATTGATCATGGTAGTTGCTGGAGTTTTGTAGTCTTACACTCCTTGCAATTTCCAACTTTACTTCCTCTTTTTGCCCTCCAAACTTTGATTCCTCAATTCTTTTTTCAAGCAAAGCTTTCTAAACGTTTAGCCTTTGTCTCATTCGACCCTTGTTGAATTTCTTCAACAACATATTTGGCCTCCTTCAGTACTAATGATTACTTGGGTGGATTATTTAGTTCAAAGATCTCATGTGCATTCTTCACCCTCACAGTCAGCTTACCCTTCTCCATGTTAATCAAGGTTCAACTTTGTTAGGTTTTTAATGTAATTGGCAAATATGTGAACAAAAAGGACTAGATTTAGTGTGTTGTAAAAGTTAAGGAGTAAGTTGCAAATACTGTTAATTGAGTTGTATTAGGTTTAGGGTTCAACAATGGAAATAAGGAAAAAACGACATCGGAATTTTACTAGACTGTCGCCATGACTTTGCTCGAGTGGCAGAAATAGAAACATTGTCTCTAGCCCATCTCTTTGCCTTTGCTCGAACGACATGTTGTCGCTCGCATGTCGTCCAACTTTCGTTTTTTTACGGAAGCAACTATGCTTACTGGAAAGTTCGAATGAGAGCATTACTTAAAGCATTGGATGATTGTATTTGGATCGGTGTAAAAAACGATTGGAGTGCACCTTCATCTACTATTGCTAGTGTTGTTACACCCACTGACATTTCTCTTTGGACCAAAGATCACGTAGCTAATTGCAACTGGAATAGTAAAGGGCTTCATGCTCTATTTATGGCTGTATTTGCAGAGGAGTTTAGGAAAGTGTCAATGTGAAACTGCTAAAGAGGTTTGGGATATCTTAGAGACCACACACAAGGGTACCAAAACTGTCAAGAACTCCAAACTGCAAATGTTAACCTCTAGGTTTGAAGAAATTAGAATGAAGGATAATGAATTATTCGATGAATTTTATACGAAGCTTAAGGATATAGTAAACTCGAGTTTCAACATAGGTGAGAAGATTCCCGAGTCTAAGATAGTTCGAAAAGTCCTTAGACCCTACCTGAAAGGTTTAGACCTAAGATCACTACTATTGAAGAAAGTAAAGACTTAGATGAAGTTAAGATAGAGGAACTCGTAGGATCTCTCCAAACCTATGAACTCACCATTTCTCAACCAAAGAATGTTAAATCCATAACCATGAACATCATTACAAGAGAGTAGGTCTACTGACACTAAGACCATTAGGGACGATGAAATATCTTATTTCGTGAAGAAATTCCAGAAGGCGATGAGGAATATGAGAAAACCTCACGATAGGAAAAATGATGTCCTTAGTAAATTCTCGAAAGATAAGCTTGAGAAGAATAATCCCTAGGACTTCTAGTAAGAAAATCTATTTAGTTAGATGCCATGAGTGTCAAGATTTTGGTCACTATAAGAATGAATATCCTAATTTGAAGAATAATTTGAATAAAGGAATGGGGTAAGGCATTAGCAGTGACTTTGAGTGATAATGAATCAGATTTGAGTGTTCGGAGTGATACCTCTGGTGGTGAAGATGAACAAAATTTTATGGCTTTCACGTCTTTAGTTAAGATTGAATCTGATAAGGAGAGTGAAACTATGGAGAATGATGAATAAAGTGAGAATTCTGATGAGGACTCTGAGGATGAGATCGATATTCATAAATCTTATCGACAGCTACTTGATGAGAGTTTTAAAATCAAGAAGTTTAATAAAGTCGTACTAAAAAATATTAATGAACTTGAAAGAGAGAGAGAGAAGAACTATTAGGTGACCTTCAAGATTTTACCAAAAACTTGGATGAGTTGAAACTTATTAATAAGAATTTAAAAGCTAAAGTTAAATCTTTAACGAGTGATCTAGAAAAATCTAATACTTAACTTCATTCTTTCGTGGGTGGTACTCAAAAACTCGATAATCTGTTAGGGATGAACAAGCCTACTGAAAATAGGCACGGTCTAGGATACATTCAAAATGGTAATACAACTGCTAGTACTTCCAAGACCACGTTTATCCTAGCCACCAACAAAATTAGAAATGCTGGTAATCCTGAACCCAAGGGCAAGAATGTTTTAGGATCGAGACTTACTATACAACGTAGGATCAATCATCTTATAAATCGACAACAACCTCCAAGTATGTTTGAGCCTAGGTTTATTCCAATATGTTAGCATTGTGGTGCACTGGAACATGCAAGACCTAGGTATCATAAGCTCGCGACTAGTAGTAAAAGTCAGGATATCTCGAGCAAGGTTAACTTCTTCGCCAATCAAGTTAGCTACTTAACTGAGATGATGACTTAGTTAACTAGAATCACTACTACTTCTAAGAAAGTTTGGGTTAACAAGAGTGACCTGAAAGGTCATGAGACTAATCACGCTCTAAAAGGTAAGAGCATCCATGTACCTCTTTGATTAGGTGCTTAGGTGCATGCATGTGTAGTTTATTGAGTCCATTCATTCTTGCATACATCTCATTTGTTTTTGTTTAGTTTTAATTTTTGTTTTTACTTTTAGAAGTTCTTGATTTTTTTAATAATAAAAAGAATTATTGTTTTTTTGTGCTACTGGACATTTCATGATGTTCTCAAATATTGCATTTGTAACCGAGTATGCATTCATCTGATCTGTACTGTTATTTCCATTATTTGGTTAGATTTAGTCCATGTTTGATAACCAATATTTTCCTTGGAAGTTGGAAAATGTTTTCAATTTTCCACCTTTTACACCATTTGGTAGCAAAAATTTTACCCGAAAAAAGTTTTCCACCCCGACCCCTCACGCGCCCATTTTCCCACTTTTCAAGGAATTGGTTTTCTTGTTATTTTGGTGGATATTTGTGTTTTCCAGCCTTTTTTTTTTTTTTTTGGCAATTGAAAAAAATTCTATCAACAATGGTAAAAAAAAATTTCCCTTTAATAGACAATTTCCATACAAAACAAAGTCAAATGAATGGTATTCGGTATAGTAATTTAAAAAAAAAAATTGGCAATTGGAACAAATTTTAGACCCTATGGTAGAAAAAGTATCACTTTAATGAACAATTTTCATAAAAAATAAAGTCAAACGGTCACCAAACTTTCAACATTTTTCAGGTGAACAATTATTCCAATAAAACACAATTAATTACAATTCTCAATAAAATAATTTTTAGACAATTCAATTCCCTGTAATTCATTTTCTTTCCACCAATTTTCCACATTTGCAATCAAACAGACCCTTAATGTAGAGCATTGAGTATATATTTCTTCATATACCATCTGCACGGCACATACTGTGATTTTGTGAGTGAGTCTGAACAGTATGTGTGAGATTTGGGATGGCTGTCATCTGTTGTTAAGGTGACCTTGAACGTGAATTGACCTTCATTTAAATGACCCAAGCTCACATATAATCCTCTTATCATAAAATTAAAAAAAAATGGTTCATCTTATACTCTTTTTCGAAGTACGCTTGACTCGAGTAATTAAGTCCGAGAGGTTTCTCATAGCCTGGTGCTCTATGGTCAATTGACTTGGAGTCATCGGCCCAACACTCATTACAGGGGTCATTTTAGTCGCTTAATAGATAACAGTTTGCACATAAGATGTAATAATTGAGTAAAATGATATGAGAGAAAGAAAAAAAAAAAAAATATATATATATATATATATATATATATATAAAAAAAATATATATATATATATATATATATATATATATATATATATATATATATATATATATATATATATATATGCATGCTCAAACTCAGGGGGAGAAAAAAAAATATACGCGTAAATGAGCTTCATTTTAAGTCCTAATAATCTTACGGGTTTGACTTTTATTAGTAAGGGAAAATACTTATTTAACAGTGATGTTCGCATGTCCTTTCGCACAAATTCAACGTTTGGAGTCATGTTCAAGAGAAAATAGTGGTACTTAACACACGTGAGTCACTTACTCACTTTACTCCATTTGAACTTGATTTGAGTACGTGGAAAATTTTTGATTGATAAATCAATACTTGTGAACACATGCATTTTTAGGTTCACATTTATGTCAGATACTTGATTTAAAAAAAAAAGTGGGGGCCATTTTTCGAAATTTTCAAAAATTCAATGTTTTTTGTGTCAAAAGTTTTTCACCAGCTTTTCACTGAGTGTCGCTCGAGCAATAAAAGCAGAGGCTGTCTCGTTCGCTTATTGCTCGAGTGACAATCCGCATTTTTGAGTTTTAACGTTATTTTTCCTTTTTTTTTTTTTTGGAATTTCTTCCTCAATTTTTCCTCTCAAATCTTCTCACCCATTCAAATTCGTGCATTCCATCTTGAATTTTACACTTTCCATCTAGATTTACCCTCATTTCATCAATGTTTCACATATTTTCAAGATAAATTTCGAAAAAAACCCATGTTTTTCTCCAATTTCCGCAATTTTTGTTGGGTTTTTGTTGTTCTTGCGTCAATTTCTTCATTTCCACTTGTGTTTGCTTGATTTCCCTTTCACTTCATCTCACAATACATTATTTGGGTGAACATTTTTTTTATTTTGATTGGAATGAGCGATAATGTAGAAGTTTTCGCCCTTGTTTGGCATTTTTGTTGTTTGAGCCTTTTTTTTTTGTTGATGTTTGGGAGTTCTCGTGGTTTGAAGCTTGGGTTTGTTGGGCTTTCGTGTCGTACGCCAAGTGTTCAACACATTTCCTCAATGCGGTGTCTTATTGTATTTTTCGTGTCTTCTTTCATGGATTTTGATCATTCCACCTCTTGAAAATATTATGGTCATTAGAATGTCGTTTTGGTGGAGGGAATATTGATTTTCATGATTGACATTGCGACGGAACATCAAGTCAATGCGGCACGACGTCAAGGCATCACGTCATGCCTCAGGGTTTTACGTCTCAATGTCGTATCACCCCGTCACTATGTCAAGGCACTATGTCCCGATGTCACGGCACCATGTCATCTCAGTCCATGCATTGCACAGTTTCATATGTAGTTAGTTCTCTAGTGTTGGTTTGTATCGGTTTGCATTTTAAGTACATCAAAAACTATAAGTGTCAAAATATCAAAATATCTGCTATATACTACTCCCCCTTTTTGTCATGAATGACATGGGGCAACCTAGCAACTATGCAGCGTCATCAGCATCAATCCCATTATCAGAAGCTGCACCATCATCCCAATGTCCACGAATCCAAAGTAGCCCTCGCAAAAGATATCGACAGCACTATGAAGTGTAGCAAACTTTGTAGTGTATCGATCAACTGTAGCTCTCAACTGCGTAATCTTCACCATTATAAGAGTTTGCTGGTCAATTAGCACGGTCTTCTGTCCCATAACTACTACGAAGGATAAATGGGAATAGACGCAGATGGAGGAATAGATTCAGTAGGTGGAGGAACAAAAGTGGATATCGAGGGGATGTCAGTAGGTGGAGGAGCAAAAGTAGAAGTGGGAAAATCGAAGGGATCAACAGAAATGAGGTCATCAATAGGATAAGCTAGCATAGTCGGATCAACTGGCTAAGCTGACTTAGATGAAGCATGAGACCTACTCTGAGAAATGGTAGTGTGACCAATCGATCGAGAAACCCTCATAGGAACTTCCTCTGAGAAACTAACGCCAAGTGCGATTATAAGGCGATAAATCAAACATGCATAAGAAAGCCCTACCCTAGTCTCTGTGACACGAAAAGTACGTAAAATCTACTGACAGATAAATGAGGGTAGATCAATAGAATCGCAACATAATCGGTGATCAGTAGGGAGAGAGCTAGTGCGGATTCCACTAGGACCTCCTTCCAACGGTGTGTTAAACACCGTCGAACAGACAAGAGTCCATCGGAAGGGTATCAGCCGAAAAATATGGAAATAAGAGGTGAGCGGCTTGAGGAATATGGGCTATACTAGACACGATATCGGAAGTGATCTTATTCATCTTACCTCTAAGAAATACCCAAAAAATAGAACAGCTAACATTGTGAATGTTAGCATTAAACTCGAAATGAATAGACTAAGTGGAGATGTCAAATCTATGAGTAAAGGATCCCAACCCCTAGAAGTGAAAATGGTAGCGATGTTGGGGGAAAGGTCAAATAAGACTACCTTACACGCCACCAGCACTAAGCATAATGAGAGCTGGGTACCGAATATCTCTTGGGCAGTGTTGGATATGAATTGGGATCGACTAAAGGATGTGGATGCACTCGATGTTTGTGTAGTCGTCCGAGCTGATTATGTGGCATCTAAGGAATAGAATAGATACACATGTCAAATAATGCAGATAATGCAACAGAAGATACTATCGAATGAAATGCAATAATGCACGTGAAATGAATACAAAAACGATGCTAACGTAACAAAATCATACAAACAAACCAACACTAGATGTAACTAACTACATATGTAACTAACCATGTCATCTTAGTCCATGCATTGCACAGTTTGATCACATGGTTTGTTTGTATGATTTTGTTAGGTTAGCATCGTTTTGGTATTCGTTTTACGTGCTTATTGCATTTCATTCGATAGTATCTTTTGTTGCATTACTTAACATGTGTATCTTGTCTATTCCTTAGATGCCACATAATCAAGCTCAGACGACTGCACAAACATCGAGTGCATCCACATCCTTCAGTTGATCCCGATTTATATCTGCCACTACCTAAGAGGTATTCAGGACCCAGCTCTCGTTATGCCTAGTGCTAGTGGAGTGTGAGGTAGTCTTATCTGACCTTTCTCCCAACATCGCTGTCATTTTCACTACTAGGGGTTGGGATCCTTTACTCATAGTTTTGACATCTCTACCTAGCCTACTCGTTACGAGTTTAATGCTAACATTCACGACGTTAGCGGTTCCACTTTTTGGGTATTTCTTAGAGGTAAGACGAATAAGATCACTTCCGATATCGTGTCTAGTATAGCCCATATTCCTCTGGTTGTTCACCTCTTATTTCCATACTTTTGGCAGACTCTCTTGTCCGTTTGATAGTGTTTAACACACCGTTGGAAGGAGGTCCAAGTGCAATCCGCACTGGCTCTCTCCCTACCGATCGCCAAATTATGTTGCGATTCTATTGATCTACCTTTTTTATTTATCAGTAGATTTTGTGTCCTTTTCGTGTCACGGTGAGTAGGGTAGGGCTTCCTTATGCATGTTTGGTTTATCGCCTTATGAACGCACTCAACGGTAGTCTTCCGAAGGAAATTCCTATGAAGGTTTCTCGGTCGATTGGTCACACTACCATTTTCCAGAGTAGGTCTCATGCTTCGTCTGAGTCAGCTTAGCTAGTTGATCTGACTGTGCCAGCTTATCCTATTGATGACCTCATTTCTGTTGATCCTTCCGATTTTCCTAGTTCTACTTATGCTCCTCCACCTACTGACATTCCCTCGATATCCACTTCAGTTCCTCCACCTACTGAGTCTATTCATCCATCTGTGTCTATTCCCATTTATCCTTCTGTAGCACTTATAGGACAGAAGACTGTGATAATCAAGCAGCAGGCTCGTATGATGGCGTAGATTACGCAGTTGAGAGCTACAGTTGATCGATGCACTACAGAGTTTGCTACCCTTCGCAGTACTCTCGATATCTTTTGCAAAGGCCACGTTAGATTCATCGACATTGGGATGACGGTATAGCTTCTGATAAGGGGACTGATGTTGATGACGCTGCATAGTTGCTAGGTTGCCCCTTGTCATTCGTAACAAAAGGGGAGAGTAGTATATAGCAGATATTTTAATATTTTGACACTTATAGTTTTTGATGTACTTAAAAAAAAATTGTGAAGTTAAAATTTAATGTTACAATTTTGATTCGAAAGTATATAATATTCGTTTAAGCTAGATTAAGTTTTGATATTTAGTGATATCAATGTTTGTTTTGGTACGTTGGTTTTGCATCTTAATTTAGCTAGTATAAATCAATGCATCTTATTTAGCTGTATGACTAATGATTAACTATTTGAATTGTGTTTATCTATATTACTGTTTCACGTACTTTTACACTGGGTGTTAAGTTGTCTGTTTCAGGAAACATGTTTACAAAGAAAAAGCATATTTCAATCAAGACAATTGATTTGATAGTAGTAGTTGTCTTGTGTTTGTATTTTTATTACCTTAACTTTAGATTTATAGTTTTGTCACAGAATGGCAAAGTGGGAACTTGTTAGGTTTTTAATGTAATTGGTAAATCTGTGAACAAAATTAACTAGATTTAATGTGTTGTAAAAGTCAAGAAGTAAGTTACAAATACTGTTAGTTGAGTTGTATTAGGTCTAAGGTTCGAGAATGGAAAGACGAAAAAATGGCGCCGTACTTTCGCTAGACTATCGTCGTGACTTGCTCAAGGGGCAGAAACAAAAATATTACCGCTAGCCTGTAGCCTTGGTTTCGCTCGAGCGACACACTGTTGCTCGCCTGTTGCCCAACTTTCGCTCGAGCGATGGGGTTATTCGGAGAATTTTAATTCGTATTTTTAAGACTTTTTGTTCGGCCCATTCAACCCTAAACCTTTAGTATAAATACCAGAAAGCCTCTAAACGGTTTTTCTTAAGGTTGATCATTGAGAAAATACTTACCGCTTCATATCTTCTTCATCAAACAACATAATTTGATTTGTTCTTGGCATTGAAAACATCAAACCTATAATTCAAATACCAATTGCTACTTCTTATACATTTGTTAGAGTTTTGAAGACCAAAAGAATGTGACTGTAGTTCCTGTTGTTGGAGAACGTGGAGCACTTTTTTTCTCATTACTTCCTTCAAAATTGGATTTAATCTGAGATTACCTTCCACTGAATGCTTTGACTTATCCTCCATTAATATTTTATGAATGCAAAGAGTGTGAATGATTTTTCTAATATCAACTATCATCCATCCAATTGCAGTTGTGCCTCTTTAGTACCTCCAATAATTTCCTCTCCTCCTCCTCTGTCATATCATTAGCTATGATTATTAGAAGTGAAACATATTCTCCCAAATAATCATAATGTAGATGTGATGGCAAAGGCTTTAACTTAAGAGTTGGGGCATGCTCTATTGAAGGTACCAACGGTGATGGATTGGCACTAAGAGACTCGTATTGCCAATGTCTTCTTCCCATGGTTTGTTCAGCCAATTGTACAACACATTTCTTCATTACTGACTTCTTTGATTCCAACCATGAAATATCTTCTTCAAATTGGTTTGATGGACATTCCGCCTCAAATGTACCAGCTACAAGCTCCTCAAGTACATCTATTTGGCAAAAGTATCTGAAGTCAATGGGTGTTTCATCGTCTTGAACAAATTGAGTATAACCTCCTCATTGTCCACTTGAAGAATCATCTTTCCATCATATACATCAATAAGTGCTCTTCCAGTGGCCAAGAAAGGCCTTCCCAGGATTAGATGAATATTTGAATCATCTTCCATGTCAAAGATAATGAAATCCGCTGAGAAGATGAATTTATCAACCTTGGTTATCACATCTTCATTGATTCTCTTAAGTTTTTTAATGAACCTATCCGCCAGCTGCAATGATATTGTTGTTCATTTTGCTTCTCCCAAACCAAGATACATGTAAACATAAAGTGTCATTAAATTAACACGGCACCTCAATCACATAAGGAATTATCAAAGTAATTAAAACCAACGTTGTAAGGTATAGTAAAACTCCATGTGTCCTTTAGTTTAGAGAAAAGCTTCTCGAGGAGAATTGCACTGCATTCCTCATTCAGGTAGACTGTCTCATGTCTTTCAACTTCTCCTTGTTGCTTCAAAAAGTTAGTGTAGTTGGACATTGTGCTAATGCATCTGGGAATGAGGTGTTTATGTGCAATTTCTTAAAAACCTCCACAAACTTGGCAAAACTATTCGTCCAACTTTTTTTTCTACAACCGTTGAAAGAAAGGAATTGGTGGCACATAAGCCTTAATTGTATTTGGTGCTCTCATTGTGGGTATTTCTTTTCTCTCTTTCTCTTTTTTCTGTGATTGTTGTAATTTTTCTTCCTTATTAGCCTCTTCAACTTCTACCTCTTTTTTATGTCTGGCCTATTCATATGTATCTCTAGCAGTTGTACTCCACTTCTAGTTGTAATAGTTTGCGCTAGCTCTTTTGGATTGATCATTGTATTGACTAGCAATGTCCCTTGAAGACGTTTTGCAAGTTGTTGAACTAGCTGACCAATTTGTGTCTTTGACTTCTTGATAAATGTTTGATGATTCTGAAAGTTTGTATCAATTTGTTAGAACACTTTATTTGTCTATTGTTTGAACTGTTCTCCTCTTGATTATCAAACCATCTGAAGTTCGGGTAATGCCTCCATCCTGAGTTATATGAATGTCCATATGGGTTGAAATTACGAGAACTATATTGAATGAAATTTACTTGTTACTCGGGAAAACCCATAGACAAGCAATTTTCTATGAGATGACTGGCTTCACAATTTTCACATAATGGACTGGCCATCACTGCATGTGCTCCCTATCACTGTGCGGCCATCATTGCATGTGCTCCCTATGTTTGTGATTTCACCAGTAACTCCACCTGTTTTGTCAAAGCGGTTATTTGTGCATTAGTAGATGTTGCGTTGTCTAATTCATAAATTCTAGCTGCCTTTTATGGTACCACTCTTTCTTATGAGAACATTGAATGTATAGTGGCAATTAACCCGAACAAAGTTATGCTTTGTTTAACTGATTTATCGATGATTGATCCACCAACAGTTGAGTCCACCTGAGATTTTGACGGTGGTAAAAGTCTAGTTTAGAAGTGTAACACTTGATTACCTATGTTTATTGTATGATTTGGACACTTTCTCATTAGCTCCTTGAATTTATTCCATGCCTTATGATAACCCTCCCCATCTCTTTGTTGGAATGTTGGAATGTTTGAATTTCCAATATAAGTTTTGCTAATTTTGCCAGTGGGAAGAGTTTATTACAGAATTTTCTAGTCAATTCCTCCCATATAGTAATGCTTCTATGGGTTTCGGCATCCAAACACTCCAAAGCTGCATCCTTCAATGTGTAAGGAAATAACTGCAGCTTGATAGCATCTTTCATTAACTCTTGGAGTGTGAAAGTTCTAACAATCTTTGAGAAATCTGAAAATATGTGTTCGGGTTTTCATGAGGTAGCTCGTAGAATTGGAGAGTGTTGCTAGTCAAATTGATCCAATCCGCCCATATCTGGAAATTATTTACCCCAAAATCTGGAATTAAGACTTAAAAGTGATCAATAGATGAAATTGTTATACCCTAATATTTCATTCCATATTTGAATTCTAAATCGATCTTTGTATGGAACTCCCCAAAAATGTGTTCATTCTTGTATTTATACTTTTTCCCACGTTTGCCAGATTTAGAGTTTTTATGGGCTCCAAAATGGGCAAAAAAACGTGCCCTAGACACTGCAGCGCCACGGGAGTGGCGTCGCAGCGCCACAATTCTGTCGCCTCCTTTTGTTCTTCTTTTTGTCTGGTAAATCGACTCTTTTACCCTTTTTCTTCTCATTTTATCTTCTTTTGATTCAAAACCATTTGTTTTCTCCACTTTTAGCAATATTAACACTTCTTCACCAAACTTATAAAACAATACTAATAAACACATTCAAAACGTTGAATACTCATAAGATCTAGTCGATAATCAAGTTAAAATAGTATATAACTCGAGAGTAAAACACAATCTGATGGAAAGTATGTAGTTTTTTAAAGCTCATAAGAAACTGCCTCTCTCTGCCTATAAGCGGTAAATAGAACCCGTCTAATTAATTACATTCAATTACAGAGAGGAAAAGAAAGAGAACATTTTTTTAGTTTTCTTTTTTCTCTTTATTTTAAAGGTCTAAATCTTTAAAATAAATAGCCATGGATCAAGATATATTTCTTGATTAATTGATTTATATGTGAAAATCATATAATTCTAAGATGTTAGTATTGTGGTTGAATTGTAATATGAATTGGAGCTTACAGTGGAACCTAAAATACTTTATTGTTATGTTTGTGCAATAATATGTATGTATCTTATGAATCATTTATAATTTTTTGAAAAAAAAATTATAGTCTAACATTTTACTTCATTTTATAGACTTGTTGAGTATGGAAAGATTAACTTTAATTAAGATAAATTGAATACTTTAAAAAATTAAATATACAAAAAATTAATAAAAATAATTTAAAAACTTTGATTTTGTCTCCAAAAAATTTATACTTTAATTTTATTTTATTTTTAATATTTTTAAACAATGACCGACCGTCCGACTAGTAACTCGATATTTGGTAACTCGGTCGGGTCAACGTCCTAGTCGAGTCTAATAATTATGATGATAACAAAGCACGTCATTTTCTTTTTAAAAAATTAAAAAAAAATCTCAAATATGCAATAATATATCTATCTAGTAAAAAAATACTCTTAAATGTAAATTATAATCACACCTTATAATGTAACTTCCAGAAATCTTTTGCAATTATTTTGGAATTTTTAGGAATACTATGCGAACTTTTAGGGATTTTATTGATTTTATGATAATTATTTTATTTTTTAAAATAAAAAATATAATTATAACTTTTATTCTAGTTTAAAAATATAGTTTTCTAACAATAATATTTGTAACTGACCCCTATCCTCGTCGCTTATAAATAGTTGAGGCCTATTTTTAACATTTCTACACTTTTTTTCTCATGTTTATATATTTTTTTGTCTTATTTAACGGGTCGACCCTCATTATTTATCGAGAAAATTGCAGCGACGGTCCCTAATCTTTTCAGTTCTTGCAAACTTTACCTTACCTTAACTTTCAATTTGTACCGGCAGTGGTCTTTAAGCTTTCAAAAATATGCATCTCGAGACCAAATGAATAAAATTTATTTACTTTTTCTAGTAGTTGATCAAAAAAGTGGACTTTGACCAATTTTGACCAAAATAATAGGGGTAAAATGGTAACTTTAGAATGACCACATTAAATAAATAAACAAAAAAATCATAAAAAAAAATACAAAACCAAAAAAAAAAAAAAGAGTTTATTCCTATGAACCCCCACCCCCATCCTTATGCCTCATCCCCTTTTCCTCAACCACCAGCAACGTCGGCACCACCGTCGATCAATCGGCCACAGCACCCATCTTACACGATGGCAAGGCAAATGGAGGCGAACGGATCTGGCTAGGTGAATCTACTGAAGACTCGGCTAGGGCATACAACACAGCTTCTCCATTTGGATTCTGGTTTTTGAACATCATCTTCGCTTTCTTTTGAATTCATCAAATCATTGTTGGGTGGTTGTGGCGATTTGGTACACGACTAGATCTATGAACAGGATTCACAAAGTGATCCAACCGGCCTAGCTAATCGATAATCAAATGGCCGATTTTGCAAGTGAGATGGGTGGCTCTAGCGGTGTGATGATGGTGGTAGTGGCAAGTTATTCAAGTAAATATGTACCAGATGAATCAATAAATTGCACCAGAAAGAGTGTTATTCTGCAAATCAAGCACTCGTAATTTAGTGCAAAGTGCCAAAACTGAAGGCAGTGGTTCAGAAAATGAATTTGAATGAGCAACCGTCGACAAACACCACGTCATCACCCAATTCACCTATAAAATGAACGAAGAGGACCACTGCCGACAAACACCATGTCATCGCCCTCTGATTTTTGAACTAAATTGGGTGTTGCTACCACGTATTAGTTGAATTAAACCTAGAAAGTTTAATATGGATTTTTGTAGAAACTTGCATATGCATTAGATGATGGATTTAGGGATGTTGTGGTGGTGATTGGTATAGGCGGTGGTTCTTTGAAGGCGGCGACCGTGGCCGTGGCCGTGGGTTTGGTTAGGTTTGGTGGGGTGGGGTGGGGTGATAAAGAAGAAGACATCTTCTTCCATTTCTTTTTTTTCCCTAATTTTTGATGTAATATATTTAAGCCTCCGTTTGGTAACCATTAAAATTTTCATTCTCATTCTTCTACTCATTTTTAACCACACATTCTTCAATAAAATAATATTTTCCATCACATCAATAACTTTTCCTTCTTTTTCAACCACACATTCTCCATGGACCCCACTTGATGTGAAAGATAAAATGTATTATTTGAAGAAAAATGGCTCCCAAACGGAGCCTAAATGTTTATAATCAAAAAATGTAAGGTTACAATTTTGCTCCTTTAAAATGGGTAAAATATGGTCAAAATAATTTTTTAGTCAACTAATTGAAAAGTAGACGGATTCCATCCATTTAGACTCTAAATGCATATTTTTAAAAAGTTACATATTATTGTTGGCACAAATTGAAGGTTAAAGTAAAGTTTGCAAAAATTGAAAAAGATTATTTATTCTTATTGGGAGGGGCGAACCCATTTGCTTCAGATAAGGCGTGCAGCTCCAAAATGCGTATAACCTTATGTACAAAGCTCAAAATTGAGATCAATAAATTAAAAGGGTTTTTCCATTTGTACCGAAAATGGATGACAACGAGTTCGACGACCTCTCACATGCATGCAGGGTCCCGCGTCAATAAAAAATGGGAAAAAATGTGGGTCCTCCCCCTATTGTGAGTGTTCGGTCAAAGCGTTTGTCAACCATTTTTGATAAGTGTAGCATTGCTCAAATTAAAAAGCATTGAGCTTGTGGCTCGATATGATTTCTAATATTATATTATGTGCTGTGTGAATATCTTTGTATCATTTGTAACCCTCTAATTTTTTACATGTTCTGCAAGTTGAAAGTAATTGACTATATTTTATAATGTTACTTCCCAACGGCATTTCACTCGATATTAAGGGGGTGTCCACAATTAAAATTGTGATGAATTTTAAAAATCATTCTAAATTTAGGTGTCTTCAATTGAGATTTTAATGGATTTTAATGAAATTCATTAAAATTTAGGCGTCCCCAATTGAAATTTTAAAGAAATCCTTCAAAATTTAGGTATCCTCGATAATTGATGGATTTATAAAGATTTTATTAGTAGATGGATTTTAAAAGATTTTGATGGATTTCAAGCTTAAGAATAAATATAACCAAATATTTTAAAATTTCACCATATTTAATGAAATTCTTATGAAATTTGTGAAAATCTATTCAAATCCACGAAATTCATTACGATTTATAAATTTTAAAATCCACCAAAATTTTAGTTGATGACACTCCCATAAGCTTGTGTTTGACACCCATTTTGGGAAAAGAACAAATTTGAAATAGTGACTGGTGGAAGAATGTATGGTTAAAAAGTAAGGAAAATGTTTAGGTATATAAGTAATGTTATTTTATTGATAGAATGTATGACTGAAATAGAGAAGGAGAAAAAAAAAATAAGAAATATAATGGGATGTCAAAGAGGGGCTAATTAAATAATGTCTATTATATTGTCTAAGCTAGACTACTATTTATCGGTTATAGTTAAACTAAATATTAATTTAATAACAATAAAAGTAATGTTTTAACTATATGTATTCTAAAGTAAAATAAGAATTTTAAAACCAAACACATACTTTGCCCATATTTAAGCTCCATTCTCTAAAAATTCATTTTCAACTAAACATTTTTCAAACAAAATAATTTTATTCATGAACTTAAAATTTTTTCCTACTTTTTAACTACGTCTTCTCTATAAAAAAATTAGGCTAATTAGCATAAAATGTCCCTACATTTGAGGTTGATTTCAGAAATCGTCCCTACCATTCATTTCTTGGCATTTATGCCCTTACCTTCAATGTTTTTGTACGCTGAACGTCCTTTTCACATGTTTTTGATGATTTTACCCCTCATTTAAATAAAACAAAAAGAAAAGAAAAGAAAAGAAAAACAATACAACAAATTGCAACGATAAGCTCAAACTTTTTAAGAAGTGCAAATAACCCACCAACTTCACCTTCTCCCACAACTCACCCTTCTTCCCCACCGTTGCCTGCCGGCCATTTTCAGGCCACCATGGCCACCGGATTTTTGCACCAACACCATCTCCTCATCAACACCTAGCATACCTACACAAATTCCAGCCCCAAAAAACATCGAATTTAAATCAAAATTCGGCCAAAAAATAGCATTCATGCACGATTTTTTTCCAATTTCGACCCAATCCATTGATGCACATGTTAATTACACTCCACAAGTCCCTCAAGCTCACCTAGACGCATCTATTCATGTTCCAATTACATCAAATAACAAAGAAAATCAAAATCTACAGTTGTTTTTCGAAACGTGTTCAAGGCCGAAAAACCCAAATTCCGACGACGGTGGTAGTCCCCATGATCTCAAACCACAGGTGCCACCATCATCTCTTCATGGTACAGCTATTCCACCCATGGGTCATCACCAATTTGGGCGAAATGTGCATGAATAGGCTGGGTCGAAATTGGTCGGTCCATGAATTTTCTTCCTTTTCTTTCTTGATATTTTCCACAGCCAATTCACAGCAGTAGCCATGTCTCTGATAGCAATTGAGGATTTCCAGCATATTCTGCATGTGCAAAACATGAACGTGGACGAGAAGCAGAAGATCATGTTCGCTTTGACCTCCATTAAAGGTATTGGATTTCCAGCATATTTTACGTTGATTTTTGATGTGTTGGATTTCAATGACTGTTATGGCAAAATAATTAGATTTATGGATGAGTTTAGTTACCTGAGAAAAAAAAAAAAAAAAAGCTATAGAGTGCCACAGCCACACCACTACAGAATTTTCTGTTGAATAAACTTGAAATAGGGTGGGAAGAAGGTGAAGTTTGGTGAGAAGCCTGGTTGAATTGTGGAAAGAAGGTGAAATTTTGTGGGTTATTTGCACTTTTTAAAAAGTTTGGACCTATCCTTACAATTTGTTGGATTGTTTTTCTTTTCTTTTCTTTTTATTTTATTTAAATGAGGGGTAAAATCGTTAAAAACATGTGAAAATGACGTTCAGCGCACAAAAACATTGAAGGTAAGGGCATAAATGTCAAGAAATGAAAGGTAGGAACGGTTTCCGAAATCAACTCCAAATGTGGGGACGTTTTGTGCTAATTAGCCAAAAAATTACTATTAGAAAACTCATTTTCCCTTATGTGCAACTATACTGTATTTTTAAATTATTTGAAAGTCATTTTAAGAACGAAATATGAGCAATTTGATATATGATAATAAAATTTGTTGAATACATAAAAACCAATTTTAAATTTGGGGTTTTATATATACATTAATTACGTAACAATTTATATACTATTTCTTTAATTTTTTTTTTTATTCTTCAAAATTTATGATCACTAAAAGTCTTGATGTTTGTAAAACGTTTTTTCCTTACAAAATTTACTATTCGCACAACTAATCCACAGTAAAAAAAAATCGTATGAAATATGTTTTTATATTAGTTATTATTTTTTTAGTTTAAATTTAATTTTATGTTCATTTTAAGTTGGGTTATTAGCTTTATATTGTTCTACAAAGTGAAAATGAATTTAGGAATGTATGCACAATTTTCTTGATTTTGTTTTACTCTTTTCTGCGAGTAAACTTAATTAATATAAGAGAAGAACAATACGATGTATGTACAACTTTAGTTTACGATAAATATTTTATTTTAAAACATGCAAATGAAAAAAAAATGTTAATTGTGTAATTAGGAGACACTATTGTGAAGGCTGTTAAAAGGCTGTTGAAGAGCTGTTGTGGAAACTGCTGTAAAAATATCCTACTCAGTACTCTTCTTAATCATGATATCTAATTCTTTTGATGAAATAATATCCCATTTTTACTCTTTTTTTTTTTTTTTTTTTTGAAAAACTCGTCAAAAGAAAAAATGTCATCTGAGATATATGAACTTTGGCCTAACTCCACTCTTGTAAGGACACCACTGGCACTCCCTTAACAAGAATTCTTAAAAAAGAGATCCCTTTCCCTCTTCTATGCATCTTTCTAGCCTCTTCACTGGGCTTTATGCTTTGAGAGGTCACTCAGGACTTTTTTTTTTTTTTTTTTTTTTTTTTTTTTTTTTGAAAAACTCGTCAAAAGAAAAAATGCCATCTGAGATATATGAACTTTGGCCTAACTCCACTCTTGTAAGGACACCACTGGCACTCCCTTAACAAGAATTCTTAAAAAAGAGATCCATTTCCCTCTTCTATGCATCTTCTAGCCTCTTCACTGGGCTTTATGCTTTGAGAGGTCACTCAGGACTTATTTTAAAAACAGTTTAAAAATATTTTCCATTTTTCTTTGAAATATACTAGGAGCATTCTTTAATCCAAAAGGCATAACTAACCATTCATAATGACCTTCTGGAGAAGTAAAAGCTGTCCATTGTATAGAATCTGGATGCATTTTTACTTGCCAAAATCCTGATTTTAAATCAAACTTGCTAAAAATATTACAGTCTTGGATTTTATTTATTAAAACAGTCCTTTATAAAGAGGATTTGGAAAATTTTTAATACAATCTGAAACTTCTAGCCAAGTATGATAAACTCCTGGAAGTCTACCTTGTAAAACAACATAACACTTAAATTTTTTATGATCTTGACTAAAATGTTCTGAAAGTGCATTTAAACATGCTAAAAAATATTTTTGATCTTTTGGATTCTTATTATAAGAAATCCATAAATTGTCTAAAATACATTTTTCTGATTTTGTAACTTTTTTTTTTTTTTTTTTTTTTTGAAAAACTCGTCAAAAGAAAAGTTTCCAGATCTTAGAACTACAGAAGCAATAGAAAATATAAATAAAAAATTAACTAATATAGAGAATAAACCAATTCAAGATTTAGAAAATATTACAAATAAGTTAAATAAATTAAGTTTGAAAAATACGGGACAAGAAACAATAACTAGAAAAATATCTACAACATTTTATAAGATATGAATAATTTTCCAGGCAGATCAAGAACAATTGGAGAACAAGGATCATCTTCAGAGATTTTTGATAGAAGTAGACATAGTACTTCTAGTATAAGTACAAATATAATAGAAAGAGTTTTAATTAGACAAAATTTCGGTATAATCGTAATATAGAAGAAATTATAGATCCTGAACAAGATTATAATAGATTTCAAAATCATGGTTTACAATTAATTAATCCATAAAATTTATATAATAGAGGTATTTTTGAATCAAAAACTCAATTTTTTAGACATAGTAGAGAAGTTTCAATTCAGTGTTTAGATGGTCAAGGAAGACAATTATCATTAATATCAGAAGAATCTAAAAAAGAATTAAGAAAGAAGAATTTTAGATTTATGCATTTAGGATTAATAGTTATAGGAATTAAATGATTAATGAGAAAAAATTTAGGGAATAAAGTTTTATTAACTATTTATGATTAAAGAATTCAAAATATAGAAAAAGTATGATAGCTAGTACAGAGATAGATATGAATAATAATCATGGAATTATATATTGTAATCCAGATTTTTTATTAACAATAAAGGATTTTTCAGAAAAAATTAAAATTGGTATTCAGACATATGGATATGAAGATGTAACTTAGGAGAAAATTTATTAATAAGCATAGGATTTTTGGGAAGATGTAGTAATAATTCTCAAACAAGATATAAAGTTTATATAGATAAAGTTGTAAATTTAATGAGTAGTAAAGGAATAAAAATGATTAAACCTAAAATCTATGATTCAGAAATTTTAGCAAGATTAGAATGGGATTTAGATAAGTTTTTAGAAACTCAAGAAAATGTTTTAACTCCTCAAGAAGCTATAACATATAAAGATTTGTACGGAAGGACTAGTCGAAGATTTGGTAATTACAGTACTATAAATAGAAATGATAATTTTGATACAGAATCTAATACTACTAATGAAGAAAAACAAGAACAAGAACCTTTTCTTAATACAGTAGAAACAGAGATAGATGATAAAATTTTATATCCTAAAGAATTAGGAATGATTTTATCTCCTACAGAACTTTTAAGATTAGAAGATCATTTGTTTTTAAATAAACAAATAGAAGAACAAGAATATTTATATTATGATAATTATCAAAATATAAGAGTAGGAATTAATATAGAGGAAATTGAAAATAAGTCAGAAATTTCAGAAATAAGTAATTATAAAGAATTGGCAGATGAAGTTATGCAAGTTAAACCAGAAACTTATCAATACACAGCTGGTTATCCTCCTAGAATTGCTTTTACAGATTATAATCATAATGAAAGAAATTATACAGCTAGAGGAAAAGTTAGACCTTTAGAACCTAAAATAGAATTTCAGACAGTACATAAACCACAAATATTAAATATTACAGCACATGACCCTCAGACCTGGGATAATATAATAGAAGTATGGAAAAATACAATAATAGGTCATTATATTAGATTAGCAGATAATATGGAACCATTAGAAATGTATAGATATCTAGGCCTTGTATGGGAGAGATTAAAATCGGATTAAAATTGAAAATATAGTCGTTATTGTTGACTTTTATTAGACGAGTGGGACCCAATAACGACCATATTTTCAATTTTAATTGACTTTTAATCCCTCCCGAACAGGGCCCTAGAAACATTTTTAGGAGAAAGTGCTAAAGCTACATGGGAAGCTTTTAAGAAAGATAAACAGACAGAATTTGAATCATTGGTTGCATTAGGAAACAATCCTTATAATTTTGTTAGTAAAATACATGAATTATTAACAGGAGCAGATCCTAATACAGGACAGTTATTAATCCAACATAAGGCTATAAGAAATTTAGAACAACTTAGTTTAAATAGATGGACTAAAGATAAAGAAGTAAAACAATTTTTAAATGAATATCATTATTTAGTATCTATCTCAGGAAATACTTTTAATCAAGAATTAGGTAATGAATTATTTCATAAATTACCAGGCCCTTTAGGATTAGAAATAACAAAAAGATGGAATGAAAATAAAAATGTTGTAGAAAGACAAGATCAATTATGGAGTATAGGAAATAGAATTCAATTTATAATGCAATGTTTAGAAAATAAATGTGTTGAATTGCAAATTCAGAATCAATTAAAAAAGACAGATTATAAATTTTGCAAAGATATCTTTACACCACAAACTTATGGAAATAATTTTAGAGAAAAAAGTAAAAGAAAATATGATAGGAAAAATTTGGATAGGCCTATTAGGAAAAAATATTATTTAAGAAAGTCTAATAGAAGAAAACCATATTTAGATGAAAACAGACATGTTAGAAAATTCAAACCAGAAAGGAATTATCCTAATAAGTTAAATTGTTATGTCTGTGGAGGAATAGATCATTTAGCCAGAACTTGTCCTAAAAAGATAAATAATAATGATAAAAGAAGTACTCTTATAGAATGCACAAATGAAGATTTATTAGAAATTGATGAGTATATTTCAGATAAAGAATCAGTTTACAGTATTGTCTCAATAGAAGATTTTAATAATAATAATAATCCAGAAGAACAATCAGATTATGAAAATTTTATACAAGAATTTTCAAATTTAAAAAACTTATCAGATTCAGATGAAGAATTAGAATTAATGGATATAGAATGTAAACATAATTGGTTAACAGAAACAGGTTTAGACAACATACCATGTTATATATGTAAATGGTATCCTAGTAAGAAATTAAGAGTAAAATGTAAAGATTGTTTTTTAGAGGCATGTAAAAAATGTTTATTACAAGAAAATTTAATACAATTGGAAGAAGATAAGCAAATTAATTCGATTCAGATAGAATTGTCAGAAATTAAAATATTAAGAAAAAGAATAGAAAATTTAGAAGATATGCAAAGGTATATTTTACAAAAATTAGAATTAATGGAATCCTCTAAAAAAGGAGAAAACTCAGAAATAATTCCTGAACCAGAATTGGTTCAAGTTTTTTGTAATTCAGAAAAATTAAAAAGTATTAAAGTAAAATGTTATATTAGAATAGAAAATTATGAAATAATGTGTTTAGGTTTGATAGATTCAGGTTGTAGTCATTTCTTTCATTATGATTATAATCTGTAAAAGCAATTCTAGGAGGATAACCAGCTGTGTATTGATAAGTTTCTGGTTTAACTTGCATAACTTCATCTGCCAATTCTTTATAATTACTTATTTCTGAAATTTCTGACTTATTTTCAATTTCCTCTATATTAATTCCTACTCTTATATTTTGATAATTATCATAATATAAATATTCTTGTTCTTCTATTTGTTTATTTAAAAACAAATGATCTTCTAATCTTAAAAGTTCTGTAGGAGATAAAATCATTCCTAATTCTTTAGGATATAAAATTTTATCATCTATCTCTGTTTCTACTGTATTAAGAAAAGGTTCTTGTTCTTGTTTTTCTTCATTAGTAGTATTAGATTCTGTATCAAAATTATCATTTCTATTTATAGTACTGTAATTACCAAATCTTAGACTAGTCCTTCCGTACAAATCTTTATATGTTATAGCTTCTTGAGGAGTTAAAACATTTTCTTGAGTTTCTAAAAACTTATCTAAATCCCATTCTAATCCTGCTAAAATTTCTGAATCATAGATTTTAGGTTTAATCATTTTTATTCCTTTACTACTCATTAAATTTACAACTTTATCTATATAAACTTTATATCTTGTTTGAGAATTATTACTACATCTTCCCAAAAATCCTATGCTTATTAATAAATTTTCTCCTGAAGTTACATCTTCATATCCATGTGTCTGAATACCAATTTTAATTTTTTCTGAAAAATCTTTTATTGTTAATAAAAAATCTGGATTACAATATATAATTCCATGATTATTATTCATATCTATCTCCGTACTAGCTATCATACTTTTTTCTATATTTTGAATTCTTTCATCATAAATAGTTAATAAAACTTTATTACCTAAATTTTTTCTCATTAATCCTTTAATTCCTATAACTATTAATCCTAAATGCATAAATCTGTAATGCTTCTTTCTTAATTCTTTTTTCGATTCTTCCGAAATTAATGATAATTGTCTTACTTGGCCATCTAAACATTGAATTGAAATTTCCCTAGTATGTCTAAAAAATTGAGTTCTTGATTCAAAAATACCTCTATTATATAAATTTTCTGGATTAAGTAATTGTAAACCATGAGTTTGAAATCTATTATAATCTTGTTCAGGATCTATAATTTCTTCTATATTCTGATTATACTGAGGCTGTCTAATTAAAATTCTTTCTATTATATTTGTACTTATACTAGAAGTACTATGTCTACTTCTATCAAAAATCTCTGAAGATGATCCTTGTTCTCCAATTGTTCTTGATCTGCCTGGAAAATTATTCATATCTTATAAAATGTTGTAGATATTTTTCTAGTTATTGTTTCTTGTCCCGTATTTTTCAAACTTAATTTATTTAACTTATTTGTAATATTTTCTAAATCTTGAATTGGTTTATTCTCTATATTAGTTAATTTTTTATTTATATTTTCTATTGCTTCTGTAGTTCTAAGATCTGGAAACTTTTCTTTATCCTCTACTTTAATAACTTTATTTAAAATATTTAAATTCTGTTCTTTAATAAAATCTAAATTTTCTTTTATTTTTAAAATATCTTTTTCAATATTAATAATTCTTTTACATAAATTACTTAATTCTGCAGATATCTTATTAACTTCTCTTGTTAAAATGTCCAGCTTAATGAATTCAATCTGTATAATAATAAGATTCTAAGCTGAAATCTGTATGATCTGATAAATAATTATTATCTAAATATTCAAATTCAATTCTTATTGATAAATCTGAACAGAATATCTGATCAAATTTATTTATAAAATATTCTTCTCTAAATTCTGTAATTAAAGATCTATATATAATGTTTTCTCTTAATTCTAAAGGTAAATTTTTAGTTACTTGTAAACTAGCAAATAAATAATCTATAGATTTACTTTTTTCAATAGAAATAAATTCTATTCCGTAATCTAAAATGTCTTCTATTTCTTGATAAAAACTAAAACTATAGAATATTTTTTCTAGATTAACAAGTAATATTCTAAAAATCATAAAATACTAAAATTATACCTTTGTAGCGTAATCTGTGGTGCTGCAACTTAAAATTCCAAAATCGGAACACACGCTCTGATACCAAAGAGAGGGGGGGTTGTGAAGGCTGTTAAAAGGCTGTTGAAGAGCTGTTGTGGAAACTGCTGTAAAAATATCCTACTCAGTACTCTTCTTAATCATGATATCTAATTCTTTTGATGAAATAATATCCCATTTTTACTCTTTTTTTTTTTTTTTTTTTTTTTTTTTTTGAAAAACTCGTCAAAAGAAAAAATGCCATCTGAGATATATGAACTTTGGCCTAACTCCACTCTTGTAAGGACACCACTGGCACTCCCTTAACAAGAATTCTTAAAAGAATTTGTTGAAGAGTCATTGTGGAAAGCTATTTGTAAAAATATCCTACTCAGTACTCTTCTTAATCATGATATCTAATTCTTTTGATGAAATAATATCCCATTTTTACTCTTTTTTTTTTTTTTTTTTTTTAAACTCGTCAAAAGAAAAAATGCCATCTGAGATATATGAACTTTGGCCTAACTCCACTCTTGTAAGGACACCACTGGCACTCCCTTAACAAGAATTCTTAAAGGCTGTTGAAGAGCTGTTGTGGAAACTGCTGTAAAAATATCCTACTCAGTACTCTTCTTAATCATGATATCTAATTCTTTTGATGAAATAATATCCCATTTTTACTCTTTTTTTTTTTTTTTTTTTTTAAAAATAGTAAAAAGAAAAAATGAAATATGAGATATATGAACTTTGGCCTAACTCCACTCTTGTAAGGACACCACTGGCACTCCCTTAACAAGAATTCTTAAAAAAGAGATCCCTTTCCCTCTTCTATGCATCTTCTAGCCTCTTCACTGGGCTTTATGCTTTGAGAGGTCACTCAGGACTTATTTTAAAAACAGTTTAAATTTAACTTGGAGTTAAGACATGCTCTTATCATATACTCAGCATAAAGCATAAAACTTTTTTACAAAATCATAAAAATTTATAAACATAAATTGTTCTTAAAAGATCTGGAACTAATATAAATTATTAGCACCATATCTTAGAACTATAAAACATACCCTCTTTGGAATGATCCGTCAGTAGTTTAACAAAATTTAAAACAACATATTTTTGTGGGATATTATAATATCTAAGAATAAGAATGATTAAGAATTTCACTTTCGGGAGGAAAAGGAAATTAGAACATTTTGTAAGAACAAAAGCTTGAAATTTTTTTTTTCTCTGTGTTGTGTGTTTACAAATGAAGAAATGGTCTCCTTATATAGGAGAAAAAACGCGTTTTTCAAAAGCAAGGAATCTTTGCTTTTTCAAAACGTCAAAAAGAAAACAGTAAAAAGAAAACTAATCAAATCTTACTTTATCAAATAGTAAGATTCGTTACAAATTTTTCAAAAAGAAAACAGTAAAACTTCTTCAAAAAATCTTCGAGTAATTGAGTCTTGTCTTGTCAATCACCAAAAATTTGCCAAGTGTCTTCCTTTGCATCAATATCTGGAAAATTCTTATCTTGTTTCATAATTATGTCTGCCAATGCTGTCCAAAGAGTCTCCTCCACAAGATGCGGTCATATCTGGATTATCATTCTCTTCTGAAAAATTATCTTTGAAGTCTTCCAAACCTTTTTCTTTTTCAACTTTCTTTTTGCCTTTATTTTTCTTTTTAAACTGTATCTTCTTTTTCTTTGTAGTACTTTGTTTAACTTGTTGCTGCAATTCTTCAATCTTATCAAACATTTCTTGAATTCGTCTAATATCCGTCTCGAGAAATTTGTTCGGATCTTGAGACGATTGAAATGAGTCTCGAGAAATTTCTTGTTGTTTCGTTTAAGATCTATTGGACTAATAAGTCTAGCAGCGGGATTATCGGTTCTTTGTGTCACGATCTTCAAAAATCTTATTTTCTGTAACAGGATTTTCAGCCTGTTGAGTCTGATTAAATTGGAAAGTAGGAGAATCAACAGTCTCCTGAGTCTGTTGAGCTTTTGGTAAGCCCAGAACCATGAACGGATTTGATATGTCTTTACCAGCTTCCGTTTGAACTGGACTAGCTATAGACTTCTTGGGCTCTATAGTACCTGATTGTGTCTGAACAATTGGATTTAAAATCTTTAAATTAATAATTTCTTGTTCTAATTCAAAAATTTTCTTTTGTAAAGCTAATTTTTCTTGTTGTAAAACTTGATTAGATTCATTTAAAATTTTAAAATTTTTTGTCATACATTCACAATGCTCACAAAATTTTGAAACATAATCTAAAGGTTGATCTGAAACATTCTTTAAGGACGGTGCAACAAAATAATTTATTCCTAAAAATTTTCTACATTCTTCTAATGCTTCTGAAATTGAATAAAATCCTTTATAAAGAGGATTTGGAAAATTTTTAATACAATCTGAAACTTCTAGCCAAGTATGATAAACTCCTGGAAGTCTACCTTGTAAAACAACATAACACTTAAATTTTTTATGATCTTGACTAAAATGTTCTGAAAGTGCATTTAAACATGCTAAAAAATATTTTTGATCTTTTGGATTCTTATTATAAGAAATCCATAAATTGTCTAAAATACATTTTTCTGATTTTGTAACTGAAATATGAGGAAGTGTCTTAAAACTAATATTACTATTTGGAAAACAGAGTAATTCTATACTACCAAACCTTAACTTATCATGAGTCTGTATTATGTTTGTCTGAGAACTTGAACTGCCAACAATTGGCAATCCTGGTCTTGGTCCTCTGGGTCTCTGCATCTGCAAACAATCAGTCATAATCTTTATTTTTAATTATTCTACTTAAAATATCTGCTATCTGATTATTGATACCTTTAATATGTTCAAAATTGATTATTAATCCAGTATTAGTAATTCTATCTATAAAATTTAACCATCTTCTTCGATTACTTCTTTTATTTTCTAATTTCATTTTATTAACAAAACTTACAATTGCCTCACAATCTGTTCTTAAAGTAATTTCTTTTTTAGAAATAATAAATAATTCAAAAGAATCTAATGCATAATTAACTGCAAGTAATTCTAAATCTATGCTACTTATATTACCTTTTTCTTTATAATTTCCACTATTGTATCTAACAATTTTTTCAAGATCTTTACCTGCATACTTATTGGGTTTTGCAATTAAAATTGCTCCCCATCCTGTTATACTTCCATCTGTTTCTATAATCAGATAATCTGTATCTAATGGCATATCTAATTTAGGTAAATCTTTTAATCTTTCTTTTATTTTTTGTACTAATTTAATATCTTCTATATTAAAATATCTTTGTCCTTTAGGAGATGTTTTTCCATATAATGGCCCTGCCATCTTTCCTAAATCCTTAATAAAAGGTCTAGCATAATTTACTAATCCTAAAAATTTCTGTAATTGTTTAAGGTCTTCAAGCTTATCTGGGAATTCTAAAGCTTTCTGAGCTATATGAGGTTGTAATTCAATCTTACCTTTTCCTATATTAACTCCTAAAAATTCTATATATTCTTTAAATAACATCATTTTTTTCTTATTTACAATTAAACCATGTTTTATAAAAGAATTTTTAAATGACCTCTATGTTCTCTTTTATTTTTACTAAATACTAAAATATCATCAATATATACTATAATAAATTTACTATGTTTATTAAAAATATTTTCCATTTTTCTTTGAAATATACTAGGAGCATTCTTTAATCCAAAAGGCATAACTAACCATTCATAATGACCTTCTGGAGAAGTAAAAGCTGTCCATTGTATAGAATCTGGATGCATTTTTACTTGCCAAAATCCTGATTTTAAATCAAACTTGCTAAAAATATTACGAGTCTTGGATTTTATTTATTAAAACAGTCTTATCTCGGAATAGTATATGCATCATCTATTGTATTATCATTAAGTCTTTTATAATTTATAACCATTCTACTTTTTCCTCTAATTATTTACGAATGTTTTCTAACTATAAAAGTCACGATCTATGTGGACTATCCGATTTTCTTATAACTCCTAATTTTAAAAGATCTTTAATATGCATCTTAAAATCTTCAAAGATCTTGATTTGTAGCTTCAATACTTTTAGTTTTAATTATATATTCAGGATTTTTTATTTTTAATTCACATAAAACTTTATCTTTCTCCCAGTATTTTAAAACATTTTCTCCTAAAATTTCTAATTTTTCTAATTTATTTATCATATTTTCTATATCTTGTTCTGTTACTAATAAATCATATATTTTTTCAATTTCTACAAATTCTAAACATATTTCTCCTTCTTCCTTAAAATCTTTAAAATAATATTCTTCTTCTATTAAAAACTCTTCTTCTTCTACTAATTGACATTCTCTTTCTCTGCTACATTCACATTCTTTTTCTTCTTTAATCCCACCACGCTTCTCAGCAAACTCTGATGGAATAATCTTAGTATAAGTAGGTGCAGAAATTGTAAATTTTTGTAATTGCATAAAATCTTTACTAATCATTATACTTCCATTATCTTTTAATAAAAAACTTAATCCTAAAATTAGATCTGTATTTAAAGATAATTCTCTTATCCAAACTGAGTCTTTAGGTAAACTATATTCTGTACTTCTACCGCAATTAGTCTCAAAACTAATTCTTGCTGGTTTTAAAATATTTTGATAACTATAAAAATTCCCATCCATTTGTTGAGCTTCTATAGGTTCTTTTGATTTTATTATATATTTTTCTGGTATGATTCTTTTATTAATTATACAATGACTACAACCTGAATCTATCAAACCTAAACACATTATTTCATAATTTTCTATTCTAATATAACGTTTTACTTTAATACTTTTTAATTTTTCTGAATTACAAAAAACTTGAACCAATTCTGGTTCAGGAATTATTTCTGAGTTTTCTCCTTTTTTAGAGGATTCCATTAATTCTAATTTTTGTAAAATATACCTTTGCATATCTTCTAAATTTTCTATTCTTTTTCTTAATATTTTAATTTCTGACAATTCTATCTGAATCGAATTAATTTGCTTATCTTCTTCCAATTGTATTAAATTTTCTTGTAATAAACATTTTTTACATGCCTCTAAAAAACAATCTTTACATTTTACTCTTAATTTCTTACTAGGATACCATTTACATATATAACATGGTATGTTGAGTAAACTCGTTTCTGTTAACCAATTATGTTTACATTCTATATCCATTAATTCTAATTCTTCATCTGAATTTGATAAGTTTTTTAAATTTGAAAATTCTTGTATAAAATTTTCATAATCTGATTGTTCTTCTGGATTATTATTATTATTAAAATCTTCTATTGAGACAATACTGTAAACTGATTCTTTATCTGAAATATACTCATCAATTTCTAATAAATCTTCATTTGTGCATTCTATAAGAGTACTTCTTTTATCATTATTATTTATCTTTTTAGGACAAGTTCTGGCTAAATGATCTATTCCTCCACAGACATAACAATTTAACTTATTAGGATAATTCCTTTCTGGTTTGAATTTTCTAACATGTCTGTTTTCATCTAAATATGGTTTTCTTCTATTAGACTTTCTTAAATAATATTTTTTCCTAATAGGCCTATCCAAATTTTTCCTATCATATTTTCTTTTACTTTTTTCTCTAAAATTATTTCCATAAGTTTGTGGTGTAAAGATATCTTTGCAAAATTTATAATCTGTCTTTTTTAATTGATTCTGAATTTGCAATTCAACACATTTATTTTCTAAACATTGCATTATAAATTGAATTCTATTTCCTATACTCCATAATTGATCTTGTCTTTCTACAACATTTTTATTTTCATTCCATCTTTTTGTTATTTCTAATCCTAAAGGGCCTGGTAATTTATGAAATAATTTATTACCTAATTCTTGATTAAAAGTATTTCCTGAGATAGATACTTTAAAGATTTTAAGGAAGAAGGAGAAATATGTTTAGAATTTGTAGAAATTGAAAAAATATATGATTTATTAGTAACAGAACAAGATATAGAAAATATGATAAATAAATTAGAAAAATTAGAAATTTTAGGAGAAAATGTTTTAAAATACTGGGAGAAAGATAAAGTTTTATGTGAATTAAAAATAAAAAATCCTGAATATATAATTAAAACTAAAAGTATTGAAGCTACAAATCAAGATGCTGAAGATTTTAAGATGCATATTAAAGATCTTTTAAAATTAGGAGTTATAAGAAAATCAGATAGTCCACATAGATCAGCAGCTTTTATAGTTAGAAAACATTCAGAAATAATTAGAGGAAAAAGTAGAATGGTTATAAATTATAAAAGACTTAATGATAATACAATAGATGATGCATATACTATTCCAGATAAGACTGTTTTAATAAATAAAATCCAAGACTGTAATATTTTTAGCAAGTTTGATTTAAAATCAGGATTTTGGCAAGTAAAAATGCATCCAGATTCTATACAATGGACAGCTTTTACTTCTCCAGAAGGTCATTATGAATGGTTAGTTATGCCTTTTGGATTAAAGAATGCTCCTAGTATATTTCAAAGAAAAATGGAAAATATTTTTAATAAACATAGTAAATTTATTATAGTATATATTGATGATATTTTAGTATTTAGTAAAAATAAAAGAGAACATAGAGGTCATTTAAAAATTCTTTTATAAAACATGGTTTAATTGTAAATAAGAAAAAAATGATGTTATTTAAAGAATATATAGAATTTTTAGGAGTTAATATAGGAAAAGGTAAGATTGAATTACAACCTCATATAGCTCAAAAAGCTTTAGAATTCTCAGATAAGCTTGAAGACCTTAAACAATTACGAAATTTTTAGGATTAGTAAATTATGCTAGACCTTTTATTAAGGATTTAGGAAAGATGGCGGGGCCATTATATGGAAAAACATCTCCTAAAGGACAAAGATATTTTAATATAGAAGATATTAAATTAGTACAAAAAATAAAAGAAAGATTAAAAGATTTACCTAAATTAGATATGCCATTAGATACAGATTATCTGATTATAGAAACAGATGGAAGTATAACGGGATGGGGAGCAATTTTAATTGCAAAACCCAATAAGTATGCGGTAAAGATCTTGAAAAAATTGTTAGATACAATAGTGGAAATTATAAAGAAAAAGGTAATATAAGTAGCATAGATTTAGAATTACTTGCGATTAATTATGCATTAGATTCTTTTGAATTATTTATTATTTCTAAAAAGAAATTACTTTAAGAACAGATTGTGAGGCAATTGTAAGTTTTGTTAATAAAATGAAATTAGAAAATAAAAGAAGTAATCGAAGAAGATGGTTAAATTTTATAGATAGAATTACTAATACTTGGATTAATAATCAATTTTGAACATATTAAAGGTATCAATAATCGATAGCGATATTTTAAGTAGAATAATTAAAAATAAAGATTATGATCTGATTGTTTGCAGATGCAGAGACCCGTGAGGACCAAGACCAGGATTGCCAATTGTTGGCGCTCAAGTTCTCAGACAAACATAATACAGACTCATGATAAGTTAAGGTTTGGTAGTATAGAATTACTCTGCTTTCCAAATAGTAATATTAGTTTTAAGACATTTCCTCATATTTCGGTTACAAAATCGAAAAATGTATTTTAGACAATTTATGGATTTCTTATAATAAGAATCCAAAAGATCAAAAATATTTTTTAGCATGTTTAAATGCACTTTAACATTTTAGTCAAGATCATAAAAAATTTAAGTGTTATGTTGTTTTACAAGGTAGACTTCCAGGAGTTTATCATACTTGGCTAGAAGTTTCAGATTGTATTAAAAATTTTCCAAATCCTCTTTATAAAGGATTTTATTCAATTTAAGAAGCATTAGAAGAATGTAGAAAATTTTTAGGAATAAATTATTTTGTTGCACCGTCCTTAAAGAATGTTTCAGATCAACCTTTAGATTATGTTTCAAAATTTTGTGAGCATTGTGAATGTATGACAAAAAATTTTAAAATTTTAAATGAATCTAATCAAGTTTTACAACAAGAAAAATTAGCTTTACAAAAGAAAATTTCTGAATTAGAACAAGAAATTATTAATTTAAAGATTTTAAATCCAATTGTTCGTGACACAATCGTGTACTATAGAGCCCAAGAAGTCTATAGCTAGTCCAGTTCAAACGGAAGTCAGGTAAAGACATATCAAATCCGTTCATGGTTCCTGCTTACCAAAAGCTCAACGAGACTCGGAGACTGTTGATTCTCCTACTTTCCAATTTAATCGGACTCAACGAGTCGAAAATCCTGTTACGAGAAAATAAGATTTTTGAAGATCGAGACACGAAATCGATAATCCTGGCGCTAGACTTATTAGTCCAATAGATCTTAAACGAAACGACCAAGAAATTTCTCAGACTCATTTCAATCGTCTCAAGATCCAGAACAAATTTCTCAAGACAGATATTAGACGAATTCAAGAAATGTTTGATAAGATTGAAGAATTGCAGCAACAAGTTAAACAAAGTACTACAAAGAAAAAGAAGATACAAGCTTTAAAAGAAAAATAAAGGCAAAAAGAAAGTTGAAAAAGAAAAAGGTTTGGAAGACTTCAAAGATAATTTTTCGAAGAGAATGATAATCCGTGATGATCAGATCGACGAGGAGACTCTTTGGACAAAGATTGGCAGACATAATTATGAAACAAGATAAGAATTTTCCAGATATTGATGCAAAGGAAGACACTTGGCAAATTTTTGGTGATTGACAAGACAAGACTCAATTACTCGAAGATTTTTTGAAGAAGTTTTACTGTTTTCTTTTTGAAAAATTTGTAACGAATCTTACTATTTGATAAAGTAAGATTTGATTAGTTTTCTTTTTACTGTTTTCTTTTTGACGTTTTGAAAAAGCAAAGATTCCTTGCTTTTGAAAAACGCGTTTTTTCTCCTATATAAGGAGACCATTTCTTCATTTGTAAACACACAACACAGAGAAAAAAAAAATTTCAAGCTTTTGTTCTTACAAAATGTTCTAATTTCCTTTTCCTCCCGAAAGGGAAATTCTTAATCATTCTTATTCTTAGATATTATAATATCCCACAAAAATATGTTGTTTTAAATTTTGTTAAACTACTGACGGATCATTCCAGTAGGTATGTTTTATAGTTCTAAGATATGGTGCTAATAATTTATATTAGTTCCAGATCTTTTAAGAACAATTTATGTTTATAAATTTTTATGATTTTGTAAAAAAGTTTTATGCTTTATGCTGAGTATATGATAAGAGCATGTCTTAACTCCAAGTTAAATTTAAACTGTTTTTAAAATAAGTCCTGAGTGACCTCTCAAAGCATAAAGCCCAGTGAAGAGGCTAGAAGATGCATAGAAGAGGGATTTTATGATTTTTAGAATATTACTTGTTAATCTAGAAAAAATATTCTATAGTTTTATGCTCAGTATATGATAAGAGCATGTCTTAACTCCAAGTTAAATTTAAACTGTTTTTAAAATAAGTCCTGAGTGACCTCTCAAAGCATAAAACCCAGTGAAGAGGCTAGAAGATGCATAGAAGAGGGAAAGGGATCTCTTTTTTAAGAATTCTTGTTAAGGGAGTGCCAGTGGTGTCCTTACAAGAGTGGAGTTAGGCCAAAGTTCATATATTTCAGATGGCATTTTTTCTTTTGACGAGTTTTTCAAAAAAAAAAAAAAAAAAAGAGTAAAAAATGGGATATTATTTCATCAAAAGAATTAGATATATATATATATATATATATATATATATATATACTGGCATCAACTTTCTCAAAAGCATCAAAAGGTATGAAAAGCAGTCAAAAGAGAAATCAAGTATCTGCTTTTCTCAAAAGAAGATAAAGAGAAGACAAGTGGAAGACTAATGATGTCTACTTTACTTTATTTTCTCTTTTTCAAGATTCTTGTTTCAAATTCAATGTTTTTTCAAGTCCGAAATCCTTGTATAAGAATGTGCTCATTCTAAGGATTTGGAGAGCGCGAAAAATAGAGAGTATTTATTTTTCTGCATTTCAAAAGTCTGGATAAAAAATTGTAAGATTATTTTCAATTATCAATAAAATTATCTTTTACTTCAATCTTTGTTCTTCTACTATTTCCATCTTCCTGCACTATCTCCCCTTCCCTATCCCTGGGCCTATTTTGGTATCAGAGTCATAAGAGAGTGTTGTGAGAAAACTGTGTCAAATTACTGTCCTTACAGTGTCAAAGGTCATACTGTTGTGTAACCATGGATGTCTGCTGAATAGACGTTGGTCAGCCCGTGTTTGCCGGGGTAGGCGTTTAGGGTGGTCCCGTTTGTAGGCTTTGGTCAAGCATCCGTATTTCCTGTAGCATTGTGTCTACAGTGGTAAGATTACTGTTTTCAAAACCTCATTCAATTATGTCTTTCATGTCTAATTGGTTCACTAAAGGTAGTGGTTCAAAAGATGATAGTTCTAGTTCAAAAGATTCAAGTATGTCAAAATTTTTTGATAAAGAAGAAATTGATCAAAAATCTGTTTCAAATGATTTCAATTCAAAAGAAATTCAAATTGCAAAAATTGAGCAAACTCTTCAAAATTGGACTATTCCAAAGGTAGACAAGAGTTCTATCTATGAAATAGGTGCATTTGATTTTACTCAAAATCTTGTTATCAAAACTTTGGAGCAAACTATTCCTATTAAGGAACAGATTACTTCAATCAATTTACTTTCAAAAGAATCTATTCAAGCTCATCGAAAGAAATTTCAATACATTCATATTGGACTTGTTCAAATTGCCGTCAAGCCTTTGTTTCGACTTGGTCTTGATATTCCAATTCTCATAACTTTAAGAGACAAAAGACTCTTAAGGTTTGAACATTCATTACTCTCCATGCTCGAGTCAAATCTCGAAAGTGGTCCAATATTTTCAAATTGTTATCCAAATTTTGCAGTTAGTCTTCAAGATGGTGCAATCTTGAATACTCTCAATCTGCGTATTCAAACAAAAAACTTTGAAATTGATGATACTTCAAGAGCCTTTGCTTTAATATACAGAGTATATTACAAGCTTCTCAATACTCAACTCAACATTAAAGCTCTACGTACATCTCCAAAAGATGAGAGTCTTTTAGTTGAAGTCAATCCACTTCATTCAAATATTTCTATTCCAAAAAGAATTCCTTGGAATCTTCAAGATAGGTTTCTTGCTTGGGATTTTGATAATGTTCAAAACTCAATTCCCCCTCCTGTCAAGAAAATTCCTGAACAAATCATGTATTTGCCTGATGGTAATATTAGGGTAATCTTTAATAGACCATCATCTTCAAATACTCTTCAAAGATCTTCCTCTTATAGATCTGATGACAGATCTAGAGAAAGTTCTTTCCAAGCAGCAAGATCTTCTATATCCTCTTGCTACCTTCTCTTTGGCAAAAGCTACTCCTAGCCCACCCCACCCCCCTATATGTATGTATGTATGTAATGTGTGAGAGTTGATCCTCCACCTTTCAAAAATGTAAACTTTTATTATAGTTGAAACTCTACAACTCAATATCAACTAAATCGTCACGTAACATTCATATATCCACTATTGTCATTTTGTGTTTTAATTTAACATAGTGCATTGAGAAATTTGAAATGAAACGCGTTTTCATGACGAATTTAACAATAAATTAAACAATTTTTAAAATTGGAAGTTGATGGGTTAACTTGATATTATAACAATAGGTTGGAGATGAATGGTGGATGTCTGCTAGAGTTTATATATTGGAAAAATATCTATACTTTGGAATGGAAGTATTGATCTCAGTGAAATGTTGTACTTTGTATTGCATTCCAGATTCCAGTGGAGTTCAAGAAATGAAAGTGGTCCAGAACACACACACACACACACACACAAGCCATAGCTGTCCCAGTTTTCAACAAGTTTGCGCTCCTGGTTAGGTATATGTTTAAAAGTTACTTTGCCCCTGTTTGGACTTCATCTATTTGATGGCAATTATTTTGAAAAAAATGAAGTTTTAAATAATAATTTTTTGGAGAATATATGGTTAAAAAATAGGGAAAAATTTTGGGTTTGTGTGAAAATGTTTAGTTGTGTAAATGTGGTTAAAAATTAGTATGAGAATTAAAGAGTTTTGTTTCAAAGGGAGACAAACAGGGGATAAAATGAGATTAGCAAGCATGTTTTGAATAATTATTTTTTGGAGAATATATGGTTAAAAAATAGGAAAAATTTTGGGTTTGCGTGAAAATGTTTTGTTGTGTAAATGTGGTTAAAAATTAGTATGAGAATTAAAGAATTTTGTTTCAAAGGAAGACAAACACGAGATAAAATGAGATTAGGAAAACATGTTTTGAAATAATGATTTTTTAGAGAATGTAATTAAAAAATAAGTAAAAATTTTGGGTTTAGATATAACATTATTTTACGGGACAACTTGTGATTGAAAATGAGTTCTGCAAAAATAGAGTCCAAATAAGGGCTTTTTCGAAAATAATATTACTTAAAAAAGTAAATATCATTATTTAAAAAATTATGTTTGACAAAATAAGTAATTTCATAATAAGGAAAAGTTGATCAAGGAATAATAGGCTTGGAATTGTGGTTACACAAACTATGGTTGGCATATTGTACTGTACAAGGATAAAGAAGTGCTGGCAAAGGGAGAATTTTGCCCAAAAGAGAGTGAATTTTTCACTAAATTCCAGATACTACAAGCAGAATTTATTTACATGACCAGAAAAAAAAAAAGTGAAATAGAGAAAAGGTATAGTTTTGAACTGAAATGGAAACCTAGAAATGCATTAAAATTAAGATTTAAATTATTGATACAACATGTCTTACTTTTTTCTGGACATAGCATAGTCAAGTATCGAGTCTTGTTGCATTTCCCGTTTCTGTGTTGGTGCGACCTAACTCGGGGTTCAGTTCATCCCACTCGTAACGTCCTTCCAATGGTAAGTCCTCCAGAATGTCAAAATTGTACCTGCGTTTATCGAAATTGTGCACGGCTAAGAATTTTGAAGTTTGAATTCCATCTGCACTTCGGAGGATGTGATAAAAACAATGTTTTAATGAATTCAGTGAGAGTTACTTGTCAGTGAATTGTTTTTGGAGGTCTTTTTCAGCAGCGGCGAAGAATTCTTCGATCTCAGTTTCCGAAGGCATCTTCTGCATCGGACTGCGAGAATTTGCCTCTCGTGGCCTCGAAGTAGACTCTAGCTCAGCTTCAACCTCTCTCGATGGAGTGGTTACTCTACTGAAAAGTAAAAAAATAAAATTTCAATGGATATTGAAGAGAAGTGATCAATGAAAATGTAAATGACATTTTAATCAATTAATTTACCTCTCTCTACAATCCACAAGATCATATGTCGACGTTTGGACTTGCACAACAATCTCATTCTCCTCCTGTAAATCAATATCTAGCTATTAATCACTGGACCAAAAATTCGTGGCAAATTCACAGATTCAGTCGAAATTTGAATTAAACATTTACCTGCAGATCTGAAAATTTCGAATTTCCTTTCATCACTTCATTGATTTCATTGCTTGAGCAACAAGATGCTAAAACATGATCGGAACTAAAACTCTCGCATGTTGAATTTCCGGAATCTGAATTCTCCGGCGTCATTATGCTTAGGGTTTGAGTTTCGAGCTGAACTAAATTTGTGGCTAACTCCAATTCTCCTCCATCAACTCTTCTCCTTTTACTCACCGTAGTAGTGGCGGCTAGTGCTGTTCTAGCTCTCGTCATTCTGATGCCATCCTCCGCCGCCACCTCAGCAATTCTCTTACACCCTCTCATTATCTGTCCTAGTTTTCAGCGAAAACTCCAAAATCTGGAGAAAAATCACACGAAATTAACGTTAATAATAATTAGTTGTCGAAACTTTATGATCCTTGTAGAGGCTTTTTATGCTATACTGCAACAAGATCCAGAGCTATATGAACATGGCGAAAATTCCTATTTCTCTCTAAGGATTTTGTGCAGTACAGATTTTTCTGCCTTTGAATCGCCTTTTTCTGTTACAAAGAACGAGAGAGAGAGAGAGAGAGAGAGAGAGAGAGAGAGAGAATAAGTGAAAGGAGTGACGTGAGTAATGATGATAACGAAGATGCTTTCTGAGCAGACAATTCCGTTTATCGGTTTGGATAGCCTTCTTATTTTGGTATAGTCCTAACTCCGTTAACCATAACGGGATTCTCGACCGCGCCGTTACGTGATCTACCATGGAATTTTCTCCAGTGGAATTACCGTAATTGACATGGTATGGACGTTCATTTAATTAGGTGAACTTGGATAAATTGCGACGTTTCCATTTATAATTTTATATTTAGAGAGGATAGTTTACTACTAGGCGACAAAGTACAATTTATAAGAAGATCATACTTCCATATATGGAAATTTTCAAGTTTGATCTTCTTTAGTATCAAATACCAATCCATCGTCTTCCATTACGACTCTTCAATTTCCTTAGATGAATAAGGTGGCAATAGTCGCTCCTGACGTTTGATTACCTACAAAAAGAGGTTGGGATTACGGAGAAGAAAGTTGATACATGTGAAAAATAACAAAGTTCAGAAGTAATAATTTCGGACAATCGGTTTTTGTCAAGTGCCACATGATTTATGAAACTCCCTCTCTATCGTTTGCGCATCTCTTGTGAGTAAGATACATAATTGTCGTTCAATTATTGAGTGAATCCAGAACACGGGAATAATCCCATAGATATGCGTCATGTCGACTGACCCTTCGTGAGAGTAATCGGTCAACTGCCATTCTTGGTGACCCTTCATGAGAGTAATCGGTCATCCTTTAAAAATTATATTTTAATAAATTTTGATGAACGTTGATAAAATTGTGGTTATCATGAAATACGTAATTTTAAACAAGGACTTGGTCAGCGTCTCCTTCATTTTCAACCACACCTTATATATATATATATATATATATATATATATATATATATATATATATATATATATATATATATATAACTTTTTAAAAAGTCAGATTGATCATTTATTGATTTTTAATTTCTTACTTTCTGTCAAGGAACAGGAATATACAAAAGCATGTGGACTTTTATATGGTGGGCACTGAAAAATAAAAAAAGGATATTCATTGGAAATACTTTATGTAGTTTAAACAAGAAAAGCCATTTTGTGATCTATAATAATTTAATATCTCATTAATATATCATTGATCATTTGATTATTAATTTTTTTTTGTCTAACAATAAAAAATTCCACTCAATCTTCCAAGTTTCATTTTTTCAAGACTACTAAAGTCAATTAAATAAATAGTATTCCATTAACAAAATCTCGTCCAAAAATAGCGCTGTATGAAAAGAAAAAGATTTGAGAATGTGGCACATAAATGGTTTGACAATGACTGCTTCGTCGTGGTGATTGACAGAAAATTCGGTGATAGTATGTGGGGTGTCAATAATTGATTGGGTGTTTTTTTTTTCAATTTATCAAATCATGTGTCGATACACTTCCTCCCTATTTTTTAACCTGTCATTGATTCGGTTTGTGTAGTATAACTCAATATTTAGTATGTACACAAGCGTGACATAAAAATATAGCAAACCAAAAGACAGCCTCTTTGGGGACCATTACACTGATGCTCTTTTAGCAAACCAGTTGATGGACTATAGTTGTTGCACTTATCATGGGGTACGTGGTCTAATTAGCCTTAGCAACTAATTAAAAATAATTATATGGTGCAATTGTCACTTCTTTTTCTTTAGCGTATATTTTTTTTTTTTTTTGTGATAACCGTTGATGTTCGAGCCAACTTGCGTGCACCTCGACTAATTCAACAGGGCCCTAAAATTTATGATCGGGTACTTATATCAGTGGCTTTGAGAGGACTCGAACTGGGACCATTAGAGAGCAAACCCAAGATTTGACCAACTGAGCAACCCCTCAAGGTTTCTTTAGCGTATGTTGACGCCCTTAAATCCAACCAATTTATTTTGCATCATGATGTATTCATGTCAGCACGAAACAATTGTTTAAAGATTTTATGATATGTAGCTTTTCAATTTTATCCTTAAATAAATGCGTATTTACCAACTGAAATTGGGAGAAAGATTGAAGGATAAATAAATAAAATTGTCGAGATAAACACAGTTCGGTCAGTTACTTTCAGAGGCACACAATTTTTAATGCATATGTTATTGTAGAAAACTTTGTTTCACAAAAACAATAGTGTCGTCAAACAGAGGCTTATATCAAAACCTTAAATTTGTCCCTAATATGTAGCATTTAAGTTCGAAAGAACTCAATTCACTTTTATCCTCGCAAATTATCTTTAATGAGTTGTGACATGTACGCGAGTGTTCGTACATAGACAAATTGTGCCATGCTGAGTTTCTAGGCCCTTTTTAACACATTTGTCCCGTCGAACAAATAAGAAGTTTTTTTTTTTGGAACGACGAAAATTTTATTAATAAAACCTCACTTATGGTGGAGGAAAACCGTCATTACAAATAAGACCATACAACTCAAATTCTAAGGTATGGCAATTCCCATCTATCCGTGTGTAAAATTCCTCTAAGAAATTGCGGAGTGTCGTTGCCAAAAGATAAGGTAAAAGACGGACCATTGCTGCCATATTTAGCAAGGAAATCAGCCGCCCTATTGGCCTCTCGGAACACGTGCTGGATGTGAGCATTAAGAAAACAGATGAGCTCCAAAATTTCATCCCAATATTCCCAAGCCACCATAAAGAGCAAGCACCTCTTTGCAACCATTGAACCACAATATTGGAGTCAGTTTCAACAACGATGTCCCTAATTCCGAGCTCCCTGCACATACGTATACCGTCAAGAATGGCTCGGGTTTCTGCTGTCATATTTGTACAGGAGTCGTAGTGGCGAGAGAAGCCTGCCCAACATCGACCCTTGCTATCCCGTAAAATTCCCCCACCACCAGCTGAGCCTGGATTGCCTTTGGATGCACCATCTACATTTAATTTCAGTTGCTGTCCCGCCGGGTTTTTCCAACTGATCAGCTGCATCGTTCTCCGCTTAGCATAATTTATGGGGCAGTTTAAGGAGCGCAAACAGTACAAGTCGCCCCCTGAAATTTTACTGACTTTGGTGATCAATCCAGCAACCTGCAAGAGCGTTGATTTGGTCTGCCACACGGTTTTATGCCATGAGATAGGATGTCCTCCCATTCTGGCTTCACAACTAGTTTTCCAGAGTGCCCATGTGATAATCAATGGTGCTAAGCCGCGAAGTACACCCTCCTATGAAGAACCAAAAGCGTTTTTCCACCATAAATTTAGTATTCCTTTCCAAGTGTTTACATAGGGAAGAGAAAGACTGAAGTGGCCAGCAAAATAAGACCAGGTTTTTTTTGCGACTTCCCCATGACATAGCACATGATCAATGGTTTCCATTGAGGGATTATCGCAACATTCACATTTCGAAACCAATGGGATCCCAATATGTTGGACCACCTCGTCAGTTGGTAAACAATTTAGACGAGCTCTCCAGGAAACAAAAGAAATTCGTTGGGGTACTTGGTCATGCCACAACCATCTTTTCCATGTACAGGACACTCCCTTTTGTCGAATCAACTCCCAGGCGGATTTAGTAGAGAAGGAACCATCGTTGTTGGGTTTCCAGATGTATTGATCATGCTGCCCCGAGAGTTTAAAGAGCACACCTTCGATTGTCGCTGCTTTATTTTCATCCAGTAGCTCCCTAAGCCGGGTTCCATTCCAATTACCAGTCGGCGTCAAGAGATCTTTAATCTATAATCGTGGTTCCTTGACTTCCCAACCCGCATCAGCCAAGCTTTGGGGACCAATCCAGTTATCATACCAAAAATTTGAAGAACCATCCCGAACACGGCAAAATGAGTTTTGTAAAACAATTTGCAATGCCGAAACCACCCCCTTCCAAAATCGAGATTGTGTGGGAGGAATTTTCAGCAACGCAGCATGTTTATTTTTCATGTATTTAGCACAAAAAAAATTTGCCCAAAAGGATTTTCCAACTATCAGCTTCCACGCAAACCTCATAAATAAAGTTCGTTGAACATCTCCAAAATCCCGAATACCTAAACCACCTTCCTCCACCGGATAACAATTTTTTCTCTAGGAAACCCATTTTCTTTTCTTAGTTCCATCAGTTGCATTCCAGAGAAAAGATGAAAAAATTCTGTTCAACTCATTATGAATCCCCTTGGGCAGGTTCAATACCGATAGTATATGAATTGGCATGCTGCCGAGCACATGTTTTATCAGTGTGATTTTTCCCCCAAATGAGAGAAGTCCCCCCTTCCATCCTACCAGTTTCTTCCGAATTTTTTATAGCATAGGTTCAAACAAACTCTTCAGTAATCTGTCTGTATAAAGAGGGACTCCCAAATAGGTGCATGGTAGAGCACCTTCTTTAAAACCCGAAACCTCCAATAGTAGTCGCTTGCGTGCTGCAGTAATGTGTTTGGAGAAAAACATAGATGATTTCATAGGACTCACAGCTTGACCCGACATCCGTTCATATGTTTTTAAAATATCAAGCAGCTTGCCAATCGATTTTTTCCTCCCATTGGCAAAAATGAGTAAATCTTCGGCATAAAATAAATGACTAACCAGACATCCTCCAGAATGAAAAGGCTGAACTTGATTGCTAGTAAAAACTAGATTGAGCATTCTAGACAGAAGTTCTTGAGCCAAAATAAACAAATACAAAGACAGAGGATCTCCTTGACATAAGCCCCTCGACGGCTTGAAAAAACCCCGAGTCTTGCCATTTATCATGATAGAGTAGTAGGGAGAGGAAATGCAATTAAAGATTAGGTCGCTCCACTGGTCGGAAAAACCTAGTTTCCGTAAAACCTCCAAAAGGAACCTCCAGTTAACTCTGTCGTATGCCTTTGCCATATCTATCTTCAATAAAATGTTATCTTCAACATCTATGCACGCAAGAGGTACCAAGCCATGTAAGCCAGCCTAAAACACCTAGACGTAGAAGTTCGGATTGAGAATCAGCGTGAACTTGTACTGAGCAGTACAAGTTGTGAAGTATAGTTTGGCGGGTGCTAGGCCAATGTATGGAAATTGTAGGAAGATAGACTAAGACCCCATTTGATACACAACATTTTCCATTTTTCAACTTTTGTAATGTTTGATGGGAGAAATTTTTCATGGAAAATTTTTTCTCGCTTTCTCTCACACGTGCACATTTTCCTTGATTTTGGGGAAATTGTTTTCCCACCTTTTAGGTGGGTTTTCATTTTCCTGTTTATTTTTTTTTATTTTGTTTTCAATTGGAAAAAATTCTAGAGATAATAGTAAAAAAAAATTATCACTTTTATTTATGGCTGGGCAAAATGTCCGAACCGAACCGAACCGAATCGAGCAGGTTTTTTAAAATGAAATACCCGAACGGGTATTCGAATCGAGAACCGAATGGTTTGGTTTGGTTTGGTTCTCGGTTCTCGACCAAGAACCGAAGAATCGAATAAGAACCGAATTTTTTTTTTTTATATATTGGATAAATCAATTTCTTTTATTTTTTCTAAACAAATTAATAATTTTTTTCTTATTAAATCTTATTAGTTGAACAATTTAGAGTTTATTTACGTTTGTTAGTTGTGTTTTTTTCAATTTTTTCTTGTATAGTTTCGTAGTAGTTAGTATGAAAAGTCAACCAACTGACTGATGATTACATTAAATAGTTGATAAGTATTATCAATACTTTAAAATATTTTATTTTGGTGACTTCTAATTTATATTTCACTTTTATGTAGACTTGAAAGTTTGAAACAAAATGAATTATTGATATGAATATCGAAGTTTTATTAGTACTATTTACTTTTTGGTATTTGTATTTGACAACTTATTATTTATATGTTATTAAATTAGATTACGTTAATTTGTAAAAGTTAAGATTGAACTTGATATTTGAATCTACTTTTTGTTATTAATATTGGTATCCACTTTCAGGTGTATTTATGTAGCATTATTTGAAATGTTCAAAAATTTAATTATAGTACGGAACCGAACAGAACCGAACCGAACCGAAATCGAACGGTTCCATTTACTAAATACCCGAAAATTTCTGGAACTGAAAAAAATCGAACCGAACCGAACCGACCCGCGTCCACCCCTACTTTTATTGACAATTTTCATACAAAATAAAGTCAAACGAATGGTATTTGGTATGGTATTTTTTTAATCTTTTTTTTTTTTTTTTTGACAATTGGAGCAAATGCTAGACGCAATGGTAAAAGAAATTATCATTTTAATGAAAAATTTTCATGAAAAACAAAGATAAACGTACGCAAAACTTTCAACATTTTCCAGGTGGAAAATTATACCAATCAAACACAATTAATTACAATTCCCAATAAAACAAATTTTAGATAGTTCAATTCCCTAAAATTCATTTTCTTTCTACCAATTTTCTACATTTGCAATCAAATGGGCCCTAAAGAGAAAGTAGAGAATTGGAAAATAGAAAATTATGTGTATATTTTATTGAAGGTTAAACAATAAAAAAATTCCTATTTATTGGGCAAGCTGCGCAAGTTCCCAAACCTTTTGAAAAAAAGAACAAAACACTCATATTTCAAACCTTTAGTACAGAATACAACCTTTGATGTGTGATCAACTCTGTACCGTACAATTTCGTTAGTTTAACGGTTAAAAAAATTAAATATTGCCAAAACTAAATATGAATAATTGCAATCACAGTCCCAAACTCTGTATTTGTTTACAAATTATACCCAAAATTTTTTATTTTTACTTTGGTTAATTTTTTTCAAAAGAATATATAATAAAAAGACCATCATATCAATCAATCCAAGGAAATAAATAATATTTATGGCAAGGACAAATCTTAACTTGATTTTTATTATTTATGCCAAGGAGTAAAATATTAAGCCTTTATTTTATTTTTGATTTTTTCAAGATGATTTTTTCTCAAATTTATTTTCAGTTACTCATTCTTTCAATGAAATAATTTTGCATATCAATTAAGCATTTCTTATTTTTTAATCAATTGTTCTTAAAAAACTATCACTTTTTTCATAAAATTACTTTTCAAAAATAAACTTCAAATCAGGGCTAAATTAGTGGTGGCAAATGAGCCGAGCGGCTCGTCGGCTCGCCCGCTCGGCTCGTACTGTTCACGCCCACGAGCCGCTCGGGCTCGTAAAAAAACGAGCCCGAGCACGAGCCGAGCGGGCTGGTGGGCTAGACGAGCCGAGCCCGCTCGGCTCGTACTATTCACGAACGGCTCGGAGAGCCGCTCGCCAAGCCGCTCGTGAGACGAGCCCATGAGCTAGGCTCGTGGGCTCGTCTAAGACGAGCCTGCCTGGGCTCGTCTAAGATGAGCCCACGAGCCGCTCGGATCGTGGGCTCGTCTAACGAGCCCACCCAAGAATTAAAAAAAAAAAAAAAAAAAAAAAAAAAATATAAAAGCAAAAAGTGACCAGAACGGTCATCGAACCAAAGGACTGCTCGTTTTCACAAAAGCAGTTGACCAAACGGTCATCGGTTCGACCGTTTGGTCATCGTTTTGGAAAAAAATTTTTTTTTATTTTTTTTTTTTCTAATTTTCTCCAATTCTTCTCCTATAAATACCCAACCCATTACAACATTTTTTTCCCACCAAACTTTCATTCTATACTCTCTACTCTACAATTTACAATTTACAAATCATTATCAACAATTCTATAATTCTCTTCTATATTTTTTTACATTATTATCTTCATTTTACAAATTCACATTTCTACTTATTCTACATTTCTACATTTCTACATTCTATTTCAACAATTCACAAATGGATCCACGAGCATTTGTTGAAAACTTGTTCGGTATGGAAGGTGAAACACCCGCCAAAATCAATTTGGGAATGAATTTGCCGGTCTCAACCAACTACCAATTCCGTAAGACATTGACGATTTCGACGTTCGTGAAGGCGATGCCGATCCGATTGATTTGGATGACGTTGATGTTGATCCCAGTTGTTCCTATTGATTTGGAACAAGATGAAGAACCATCACTAAATATTCCCGATGCAAGAGGGAAGAGAAAGGGGAAGAAGCAGGCAAAATGTTGGGACCATTTCAAATTGGTGAACACTGGTCGTGTGATCGATGGAGTTCCAGAAAATAAAGCAGTATGTAAATACACGTCAACAACGACCGGCATGGCAAAAAAATTGGAACCACTCACCTCAACCGTCATTACAAAGCATGTGCGGCCAAACATGGGCTTCTTGAACGTGGACAAACGCAACTACGCTTTGGTACTAGTAGAGACGGTGCTACTACTTCGCCACTTTCTACGTGGATGTATTCGGAGGAGGAAGCACGAAAGGGAATGGTGAAGTTCGTTGCCGCGGCGGAGCTGCCACTTGCAATAGTGGACAACGAACATTTCGTAAACTACGTCAAACAATATCTTCAACCAAGGTACGTTGGGGTAAGTCGAAATACTCTTCGTTCTAATACAATTGAATATTTTCTTAATGCAAAGCGATTATTGATTGGGGATTTAGAAAAATACGAGAGTGTCATATCTTTAACTTCGGAGGTATGGGAAGGGATCAATAAGAGTGGTTATATAGTCGCAATCGCACACTATATAGACCCACTTTGGGTTATGCATAAAAAAATTATTGCTTTTAAAATAATTGAGTATCCTCATAATGCTAACACTATATATAATGCAATTATGTTAATAATTAAAGAATATAAATGCGAGAGTAAAATCCGTTCTTTTACTTTTGACAATGCTTCTGTAAATAAAGTAGTTATCGATAAATTGCATAGAGTACTTCAACCCGATTTTGGTGGTTATTTATTCCATATTCGATGTGTGTGCCATATTTTTAATTTAATTGTACAAGACGGTTTAAAACATGTGAAGGACGAAATTAGTCGAATTAGGAATGCACTTACGTATATCACGATTACACCTAGTAGAAAACAATCATTTGAAGAATTTTGTGAACAAGCTGGGAACTCTAATACAAAAACTTTTATTACTGACGTAGGTCATAGGTGGAATTCAACTTACTTATTATTAAAATCATGTGAAGGTTTTGAACCGTTTATCACTGAATTTTATAACAATAGGCATATTAGAGACGACGACGATGATATCTTAAATGAATCCGATTGGAATACGGTTTTTAAAATTAAAAAATTTTTGGAAAGTTTTTATACGTCTACGAATATATTGTCTGGTGTTTATTATCCAACTAGTTGCATGGTTCTTGAACGTCTTTATATAACGCTAGGGCTTTTAATAGATATCAAAATGACCCTGATTTGCATGCGGTTATATATGCTATGGAATTAAAATTTAGAAAATATTGGGAAGAATTACCTATGTTATTTCCTTTAGCATGCGTCATGGACCCCCGATATAATTTATCGGGCACTAAATTTATAATTGACCAAATTTCAAATGCTTTAACTTTTAATATGCCTATTACTTATAGGAATTTGGAACAAACGTTAACTGAGATGTATGAATTATATGCTTCAAGAATAGGTACACAAGTTACTCGTGTACCTACTCCTACTCCCACTAATATAAACGATGACGACGCTGAAGTAATTAATTTATTAGAAAACATAGACTCAATTAGATATGATTCAATCGCATATGCATATGGTTCCTCTAGTAGTAGTAGTATGTCTTCCACTGCATGTACTCAAACTTCGAGTAGTAGTCAAAATGCGTTGCCATCTGAATTAATTGATTACTTTCGTTATACTATGCCTAGTAACAAATCAGTTAAGAAAAGTTCAGAAGATGTAATCGAATTCTGGCGAAATAATGAACGTCGATGGCCAATTGTTTCTGCAATTGCAAAAGATCTACTAACACCTCCGGTTAGCACTGTAGCGTCGGAGTCTGCTTTTAGTGCAGGGAAGAGGGTTCTCTCTGAAATTCGAAGTCGACTAAAAGAAGATATTTTGGAAGCGTTAATGTGCGTGAAGGATTGGGAAGACGCTAATTATCGAATTCAACATAAATATGCCGAAATTGCATGTAATCAAGTAAGTGATATTTAATTTCAATACATTCATTACAAAATTTTATTTTCATACATTTATAATTTTTTTAAAAAAATTGTACGCGTAAAAAGTTTTTCGTGTACAATTTTAACTCCGCCTACACGAAATTGAAGTAGCCGGTCCCAAGCCCGGATAAAGGAGGAGGGTTTATCTTTTTTTTTTTTTTTTTTAAATAAATGTATATTTACTATTTTAAAAATTATAAATGTTTTGACGATCCCCGATAAATGTTTTGGAAAATATATATTTAAAAAAAATAGAAAAAATAGACTTGTAGTAGTAGCGTTATTTAAAAAAAAATAATAATAAAATAAAAAAAATAAAAAAAAAAAAATAGGCGAGCCGGCGAGCCGAGCTCCAGCTCGGCTCGCCGAGCCGCCCGCCTTGGGCGAGCTCGGGCGCGAGCCGAGCTCGCCCAAATGGCAACGAGCCGAGCTCGCGCTCGGCTCGTTGCCGACGAGCCACGAGCTCGGCTCGTGCGAACACGAGCCGAGCTCGTCCGTCAATGGGCCGAGCCGGCTCGGCTCGGCCCATTGCCACCACTAGGCTAAATAAATAACAGATGATAAGTAACAACCAAATGACCACAAAAGGCAGTAGCCCTGTTTGGTAGGTATTAAATTCACATTTTAATTTAAGCCAAATTTAATAATTAATTTTAATAATATATTTCATGATATTCATAACTTCTCAACAATATATTTTTTCAACTTTTATCAAAATTTATTAAAAAATTAATTTTAATTTCCACCAATGGAATTTCTCCAATTTCCAAATAAAACTTACTTTTCTAATATTATTCACTTTACCGTAAGAGTAATTCCCCTTGTACTTATGCTGCGCCTTTTTTCCTCATTTTTCTTTTCATCCGCAAACGAAAAAATGTCAACTGCAAAAACCCTATGAACCTCATCATGTACACATAGCAAAGTTCTTATTGTAAAACATGTATTTTCGCGCCATAAATGGTGAAAACTTCAAGTCGAAGAATAAATTAACAATTAAGCTATTAATTGTCAAGGGCAAATCTGTCCTCGTAAACCAATATGTTGGTGTCGTTGGACCTTGTTTCGCGCCCTTTCTCCCTCCCAAGTGGTAAAACATTTTTTTTTCCTAAACACAAATGTTTTTTCTGTTTTTAGTTTTTTCATTTAATATATTAACGCGTGATCGTACCGTAATTATAATAATATTTTGACAAAAAATGAGAAAAAGAAAATTTATATTTTTGCAAAATTCTATTATAATGTTTTCTATTTTAATTTACGCGTGATCGTACCGTAATTATAATAATATTTTGACAAAAAATGTTAATCTACAGCAAATCAATTCTCATTTTCAACCACACATTTTTCAATAAAATAATATTTTCCATCACATCAATAATATTTTCTTCTTTTTCAACCACACATTTCCCATCATATCACTATTCAAAATCAATTCTTCCCCCAAAAATTCCTCCCAAACAAACTCTAAGCAAAATGGTAAGGTCAGGGGCGGAGCCAGGAAAGTAACTCAGTGTGAGCACAATTTATTGATGTTGAACGTCGAGTTTTTGATTATGGATTTGATGATGACAACAATATAAAACAATATTACGACAATACTAAAAATAACATACTTTATAAATTACACTTGTTCCTTTCGAGTTTTTATACTTTAATATCGTTGTACAATAATTTCATTATCGAGCTTCAAAAATATATTTTTTCTACATAAACAATTGGCTATCATTCATCCACTGATCATCCATCCGATGATGCAATCTATCATTTACAATGCACATCGCAGAAAAGACTCTCTCCACAGTAGCGATAACAACCGGTAGAATCAATGCTAAAGTCAAAAGCCTGTAAACTAATGGATATACTATATTTTTCCTTGTCAGGACTAACTTTTCTGCAAGATGACCAAGGTCGTTCAACCCTTCAAACTCTTTATTAGAGCGCATGTCAAACATATAAGTCTCAAGATGATCATGAAGTACAACGAGATCTAATACAGAGAAATCTAATGGATAAAGTTTAGCAAATCGAATCAAATTTTTCTTGTTAAAATGCAATTATTCAGAAGATGACCCAAATGGTGAATCAAGCATAAAATTGAGTTAAGTAACAAATTGTGATATCATGCGATGTTATAAGAAGGAGAAGGAGAAGAAATAAAGACCAAAAGGTGGATGAAACAAACTTGTGGACTAAAGTGAATCAAAGAGAAAACAATTTCTACCATGCAGTTGCATGGTAGAAAGTCCATGTAGTCTCCCAAGCATCTACAGGAGATGAACAGTCAAAATTTTTATAACCATATTGTCGCATGGTTCATTCTTGGCGCAAATTTTCTGATTTCTTTATTTGAATCAAATACTTATGGTAACGCATCTAGCACTTCTTTATAACTCTAATAACGTCCAAAAAGGGGGCTATACATTCTTAGAAGAAAAACTCCATTGAAGAGCAAGGAAGAGGGCGAGAACAAAGGATTTCATTCAAAATTTCAACCTTAATTCTTAGTTTTTGGGTGATGTCTCTTTATTATTTTTATTGTTCTTTTATTTTATCCATGTTAGGCTAGAGTTTATTGTATTAGGTGAATGATGAGCCTCGCATTATGATCTTTTAATTTCTATTTTGCAATTTGATATTCAAACACGTTTGATGAGTGTTGAATGATTTATATACACTCTCTTGCCTCCATGATAATTGTGTGAGTTTGGGTGGTTTATTTTATGCATTTGAAAGAAGGGAAATAAACTCAAAAATGTATAAATCATCGTTTTATTCATAAAGGATAGAAATATATCGATATGCATTACGTGAATTTTTAAGTGTTTAGAAAACGTCATGCATTCTTGTTTATTGCATTTGTCATAAAAATATAGTCAAATAGTATGCGAAATATGTTCAATTCTACTTAGAAGAGATTGTCGAATACGTTAGAAACATTGATTTTTCAACCAATTCATTGTGTTATCAAATTGTGGAATAAGAGTTAAAAGTGAACTTGTTTGGTGATTCAGGATCCTAGTACGCTTTTTCATACATTAATTTCTTCAACTTTTGCATTCAACCATTACATTTGCATTTAGTTCGTAATTTTAGTTTAATTTACATATTAGTCATAATTCTATCATAAAATCACAAAAATAATCATATTGAGTTTAATAGATTTGGTTAAGGTTGCGATAATAGAAATCAAGTTAAATCAACCCTCGTGGGAACGATACTCGAAATTCTTGAATTTTCACTTTATTACTTGTCAACGAACCGTGCACTTGCAGTGATTTAAATCCAAAACATATTTTCGTTGAACAATAGGTTAGGACATACTTCAAATGTAAAATGAGTTTTGTGCAAATTCAATTGCTACAACTAACATTTTGTGGGATATGGTATCGACAAGCTACAATTCATGCTCGGCGCATAATATTAAATATTAAAATAAGCAAAATTTTAAAATTTTCTCTTTGATACTATCCAATAATGTAGAATCCATAGTACCAAACACCTTCCAGGTGTTCAATTATCCGAATTCTTCTTCTCCAAGAAGAGAAAATGACAATTTTTATTTGAAGGGGTCCTCAAAGACCTTTTTTAGTCAAGCCAATTAAATTCTATTTAGGGCTCATTTGGCTAAACTTAAATTTTACTTAAATACTTTTTGTAAAGAAGTTTTTACCCTATATTGGGACAAATTAACAACAAAGAAAAATAATTAACAAATGAAGTTTTCTCTCGACAAGATGCTTTTAGAGTGAAAAATGAGCTGCTTTTGGATGTTTTGATAGTGCTAGAAAATATGGGTCATGGGTCAACCATATGGGGTAACTCGACCTACAAATCATTAAAGTAAATTGAAGTGAGTGGTTTGAATAGAATTCAAACTCATAACTTTTCTCAACTCCCCACGAACTTTCAAGTTTTTACACAACTCCCATAACTTTGTCTTGCACTTAGAAGAGATGGAAAAGATGACAATAAAATGGTGAAAATTTGTGTGAGAAATATCACCAGAATTGAAAGGCACCTATAACCATTATTTTGGCATAAAAACTCCAAAAAATTAGCATTTAAGTTGTCGTTAATAATTCTCTTCCATTGTGATCGGGATTGGGACTATTGGAGTACAAGAAAATTGCAAATTTGGAGTTTTGAAAAGTAAGATGATTCGACCATTCAAAAAATCTTGAAATTCATCATTTCAAGTAAGCATCTTGATCTGAAATTCAGGTTAAAGTATGCTTCAAATTACTTCATTGGTATCAGAGCAATGAGGTTGAATTCCTTGCTGTAATACATGCTTAAATATGGCATTACATGATACAATTGGGTTATGAATTTTATATGTAAAATTTTGAAACCTTATGATACATCTTTCGATAATTTATTGTTTTCATACATTAATAATTATGTAATAGTTAGAAAAGTATTTTAATGAGCTTTCCAACCATGTAAATAACTTAAATTTTGCAGTTAAAAAGAAGAAGTTACGAAGTTTTGAAATTTGGACGTAAATCTGAATTTTTACGAGAAGATGATCGGTAAAATTCGAAACTTTATCACATGATAAATTCTTCTACACTATATTTCATGATTCTCTTTTGGTATGGTTGGATAGTTCTTCTCAATACCTTTCCAATGATATAAAGATCATTAATTTTGGCCTTAAAATGAATAAGCCATGATTTCTTGAAGTCTCGTTGAAAATCTGAAAATTTTTGCATGATTTTTTTTTTTTTTTTTTGTCATTTTCACTTTTGGACAGATATGTTGATAGCCCAAACGTGGTCTTAAACATTGATTTGTAAAATCTGACTACACGGATGAACTCAGAACGTCAAAATTAGGTGGGATGACCGATTGAAAAGTTTTTTCGAGAATGATATGGTGGTGCTAACATGCCCAGTTTTCTTATTAATCTAAGAAAATTATTGCAGATTGGTCCCGCACGTGAGGGCGACCGAGGAGTTCGATTTTAATTCTAAAAATTGTAATTGGTCCCTGAATTATTCTTAATTTTTCAGTATGAGTAAATTAATTTTTGAATAGTTAAGCATATTTGTTTTTGTATCTAATGCTTGAAATAAATTCGTAAAAAGTATTAAAAATATTTTTTTATTCATTTGGGTAAATTCTGAATTATTTTTTTAAAATCAAGAATACTTATTAAATGTTATTTGACTAGTGGGGGCTATTTCTTGAAGTGCTTTTACTTTTTCTGGAAAATGAAAAATATTCTTATAATATTTAAAATTTCACATTTTATATACGTTCATGAGTTGTGTTGATCTTTAGTTAAGTTATGTGATCTATTATAACTTGTTTTCAATTTTTGTGTTTGATCAGATATTATTCGATCTATGCACACTTATAATATCTTTAGAGGGAAGACTAAAAAAATAAATGCTATGGAACTTGTTGAAAAGCTATGTGCTTATCAAAATTAATAAATTGATTTGGAACATGAATTAATGGAACATGTAAATATTTTTGGGATAATTTCTTTGTGATAAGCAGAATATGAGAATTCTAATGTTAGTTCCCATTTGTTGGGATTGTGTTGCAACGGATATTAAAGTGAGGTTGAAAGTTTGTATAATAAAACTTAAAATATGTGAGTTTTATTCTTCGATTATAATTAGAATTATTTTCTGGAAGAATTAATTTGTGATACCATGATATATGTCATAATTGGATAAACATGCATATTTATGCTTTTACTGCACATTATGGAATTATCTTATTGTATTACATGATATATGTAAATTCATGAATTATTATGAATGCCAATGTCGGTAGAATTGGTGAGATTCTTACTTAGATCTATTGATAGTCAGTTGAGTGATAGTTTGGTGATGGAAAGATTTAGAGAAAATATCACCTATAAATATTTTGATTCATCAACTGAGTAGGAGTTTTGAAGTTGGAAATTTTGCATTATGAAATTAAGTTTATGATAGTGAAACAACATGATTGCAGATGATGATTGGGAACATAGTAAACTTTTGATTCTGTGTCTAATGTTGAACTATTGTATATGTTAATTTACGTTAATGCAAAATTGTATATATGCATAAATGAGCATTGATTGAGGATAAAAGCGTCTCTAAAATCTGATAGATCGCGTTATCAAAATCTATAGTTGTTGACCTTAATAAATGTGATAAGCTAAATGCGATAACATTTGACACGATAAGATTTTGAGTGTAGTAGAATAATATAATGCTTTAGAGAACACCAATCATGTAATAGAAGACCTGATGCGGGTCATACTATTCTTGAGAATAAAGATCAGAATTTTGTCAAGTAAGGGAAAAGATAGATTCTAGTACTTGAGCAGTTGAATTGTTAAGTTCTGTTATAGATTATCATTTTCTCGAATGTGACTTAATTGAGATGGTTAACATAGTGTTGACATTTTTTTGTTGGTCACAATTGTTTTTGGTGAGTAATAAGTTCAAACTAGTTTTTTTCAATGGATGGGAACTTTGAAGGTCACTTACTAATTGAAATGTCAATTTTCTCTATTGATACTACCCACTTTATGATTTAAAAGTTGTGCGACTTGATGTTGCTAAATCTCAAGGACATGCTTGTGTAGAAATGTTCTAGTTTGCAGAAGATTTCAGATCTTAAGTTTGAAATGAACTAGAACAAATGCGGATAATGATGAGACTGGAAAATGGACCAAACAGAACGTATCAGATAGAAATATGTGAAAGTAGTTTTGGTAGATGACCAATATTATAAATGTTCAAGTGTTTCAACCATACAGTTTGAATCTATTAGCTCTAAAGTAATTAGGTTAAATGATATTGCACTTGAATATGTTCCTCTTAGTATTGTTTATATGTCAACACTATACATATTGAATCTTATCTTATGTGAATAATGGATTCAAGAATTAGAAACCCACTTTATATGAGATCAAGATGTATTTTTTAAAAGCCGTGCGACTTAATGTTACTAATCTCGAGGAAATGGTTGTGTAGCAATGTTCTAGTTCGCATAAGATTTCAGATATTAAGTTTTAAATGAACGAGAACAAATGCGGATAATGAGGAGACTCGAAAAGGGACCAAGAAGAACGTATCAGATAGAAATATGTGAAAGTGGTTTTGGTAGATGACCAATATTATAAATGTTCAAGTGTTTCAACCATACAGTTTGAATCTCCTAGCTCGAAAGTAGTTAGGATATTGCACTTGAATATGTTCATCTTAGTGTTGTTTATGTGTCAACACTATACATATTGAATTTTATCTTATGTGGATAATGGATTCAAGAATTGGAAACCCACTTTATATGAGATCAAGATGTATTTTTAGTCTATTGTCAAATCTTTGACTTAATACAAAATAGATATATACAAATAATGAATATGGAGTGAAGGTTTTATGACTGGTACATGCAATATACTGTTGCAAAGTGGAGAAGCTGACCCCCTATTTGATATTAAGAAGCGTCAAAGATTCCATTAAATTTGATCTCATTGCTGTTCTTCTAAGAATGGTCTCCAGTTTGAACTTATTTGTGGTGGCATTAGTCGTACTCACAGTGATGATGTTTAGTTATGGTTCGGATATTAGTGCAATAGTTTGAGGTTTTGAGTTGAGAAAACCAATCAAAACTGTAAGAGCTAAACTTCCATTGAGTAAATTCATTCGAATTTCTTGCGAGATAGATATTTTCATTACATTTGTACATGGATTCACACATTTCAGTTGTACCTCTAATTTTTATATGTTGAAGATATTGTATTGATTTAGACTTTATTGAAAGAGAATAGAAAATCAGATTGAAGAAGTGAAGACTTTAAAAATGTTTGAGAGCTTGAATCTCTATTACGAGAGATCTAAAATTTAGGTAATGATGGAGAAATTCTTATTGGATTGATTATTTCTTAATAACTAATAATTATATGGTTTATTGGGAAGAAAGAACATAATATTATTGAATGTGATGAGACTTGAGATAATGTAGTCCAATTTATATATTTTCTTTTGAGAAGATTATTGGTTAACTGCAATGTGTGACTTAATGGAGTTCTCAATGTTAGTATTTTCAGAATATATAAACTCTGGACATGTAAATAACCAAATATGGGTTGTCTTAGACTCATAATCGATTATGTAAGTTTTTGATAATGAATTTGGGAATATGAGTCTATTAAGAACGAGATGTTTCTTTGACATAGACATACAGTCCAAAAAGGTATTTAAGTGAGATTTTGGATGGATTTTGGTCACAAGATGTGACATTTGGCATTTTTTTTAGTGAGGGAGAAAATTTTAGAGAATATTATTAAAATTGATATTATATGTATTGATAAATCAATTTTGAATATATAAGAGTTGGTTTAAACTTCCGATTCAAGTGAGAATAGTTTATTTTCGAGTGTTAGATATCTATCCAGATGGGAGTTATCTAAGAACTATCTAATTTCAATGATTCTTGGTTTGAAGTTGGAGTTAAGAGTTATTTAATTTCAATGATTTTTGGTTCAGAAAACCAGTGGACAAATTTGAAGAGATTGATTGAAGTATATATGGAGTATAAAATTCCAACCTAGTTTGAAACATGGTGAAAGTTCTAATTGGACGTTATATTTATTGAGAACATTCAAGTTCTTAAAAACTAAATGGAAGACAAATGAGTTTATGATAATTGAAACTCTTTTTTTTAACGAAAGGTTATACTCAATATGAGTATATTGATTCAAAAAAAAAATTTTAGCAGTGAGATTCACTTCAATACATTGATACTAACTAGTGTTTAAATTTAGATTACATCAAATAGATTTGTAGACTGTATTTTCATTATCAGTTGAGAATTGATTGAAGATATTTACATGAATCGATTTGTAGGTTCATGTTAAATCTTCTATATTATTATGGTAACTTCTTAATTACACTCGTAGCTTAATACAAACATATTGACATTGGTACTTAAGTTTTAACATGATTTAAATCTCGTACAAAATTTTATCACGTGAATGAAGTTTATTGTATTTATAAAAAAGTCTGATGGTAGGTTGTAATTTTAATTTTTATGTTGATGACACTATATGGCTAAGAATGTAAAAGAGTGTATTGAGACAATTTTGAAATTGTTGTCCTTAATTTTTAACACTATATGGGTTTAGCAAATTATATAGTTTCTTTTAAAAAGATTATTCTAGTCTTGATTGTTTGTCACAAGAGTTATACGCCATGAAGTATCTAAAATATTTTTAATTGTGGAATTGTTACCCAGTTGATGTTCGCATGTCGAAAGGTGACCATATAAGTCTTCATATATGTCCAAAGACTCCATAAGTGCACAAAAAAATATCCAGAGAATCATATTTAGTGCGATTAGGAGGTAGAAGTATGCTATAATGTATACTTGCCATGGATCTAGTCAGTAGGTATTGATATTGTTCTTAGAAAGGATATTGTGATACATGAAGAGTATATATATATATATATATATATATATATATATATATATATATATATATATATATATATATATAATGAGCACCGGTGCTCATCTTATCCTAAACACCAATGAGTTGGCACATTAATTCATTGGTGGATAAAGATTTTGTGAGTTCCAATCCAGCAATGAATTAATGTGCCAACTCATTGGTGCTTAGGATAAGATGAGCACCAGTGCTCATTAGATCATTTCTGTATATATATATATATATATATATATATATATATATATATGATGAGAGTTAGTTTGAGTACAAATAGTTATTAGATTTATACAATCTTACTATATAAAGTAGCAAAGAATCATTTCTTGTTGTATATATCTTGACAGTTGAATAAATTATTTGGTAGAAATGTATTGCACATCTAATGATATTAGTTGAGAATATGAGATCAATGATAATTATGCAATTATCTTATGCGTTGAGGATCTCAACTATCATTTGGAACAAAACACTCGATAGTATTTCCGTGAGAGATATTAGCAAATAAAGTATCTTTACAATATATCTACCTAAATGTTTAGTAGTCCGATCGAATTCTCGATTTGAGATTGTTTGGAAAAATGTACATAAGGAGAACTCAAGTTAGATATCGATGAATACCTGAATTAGGATATGTACTGTGTTATATGTTTATAAATGATATGACATACGCCTTAAAATGAGAGAAAATATCATAGCGCGTGTTTCATACCTCGTGTGCTTTTACGAACAATATTGGGTAAATGTGTGAATTGATCACTACTTCCTCGTTGTGTGAGACCAGGGGTGGAGCCCAGTGTGGGCACATGCCTACACTGAACTTTTGGGCTCGAATTTTTGGGGCTCGAATTTTTTTTCTTAGTTATACCTAGGCCCCAGCGTCCAAGGCCCATCCTAACATTTTTTCTCCTTCCCATCCAGGCCCAGACAGGTAGACAGCTCCATTCCATTTCACTCCCAAATCGCCAAATCCCACCGTCTTCTCCTGTTCTTCATTTACACAGCCGCAGCCAGGCAGCCTCCGAAAGTCGAGACTTTGTACCGTGAGTCCGTGACCCGTCTGCTCCAAGCCTCTACTTGACTTCGTACCCGCTTGCTCCGCTTGCTCCAAGCCTCCATTGCACAGTTTCACCTCGTACTTTGGCACCGGTAAGATACACAGATTTACACACTATTTAAAATTGAAATTTGAGTTGATTGGTTTTCTTGAATCATTTGATGATTGCTTGAAGTTTGTGTTTTTCATCCTTGTAGAGGCGAAAATTGATTTGGCCCCTCACGCCTCACCCCTCACCCTTGAATGGCTGAATTAGAACACCACGGTACACCTTCAGGTTTCAGCCATCTCTGGTTAGCCTGTTACTCTATTATGAATTGAAATTTGGGTATTGTTGAAAATTGAAATTTGGGTATTGTTGAGTAGAAGTTGCTGAAGTTTGGGTATGAATGGATTGAAATTGCTGAAGTTTGGAAATTATCGGATTGGAATTGTTGAAATTTGGGAATTGTTGAAATTTTGGATATTGTTGAGTAGAAGTTGCTAAAATTTGGGTATGAATGTATTGAAATTGTTGAAGTTTGGGAATTGTTGGATTGAAATTATTGAAATTTGGGTATTGTTGAATTGACATTGTTGTTCTTTGAGTATTATCGAAAACTGAAATCTTATGAAGAGATTTTTTTCAAAGAAAAAGGGACTTGGAGAACGCAAATGTTGATGGGGGGATCCCGGTGACGTCGAATAATATTGTTTTATACTTTTATTATCATTACATCTATGACAAAAATTCGACGTTAAACATCGATAAGTTGTGCCCCACCTAAGAAGAAATCCTGGCTCCACCCCTGTGTGAGACCTTGGGATTTATAAATCTCATATATACTCGTATAACTTTTGATTGTTTCTTGAGATTTTATTTCGGTATTACTACTTTAACATGTTGCCAATAACTATGATTGATTCAGTTTGATGTGACATGTCTAGGAAAGTAGATGATTTAAAGTGAAGGATTCAAATAGGAAATGAAAACTATTTTGACCAATATTTATTTGTATTCACCGACAGGACAATTGTGTTGAACCATTTAGGGTATCAAAAACAATTGTAAATATAACATTGTTCTAAAAAAGGGGAAAACGCGCCGCCTAGGCGTGAAGCGCGACGAAAATGCGTCGAATTCGAGAAATGCATTTTTCAACTAAAAGGTGCGCCTAGGCTCGAATAATTCGCGCCTAGGCGTTCATTAGTTCGTCTAATCCCTTTTTTTTTTTTTTTTAAATCTGTTTTTTTTATATATTGAAAAATATATTTTTTTTATATAAAAGTATATTTAATGCCTTAAAAATACGAAATGCATTATGACGCTTATTCTTCGCATTGACACGCCTAAACTTGTGATTGTTGATTCTCGGCCTCGACGCTTCGCAACGCATTACACATTTTAGAACACTGAAAAATAATGATAAGATATGGGGTTCAAGTATGTCCTATAAATACTTGAAGGATCATCAATACTTAAATTAATATTGGAAAATAAGTTTGGAGTATATCAAAACATGATGTTCCTATAGTAGAGCTATTATATATCCCAAACGGATTTATAGTACTGTGAGGTTTAATATTACTCACCGGTCGCACGATTTATTTGTCATATGATTTTTTGTGAGATAGATCTTGAGAATGATCTAACGTGTGATATTCATTGTTCATTGTGATTTGAATCAAGCCCATCATATGCGAGTGAGAAGTATTAAAAAGTATGGGTCATGTGTCACTCATGTATAGGTGACCTGACCCACAAGTTATTAAAGTGAATTGGAGGGAGTGGTTTGAATAGAATTCAAACTTATAACTTCTTTCAACTCCCACCAACTTTCAAATTTTTACATAACTCTCATAACTTTGTCTTGCACTTAGAAGAGAGGAAAAAATGACAATAAAATGATGAAAATTCATATGAAAAATATCACCAAAATTGAAAGACACCCAGAACCACTATTTTGGCATGAAAACTAACAAAAATTGACACTTAGGTTGTGGCTAATAATTCACTCTCTTTGTGATCAAGATTGAGATCATTGGAGTACAAGAAAATTGCAAATTTAGAATTTTGGAAAGTAAGGTGATTCAACCATTCAAAAAATCTTGAAATCATCATTTAAAGTAAATATCTTAACCCGAAATTCATGTTAAAGTATGCTTCAAATTACTTCGGATAGATATCTTCTTTTCTCTCAATAGTGACACCAATTTTCTCATTTGTCTTTTTGCACGAGATTCAAATCATTTGGATATTTTTATGAAACTAAACATAATATTTGTGCAAATTTTATTTATCTAGTTATTCTCTTCAAAATTCTAGTTTATTTAGACAATTTGGTGCTTGTTTGACACACATTAATTCATTTTGAGAGTGTTTGAGTCCCATTCTTTTTGAAAAATGTTTTTTGGAATGGTAGATTGATGGAAAATGTACAGTTATAAAAGTTTACGTGTAATATTATTTTAATGAAAAAAGTGTGGTTAAAAAGAAAAATGTATTTTGGAAATAATAAGAATCAAACAATGCCTTTATGGTTTTCTATAAATCATTTTCAACCACATACACACAATAAAATATTCTACACATATGTGAAAAAAATTTCTCTACTTTTTAACCACACATTTTCTTAAAAATATTATTCAAAAATCATTTTTTTCTTCTATACAATGAGAATCAAACATCATCTTAATCTTTCTCGTCAACTCTGCATTACCCAGGTGACACTTTAAAATAAGGGCACTGCTGTCATTTTGCATGACTAAAATGCCATAATAAATTTTTGGGTTATTGACGCGAAACGTCCCTACCTATGATAGTCCTTGTGGAAAACGTCCCTACCTTTGATTTCTTGGTGCAGAACGTCCCTACCTTTGCATTTTCTTGCGCAAAACGTCCTTCCGTCCAACTCCCGTTAGAATCCACCGTTAAATAAAAGAGTAATTGGCGCAAAACGTCCTTTTTCCCAATTTTTGACATAAAATGACCAATATACCCTTCAATTTAAATAAAACAAAAAGGAAAAGAAAAGAAAAATCAAGAATAAATTACAATCTGATCCAAAACATTTTAAAAAGTGCAAATCAGTCCAAATAAATTATTAAAATATTAAAAATAATCAAAAATAAAAATAAAAACTCTCTCTCCTCTCCCTCTCCCTTAGCCTCCTCTTCCCACAGCCGCCTCCACCACCACCGAAAAATCAGACACTATACCGGCGCCTCATCACCCTCTACAATCCCACACAAACAACAGCCCAAAAACCCAACAAAAATCTGATCAAAATTTCACACAAAAAACCAACAAAAATCTGATCAAACCGGCAGAATCTAGACCATAATAAACCTGAGCTTCACCTCCTATTCTAGCCTTCATAGATTAACCACCAAAAAACACAGAAAGAGACAGAAGCAAGAAGCAACCAGGAGCTTAATTCTTACATTTTGAAAAATAAATTTTGCATTTAGAAGCAACAGATTTGGTGGTTTCATTGTGAAGCAACAAATTCGATGGTTTCATTTTAGCACCTACCCCAATGCACCGGAACTGTCGCCCACTATATCAATTTTCTACTAGACCTTCTTGACATCAGCAGGAGCATGGGTAACCCAGAAATAGGTTCAATTTTGAGGGAAAACCAGCAGCGTAGGCCGATTTGTCTATAAACTATTAAGCACGCATATTGAGGTCTTCCATATTCCCCACTTTCGACTAGATTTTTGTTGATTTTTTCGGCTGTTGTTTGTGTGGGATTGTAGAGGGTGATGAGGCGCCGGTATAGTGTCTGATTTTCGGTGGTGGTAGAGGAGGCTGAGGGTGAGGGAGAGGAGAGAGAGTTTTTATTTTTGATTATTGTTAATATTTTAATAATTTATTTGGACTGATTTGCACTTTTTAAAATGTTTTGGATCAGATTGCAATTTATTCTTGATTTTTCTTTTCTTTTCCTTTTTGTTTTATTTAAATTGAAGGGTATATTGGTCATTTTATGTCAAAAATTAGGAAAAATGACGTTTTGCGCAAAAAAAAGTGAAAGGTAGGGACGTTCTGCGCCAAAAAATGAAACGTAGGGACGTTTTCCACAAGGCCCATCATAGGTAGGGACGTTTTGCGCCAATTACCCTTTTATTTAACGGTGGATTCTAACGGGAGTTGGACGGAAGGACGTTTTGCGCAAGAAAATGCAAAGGTAGGGACGTTCTGCACCAAGAAATCAAACGTATGGACGTTTTCCACAAGGACTGTCATAGGTAGGGACGTTTTGCGCCAATAACCCTAAATTTTTTGAAGAAAGACAAATTTCGTTTCAGCGAAAATAAATAGAAATAAAAATTGAAAGTTGGAAAGATTTCTGATAATTGATTTGGAAACTGCAACTTTAGTCAACTTTTGCCCCAAGTAGCAAATAGGTCACCATTAGTCCTTTAGGTCCTCTCCTATGATGCTTGTTGCATAGTTTATCTGTTCATTAAAATAGTTTTTTTTTTTTTCCGTCTGTCCCAAATTATAAGGTATTTTCCTTTTTGAGAGTATAGTTGATTTCTTAATTTTTTAGTATGCCGGTATTTAATGTATATTATTATCAATAAATATGAACTACTCTTATTTAAATCACTGTTTAATGTGGAGATATATCAGAAAAATATAAGAAACAATCATATTAATTACTTTTTCTTCATTTGTGTGACAATAAAAATAAACATATCTTTTTGGGATGAATGCAGCAATTTCAAATTCACGATGACAATTAAGATTGTCGTAAACTCCCCAAGCGATGCTCACATATGACTTTGCGATGGGTTAAACCTGACATTATGATTGTTGGGAAAATAGGGTGAAGATCGGGAAACATGGTCCTCCATTTGATTTGCCTCGATTATTTTTATTTATTTCAATCTTTCGCCTAACTCAAAAGAAAAAATAATAAAAAATTCTCTTGCCTAACTTATCATGCCCCAACAAAATCCAAAATCTAATAACCGGCATTAGCATTGCCTTTCGGCCCGCATGAAATCACGTTATTTTATTTTATGGATAAATCTATATGTACATAATTATTGTATATAATGAATTACATAAGTCCATGTAGAAGAAAATTCGATCGTGGATGTGAAGTGTAGAAAAGTCAAAGATTGTAAACTATTGATGGATGCGCCCCACATATTAATTATATAATGTATTATGTAAATAATTATGTACTTCTTATGCTTATTTTATTAGTTACGTTGTTGTTCTCCGGACTCTACTTCACTGCATTATCCCATTTAGGTACGAAGATACATGCCAAATCAAGATCAAAATCTATTCTTAATAATTGAATTACTATTTTAATCTGATTGCAATTATTTTGAAACAATGTGTTTCAGAAAAGACTCGGCGAAGGAGAAGAAGTTGACAGTAGAGAGGAATTACCCCAGCTGTTAGCTTCTAGTGCTCCTTTCTTAACGAGAAACTCTGCTGTACTCAATATTCCTTCTATATGTAGTATATATGAGCATTCTGGGAAGAATCCTTTGATTTTTGTTTCTTTCCTGGGAGAAATAATGCCCGAAGCAATCTGTCTCTTCACCAAGTTTTTTATTTTTTAATTTTTATGGGTTTGAGTTCATTGGAGTTATTGATTCAAGAATTCAGGTTTTTCTCTAAGGGCATGTTTTATCTTCAATACTAGAATTTTTTTATTTTGCATTTTTCTTCTTTAGATATAAGTTTTTAGATGTTTTTCTTCTTTAATGTAGTTCAAGTTAACAATCTGTTGAAATTTATGCTTATTCTTTGGTGGGTTGGGATGAATTTTGAGTGAAATATTTTTAATGTAGTCTCGATTTATTAATTTTGTTGGGTTTGAGTTGGAGTTATGGTGGTGTTGATTCAAGAATTCAGCTTTATCTCTTTTGGCCTGGAATACTATAAATAATTTAGCTTTTTTCTTCTTTAATATTACTTTTTTGCTGGTTTTCTTCCTTATTATCACTCTCAATGTTGGAAATCTGTTAGAATCTATGCTTATTCTTTGGTGGGTTATTATGAATTTGAGTAAGATATTTTTGAAGTAGCAAGCTATGGCCTGTGGGAGAGGAAAGTTGAATTTGTTTCTAATAATCTAAGTGAAATTGACATTACGCTTATTTTCTAATTTTGGCTTGCTGTAGAACCTTCCCCCCCCCCCCCCCCCCCCCCCCCACACACACACACACACACAAACTTCTTCCATACAAATTTGACATGATGGGTTGTATGTTCTTCTCTGTAATTTTAATGTAGTGATTGTGGCTTTAAATGGATTTCTGGGCACCATACTTATAAAATCTCCTAAGAAATCCCTAATTTTTTTGAGTATGATAGTCTTAGTATTGGCAATGGTTTTTGGTGTGTATATATACTCAGTCTATCTAAATCAAACAACTCTTGGCACCACCAGTCAATTGCTAAATGTTGAAAAGTCACATTCAACGCATTACAGGTTATAGACAGTCACAGTGAACACAAGTTTGACAAAAAAATAGCCACAGTTAAAATAGATTGGTCATATATGGTCACAATTAACTTAGACTTAGTCACAAACAGTAACCGTTAATACATACTTGATCACAAACAATCACTGTTAACACATATCTAATCACAAACATCAAGAAGCACATCCAATAGGTCGCATTAATACAAACATTTTATCCAATATCAAATTCATACTTGGTGTTATGTTGTTGATTCAAGAATTCAGCTTTTTCTCAAAGGGCATGTTTTATCTTCAATACTGGAATTTTTTATTTTGCCTTTTGTTTGTAGCTGTTTTTCTTCTTTTAATGTAGTTTAATGTTGACAATCTGATGAAATTTATGGTCATTCTTTGGTGGGTTGGGATGAATTTTGAGTGAAATAATTTTAATGTAGTCTTGATTTATTAAATTTTTTGGGTTTGAGTTGGAGTTATGGTGTTGTTGATTCAAGAATCCAGCTTTATTTCTTTTGGCCTGGAATACTGGAAATAATTTAGCATTTTTCTTCTTTAATATTACTTTTTGCTGGTTCTCTCCCTTAATATCATTCAATGTTGGAAATCTGTTAGAATTTATGCTTATTCTTTGGTGGGCTGAGATGAATTTGATGAGGTATTTTTGAAGTAGTAAGCTATGGCCTGTGGAAGAGGAAACTTGAATTTGTTTCTAATAATCTGAGTGAAATTAACATCACACTTGTTTTCTAATTTTGGCTTTCTTTTGAATCTCCCCCTACCCCCACCTCACCCCAAATTTCTTCCATACAAATTGGACATGATGGGTTGTATTTTTTTCTCTGTAATTTTAATGTAGTGACAATGGCTTTAAATGGATTTCAGGGCACCATAATTATAAAATCTCCCAAGAAATCCCTATTTTTTTGAGGATTATGGTCTTGATATTTGCAATGGTTTGTGGTGAATATATATCCTCAGTCTTTCTAAATCAAACAAATTTTGGCACCACCAGTAAATTGCTAACTGTTGAAAGAAACAAGAGGCATTGCCGTGATTATGAAGTCGATCTCTGTATGCGCACTATCCAAAGCCTGAAATCTTTTGTAGGTACACTTGAAACTTTTCTTAGGCTATCAATCTTTGTTCTCACGTTTCGTTGGATCTAATGTTGATTTCTTCTGTATGTGCTAGGGCTGAATGCGTGTGTAATCCTGTACTGTACTTTGCTATTTTGTCAATGCAAAGATCCGGAAGTGGATGGTTTGAGACACTGTTGAATGGCTATACTAATATAAGCTCCAATGGCGAGATATTTTCTGTCAGGGAGGAGAAATAATGTTACGTCAATATTGACAACTCTTGACAGAGTTTATAATCTGGACTGGTTTACCAGTGCTTCCAAGAATCAGTGATCTGCTGCAGTCGGCTTCAAGTGGATGCTTAATCAGGTTAGATATCATATAAATTCATGATCGGAGTGCCTCAATAAATGTGAGTACATCGAAGTAAAACCCTTCTTTTGCATTTGGAGAGCAAGTAGGGGAACCAAAATGTTACTCTTCTTAATAGGTCTGTCAACAGTTTTAGATACTGCCCTTACATTTGTCTAATGATAGACAGTTTAGTTTATCAATTAAACAGTAACTTAATGACGTAGTGCAAAACTAAGAATTCAAGCGAAAATCTTAGTAACGCGATTTTTGGAATCCACCAAATTATGAAAGAGAAATCACAAAGTTTTATTAATTGCAAGATGATCAAAAAGGAAGAATTAACCCTTTATGTATAAGGGTTTACATAGAAACTTAGTTTAAAAGAACTAAAATTGAAAATAATTCGAAAAAAACTAAATAAAAAAATGGCACTATAACTTTAAAAACAGTTTTTGAGTCTTAAACGAACTTGGATGGCTAAAATCCATCGTATGTCATGGAAAAGCTGCGAGTTGACTCTAACTAATCGTTCTCTTTCCAAAAAGGTATTTTGGGCCCAAATCGAAACTTGAAATTCAAATATGCAATTTATTGTTTTTCCTTTTTCGGTCTAACTGTTCTTCAATCCATTTGGCCATCTGTTCTACATTACTTAAGCTTAGGCATTTGATATTGGCAGAGTTCCGGCAGAGTTCATAGCACTATAGAGAAGAGACTATTTGATATTGGCAGAGTTCATAGCACTATGTTTTAGTTTAGGCATTGTAGGACTTACCCAGGATGCTTTACAGTATACACGGATTATCTCTAAAAGTGGTTTAATGAACTCAGATGGAACAATTTTTTTTATAGATCTTAAGGTTTTTGTAAATCAGTTGCGAACTTATTCTAGTAGAATCAACGAGTGACCTGTGCCTGTGGACAATAACAGATATTTATTTTAGTAAGTTTCTTGAAGCACAAAACATAATATTTGGGATACATATTTGACAAGTACAAGAGTATCTTGAAATGAAAAAAAAATTGTTTTAGGGGTAGCAGGAACCTTCTTAGAAAATGCATCACGCAATCTGTTCTGCAAAATAATCCACGTTCTCTGTGGTTCTTTTATTCATTGCCCTGTGCTGGTGGAAGTTTCCTTATGCAGTTTTATTACCATGTTAAACAATTTAAGTTTCTCAATTCTTTTGAGAACTGATGCAACATTCACTACTGAATTAAGTATACAAGTAGGACGGATCAAAAGAGCATAATTTGTAATTTGTTGATTGATATATCATGCCATAATGTAAATTCGGATGAGAAAATGAGGTACCGCTAGTTAATATTCTTAAAGTCCTAGTGGTTCAAAATATTCCAGTGTTTTTGGCATAGTAAAAGTAGTTGAAAGCATTTTTGGTACACAATACTAGGTACAGCTAGTGTAACGTGTACTGATGCAATTTTTCTTCTTGAGGCAAGGCATACATCTCGAGATGTTTTGAGGCGTAAGTCTGACCATGAACAAAAAAAATATGAAAAATTATTAAAATGCAAAATAAGTGCATAATAAATCATAAGCAATATTCAAATTCATAAACAAATGAAAAACCTACAAAGTAACAAAAATGAAAATATTGTTTTAGTTGGTTGGCAATGAGCTATTCCCAAAGTAGGTCTGAGAGAAACAAATTTTATTGTTTTAGTGGGGGCATTGGGCTGCTCTTGAAGTGGGTCAATCAGAATTTTTAATATTTTGAATGCTCATACCTAAAGCAAAGTAAATAAGTCAGGGAAAATTGAAGAGTGAATGTCCCACAAGCCTTGCCGTGGTGCTGTGAGGCACGTGCCTCACTTAGTTGAGGTGTGCGCTTCCAAAATTACCTGTCAATCAGCGCACTGATTTTTTTTTTGAGGAAATTACCTAAAATTAGTTGTTTAGTTTGAACTTTCTAAAAATCTGGTTTAAACTTTTTTAATCAAAAATCAGGTTTTAATTTCACAATTAATATTAATAATGATATTTTAAATTAAATTAATCTATATACCTCCCCCCACCAAATTTCACACAATTTCCAAACCCTACTCTCTCTCTTCCGTCTCTTTCCCTTCTCCCTCCTCAGTCCTCTCCTCCCCTACTTCCCCGTCTCCACCCTAAGTCCAAGGCACGTTTTAATAAAGTATTGGAAAAAGGTTCCATTCTCCCCCTTTCGTTATTTAATATAGCTTTGTGCAGTCAAAGGAAAGATAAAAATCCAACAGGATGGAGCTGAGCTCTTCATTTGGAAATCATGCTTGAAATTAGTATACAAGCCTTGTTCTATGAGAATATCGGCGCGTGAGAAGATGACAAGAGTTGGTCAAATTTAGTTCGCAAAAATCTCAGCAATGAGACGACGGCATGGCTGTATTTTTGGGTATTTTATGTATTATTATTACCCTATGGCTTCGGGAAGATGGACAGACATAGAGGTAGGTGTACAGGGTCGTGTCCTCTTTTCTGGCTTTCCAGCTCAAGTAAGGAGTTTTTCTTTTGGTAGATTGTCATCCATGAACCATTGCCCTTATGTTGGGTTAGTTGTCATTGTTATGGCCAAAGGTTGTGAGAATTTTGCGAATGTTAGTCTTTGTTTTGTAGAATATTTGTCCAAATGTCGTCTTCTGGCCCGTGCAATTTTTGTAAATTTTTTGCTGACTTGCAGTTGATAAAAGCACAACAAATTTTCCAAATTTTTAGCTTGAAATTATAAGGTTAGGCTAGTTTCTAAATTTTCTGAATTTTTTACTCTGTTTATTTGAACTTGGATTTGTTTCTTTTCGATTTTATGTTGAATACATCATTTATTAATAGATATTTGCTTTCTTTCCTAGGAATTGAAGTTTGCCTTCCCCAATGCACAACTGGAGCCGCCGACTTTTTGGGTTTTCTTTTTTTATTTATGTTTGTGAGTTTCAAATTGGAGACGGTGTTGGTGGTGTGGCGGTAAGGTGGTGTTACTATTGGTTGTCGTGGTGTTTGGGTAGTGGTGATGTTGATCATGGTGGTTGTTGTGGGGGCGGTGGTAGCGGTCATGGCGACAGTCCAGGAGTGGTGGTGGTGGTGGATCTAGCGATTTTTGTTTTTTATGACCTCAAAATTCGTTGATCTGTGACTAAAAATATAATCCGTGACCAACTATTTTGTTATCTGTGACCTAAAAATTATATAATCTGTGACTGTGAAAAAATATGGGACCAACTAATTTGAAAATCTGTGACCATGTGACCTAAAAATTTTGATTTGTGATCAACTAATTTTGAAATTTGTGACCTACAAAATTTTTGAACCGTGACCGGAGAACAGTCGTCGAAGTGGTTGCCGGTCACTGGAGTAGTCGTCGAAGTAGAGTTGGAGGTGAGTAAAGGTGGGTTAATTTTATTATATTACAGTTAAATATTTAATTTAATATAATAATTGTGAAATATAATTAATTAATTGATAAAAAATCTGATTTTTGATTTTGGGATAGATAAAGCCTCAGTTGTAAATTTTTCCCATTTTTTTTCACCTCACTTTGACGTGGGCCTTGAGGCAGGCCGGGATTTCTTAAACCGTACTTGCTTTTATCAAGAACCATCTATTCCTCCCGACATAACAATCAAAAAAATCTTTTCATTTTGAATTTACGTTCTAAAACCCCTCTGTCTGGCAGAAGTCTAATGTGCAATAATTGGAAACATTACTTCTACTTTTACATTTATTCATGTAATCGCAACTTTTCAGTTGATAGTGTTAACCAGGGAAAAATGTTTATCTGTATCGTTTTTTTCATTTTTGAGGCTGATACAAGGGTTGATGGAGAACCATAAAGAAATTGTAGAATACTTAAACAATAGAGGCGTGTCTGTAATATTTCTCTTCAGAAGAAATCTGTCACGACGGATGGTTTCAGTACTTGCAAGTTCCTTTGATCGATATGCAAAACTTCTGAATGGAACTGACAAGTCTTGTGTGCATTCTCTTGAAGGGAAAATGCTACTGGTACATCAAACTTTACATAAAGGTGTCCATAACGATGAGCTGGCGTTTTTTTGATTCAAAATCTTGTGATCCATTTAAAAAGTTTTAAAATTTATGAAACACACCCCTAACTTATCCTCTTCATTCACCCGTAAACCACAAAGAACCCCTTCATTCACCCATAAACCACAATCTACTCTGCCCTTTCTAGGCCACATCATGCAGTCGACGGAGAAAATCAAGGGATCCAGATCTCCAATTGCATGAAGGCTTCAAAGCAGTGCAACGGCTTCAAGCATTTGTAAGGTTTTTGCTGGAATCGATTTTTTTTATTATTTCCACGTCTTAGTATTTTTCATTTCTTGCAATGGCTGAGACTCTGTGATTGGTCAGATCTAAGGCTTAGAGACCACCACCCGTCAGATATAAAGGTTAAAGACCACCAACAATGCTGAAATTCTACACGTACGAGTGAGTAGACCGGCAAAAGTTTTGTGTCAACCGTAAATGGACTAGACTGGAGTTGAACCACCATTTTAGAGTGGTTGTTTGTTCAGGCTGAGGCAGAATTTTGCTTATATCTGCTTTTTTAGTTTTTTGTGCCAACCGTAATTTGGTGATTCTTACTTTTGTTGGATATCATATGTCTGCTCTTTAGTTTTTGTTCTACTAGTTTTGTTCTTCTGAATATGTGCCAACCGTAATTTGGTGATTCTTACTCCATGTCGATTTATTTATGAAATGACAGTTTTATTGTATTATGACTTCAATTGAGATGTAACTTCTTGTTATCATCGCTGCAGTTGGATTTCAAAATGAGAGGAAAGAACAGAGGTATTTGTCATAGCTGTGGACATCCTGGGCACAGCTGGCTGAATTGTCCAAATAAGAAGTGATGTACGGAGTTTGGTGAGGAAATCGTGAAAATGATGGAGGTGGAGAGGAAGATGAATAACATAGATCGATTATTCTTGTGTTGTACATTAGATCGTGGGTATTTCGATTGGAATGATGTTAGTCCAAGAAGAAGAAAACCTCGCAATTTGAACATGGACAATCTGTGGCTTTTGTGATGAAAGTCAAACAAAGGGCATATTTTCGCGTCAAACAATGGCTACAGCACTGTTTCAAGACTTATATTTTTCGAAATGTTGTTGATCTAAAGATTGAAGAGGAGGACGTGGAGATATAATTCAATCTAAGTATTCGAAAGGAAACAGGAAATCGGACGATATTGGGAAGGGAAATTGTGGTGAAAATTGAACTTACAATGATTTTAACTCTCACATGTAATTGATTAACTCGGCTTGCTATTATGTTTATGTGTTAAGAAGAATTTCTGAACGCAAATGCCCTGTAATATGTTTATGTTTATCATGTTTACATCAAAAATCGATCTTATACTCAATTTCCCGCAATCTTAATTCTCATAACAATTGAAATAATGAAATTGTTAGTAGCGTGAACTTCAAATTCGCCAATTAGGATGCCATAATATTGGAGGATTTCGTATACCGTATGTATGTCAAAAAAAAAAAAAAAAGACAATTGTGATACAAGTGTATTTTCCAATTGCAAAATCAAATGAAGTCAACATCCCCAGTTTAGTTACAAAATCAAAAGATGCGGCCATTCTTGTTCAATTACATAATCAAAATCAGTCACTTCCAGTTCAACTACAAAATCAAAATAATTGACTTCTGAAAGTTCCACTCCAGTTGCAAAAGGTCAATGAATCATCAGTCCACTTTGTAATAGCATTACAAATGAACATGAATTACAATTTAAATTACAAATGGCAAATGTTTGGTACCAATGAAGTCCGCACAGGTCAATTTTAAATGCCAATTCTGCTTCTTTATGGTTCATTGCAATCTTGTTATGACTTTCATGCTACCTTGTGTCCCAATTGATTGATGCGGTTGAGAAGATGATATGTTCATCACTTGACCCTCTTCTACAGGTAAATTGTTTGAGACATTGTCTTTGGACATGCCAATTATGAATTGAACAGCAAATCTTATTTCAACCCCTTGATTTTTCTTTATCGTCTCCAGCGGACCTCTTGTACGTAGTCTTTTTGGAGCGCCTTTACTTTTTGTACACTTCGGATCCAAAATCTTGAAGCTTTTTTCATTGCCTCCTCCAAATCCATGCGAGCCAAAGTGATTACCTTTTGATTTTAACAGTTCATTCATTTGCAATTCAATCCATCCCATTAACTGCTTTGAACTTTCTTCATTAGATGCAATCAAGTCTGCCATCTTGATTAAAGCAGCACACAATTGCTCATATCTCAACTACTGAGGAGTACTCATCAAACCATCGTATGTTATTGCGATCCGCATATATGGTTTACTCACGTCTCTCCTCCAACTCCTCAAAATCCACTTATCCAGAAGTAATGACACATCGTTCCGAATCAAAACAGATATATCTTGTCAGCAAATAATACCTCGAAACTCAAACAAATGACAATTACACACAATCTCACAACTGTCTTTATGAAAAGAAATTGTAAATATTTTTTTCTTCTTTCCTTCATTAAGCCTCTGTTTGGTATCCATTCTTTTTTTCATTCTTATTCTTCTACTAATTTTCAACCACACATTCATCAATAAAATAATATTTTCCATCACATCAATAACTTTTCCTTCATTTTCAACCACAAAAAAATGTGTGATTTGACACAAAGAATGCATTTTTTTCTAGAATAATGGTTACCAAACGGTGCCTAAGAATGACATCTTCACGGACCTAGTACTTCGTTAACCCACAAAACTCCCACGATAATACTTCACAGTAAACCTTTCTAGTGAATTCTTGTTGACACTCTCTGAATTTTGAGATTGTGTATACTTCTTGAAACTGATTTTCCATCTCATACTTAGTAGTACAGGGAACCATTCACATAAAAAGGAAAGAAATTATTTCACCATTGCTGCAGTACCCCGTTGTCGACTTTATTGCCGTCCATATTGAAGAGTATCAACAAAAATCAATGCTATTGGGTCGATTTTCGCTGGACGGCTTTGCTCCTATTTCAATCCTTTCTCAAAGTAAATAAGGGAACGGGATTTTTGGGTTTTTTTTTTAAGTGAACGAGATTTTTAGTCAATCCTCTTGCCTCTTTTGCATTAATTATTTTCAGTCAATCCTTAGGTTTGACCAATTACAGAGTCTCAACCGTTGCAAGAAATGAAAAATATGAAGATGTGAAAATAAAAAAGAAATTGATTCCAGCTAAAACCTTACAAATGGTTGAAGCTGTTGCACTGCTTCGAAGCCTTCGTGAAGTTGGAGATCTGGGTTCCCTTGATTTTCGTCGACTGTAGGGCGTGGCCCATAAAGGGCAGAGTAGATTGTGGTTTATGGGTGAATGAAGGGTTCTTTGTGCTTTAATGAAGAGGGTAAGTTAGAGTTGTGTTTCATAAATTTTAAAACTTTTTAAATAGATCACGAGATTTTGAATTAAGAGTGTTCATTATTATGGACACCTTAGGTAAAGTGTGATGTACCAGTAGCATTTTCCTTCTTGAAGAGGTTTCCCTAGCAGTCACCCATTTTGTCTTCAAGGGGAATGCATTATTAATATTGTGAATTTTTATCTGCTTCTTGTAGGTTGATACCCTTTCAAGATATAAGCCAATGATTGATTTATCGTCCCGATAACAGATTTAAAGCAAACGGACCAGACGGTGTCATGTGCTTTGGAATATTTTAGTAGCACTCGGCACATTGATAAGTATAGTTTGTACATTTATTTAGGCCATATTTGTTTGTGATTTGAATGAGTTATAACTTATGTCTGTTATGTTGAATTCAATGCAATTTGGTGGATTTGGAAGAAAGGAACGAAAAACGTGTGAAAACGAAGGAAATCCAAAGTTTGGGGACCAAAGCTTAGTATCCAATAGTTGATTTAGAGCACAAAACGATGATTGAAGATCATATATGATCAATTGAATGCAATTGGAGGTCAAGTGAATGAAATATAGTGGAAGTATTTTCACAAATCAATTTCTAGTAGAAGAAGTTATGCTCCGAATTTTTAGCCTTAACTTGAGACCTATTTTTCGGATACCAAAAGATCGAATTGGAAAATTTGTATTTCTAGAAATATGTATCCCTTTGAATTATATTTCCAACGCATTTTGAATCAGCTAAATCGGATACCTATAGAGAACGTCATGACTAAAATACCGAAACATATTCAAAGACAAACCTGCGCGCGTGTCCGGCAATTTATGGCGCGCGTGCACGCACTATTTTCACCAACCCAAGAGCCATTTGTTTATACTGAGCGCGTGAAACACTTATACTGGTGTGGGCACACATGTTTTTTTCACAGACGAATCTTTAGTTTCCTTTTGCGATTCAAACTCTTTTGGAAACCAAATTGGACGTGATTTTGATCTATTTTCTGACTCTTATAAATAGAGAACAAGGGATACACATTGAAAAAATCTCTCTTGCCTCTTCTTACACCACAGTTTCATCAAATTCATCAAAAATAAGATGTCAATTGCTATATTTTGAGAGATGAGATCAAACCATAGCAAAGAATTGAAGGTCAATTGCATCAAATTTTTGAAGAATTCAACCTTAAGCGTGAAGATCAACATTTTTGGATTTATTTCATGATCTGGGTGATATTTTTCTATTATTCTTCTTGTAATTTATATATTAGCATGTTAGTCTAGATCCGTTTTATATTGGATGAAGATGAATCCTATTTGTTTATTTGTTTTAATTCAAGACTAGTACTTTAATTTATTTCTTACGTTTCTTGATTAATTTATTTCATGATGTAAAACTCAATTTTAGTGGGCATATAATATCAAGTTTTGCAGAGTCAAGCATCAATTAATTTAACATGCAACTTATCCACCATTCATAAATCAATACTGAATCTCAAATTTAATTATCATTGTCGGCAAAACTATCTAACTGACACAAGCACAGAACCTCATAAAAGAAAATATGTTATATATTTTTATATTTTTTATATTTTTTGAAAATTTTCAAATTTTTCGATTTCTATCAACATATTCAGCATATGAATCATCAACTTACTGTATCATGATGTAAAACTCAATTCTAGTGCATATATAATATCAAATTTTGTAGGGTTAAGCATCAATCATCTAGCATGCAACCTATCCACCGTTCATAAATTAATACCAAATTTCAAATTTAATCATCATTGCTGGCCAGGCCATACAAGCACACAACCTAATAAAAGAAATTTCTTTTTATTTATTTTGAAAATTTTCAAATTTTTTCGATTTTTTGATTTTTTTTTATTTTTCTATTATATACTTAAGCAATAATGAAAAGCAAATACACAGACACAAAAAAACACACGAAATGTAAAAATTCAAAAATTTTCGCATACCCAAATTTAAAACCAACTTGCACTTTACTAAACTCCTTCTAATGTCAATATCTATGATACCTATCAAGTGAGAAATAAAACAATCGAAAGAATAAAAAGATAACTCCTTTTGACTTAATCAATGTTTTCATTTAACTAAGTGTCAATGATGAAGATGACCTCTAAACTGAATTTAAAAGTGCCTATAACTAATGCAATATATAAATCAAGAATAGTACTACATGCAATGAAATACAGAAAGTGAAATAAATAAAAGGATTAGGAAATTTGGTTGCTTCCCAACAAACGCTTAATTTATAGTCTTTAGCTAGACTATATGGAGTAAGTGATCATGGTGGATCATGCTGAAGTCTTGCAGCCTCACACTTCTTGCAATTTCCAACTTTATATCATCTTTTTGCAGTCCAAACCTTGAGCTCTCAATTCTCTTTTCGAGCAAAGCTCCCTAGACATTTAGATTTTGTCTCTTTCGACCCTTGATGAATTTTTTCAGTAACATATTTGGCCTTTTCCAAGACTAATGGTTGTTTAGGTGGATTATGTAATTTAAAGATCTCATGTGCATCCTCCATCCTTATAGTCAGCTCACCTTTTTCCATGTCAATCAAAGTTCGACTTGTAGCTAAAAAGGGTCGATCATGATAATTGTCATATCCTGATCATTTTCGAAGTCCATAACAAGGAAGTTCGTTGGGAATATCATCTTCTCAACCTTGATTAGTATATCCTTAACCTTGCCCATAGGTATTTGATGCTCCTATCTGCCAGTTACAGCGTCACATTCTATCATTTGACTTTGCCAACTCCTAGTTTGCTAAAAATAGACAAAGACATTAAATTTACACTTCTGCCTTTATCACATAAAGCATTAAAATGAGATTCGTTACCTAATGAAATAGGTAAAGTGAAATTCCCTGGGTCCTTGAGTTCTGGTGGTAATTTATTTTGCAGCATTGCACTACTCTCCTCGGTCAATGCTGCTTTTTTCTAGTTAGAAGCTTTCTTTTCTTAGATATCAACTTCGAATACATCGGGATCTGTCGGATTGCATTGATGAATGGAATGTTGATGTGGAGCCTTTTCAGCATATCCAGGAACTTCTCAAATTGATCATCAAAGCTTTCTCTTTTGCAATCTTTGTGGAAAAGGTAGTGCTGGCACAAATTCTTTAGTAGAAGCAGTTTCATTAACCTTTGGATCTTTTGATGCTCTTTCTATCTTAACTTTTTTGTTTGGCTCAGATTTCTCAAATTGTTCCTCAATCGTGGTATATACATTTTCTTTTGTAGCAACTGATTTCTTTACATTAATCTCTGACGGTTGAACTCCATTGCGGGTAGTTATTGCCTCAGTTTGTTTTTCCTTCACAACTTTCATTGCCATTACTTGCCATTTGAAATGTGCCTCAGTGTCATTGGGCAATGTTCCATTTAGTCTATTTGAAAGTGCTTTTGCAATTTGTCAAATTGCTTTTACTATTTGACCTATCTGATTTTTCAAGTTCTTGATGGCACCCCCTGAACTTCTAAGGTTTTATCTGTTCTTTATATGTGTTAGGTAGATATCTGTACCAATTTAGTAACAAGATCTTCTAACGAAGATTTATTTTCAATTTGTTGAAAACTCGGAGGTGCAGTTTACTGTAGTGCTGTCTCAGCCCCCAATTATTACCTCACTAAAAACCTAGGCGATATTTTCAGCCTGTGTAATAGGTGTTAGGATTTGGATTGTATTTTTACCTTTGAAAATTTTGAGTGTAGTTCACATCTTCAACTGTCTGAATAAAAGGAAATCCTACATTACAATCAACACTCTCATGGTTTCCTTCACAATGTTTGCATTTTGGTGCCATTGTTTGGGGTGCGTTCATTTGATTCACCTTATATACCAATGATGCCAACTGCAAAAACAATTCAGTCAAAGAATCAACTTTGAACATCCCAACAACTCTCTTTACACTTGTCCTTTCGTAGGCCAAAGTGAACTGGTGAATGCTACACCCTTCATGATTTGGTAGACTTGATCTTTGGTTCTTTTTGTGATAGAACAATCGCATGTAGAATCTACGTTAGCTCTGCTTATCGCATTCAGACTAATGTAGAAGTACTGCACTTGAAACCATTTCTGCAATCCGTGTTGTGGTCATTAACTAAGTAAACCCTTATATCGTTCCCAAACCTCTGAATAGCATTCTGAGTCCAGTTATTGGAATGTGGCAATCTTGTCCCTCGGCTTTGCAACCCTTTTCGACGCGAAATATTTGCTAATAAATTTATGACTTAATTGGTTCCATATAGTGAAGCTCTGAGGTGGACAAATGTCTAACAACTCTCTGACTGAATCTCTCAATGTATATGGAAAAAGCCTCAGTCTGATTGCATCACCGGACACCCCTGGATACTCGATAGTTGCACACATGTCCAGAAATCTTGATATATGAGCGTTAGGATTCTTTGTAGCTCTCTAAAGAATTTTAGCGCATTTTGGAACATGTTGACCACATCAGTCCTGAGGTAGAAGTTTGTCTAACCAAACGCCGGATATACTATGTTAGACTGACTTTCCACAGCCGGTGGAACCATATCCATTAGTCTTGCATTTAGGGCTGTCCGTGAGTCGGTTCGGTTTGATTCTGAAGAGACCCGAACCGACCCAAAACTTTCGGGTATTTAATAAATGAACCCGTCGGGTCCAAATATAATTATGGAACCGTTCGGGTTCGGTTCCGTTCGGTTTGGTTCGGGTCGGTTCGGTTTCGTTCGGTTCCGTACCATAATTAAATTTTTTAATATTTACAGCAACACTACGTAAATACAACTAATGACATTTCATTCATAACTTTTACAAATTAATGTAGCCCAATTCAAAAATATATAAATAACTAGCCGTCCAATAAGATTATTTCAATGCATACAAATACCAAAAAGTAGATATTAATATTATAACAAAACTATATAAAGTATATTCATTTGCTTCAAATTAAAATGGGGTAATGGGTTTTAAAAATGATTTGGACTTTAAAATTAAAATTATGAAATAATCTGATTTATTTAATTAATTTGCTGATTTGTATAGGAAAAAATAAAAAAATTTAATTAATTCAATATAAAAAATAAAAAAATTATTTAGTTTCGGTTCTTATTCGGTTCTTCGATTCTTGGTCTAGACCCGAGACCTGACTCAAACCCATCGGTTCTGGATTCGGGTACCCGTTCGGGTATTTAATTTATGAAGAACCGCTCGATTCGATTCGGGTTCGGTTCGGTCCGGTTCGATTCAGGATTTTTCGACACCCCTACTTGCATTGTCATTAGCTACAGCCATATTCGGTTGTGATTTTCCATATTATCCCCGATGACTATTTGATTTGGATTTTCCTCTGCCATGTCTTCCTCTTTATGTTTTTAGTGTGTTTCCAGCTATTGTCTTTTTCAAAAGTTGAATATTCGTTCGATCTCCGAGTCAAATTGAGACAAATCACCCGTTCTCGAATTTCACATACAAGATCTTGATGTTTCTAATATAATGAACTAAATTAAAAATAAAAAAAAAGAGCAAAATTTAGATTAAAGCTAAAATTAACTAAATTTATAAAAAACAATAGTCCCCAACAATGGCACCAAAAAATTAATCCTTTAAAAATTCGCAAGTGCACGCGATCATGATCAAGTAATAAAGCGATGAATAGAATGTTGAACCCACGAGGATTGTATGTTTGATCGAGTTAATATTAATTGCAACTTTAATCAAATAGCCAACAAATTTTGTAATTTTCCAATACTAATTCCTAAATTATCAACTAAACTAATGAAAGTAAGTAAATATATTTTTCAAATATGTGAGATGCATTGCTAAGATATCGAATCTCCCTTGTCATTCCATTTTAGTGTAACAATTAAAGTGACAATTTGAAATTATTCATGTTGGTCAATATTCCTAATTTAATTGAAAATCTCTCTCGGTAGCGATCAAATATATTCCCCTCATGTGACATTTATATCTCTCGATAAGAGATGCAAACATTATAAGTGCATTAACGAGTTCTAGAGCATCTATTGAAACCATATAAAGTATAGAGGTATATATCTATCCTTTATTGAACCTTAAAATGTTTATTATATTGTACTTCAACTCTATTGTCTCTCTCGATAATAATAAAATATACTGACAATTCAATTGATGATCAAACAATTGAAAAGAACGATAAAAACAATAATAAACATCCACAAATAAAACAAAATTAAGTCAAAATAATTAATAAAAACCTAAAAATATCATAACAATTGTTCATCTCATCCTAATATTTATATAATTAGCTTAACATATTGAAATTATAAGAAATCATATTTAGGGCATGTCTGTTACAGCTTTTTTGAAAGGAAGAATTGCTTTTTTTACCGTTCTTTTGCCAGCTCCTGGGTCCCACTGTGAGAGATAAGGTCAAACATTTCGGCTCCAAGCTCTAGCAACAGTAAGATTTCTAATTAAAATTCTTTTTAAAATCAAAGACAGACAGGCCCTTAAGTGGATAAACATAACCCGAATTTTTTTATAAATTAAGAAGATGAATCTTGAATCTCTTCAATAGTTTATTGATGAATCTCTATTTGTGTCTTCTCTTCTTTATCCAGAAAACAAGTTTAAATCTTCACTTAATTGAATTCTTACAAGTCTCCTTTAATTCTCTTGCAAAAACTATGAAGTTGCCTGCTTTGATGATAATAATTGATGATTATTGGAATATTGTTTATGAGAGGTCTCTAATATGTATTATACTGTTAAATATTTGTATGAGTAAAAAATTGGTTAAAATTACGTCCAAATTGGTTTTCAAAAAAGTTTTAATTGAATAAAGAAAATTGACTCTGTGCACAGATTTGTCTCTGCATAGTAGTCAATATTTTGTTCATAACTTTCTCTCCTAGTATTCAATTGAAGCGACTCAAAGTGATTTGAAAAGCTAACTCAAATGGTTACAACTTTTCTAGATCTTAGAATTTTTCCAATTCGAATGTTTACTATGTCAAAAATTGGTCTCAATTTTCGATTAAGAATCAGAATATAACTTATGCAATTGAAAATTGATTTTGATAATATTTTGATCATATTCTATTCAGTTTTGAGTTCTAATTCCATCCAAGTGTCTCCTAACAATTTTCAAAATATCGTCTTGCGATCAAAATCAATTATTGAACATTTGTAATTTGATCCTCAAACTTTGGACTTTACCGTTTTTTCTTGATTTTTCTTTTATTTTTTTCAATTCCTCGTTCAACCATTGAGTTTTATCTATATAATATAAAATATAATAATTTTTTATATATTTTACCAAAAAAATTATCAAATATCAATATTTTAAACCTCTAATATGTGCATAAAATACACTCTTATCATTTCTAATAAATTTGGAATGACTCCACAAGTCAAATAAACCACTGAGAGATAATCTTAAAATCAATTGTGAAATGATATGTTCTCTAGTTAGAAAGTGCTGTGATTTGACTTGAAGCCCAGACTCATATTAAACTAAAGCTTGATAGTATTAAGGAACAAAGTTTCTCAGATGTCATTCACATTCGTACATTTTAACATTCCAAAGATATCAAGAACTAAATCCTCCATGCACGAGCAAGGATCTTCCTTCAATATAAGAACCTAGATGATTCACGTGTCTTACATAGTCAATTATATTTCAATACATAATGTGTATCAAACATGTACATTCTCTGTGTTATTTTTTTCCGTGATGCGTGCGTGTGCCCAGGGGCGGAGCCAAGAAGATACATTTTGTTAGGCTGAAATTTAATTTTTTTTCAATGAACTTATACCATAAAAAATGCTCAAAACCACACGGTAAAACAAAAATCGAACCCAAAATCGGGCAAAATTATGTCCGGTTAACTGATTACGACAAAACCGCTCAAAACCAATCGAACCGGCCAATTCAGTTGAATCGGGCAAAATTATGCCGGGTTAACTAATTATAATAAAACCGTTCAAAACCCGCTGAGTCGGTCGGTTCAACCGTAAACCAGTGAACTGGTCGCGGTTTGGTGGTTTTCCCGGTTTTTTTTTTTCCTTTTTTAGTTTAAAAAATTTTAACTTCATGAATGGACCTCATAAATTGTAATTCAAAGGCTCATAGAAAACTATTGGATGACATGCTCATTTTATAGATGCACTTCTCTCAAATGGTTTTATAAACTTCCAATGTGGGATAGTATTTTTTATAAATGTTCTTCTCTCCAATGGTTTCATAAACTTTCAATGTGGGATAGTGGCATAACAAAAAAATGTTAAAATACCAATCAAAATCATTTTCCAAATGTATGAGCTTGTGTGGAGAAGATTTTGGCCAAAATTTCTGTGATTTTTAGACCGTTGAGGTCAACAACTGGACCCCACATGTCTCACAGTTGGTCCAAAATGGCTGCTGAGTGCCCAGCCAACGGTTGAAAAATTGATGAAAATCCTCCAAAAAATCACCATCAGACAAACTCTATGTCTAATTGACTAATTTGATTTTGAATCTCATCTAATTAAATTGTAATATTCACTTTCATCCTTTTATTTATTTAATTTTTAAATTTAACTTAAATCACACTTTATTATTAATATATTAATGTTAGATGTCATTTTTTATAAGTTTACTCTTTTAATTTAACAAAGTAAACTATTTTAAAATAATGATTTTTAATTTTTGAAGTATCGAGACTAATTGTAGGATAATGAATCTAATTAACAAAGATAGATTTACTTTGAATTATTAATATGAAAAATTTTTTAAAAAATTATTGTTTTCATAGTATTTTATTATTTTAATAATATGTCGAGAAGGATGAGCAGGAACAAATTGATCGTTGGTTCTGTCATTGCAGTCTTAGTCATAGCAATTTTTTTGATTCTTTACTTCAAGTTCTCCCATTAACTTGTTAGCGTGAATATTTGGGATCCAGCGTGTTGAATTTTTTGTGAAGATGATTGTGAATGTTTTTGGGTAATTTGGTCTATGTACTTTTGCTTCTGGGCTGGGGGTAGGGCTGGGCTATAGCCCATCCCAGTCCCCCTCTCCTACGACACGATATTGCCTTCGTGTGCATACGTTCCTACCATGATGTGCAGTCGACGTTGCCGCCTTTGTGCCTTTACGTCCCGAGTGTATGATTGACTGCCAATGAACCTGAACAGGAAAGGAGATTCTAAATCCAGGAGGGGCCATAAATTAAGATTGAAAAGGAACTAGAAGATCTGATAGTCACTATCAGCAACTCCCATTTGCACTTTGCATAAAGAATGAAAAATCTTCAACTTGACTTTGTTGATCATGCATTACTGCCTACCATCCATTGGCAGCACAAAGTCTACACTCTTTATTACCCTATTAATGCTTCTTTCATTTTCAAAACTTTCTGGGCGATTGAGGGTTCCCAAGCTCCAGGAGCCAACCGTGGAAATGTAGACTATTTTTAATGGAGAGACAGAGAATGGAGGGTCGAGTGCCACTTTGAAATTCATCATTTTCTTACTTCAACTTTTTTGAAAGGTAATTGAACCACTGTTAACCATTATATTTTTTTCACAGTACTCTTAGAGGATGTTATGTTTGGTACAGGAGATTCAATATAACTAGAGAACAGGTACATGTGAGACATTTATAGGTTATCCCGAAAAACGACTTCTTTCAATTTGAACACGGGTCCCCTTCTTTCAGTTGAAATAGCGTTAGTCATAGTCTTAATCAATTTGTCCATTCGAGTAGTCCCACTCCAACCGATTCCAATTAATCAGTCCAATATACCAAACATGACTCAATCTTGAGTAACACGGCGAGTTTAGGGTTAAAAATTTTGTTCCTGGGGTAGCCGCAGATTCTGATGGCTCCACAAATCAGCAGCAAAGTCAAGTTTATGTTTATTGAATTAATGAAAAAAAATCAAATCCCACAAGTTTAGAGTACTATATTGGCCTAAATATAGGGTCAAAGTGTTGATGTAGAAATGAAAAAAAGGAAGAAGAGTAAACCATTTATTTAGCCATAATTAACTACTGATATTTAGTCAATTTTACGGCTGTTGATATAAACCGTTCATTACCAAAGAAAGTCCTTTTTAATTACTTCAAGTGGCAATTGAAGTATTTTTCTGAGAGAGAGAGACTAAACAAATTTACACGACCCGTTCATGCACATGTAAGTCAAATTCATTCTAACATCCAATACTGAACATTAAGGGCCCGTTTGATTCTCATTATTGTAGAATAAGAATGAAAAATATAGTCGTTATTGGGCTCCACACAAGAGATAGAAATTCAAAATTGATGGTTTGATGTGATGGATAACGGTCATATTTTTCATTTTTATGGATAAAAATGAGAAACAAATGGGGACTGAATTAGGAACTACATTCTTGTGTTACATCTGAAAGTAAGAATTGTCAAAACGTTATTAACCGAGAGGAGAGTGACTACTATATGAGTCTAGTGACTACTAGAGTCAAGTCAAAAGGTATGGTACAACAATCTTTCCTAGCGAGCCTCTGACTCAGTGGTAGAGTGGTCGACTGTTGATTGATTGGTCTAGGATTAAGCAGCGGAAGAAGAGTAACAGTGAGTGAAATAGGAATTCCATATGGGCCATCTTCAAAGGGGTGATCTTTGCTTGAAATCTCTTTGCTGAAGAAGAGAATAGATTTAAAAAATAGAAAGGATAGATTCACCTTATTAAGGTTCAACGAGACATGGTTAATTGGGCAGAACACAATAATCCATACCTTAATTTGCCAAGGCAAACTAGGCTCATTTCATCGAATCAGATTTGCACAAAATTTTTAAATAATTCCTCACCCTTCCCTTTCAACATCTAACAAACATTAAAGCTGAATTTGAGCACAATGTGAGGTTATCATACAGTCAATGGTGAAACATTCAAGGTACAAACTTCAAGTGCCTATCAACAATTTATATTTTCAGAGTCTAGTTTTCTTTTTCTTTTTTTGGGTGCAAATGCACTATCTTTTCTTCCTTATTTTGGTGGGTGGGTAGGGGCCGGGGTTGAATTGTATAAACAGTTCTAAATATCATTTTTAATAGTATCACCTTGAGAAAAAAGAAAAAAAATATTTCGACAATTTAATTGATTTGTCACGAAATGGCATGGGCAACCCGAGTTTTGTGATCATGAGTTGAGTCTAAGTGGCCTATCTCAGCTTGTAGATCTATACCAAGGTGGGTCAGACCGTCTTATATATGCATTAAATGTTAGCCTATATGGGCCATGTGATAACATAACACCGAACGTCGTGCTATATTTAGGTGGTCCAATTCATTTTGATACCACTGTGAATCTTGGCGAAAAAGACACTAGTAGAATTCAGTAGACAAATTGAATTAAACAATATGAGAGGCACATCGACCGTCCATTTTAAAACACTATGGACTTATAATAATTACAAAATTTTAATGGTTTCCAAACCCTTGCAATATATGATTCAAAACATTATAAATACCAAGACTTGTGGTACAATATAGCAACCTTCTTCTCCAAAGTAAAATATACATATAAAACTTTTGTTCTCTTTCTATATCTTTATGGCCTACAATCAACAAATCTACATCTTTGTTCTCCTTCTTGCAGCTATCGCCTGCCTTGAAATTGCATTTTCTGAGGGAAGGCAATTAAATGCATTCCAGAAACAGACAAAAAATTTCCCACAAAGTAAAGGTGATCATGAATTCAGTTTAAGCAGCACTTCAGATGAAGCTTATAATTATGTAAACGATTTTCGACCTACAAATCCTGGAAATAGTCCTGGAATTGGCCACCGTTTTGAAGCAGAAAACGACGTTGCTCAGCCAAAGACACCGCCTTTTGCATCGAGGAAAAACACAGATGATTTTCGACCCACTAAACCCGGTCACAGTCCCGGTGTTGGCCATTCTTTCGCGGGACCAAAGGCATAAATGAACATGCATTGCTACTTTTATGTTCGGGAAGTAGTACTGGAATAGAACTGGACATTATAATGAACAAGATGTAACTTCTTTTTTTTACTATCGTCCCGTGATATCCAATACTTGCCACCGAACACTATATTCTGCATTTTCATCGTTAGATCATTGTTACTAAACGTATTAAATAATTTTCTGTTTTATGGACACTTTGGAATCCATGTAACATGTAATAGCCACTGCTCTATCGCTCTATCTAGCAAATAATATCATTGCCTTCAACTCTCTCTCTCTCTCTCGCGCGCGCGCGCGCGCACACAGAGGAATAATATGCTGTAGTTGTAGAGTTCATATTATTCTGCATGTTAGAGTATTAATTATTTAACACGCAGACGCTTGATATATACAAAAGTTGATGGGAAGTGGGAACCATAAAATAATTTTAAAAGTGGGGAAATTAGAAAAATATTTATATTTAAAAATACATATATGACTGGAATATTTATTTCATTGTGAAGAATATAAATTTATTCTTAAGGGCAGATTGAAAAATACTTGTATTTTGTGACTATGACATATTCATCCTCCCAATTTCATATTTTTCCACAATATTGCTATTCTTTTTTGCCAGCTGAAAAGCCCAGAAACACAAATACACGTGATATCTCAAATTAGAAATTAAAACTTGCAGAAATTTAAATCAACATAGAGAATTCTTTTCGGCCGAAGCCACAGAGGTTCGGTGACCATTTTAACACCTAATCCCCTGTTGAGCATCCATATAAAATGGATAATACTCTATTGCACTATAAAGCCCCAAAAAGGGCAAAGAAGGTTACAAAGTTTAACCAATACAAGATATATAGCATCAAAAACTTATCTTCTCACAAAGAAAAACTATAAATCTACTCAGGAATAACAGACTATCACTCTGAATTTCACAGCATAAGAATCATATCGATTTCTTGGATTTTACTTAGAAAATACAAGAATTAGAGGTAGTAGAGCATTTAATCTCAATCTCAAATGAGATTTTTAAGAGAGAAGATTATACAGTATGAAGCCCTAGCCAAAACGAGAGACAATAAAGTCATAGTGGAAAAACACATATGAGAGCAGCGAAAATTCTCTCAAAAACTTTCCAAAAATAAGACAAAACCTGAACCTAGTTTTTTACAGTAGGATGGCGGAGGCGCCTCCTTCCCGGCCGGCTGTCAAAGCGGTAGGGGGGAATGCGACCTACGCATCAGTAGTGGTGGCGCGACCTCAACCTATTCCGGAGGTCCAGATCGAGATGAGACCCCCCAAAGAAAGTAAAGGAGCTTTATGGTTCCACTTTTCCAAAACTGAACTGGACAATGCGGCAGCTCCATTCCGGTTCTCTGTGGTTCTTAAATTCATGAAGAGAAGGACAACGTTGGACCAGATTCGGCTATTTATCAAATCCAGATGGGGAATAAAGGGCTTCTTCTCAGTGAGTACCATGCAGCGTCCAAGAAATGTCTTCATTCGTTTCACGTCAGAGGAGAACTTTGGCAATGCATGTGCGCGGGAATCTACAGATATTGAAGATGCGCCATATAGACTATTTATTTGGTCTGCAGATTTTAATGAAGATCAAGAATCTTCTCTTGTGCCGGTATGGGTTTTTCTTCTAGGTCTTCCTCCCCAATATTATCATGAATCAATGTTGCGTATTATCGCCGGTGCTTGCGGTCGTTTTCTGAAAAGAGATAACTTTACGGCGTGTGCCTCCCGTACAGATGAGGCTCGTGTTTGTGTGGAGATGGACATATCGAAGCCTCCGATTGAATCTTTCTGGTTGGGTGTCCCTTTCTACCTGTCTAGTCAATTCCAAGAAGTTGTTTATGAAAAATTACCACAATTTTGTCAATTCTGTCGCAATCAAAGACATCTAGAGAGTACATGTAAACGAAAAAAGGAAAGTGGAGGAACCACTCAGTTTGATAATTCTCCTAAAGCATCGAGAAAAGTTTGGTGTATGAAGGAAGAGGGGGATGCTCTACCTCCGGAAAGGACAAAGCTGGTTGGACAGGGAGTCTCTAAGAATTCTGAGGCGAGATTCATTAATCCCTTCGACAATAACATTCTATGTAGATTTGAAGGGGCGAGTTGCAATGCATATAGATGAATTGGAGAAGCAAAATTTGGACAAAAATCTGGAAACGGGTACTGATGAAATTTTGGTGGAGAGTAGGGAAGTAACCAAAACAATTCCCAGTAGACTTTTTGACAAGGGTAAAAGCTGGGGCACTACTCGAAATTTGGAACAAACAATTGTTTCTGATGAACTCCAATTGGAACAGGCCATTTTGAGGGGTGATGTTGAGGCTGTACATGAGGCTCTTGTTATGGACATCATGGAAACTATTGCGGATCGTGTGATTAGAGACAAACCTCTTCCCCCATGTTTCTTTACATATGGGTGTTTCTGATAATCAAGAACAGGCAGTGGGGATCCAAACTACTTCTGAAGGTGAAAATGACAATGAGTTGCCGGAATTAGATATTCTTCATTATGATACAGATTAGTTGTGGTCAACACCTCCAAAAAAGGGAAGGGGAAAACATAGGAAAAGGGTGACCTTAGGTCTTACCATTAGATCTAAAAAATCATACTAATGATGCATATTTTGATATGGAATTTACGGGATGTGGTGTCTTCTAAGAGCAGGTTATTGAATTTGAGAAAACAACATAATCCTTCGATTTTAATTTTAATAGAACCTTTTGTTTCTGGTGATAAAATTGGCCGTTGGGCTAAAAGGTTAGGATTTCCTCATTATGTATCAAATGTTGGGGAAGGAGGAAAAATTTGGATGTTCTAGGAAAGTGATCTCTCTTTTTCGCTTATTAGTACCTCTGGGCAAGAAATATCTGGGTGGTTTGCGTCTGGTAGCGTTCGGGTCCTTACTACTTTTGTTTATGCTAGTTGTTGACAAATACGAAGGCAGAAATTGTGGGAGCAATTGAAGTTGTTAGACAGTGGAGATTCTGGGTGGCTAGTTGGTGGTGATTTTAATACAATCCGTTCCAACGATGAAAAAATCGGTGGTTTGTCTGCTTCTTCGTTGGCCATTCGGGAGTTTAATAATTTCATTCATGAAACAGGTTTGTTTGATATTACTTCTTCTGGTTCGAAGTTGTCATGGTGTAATGGTAGAAGCGGATCTCGACGGATATGGGCTCGATTAGACCGTATATTGATTGACCAAAATTTTAAAAATCAATACCCATCAGTTTCTTTAGCTTACTTGGATCGGACTTCTTCAGACCACTGCCCAATGGTATTACGATCCAGTGAGAACATGAGCTTGCTAGGCCCTCGACTATTTCGATTTTTACGAATGTGGTACTCTCATGAAGGTTTTCTACCATTGGTGAAACACATTTGGGAGGTGAATGTTACAGGTTCTCCCATGGTTTGTTTTGGGAAGAAACTTAGGATGTTGAAGTCGGCATTAAGGTCATGGAATGTTGAGATTTTTGGTCGGGTGCAACAAGAAATCAGTTTTCTTGAAGATAAGCTGATCCATTTGGAAAATTTGCTAACTGAGAGCTTTTCGTTGGACACTGAACATCAATTATTGCAATGTCGGAATCAATATGAAGTTTGGCTTAATAGAGAAGAAGTACTCTGGAGACAGAAGTCTCGCATAAAGTGGCTTCGAGAGGGTGATGGTAACACGAAGTTTTTCCATGCATAGGTAAAGAACAAAAAAAAGAGCCAAATGATTGACCACATGGTGCTGGAGAACGGCATTGAGTTGAAATCTGTTGAAGAGGTTCATGAAGGTGCTGTCCAGTTTTTTAAGGAGCTTTCACAGTATCGCCTATATATAAAGGTGATCATGATCTTGATCTTCTGACACCAGTCGTTAAAGAGGAGGACAATTTGGCGCTATGTAAGCCGCCAACAATGGACGAGGTAAAAAATGCTCTTTGGTCTATCCCTAATGATAGCAGCCCTGGTCCAGATGGATTTAGTGCGAGTTTTTTTATTAATGCTTGGAGTATTATTTAGAAAGATCTCCTTGCAGTGGTTATTGAATTTTTTGAAGGCTTTCCTCTTACCTGTGGTTTGGGTGCTACAAACATTGCCTTGATTCCTAAGGTGGAATGTCCTAATAGTTTTGACAAACTCATACCTATAAGCCTTTGCTCGGTGGTGTACAAAGTGATAGCCAAAGTCATGGTAGCTAGAATGGCCCCTCTACTTGAAAAGTTAATTTCTCGAGAGCAATATGCTTTTATTCAAGGACGAAGTATATTTGATAATATATCTATTGCCCAGGAAATGGTTCTTAAAATACATAAGAAGGTGAGGGGTGGTAACATTGTAATGAAGATTGATATGGCGAAAGCATATGACAGAGTGAATTGGCAATTCCTCCTCTCAAGTATGAGGAGTTTGGGTTTCTCTGACCAATGGAGAAATTTGGTTTTCAATTGCATTTTTTCACCAAACTACTCTATCATGCTTAATGGAAAAACGAGGGGTTTCTTTAAACCATCTAGAGGATTATGCCAAGGAGATCCTCTGTCGCCGTATTTGTTTATTTTGACGCAGGAGATTTTGTCAAGACTGATTAATCAAGCCTTCGAAAGGAATCGTATTCAACCTTTTCACTCTCGAGGAATGGCGGTGAGTCATTTATTTTATGCTGATAATTTACTTATTTTTGCCAATGGAAAAAAGAAGTCTATCGGAAACCTTCTAGAGATTATTAATAAGTATGAGTCATTATCTGGTCAGAAAGTGAGCCAGATGAAATCGTCCATGTTTTTTTCCAAGCACATCTCTACTGCACGTAAGAGGATTTTATTGAATTTGTCGGGCTTTAAAGAAGGGGTGTGGCCTTGTACTTATCTAGGAGTTCCTCTCTATACGGGGAGACTACGGAAACATATGTTTGAACCTATGTTGGATAAAATTCAAAAGAAAATGGCTGGATGGAAGGGTCGCCTATTGTCTTTCGGGGGAAAAATTACGCTAATCAAACATGTATTATGTAGTATGCCGATCCATGTGCTTTCGGTCTTGAATTTGCCTAAGGGTATCTATAAAGTGCTGAACCTCATTTTAGCGGCATTTCTATGGAATTCTAGCGATGGTCCGAAAAGACGTAAATGGGTGTCATTTAGGAAAATCTGTTATCCTGTGGAGGAAGTCGGTTTGGGTATACGAGATTTCAACGAAGTGCGGCAAGCTTTATTTATGAGATTTGCTTGGAAGTTGATGGTTGGGGGGTCATTTTGGGCTGATTTTTTTGGCTCCCTTTATGTAAAAAATAGTCCAGTTGCATTGGTGAAAATTACTCAATCTCAATCTCGCTTCTGGAAAGGTATCGTCTCAGCATTGCCTATTGTTTTGAAGAATTCTTTTTGCCGTGTTAGAGCTGGGTCAGCTTCCTTTTGGTATGACAATTGGATTGGACCTCACAGTTTGGCCGACGGTGGTTTTGCTATTGCCGACCCGCATTTACAGATTAAAGATCTTTTCACTATGCATGGATAATGGAATGGTAGTAGACTTAGAGAACTAGTGGGGGAAAATCAAGCTCGTGCTATTGAGTCTGTGCATATAAAATCAGGCGGGGAGCGTGATTGCCGTGTTTGGAAGCCTAGCAAGGATGGTATTTTCTCGACCAAGTCTGCATGGGAATTGGTTCGACAAAGGGGGTGCGCTGCAACTGGAAGTAGTGGTTGTGGTATAACAAAATTCCTAGTAGAATTTCATTTGTGTCATGGAGGGCTAAATTAAATTCCTTGCCAGTTGACGATGTGGTTCAAGCTATTGGAGTCCCTTTAGTATCCAAATGCAATTGTTGTGAGAAGCCTGTGATTGAATCACTGGATCATGTGCTGTGTACTGGGGAGGTGGCCAAACAGGTGTGGTCATATTTTGCTATCCATTTGAATTTATCCCTACCCCCGGTGTCAACATGGAGAGGGCTAATGAACTTCTGGTAGAGACAGGCTTCTTGTTCCTCACAGGTGGGCATTTTTAGGGGCATTACCCCACTTATTATTACATGGGCACTGTGGAAATTCTGGTGTGGGGCAAGGATGGAAGGCTACCCTTTCACTTGGCAGAAGACAATTTGGACGATTAAATCTTTTTTATCCCAGATGACATGTATGTTTACCAATACCAGGAGAATTTCTGCTAGGGACATTCAGAGTTTGCAGTCGCTCAACTGCCCTTTAATAGCTGTTGGGCAGCCAACATTGCAATGGATAAGCTGGACTAAGCCTCCGGAACAGCAGTTTAAGTTAAATGTTGATGGAGCGTCCAAAGGTAATTCGGGGTTAGCCGGCGGAGGAGGAGTCCTACGGGACTGGAAGGAAAACTTCGGGCTGGTTTCTCTCTTCATTACGGGACTTGTACGAATATGATGGCTGAAACTCGTGCTTTTCTTGATGGATTGCGTATGTGTAGAGACCTTGGAATTGATAATATTATTGTGGAAACAGATTCAAAGGTGCTGACACAATGGGTGAGGAACGGCTCTTGTTCGTTATGGTGGCTATGGGATTATTGGGATGAAATTATGGATTTGATTGGTTTGCTTAATGCCCGGGTTCAACATATTTTTCGTGACGCCAATATGGCGGCTAATTTTCTAGCAAAAAGGGGAGTGATGGTACTTCTAATCATCTGTTTTTTGGCAATGCGACTCCAACGCTTCTCAATGGAATTTTGCGTACGGATCGTATGGAACTACCTTACCTTAGACATTGATTTTGTTATTGTTTTGCATATCATTTTATGTAATTACGATTTTCCTCCGCCATAAGTGAGGTTTTCAATAAATATTTTTAATTTAAAAAAAAAAAAGCCAAAACGAGAGACTCTCTCTAAAACCAAAAAGCCAAAAGTCAGAACGAATGCCAAGTGAAACGAAACGATATCATCTAGTTAATAATTGGAACTATCCAGAAGGCCAATCAACGACGAAGATGAAGTCAGATGTCAAGATCTGGTGCAAGCCATCCACTAACAAAGTCGCTGTTTTAAAAAAAACATGACTTGAGAAAAATTTTGGTGGCACATTTCACACGTGCACAATACTCAACAATCTCCACCTTGCAACCAATAATTTGGGCTTAATAGTGCAGCTAGAAGCATCACCAGCAAAAAATTCATTTCATTTGCTCTAAGTACCTATACATTTAGTTCAGACTATCAACAAATGACAGTTTTAAACAATTTTGAAATTTACTTAAAGGTATCACTTTTGTTCCCATATCAGATGAATTAATCTGAGTAACAATCTTACCAATTTTAAATATCCCTTTTGAAATAATATTTGTTATAAAATGATACTTAACATCAATATGTGTGGTTCTATTATGGAACATGAGATTTTTACTCAAATGTATAGCACTCTGATTATCAGAAAACAGAAGAACATTATTATCAACAAAACCAAGTTCACTCAATAAGCCACTTAGCCAAATTACTTCTTTTATAGCATCAGTTGCAGCAATGTATTCTGCCTTTATTTGAAGATAGAACAAAAGCTTCTTGAAGTTGAGATTTCCAGCTTACAATAGTACCATATAAGGTAAAGAAATAAGATGAAATTGATATTCTATTATCGCTACCCTTGCAAAGTTACCCATTCTTTATTCATTTTAAGCACTAAGACTAAATCAGAAGATCCTTTCAAATATTTCATTAACCATTTTAAGGCAGTCCAATGATCTTCTCCAAGATTCCCCATAAATCTATAAAGCATACTAATACTATGAGCAAGGTGATGTTTGATACATATCATTAAGTACATTACATATCCAATAACATTAGCATAACGAATTTTTGACATTCTATCATGTTCTTCCTTAGTTTTAGGGTAGCAACCAGAAGACAGTTTAAAATAATTTACAAAAGGTAAAGAAATTGGTTTGCGGTCAAATATGCCAAACTTTTTCAGAATTTATTCATTTCCTTTACCTCCATTTCCTTTACAATAAAGGCACATATCATAGTTGCATCTTTTAAAACCAAACTTCAATACAATACAATAGAGTCAATCTTTTATAACATTGTTTTGAAGCTTATTTCAAGCTATATAAAAATCTTTTATGAAAACACAGTTTTATTAGGATCACCTTTAATAAAGCCTAGAGGCTACTTCATGTGAATCAACTCATCAAATTCATCATATAAGAATGCAGTTTTTACATCTAATTGATCAATTTCTCATTTAAATTATGCAACAAGAGCAAGAATGCATCTAGCGGTAGTGTTAAACTATAGGAGAAAAAAATTCATTATATTTCACACCTTTTTATGTAACATTTGGCAACTAGTTTAGTTTTGAAAGTTACGCAGTTAGACCCTAACAATACCTAGAGGGGGTGAATATGTATTATATGTGGAATTAAAAATATTTTACAAATTAAACAGCAACAAGTAACTTTTTAATTGTAATCTAGATGATCAAACAAGCAAGTCATTTTAGCCTTAAGTTTGAATACCGCAGTATGTGATCAATCAAATAATGAAAGTAGTAAATCAACACCAGAAATTTCGGGCACTTTGTCAGTCAACAATCTACTATAAACGATATATAACTTACAGTCTACCGGCCTAGACGACGACACGTACTATCTGATCTCCTGATTGCAATTTCAACAGCTTTCTTGGATTATGTGCTCGTGCACCATTCCTAGCTGCAGTTTCCAAATCTCTCCTGATTTCTGCTCTCCTCCAACAACTCTTAACTTTGTGAAATCATTTATCTCCTGAACCACGAAGAACATCGCATTCTTCATAGACTGGAACCCCAGTCAAACTTCGTCGATCTTCAGAACTCTGATTAGATGTAGAGGAACAACAGTTTGGTATTTGGATTATTGAATTGATATTTTTCTCTTCAAAACAAACTCACAAGATGAAGCTTGAAAGAAGGAATCGAGTCAGTTTCTCATAGATGTAGCTCTCTCAATTTTCAATCTTGAAAATTTCGTACAGAAGTGTTTTGATATATATAGGTAGGTTAGAAAAATGAATGGGTTAGGGAAAAAGCCTTTAAAATGCGAAACAAAACTTTCTTGAATAAAGTTGTTGCTCGAGCGACGGCTCAACGACAGTCGAACGACAGACTGTCGCTGGATGGAAGGCAGGACAACAGTCAAGCGATATAGTTTATGCTTTTGTAGCTCGAGTCAAACCTTGGCGACAGTCCAGCGAAAATTCGCGTCGTTTTCCTCTTTTTACATTCTCGAACCCTAGACCTAAAACTCTATTTTTAACGTATTTGCACATTACTCCTTGAACTTTTACAATATATCAATTTTAGTCATTTTGTTCACAAAGTCGCCAATTACATATAATCTAAAACCTAACAAACTCCCCCTTTGATATTCTGTAACAAAACTACAAATTAAGTCAAGGCATTAATCAAATGAAAATTACAGACTAAAAAACATGACTTAAATATGTCTTGAACAAAATCCTCATTTCAGTTTCAGTACCTGTTTCTTGAAATAGACAACTCAAATACCCAGTGTAAAATGTGTGGAAAATATGATCAATAATAAATATAGTTCAAACAGTTTAAATGTAAGAATCATTTAAAACTCATGGCTAAACTCAGACATAGTATCAATGGAACCCAACATACCAAAACGAAACATTGACAGTACAAAAACATCAAAAACTGAATTTAGCGAACTGAAATACCTCTGAGTCAAAAATTATATATATATATACACACACATACACATATACATATCAAAATGAATTACATCCAAATAGTAGATACATCATGTAAGCATCAAGAAAGAAAAACTACTATCTAAACATCAACAAGAATCTACTATCTACCCTCACCCTATCAACAAAAACTGATACTGCTACATCAATATCTACTATCTCTTTTTGTCACACAATGACAAGGGAAAGCCTAGAGCTAAGAGTTACCGGCAACATCATCAGCATCTTCAGAGTCAGTCCTCTCTTCAGAAGCATCATCCCAGTGGCGAAGAATCCACTGAATCCCACGCTGAAGGTATCTGACAGCACCCCGAAGTGTAGCGAACTCGATAGTGTGTCTATCAACTGTAGTACGCCATCATCCGAGCCTGCTGCTCGATCAGCATGTTCATCTGTCACAAGAGAGCGACTGACGGGTCGATGAGAGCAAACGCAGAAGGAGCAGACTAGGGAGGATGAGGTACTGACGCAGAAGGAGGAGAAGCAGAAGAAGTAGACGGGATATCAGTGGACTCAGGAGCAGTAGAAAAGAAAGGGAACTCTGAAGGATCAAAAGAGATCAGGTCCTCGATAGGACCAGCCGGAATAGTCTGATCAACTAGTGGCTATGCGGGCTCAGAAGAACCATGTGACCTGTTCTGAGCGATATTGGTATGGCCAATCGGTCGAGAAACCCACCGCGGAACCCCCTCGAGAAAACTAGTTCCTAAGGCAGTGACTAACCTATAGATGAGACAAGAGTCCCCGTAGTCTGGAACGCACGCAAAATCTGCTGAAAAATGAAAGTAGGTAGATCAATGGAATCACCGTGTAGCAGTGCATACAGAAAATGAGCATTCTCCATAGGTAATGAAGAAGCGTGAGAAACTGGCTACAGATTTGTGCACACAATGCGCAACAAAATCTGTCATTCAATAGGTAAAGAACCAGTGCGCATCGCACCAGGACCATCCTCCGTTGGTGTGTTAAACACCGTGGAACGGACTAAAGTGTCCGAAGGAAATGAATCGGGAGTACGATATGGAAACAGGGGGTGGACGACTCTCAAAATATGAATAAGGCTTAATATAACGTCCGGAGTAATCTTAACTACCCGGCCCCTAAGGAAGACCCGAAAAGAAGAACCATTAACATCATGGATGTTAGCGTAAAACTCCTGAACTAACAGACTGGGGGGGGTGTCAACTCAACCAAAAGTGGTTCCCAACCCCGAAAAGTAAAAGGTCAAACATGATGACTTCACGTTCAAAGAGTACAGGGCGAAGAGAAAACTGCGACCCAAAAACATCTTGGAGACAGCAGAAATGAACCTAGTTCGACTAAAGGCAGTTGAAGTACTAGGAGTAGACGGAGTAATGTGTGCTCTCTTGGGAGGCATCTGAAAGAATTGAATCACAAACCATTAAAACCTCGATAACCGACAAATGAAATCATGATATGCATGGCATGCATGAATGTACGGAAAATGAGGCAAAAGAAATGACATGCAATGTGCCCAATAGTAAATGCATGACGACATGCAATGATGCCTAGACGTAGGTGACGTGGCGACATGACGCATGTCGTAATGTCTAGACGCAAGGACGTAATGTCATGACGCAAGTACGTGACGTCATGAAGTCGTGACGTGACGTCACTAAGTGTTCCCAACATCAACCACAATGCACAACACACAATGCACACTCCGAATCACCAACCCGACACGCCAACCAACCAAGCCAAATCCCAAAACACACTTCACGTACCAAGCCACCAAATCGACACTCCAAACGAATACAACTAACCACAAGCACTACTTACGATCCCCAACTTCAAACTACCATAAAGAAGACCACACAACAACCACTCAACCATCACAACTCTAAACACCACTTCACTAACATTGCAAATACAACCTAATCAGACCATAGTGAAGAAACACACTAAAACCATAAAACTCATGCCAAAATTGTACCAAACAAATATTTGATGAAAAATCATGCAAAAATTGATGAAAATCGATACCAATGATCAAAATATGTAATGCATTAGAAAGAATTTCAAGCAAAATGATCAAAGCAACAAGAATATAACAATATAAATGCCAAACACATTCCAAAAGAGACCATAAATTGAAGTGATTGTGCATTAGTTGGGCAAAACTTGATGAAATGATATGGGAAGTTTTAAAACAGGTAATGCAACATCAAAACCCAAGCATTAATGACTGAAAATTCGAAATACCATCAAGAAAGTGGAAAAATGTGGAAAACCCAAGATATTCGAAGTTTACCTTTGAGAAAAGTTGAAAACGTGGGGAAATCTTCCAAAAATTGATAGTTATGTGATGAATAAGTGATTAGAAGTGCTAATTTAGGCTGGATGTAGTGAAATATGGAGAGAAATTGAGGAAGATGAGGTGAAAAGTGCGAAAACCCTTGAAAAATAACGTTAAAGTTCAAAATAACGGGTTGTCGCTCGAGCGATAAGCGAGCGAGGCAGCTTCTGCTGCTATCGCTCAAGCGAGTTCTAGCGATAAGCTAGCGAGAGTGCAAATGACAGAAATAACACATCAAAATCAAAAATTGAGAAAAATACTATAAAAATATCCTTAATTTACACAATTAACACTCCAATTTTAAGAATTAATAAAAAATAGCATCAAAAATCTTCAATTCACAAAAATAGCACTAAAAAAAACAAAAACAATCACCAATTTTTTTTTAAAAAAATAATGCTTAAACAGGACAAATATAGCAATATATAATTTTTGGTTAATTTTGAAAAGAAATGAAAAAAAATCAAAGTGGATCAATGAAGCTCTTGTCAGACTGATGATCACAACCATGTATATATTCACAAGTCGAGCATTATCAATAAGGACTTTCCCAACGAACTCAATGAAGTTCACAATGGAATAAAGTGTATAAGTGACTCATGCATGTAAATTGCCACTATTTTTTCGTGAATATGACTCTAAACCTTAAATTTGTGAGAAAGGACATGCTAACATCACTTGTTAAATAAGTATGATCATTACTGATGAAAGTCAAACCTGAATGTAATGTTAAGATCTCAAAACGAGCACAAATACATAAAAAATGTATTTTCTCTCCCTAAAGATGAGCACACACACACACACACACACACACACACACACACACACACACACATATATATATATATATATATATATATATATATATATATATGAAGTGACTGAATTGACCCATGTAACGAATTTTAGGCCGGTTAACCCAAGTCAGATGACCATAGGCACCAGGTTACGAGAAACCCCTTGGGCTTAATTGCTCGAATCAAATAAGTTCCGAACAAAAGTATAAGATGAATCAAACATGTGTGTAAAAAATTATTTATTTATTTATTGTTTAAGAAACAATGCAAGGAGACTCATTACGAGTTAGGTCATCTAGATATAGGCCAATTCACATTCGAGGTCACCTTACTAACATGTGGCAGCCATCTCAAATCTCACACGTGCGGTCCAGACTCACTTACAAGATCATGGTATGTACTGTGCAGATGATACATGGTGAAACCTATACTCAATACTCCATAGAAAATCGAACCAAGTGATGAAAATAATAGTGTATATCTGATAATGACGTACTCGATCACACATGCAATGTTGAAGAACATCATAAACTGTCTAGAGCCAAATTTTTATTTTTAAATAAAAATAATATAAAAAAAACAAATACACACAAAATAAAGCAAAACGCAAACAAATGAGATGCATGCACAAATTAATATACTCAATGGACTTACCTTTAAGAGCACGACCAAACCCACGACCTTCCAGATCACTTTTCTTAACCCAAACTTGCTTAGAAGTAGAGGTGATTTTAGCTAACTGAGTTATCATCTCAGTTAAGTAGCTAACCTGATTAGCGAAGAAGTTAACTGTGCTCGAAACATCCTGACTTTTACTCCTAATCACGAGTTTACGATACCTAAGTCTTGTATATCCCAATGCATCACAATGGTGACATGTGGGAATAAACCTAGAATCAACCTTATTTGGTGGTTATTGCCTATAAGTAGGACGATTTACCCTACGTTGTCAGTAGGTCTCGATTCTACGTCATTCTTACGATTTGGTTCGAGGTAAACAATATTTCGAGCTTTGTTAGTGGCTAGAACAAACGTGGTCTTAGATGTACTAGCAGTAGTCTGACCATTTAATGAACATAACCCAGACCATGCCTATTTTCAGCAGGCTTATTCATCCCAAGCAGAGTGTCCAACTTCTGTGAGCCACTCATAAACGGTTGAAGTTGAGCATTAGAATTATCAAGATCAGTAGTTAATGATTTAACTTTAATTTCCAAGTTTTCATTAACCAGTTTTAACTCACTTAATTTTCTAGTTGAGTCCTAAAGGTAATTTAACAGTTTTTCACGTTCAAGTTCAAGCTCGTTCACCTTTTTCAAGATAGCTTTATTGACATTCTTAATTTTGAGACTCCCCTCAAACAATTCACGATAAGACTCGTGAATGTCAGTCTCTTCATCAGACTCTTCTTCAGAATGTTCAGTCGCATTATCTCTTTCAATCTTTTAATCTCACGGTCAGATTTGATTGTAGCAATCGAGGTGATGGCCATGAATTTTTGATCGTCCTCACCACCGATGTCTCGTTATGAGAACTAGTATCTGACTCCTCATTATTCATGGTCACAGCTAAAGCCTTGCGAATTTTTATACCCAAACTCCTTTTCAAATTAGGACATTCACTCCTAATACCCCTTACACTTATGACATTGGACAGATTGAGATTTCTTAACGGGAGTCCTAGAGGTGTTTTTCTCACTTCTACCTCTCGAGAATTTACTAGGGACTTCACTATTTCTCTCCTGAGAGATTCTCCTATTCCTCATCATCTTCTGAAATTTTTTAACGAAATAAGCAATTTCGTCATCTCTAAGGGTCTCAGTATTAGTCGACTCGCTCTCCTCTTTTCTAATGGTGTTCATGACAATAGATTTAACCTTTTTGGGCTGTGAAACAGTGAGTTCATAAGTTTGAAGTGATCCTACGAGTTCTTCAATCTTAACAGGATCTAAGTCCTTATTTTTTTCTATCGCAGTACCTTAAGTCTAAACCTCTCGAGCAAGGATCTAAAAATTTTTCTAATGATTTTGGTCTCGGGGATCCTTTCACCTAAGTTAAAGCTAGAGTTAACTATATCATTCAGCTTTGCATAGAATTTATCGAATGATTTATCGTCCTTCATCCTAATCTCTTTAAACTTAGTGGTTAACATTTGTAGTTTAGAGTTCTTAACAGTTTTGGTACCCTTGTGTGTGATTTCTAGAATATCCTAAACTTTTTTAGCAGTTTCATACATCGATACTCGCCTAAACTCTTCAGCAGATACAGTCATGAATAGAGCATGTAATGTTTTATTGTTCCAGTTGTATTCATCAAGATTAGTTTTAGGCCACAGTGGGTATGACTACATCAACAACAATTGTTGAAGGTGGAGCCCACCCATTTTGAACGTTAATCTAAACACGTTCATTCAAGGATTTAAGAAATGCTCTCATTCGAACTTTCCAGTAAGCATTGTTGCTCCATCGAAAAATGGAGGCACGGATAATGACTGACTCATCTAGATGTTATAAATGGTCACGAGTCGAATTAAGGCTCTGATACCAATTGAAAGTTACGCAGTTCGACCCTAACAATACCTAGAGATGGTGAATATGTATTATATGTGGAATTAAAAATATTTTACGAATTAAACAGCAACAAGTCACTTTTTAATTCTGATCTAGATGATTAAACAAGCAAGTCATTTTAGCCCTAAGTTTGAATACCGCGCAGTATGTGATCAATCAAATAACGAAATCAATAAATCAACACCATAATGATCATGGAGAAATCCAATTAGAAAAAACTCCGGGCACTTTGCCAGTCAACAATCCACCATAAACGATATGTAACTTACAGTCTACCAGCCTAGACGACGACACGTACTATCTGATCTCCTAACTGCAATTCCAACAGCTTTCTTGGGTTATGTGCTCATGCACCACTCCCAGTTGCAGTTTTCAAAGCTCTCCTAGATTTTGCTCTCCTACAACAATTCCTACAGCAACTCCTAACTTTGTGAAATCGTTTATCTCCTATGGACCATGAAGAACACCGCGTTCTTCACAAACTGGAACTCCAATCAAATTTCCTCGATCTTCAGAAATCTAATCAGATGTAGAGGAACAACAGTTTGGTATTTGAATTATTGAATCTAACATTATTGTTGCCCCCTTCTCCTTCCTTTATTTTATAAATCCACTTACAATTAATCAACAGTTTGGTATTTGCATTATTGAATCTAACATTATTGTTGCCCCCTTCTCCTTCATTTATTTTATAAATCCACTTGCAATTAATCAGTTTTTGATCTTTCGATTTTTTAACAAGTTACCAAGTTTTATTCTTATGAAGAGAAGGCATTTCTTCATCTATGGCAGTTAATGATTTCTTGGAGTCCTTGCATTTTAGAGCACCATCATATGAGTTGGGTTCATTTTCAAATTCTTCTTGATAAAGTGATTAGTGAAACAAAATCATCGTTATCAAACCTAGCATGAGATTTGATTTGCCTTCTCTACCTATCTCTTGTGACTTGATATTCGTCAAGGAGCAAAGTTGTAGAACCAGATTGGTCACCCGATCAACTTCTTGATCAATTTCAATTTTTCGTAAGAGAACATCCATAGTATGACCAATTTCCTCATCTACAGGTACATAATCAGCTCTATCAAGGTGATTAGATTCCACCTCAATTTGAATATCATTTTTGGTCAAAATTTCGATCACTCTTTCTAAACATGACATAAAGGATTCATTAAAGATAACATCCCTTCTTATAATGACCCTATAACCTCTTTTCCTTTAACCCACAGCCTATACACTTTTACATTTTCACATAATCCAAGAAAATACATTTTGAAGTGGTCTAGGTTTAAGTTTTTCTACATTTTTGAGAAACCCAAGATTCGACCCTACTACACCTAGAGGAGAGTGATTAGGTGTAAATACGGAATTAAAATTTAATTAACATGCAACAAGTTACAAGTTAATTATGTTTAGGTGATTAGTTAAACAATTCAATTTAACCCATGTTGAAATATCACAGTAATCCCAAATCACTAAATAAAGTAGTAAACAATACCAGAATTGTTTACAGAAAAACCCAACGTGAGAAAACTCTGGACACTTTGCCAGTCAAAGATCCACTATAAACTATCAATAAAACTTACAGACTACCAACAAAGTTGACAACACAAGCTTTCTGATCTCCTGTCTGAAATATGAAGCAACCGTCCCACCAATCCTGGCTCTTCTTTGTAAAGCAGTCCTCCTAAAATGAGCACACGAACTCTAATCATGACTCTTTACGCAGTTTATCTCCTGTAGATCTTCCCCAAGAACTCCTCGTTCTTCAAATTCTTCCTTGATCTTTAATGCAGCACAGTTGACGACACAATCTTCCAGCAGATCCAAGCGAAGAAACCAATTCAATGTTTGATTTGATTGCTTTGATGTTTTCAATGAAAAATGCTCATGAATAGTGAAGGATTGAACTTTAGATCTTGTGTAAGATGTATTCTTCTTGAATAATGTGTTGTTCAATCTATCTCTCAGAAAATACAGCGCTTTCAATATATAGGTTGGACGAATTAGATTGTATGGACCAACTAAAATCTCGGAAAAGGAAAATTAGGTTTTTCAGTTAAATACGTCGCTCGAGCAAAAAGTCATTCTCACTGGAGCGAAGGGTCTGTAGCTCGAGCAACAGTGGGGCGAGAATCGAGCGAAGTAGGTTCTGCTTCAGTCGCTCGAGCAACACTCCGACGAGCAACTAGCTAAAATCTAGCGTGAATTCTTCTTGTTCCAAACCCATGTTCTAAAAGGAGGGGAAATGCGGGTAAAAATGCGGTCAACGGTTTTTGTTGACCGCCTAGGCGTCTCAATGCGCTCCAATGCGCGCATAGGTGAACATCAGGCGCGCCTCTCGCTTAGGCGCGCATTGAGACGTCTAAATTTTTTTATTTTTTTTGATATGATATAAAAAATTGTTTTTTTAATATAAAAATATATTTATTATATTAAAATAATATTAAAAGTACGAAACGCATTATGGCGCCTATTCTCCGCATTGACACGCTCAAACTTGTGATTCTTGATTCTCGACCTCGACGCATCGCAACGCATTACGCATTTTAGAACACTGTTCCAAACACATAACCCCAAACCATAAGCTAACCTACCAACTATAAAACTTTACAATTTAGTCCCTAAACTTTTATAAATGTTCAAGTTGGTCAATTTGTTCACAAAATCGCCAATACAAAATATAGACCTAACAATTTTGATGAGCATATGCAATACAATCAAAAAATTTCATATAAGTAACCAACGGGCTTTTGTGTCCATACATATTCGGGCTCATTGAAATTTAAAGTACTAGTAGAACTCTTACTAACAAGATATGCAGTAGTTCTAACTTCTCCCCAAAATAAGTTGGGCAAGTCAGAACTTAAAAGCATGCATTTCACTTTATTCAATAAAGTCGTATTCATTCTTTCAGCTATGCCATTTTATTGAGTATAAGTCACAGTTCTATGCCTTGAATTCATAAATGTAATATTCTAGACCGTCATTTGTCCTTAGTGTTTTAATCTTAAGATCAGATTTTCAACTTAAGTTTTCCGGTCTTTGAAAACATTGAAAGTTTCATCTTTGGTTTTTAATAAAAATATCGAAGTCTTTTTAGAAACATCATCAATGATCAACAGAAAATATTTATAACCAGACACAGTTGTCACAGATGCAAGATCGATTCACCTTATTAAGGTTCAAGGAGACATGGTTAATTGGGCTGTACACAAGAATCCATGCCTTTCGTTGTTAAGGCAAACTGGGCTCATTTCATCAAATCTGATTTGCCCAAAATTGTTAAATGATTTCTCACTCTTTCAACATCTAACAAACGTTAAAGCTGCACTTGAGCACAATGAGAGGTTATCATACAGTCAATGGTGAAACGTTCAAGGTGCAAACTCCAAGTGCCTATCAACAATTTATATTTTCAGACACTCATTTTTTTTTTTTGGTGCAAATGCACTTTCTTTTCTTCCTTTTTTGGTGGGTGGGTAGGGGTCGAGCTTGAATTGTATAAACATTTCTAAACACCTTTTTAATATTATCAACTTGAGAAAAAATAAAAAAGATTATTTCAACAATTTAATTGATTTGTCATGAAAAGGCGTGGGCAACCCCAAGTTTGTGGTGAGTCGAGTACAAGTGGCCTATCTCAGCTTGTAGATCCATACCAAGGTGGGTCAGACCGTCGGATCTACACACTAAATGTTAGCCCATTTGGTCATGCTAAATTTAGATGGTCCAACTTGTTTTGATACCACCATAAGTGTTGACAAAAAAGACGTTAGTTGAATTCAGTAGAAAAATTGAATTAAACAATGTGAAAGGCCTGTCGACCGTCCATTATTAAACACTATTGACTTGTAATAATTCCAAAATTTTAATGATTTCTCGACCCTTGCAATGTATGATTCCAAACATTATAAATACCAAGACTTGGTGTACAATATGGCAACCTTCTTCTCCAAAGCAAACTATACATATAAAACTCTCTCTTTCTATATCTTTATGGCCTACAATCAACAAATCTACATCTTTGTTCTCCTTCTTGCAGCTATTGGCTGCCTTGAAATTGCGTTTTCTGAGGGAAGGCAACTAAATACATTCAAGAAACAGAAACAGATTTTCCCGCAAAATAAAGGTGATTATGAATTCAGTTTAAGCAGTACTTCAGATGAAGCTTACAATTATGTAAACAATTTTCGACCTACAGACCCCGGACATAGTCCTGGAATTGGCCACCGTTTTGAAGCGGAAAACTATGTTGCTCAGCCAAAGACATGGCCATCGGGGAAAAATACAGACGATTTTCGACCCATTAAACCCGGTCCCAGTCCCGGTGTTGGCCATTCTTTCGCGGGACCAAAATCATAAATGAACATGCATTACTAGAATTCTAAATGCATTGCTACTTGTATGTTCCGGAAGTAGTATTGGAATAGAATTTGACAGTACAATGAACAAGACGTAGCTTCTTTTTCATTATCGTCTCATGATATCCAATACCTGCCACCGAACACTATATTCTGCATTCTCATCTTTAGATCATTGTTGCTAAACGTATTAAATAATTTTATGATTTATGTACATTTTGGAATCCATGTAATATGTACTCCAATAGCCAATGCTCTATCTAGCAAATAATATCATTGCCTTCAATTACTCTCTCTCTCTCTCTCTCTCTCTCTCTCTCTCTCTCACACACACAATATGCTGTACTTGCGGAGTTAATATTTTTCTCCATGTTACATGTTAACTATTTAACATGCGGGCGCTTGATATATACAAAAGTTGATGAGAACCATAAAATAATTTTAAGTGGGGAAATTAGACAAATATTTATATATCTAAAAATACATATATAACTGAAATATTATTTCCTTGTGAATAATATGAATTTATTCTTAAGGTTCTTAAGGACAGATTGAAAAATACTTATATTTTGTGACTATGACATATTCATCCTCACAATTTCATATTTTTCCACAATATTTGGTATTTTTTTGCCAGCATTGGTGATTTTTTCACTTTTACTCGGTTACTATATGTAATAATCACAATGTATATTCCTATGTTTGAGCCCTATTTTTTTTTTTTTTTTGGGTTAAAAATACATTTTAGAATAGTAAATTGATAGAGAATGTTTGGTTAAAAAATAAGAATTGACTTTTGATTTTACGTGTAATGTTATTTTATTGAAGAATATATAATAGAAAAGAAGAGAGAAAAATGTACTTTAAAAATAATGAAGATCAAACAAGCTCTAAGAAACACAACATTTATTGAGAAAACATAGTTAGTAACCACTTCTCACTTCTTCTTTTTTTCAATTTTCTCGCTATTTATTCCAATTTTTAGATTTGGAAAATAAAAACAATGATTGAAATATTTTTTACAATATTGAAAATCATTGTTCACCGCAAAGTTTATGTATCCACAATTCTACATCCTTGCAAAATTTATATAGAAATATTTTCAATCATACTTGGTGTACATCATGGTGTACACCATCTTTTACATTTTGCTACACATCGATACACTATTGGATACTAACATTTGGATAGTTTTTTGCCTAATCAATTGTTGACAATACTCGTAATAATTATACAGTCAACTATTCTCTATAAAAATAAGTCAAAGATTGCTAAGTCAAAGATTATACAATCAACTATTAAAGAAAATTATTATACACAATTGGAAAAATATCATAGAAATTATTCTTTTCATATCTTTAACACCCTCCCTCAAACTCAATATAATGTAACAGCAATCAAATTGAGTTTGAAAAATAAATCAATCCAACTAAATCTTCAAAATTGCTTGTATGTCAACCAAGCTCAACAAATAACTCAAAATTGATGATAATGAAAAATCATCATCTACTAATCTGACCAAACTATCACCAAGACTTGAAGGAGAAATCATCGCATCCACTACTAAATCAAAGGGATGCAAATTTCATATCCAAATTAATTGGAAGCAAATTTTAAATTCCTGCTCGACAAATACTAAACTAAAGGGATATATCCGGGGGGAAAAAAAAACAACAACATTGGTAGCCAGACAAGCGGCCTTGTCGAAAATGAAATTCAAAAGTTAATTTGTTTAGGATCGAAACTGCTTCGATACCATGTGAAGAATAAATTAAATTGTATACAATAACCTTGTTTTTATTACAAAGTAAAAGACCATATTTATATAGTTATAAATAACTATAAAATGAAATATTGCATAATAATTATACAATCAACTATGAAGGAAAACTATTCCTGACAAATATTATAAAGATTATTTTTTTATATCTTCAACAGTTTTATGGTTACATTTTTTTTAATTATAATATCGATTTAATAAAATGTTTATCAGCAGATTGTTTCTATTGGTATTTTTCCGAGTTTTTTAGTATTGTTACAAACATAACCATCTACTGGAAAAACAATTATTTACCAATGGATTAATAACAAAAAATTTATCAATAAAATTATTTTGTTAATAATTAATCTCTTTGTTGCTAGTACTCCATCGCTATTAGCCACCGAAATTGTATGTCGCTATTGTCACCCGATTCTATTAGTGTTGATTCATCCATGACATTCATCAAGCACATGGACGGATGTAAAGGAGACTGGACCGGACAGTCTGGTCCTATCCTCTGTCAATTTCATTTTTTTAGTGTAATTTTTTTTATGTAAAAATACTTGTTATGTGTAATTTTTTTTTTACATATTAGTCTAATTTGTAGTCCGGTCTTGAATCCGTTCCTCATTGAGCAGATTAAGTTATATTTGTGATTTAAATTTTATTGTAAAATTTAGCATAATAATTATAATATATAGTGAAGTTGCTTGATTCTCTCAACACTAACCTTTTGCAACGTTTGGACGTGTGTTGCAAATCAAGGTGTTGTCGTAAAGTAGGACCCCTACGGCAACGTTTAGGGTTTTTTTTTTTTTTTTTTATAGCAATTTATGCAAATAGATTGGTAAAATTGAAAATGACTCCTTATGAACAAATTTTGAAATTGCATAAAATTTGATAATTTCATTACAATTTTTTGAATCCATACACTTGAACATTAGAATGTGATACACAACACCTAAATAAAAAGGAGTTTCAAAATAAAATAAAATGGTAATACAATAGTCATGGGGCCAATTACTTAGAGCCTGTTTGTCATCCATTTTTGTTGTTAAAATGGTGTAATGAATAGTATTTTTTGGAGAATGTGTGGTTGAAATTTAAAGTTACTTTATTGGTTTATGTGTAGAATATTTTATTGGGTAAATGTGTGGTGGAGGATTTTACTGTAGCAAACAATGTTTTGAAATAATGGATGATAAACAGGGGCTTAATCAGCTAAAAGACAGTAAAATCACAGCCACTCCCCATAAAGTCCAAGTTCTTGTGCTAACTCCCTCGAGTAAACATGATTGTTCCCTTGCTCCTGTTCATCTACACCAAACAAAACAATCCTGGCTTTAATAGAAAAAAAAATTCACACATCCCTGGTACTAATAACAGTGAATTCAAATAAATCCAGAAGAATCAGCAGGAATTCAACATCATCACACAATTTGGAATGAACCAAGAGCGTCTCGTACTTACTTGATTCCAAGATCAATGTGCTCATGAATACGAAAGCCAAGACAAGCAGTCTCACTAAAGTTCCTCAACAGTTCACATTCCTTAACCTTTAACCCACTTTCAAGGAGTTGCATTGCCTTGTCATCCCTGACTTTAAAATAGCAGGCAATCTTTTCATTACCTCTGGTTCCAAATAATCACCCAGAGTATCTTACTGTCCACCCAAAAATAAAACAATATCATGACAACGGTAATTCAATTTTTTTCTTCACACATTATCCTAAATTTTGTACAAAAATGGAAGAGAGAAGCTGCAATAATTCAATAAAGAAAAGGCATAAGCCAATTTCATGTCCTTACATGATCAAAGCTATATCCACTGCAAATCAACTTATTGTGCAGTATAAGTGATTGATGATGAAAGGAGATGATAAAAGAATGCTAAAAAGAGAGAAACAGAGAACTGTAGTAGAGTGTGTGACTGCAATTCCTCTCATTCAATTATCTCACCTTCAATGAATGCATAGCTACAAATATATAGAAAAGTACCTTAACTAACTATGGACACTTGGCTCGCAGAAAGCAGACAAAAAAGCTAACAGAATGAAATAGAAGAAATATCTATACAATTAACTAACTATGCAATATACCGTAATATCCCCTCAAGATGGAGAATAGATATTTTTTATTCTCATCTTCGATAAATGTGAAGTAAGAGTAACAAAGGAGAGCGCCTCTGAAAACATCAGTAAGTTGGGATTGAGTGTGGACCATAAAACATTTAGAAACCATAAAAATGATCATCAGAAAATACAAAAAACTGACCCGTACAAAAAAGTAGATTATCATTTATATCAATATATGAAAATTTCTGCCTTGATTTGATATATGGATGTTCTTTTTTGTTTGTCTTATTTCAGTACTAAATTAACAAGAATCATGTCAATGAATACCATTCCTTTGCGAATGATTTTAAGAGCATTCAAAATTATAATTATCAATTGCAAATGCTAAATATGATTCATTGATACAATTCACAATCAGATTCACCACAAAATTCAACGTATATGAATAGCATAAACCCTTTGTGTGCACCAATAACAGAAATCTGTCATTCACGTTAACTACAAACAATCCAATCTATTCTATTTACCAATCATAAATTTCAAAATGCGTACCTGTAATAGCAACATAGCTGATATCTTCACCATTCAAAATTGAATATTAAACTGAAACTAAATAAACAAATAAATAATAGCAAATAGATGGGTGAGAGCTCATATTCTATGGGTGTAAAAATGGTCTTTCATGCCGTGGTAACAGAATCGAATTAGATGCAAAACTGGCATAAAATTCAATTAGAAACCAAGAATAATTAACAAGAAGCAAAAATAAGCAGTTGACAAGAAAGTAAAAGGCAGACAGCTTGCACCTCCAACGAATAAGCAGTCGCGCAGTTCGAACAGCTAGGTCCGAAGATCCCAAATTCTGATTCCATCTGATTGACCCACGGTCGCAGACCACCTGGGCTGCCTTCCCCTTCACATGGCGCACCCAGCCCAACCATGGGTCTTCCTCAATTTCGCCCATAATGCGATCGATTTTTGGTTGCAGTTAGTTTGTGCGAAACATTCGGTGCTCACGATTGTGTGGTTGGTTGTTGTTGGTGGGTGTGGTGGCTATTGGTGATTTTGCCCCGTGGGCGTGGTGCCGGAAGGTGGAAGTGGCGGGTTGGTGAAGAATGAACGGAGACTTGGGTTGGAGAAGAACGAACAATCTGTGAGACGAGGGTTTGAGTTACTTTGGGGTTTGGTATATTTAAAAAAATATAAAAGTTTTCGCAACGTTTGTCAAACGTTGCGAAAAGTAGACCTTTCGCAACGTTTGTCAAACGTTGCAAAATGTTTCACCTTTCGCAACGTTTGACAAACGTTGAAAGGTGAGACCTTCCGCAACATTCAATAAACGTTGCAAAATGAGGTCTATCGCAACATTCTTCTAAAAAAGTTGCAAAAGGTATTTATTAATATCTATGGCAACATTCACTTACAAAAATGTTGCCAAAAGACCCTTTTAGCAACATTTGTCAACAAATGTTGTCGTTTTAGTGTTGCAAATGACTATTTTTGTTGTAGTGTAATACATATAAAATTTCTATTTATTTTGATGGTTTGTGGTTGTGCTTATACTCTTGAGTCGACAACCTCGACCATTATTGTAGGTGGGGTGCTGGGGTTGTTATTTGGTGAAGATGTCGGGAAAATTGGCTAAAAATGTGTCCAATTTTAGAAAATTTTCCAGGCAAATATGTGGATTCCTTCTGAAGTGGGCACGTTGACATATATATTGGTTTATAATTGAAATGGCAAGGAAACTGAAAAAAGATTGTTGTATACGTGAAATTGCATTGTGGTGCGATTCAGGTCAAATTATTTAATCAAGGATTTTTCTTTTTTTTTTTAATTATTATTATTAGTTTTTTAACTTGAAGTATTTGTCTTTTCTTTTGGTACGTGACTTGAGAGTTTGGAGAGGAAAAACCATAAGCATATCATTTTGATTTTTCTTGTTCTTTTTGTCGGTGGTTCAAAGAGTAAAAATTGATGGATGTGATAAAACTTATGATATTATTTGTCATGCAATACTTGGGGGATTCGATGAATGAAAATTCTATATAATTGTACAATCTGGTCCTTTGAAAATCCGCAAGTGCACGAGATCGTGGTCAAATAATATAATGATGAATAGAGTGTCGAACCCACGAGAACTATGTATTTAATTGAGTTTTAATTAATAGCAGCCTTAATCGAATAGCAAATAGGATTTGAATTTTATATACTAATATCTAAATTATCGATTAAGTTAGAAAGCAATTTAACCAGTTTGATTTCAAATATGTGAAAGTATTGCTAACATATCGAATCCCACTTTTTAATCCATTTTTAGCTTAATGACAATTTGTAATCATTCTTTTTTTGTCAGTGTTCCTAATTTAATTGAAAACATTTCTCGATAGTTATCAAATATATTCTCCTCGTATGACCCTCCTAACTCTCGATAAAAGATGCGAACATGATAAACACATTAAACAATCTAGAACACCTATAAAAATCATGTAAAGCATAAAGGTATATCTCTACCTCCTATCGAACTTTACAATATTTATTATTTTTAATTAAAAACCTATTATCTCTCTCGATAATAATGGATTCCTATAAATAATCTCAATTCATAGCTAATTAATTGAAAAATTGGTGAAAACAATAATAAATATCCAAAAAAATAAATATTCTAATCGTCAAAATAATTAATTAATATTAAAAATTTCAAAATAAGGGTTCATCTCATCCTAAAAATGTATAAAACTAGTCTAAAACATCGAAATTACAAGAAATCATATTTAAACGAAAAGATATAACCCGAATTTTTAATTTATTGAGAAGATGAAGATGAATCTTGAAATTTTGAATTTTTTCAATGATTTCTTGATGAATCTTCACTTGTGCCTTCTCTTCTTTGCCCAAAAATAAATTTTCAATTGATTGAATTCTTACAAATTTTCTTCAATTCTCTCATAAAAACTATGAGTTATCCTCATTTGATGATAATAATTGATAAATATTTGAGTATGAGATGTATATGTGAGGTCCTCAATATGTATTAAGATATTATGTATTTGAAGGAGTAGAAAATTGATTAAAAATTACGTTCAAATTGGTTTCCAAAAGAGTTCCAATCGAATAATAAAAGTTTAATTCTTGCGCGCAGATTTTTTGTTTCTGCACAACAATCAATATTTTGACCATAACTTTCTCTCCCGATATACGATCGAGTCGATTCAAAGTGAGTTGGAAATCTAACTCAAGATACAACTTTTCTAGAGATAGAAATTTTCCAGTTTGAACATTTACGATAACAAAAATGGGTCTCAATATTCAAATAAAAATCTGGAATATAACTTGTGCGATTGAAAATTGATTTTGATCATATTTCATTCCTTTTTGAGTTCTAATTCCATCCAAATGTCTCCTATCAATTTTTGAAGTATCGTCTTGCGGTCCAAATTAACTATTGAATATTTTCAATTTGGTCCTCAGACTTTGAATTTTGTCATTTTTCACTAATTTTTGCTTATTTCTTTTGATTTCTCGTTCAACCGTTGAGTTTTACCTATATAATATAAAATATAAAAAAATAGGATATATTTTGTTAGAAAAACTATCAAATATCGCTATTTTAGACTCCAAATAAGTGTATAAAATACACTTATCACAATCTTTCATATGATTTCTGTAATTTTTTTCCTATTTTCATATATTTTTTTTGGGTCTGGTTTATTATTCTGAAAACGGATCATGTTGACAAACTAAAGAGAATTGGTCTCAATTCTCAATAATCATATCAGTGCGTCAAAGCGTACATGAGTGTAGGAGCATATAGAAGATGTGTTAGGTCAAGTGGTGATTCAATTGATTGCACGTCTTTAAAAAGAAAAAAAAAATCCCTAATTTTTGTAGATATGAACAGTTTGGACACCTCAAGAAAAATTGTCCAAAAGGTAAGCAGACTCGGCTAATTGCTATGACTCGTGGACATTCGTCTCTCTTTATGAGAGGCGTTATAAATTTCACTTACATCCTCGTGTCATGTCCTAAAGATAGATGTTAATTTCGCTTGAGTAAAATATTACATCCTCATGGCATGTGCTAGTTTCCATGACAGAGGATACGTTATTACTAGTGGTCCACACTCCACATATTTGTCCATGTGTATTTGTTGACATTGATGTAGGATGTGTGGTGAAATTGATGTCGAATGACTATTGAGCTCTGGAGCAGCGGTTGTGCCATATTTTTCTAGCAAGTTTGTTCAACGGAAGCTTATGATAGTTTACTGCGTTGTCTAAATTAATAAATCATCTCTCGATTTATTATAATGTACAAATTATGAATTAGTGAACAAGTAATTCAATCATTAAAAAAATAAGTAAAATCAATTCATAAATCAACTCACTATGCAAAACTTGAGAATTAAAACTGATAGTTTAAAATTAGGTTATGTCTTTGGTTCCAACTAGAAAATTTAGCTATTTATCACCCAAAAAAAAAAAAATATATATATATATATATATATATATATATATATATATATATATATATATATATATATATTTGCATGAAAGATTTACAATACATAATCGGGTTTTGAAGAATATCAAGAAAAAGATCAGTATCTTGTACCAAATATACTACCACTTCTTACAAAATCGCTCCAAATCCTAGCTTCTATTGTGTTTTCTCTCTCAAAAGTTATGTTTTTTTTTCTTTTGATCTATAGTTTTAACATATGTTATGAGATTGTTTCAGACAACATGAGGTTCTTTAATTTATATAGGTCATCAAAAAGACCAAAAACTAGTTTGGAACGTCAAAAAATCTCCAAAATTACGTTTTCAAATCACACTCGAAAATTGTAAAGCAGATGAGTCGCCTAGATGGCCCTATAATTGCATTGTAGGTCCTTGAGCTCTAATCTTCGTCAATTTAATCCTTCAACTTTTGATCATGTCCAATTTGGTCCTTCAACTTTTGAACTCATTCACTTTGGTCCGTTACCTTTGAAGATCTTCCCATTTGGTCCTTAAAGTTTCAAGACTGCAAGTTGGTTCTCATTCTAAGTTTTAATAAACTTTTAGTCCATAGTTTTCTTATTTTATATAATTTTAGTCCTTCCGCTTCTAATTGCTGGTTGCTCCTCAATTCTATATGTATTGCTCAATTAAGCTCCAAGTGACTTTTTTTTTTTTTTTCCATTCATCTTCGAGTTGGGGTTTTAGCTATAAAAGCAATATACATGTTAAATTGATTAGAAATTCTCTGAAATAATCATTATTCATAAAGTTTTAAAGTCTAGATAATCGCGTAAAATACACTTATCAATATTTGAAATATGCATTTTCCATCATGTGATCGTGATCCTATGTACAAGGCGAAAATACAAGCAAATCGACATAATCCAAAGTTAAATAACCAACATATGTGTAAGAATAAAGTCCTCAATAAATGTAAAATTTACACTTATCATAAAATTTAGAACAATGTAAAGTAAGAATATGCTTTATAGACATATTTAATACGTTGTAGTACTGAATGTGACTGAATCCACACAATCAAAGAATTAATATAAGAACGCGACAAAACTAACGATTGCCTCTTTAATCAACTTCTGAAAGTTTGTATTCTAATCCCCGAACTTTGAATTTCTTTCATTTTTGTCCATTTTTCGTTAATTTCTTCCAATTCCACCAATTTACACAGAGTGTTATCTAACAAGCAAAATGTAAAAAGAATTAAGCCATGATTCATAACAATTAATTTAATTTAATGGTTCAGATAAGTGTACAAAATAAACTTATCAAATTACCACTGGTGGATCAATAATAGTTAAGAAGACATCAAATGAAAATATGACAATATCACATTCTTTAGCTTTTGTTCTTTAAAGAAAGACATGAGTGGGGGCAAAAGGGTGTCTTGCAGATGCAGAGGTTTCAATCATGGTGTAGTTTGTCTATAGATTTCGGTGTCTCCGTGTGTTTAACTAAATTTGTCGAATGCAATCTGTTTCTTGTGTCTTATGATGACTCTCGTGTACAAAAGTCCAAGTCGGAAACCACTGTCCACCCCCTTTATTTTTCTCTTCAACCGTTTCAGGTTTGGTGCGAAATTTACTGTTGACGGCTTCGATTACTTTTCGATAAAAGTTATCTGAAATTTACTCTCGATGAATTTTAGCCCCATATTTCTCAACCATTATATGAGAAAAACAATGTTTTAAATAATGATTTTTGGGAGAATTCGTAGTTAAAAAGTAGGAAAAAATTTTGGATTTACTTGCAAAATATTTTATTGCGTGAAACTGTGGTTAAAAATGAATGCGTAAAAAAAAATATTTTCAAATAATGGTTGTCAAACGGGGCTTAACGCCAAATTTACTTTAATTTATTGTTGATGAATTTCAACATCGAATTAATTAATAGAGAATTTTTATTATCTGAACTCAAGTGAATATGATAAAATCTGAATTTTATTTTTAAAAAATTAATTGAGTATCAGAGTAGTTACGTCACACTCTTGTTTTTTTATTGATTTACTTTGTCCCTCACTTTTTCTTACGCCCTTCACTAAAATTATTTCTTTACATAGGATATAATAGAGAATTTTAGATGTACAGTAGATTATAAAGTTAGTCAAATTCAATAATTTTTAACTCCAGAAAATAATAATAATAATAATAATAATAATAATAATAATAATAATAATAATAAGATCTATATATAAAAACCTAAGTGGTTCAACAATGTGCTTATGTTCACTGTACGGTGCGGATAATCTACTAATTTCGAATATGGTTATATAAAATTGTTTATATAGAATCCTAATCTTGAAATTACCTTTATAATATTGTACCTTCCGCTCCGTCAACTAACCCTTCGAATACAAAAAATATGAGTAATCTAATCAACACTAATCCATCTTCTTTCTTTCCCCTCTTTTTCTCAAGCAAGACTTCAATTTTTTCAAGTGAAAGACTTCGAGTTTACAAAGTATTTCTTTCAGGTCTTCTACAATTTTTCACCTTTTGAACTACTTAAATTACTTTTTAATTGCTTTCACGGAAGTTCTCTATATAGGAATGGTAAAAAAAATTCGACAAATTCGATACCTGCAGAGCCTCGCCCCGAACGGGGATAACTCGCTTAATAGGGTATTTGAGAGCGGGGACGAGACGGAGAATTTTGCCTCGGGTAGGGTGCCCCGCCCCGTTTAATTTCTTTTTTTTTTTAATTTTTTTTTAATTTTTTAGAATTCAATACTTTAAATGGAAAATTTCATTAGTTCTAATAGAAAATGGTAACTAAAATTATTTGTCTAAATCTAATGAATGATGGCAATAAAAATAAATTATCAAAAAAATAAAAATAAACGGGATAGTAAACGGGAAAAGGTCCCCGCCTCGCCTCTCCTCGCCTCGTCTTAAATGGGTAACGGGGTGGGGCTATTTCTATAGGTAGCATTCAACTTGTTCTTTCTTGTCTTAGAAATGATCTCATTTTTTTATTATAGTAGTACCAAGTCCCTGTTTGACCTCATTTTTTTCAAATTTATTTTTATTAACACATTTTCTCAATAAAATAATTTTACTCGTAAACCTAAAATGTTTCTTTACTTTTTAACAACATATTCTTCAAAAAATCAATATTTCAAAAAAATTTAATCCCAAAAATGGAGGCCAAACAAACCATAAGTATGATCAACTAAAAAATATCCAAATCTTGTCGACACCCGTAAGTGCATTATCATAAACATATATTTTTTGTTGAAATATTATCGCTATTGCTGCATGAACAATGATAACTATTTGTCTTCTCCATGTCTACCACTTGCAAGCTTGCGCATGCACCTTTCACTTGTGGAATCCTTTTCACATTTTTCACCTTTTAAACTCTATAAATACCTCATACACGAAGGAATACTACAACTATATTCTTCTCTTCAATTTCCTTCTTCTAATTTTTCTTTCTTTAGAGAGAGAGAGAACGAAAATTCGAGCTATAGTCGATATGGCCAGAGTTTTTATGTTTTTGTTTTTCCTAATTATCGTTTCGAATGAAGTTTTTTGCATTCAGGATGGAAAAAGATTGAAGTGTGCAAATCTTGTTAGTTGTGGTGCAAAAGAAACAAGAGGAGCAAGCCTCCCAAAGTTGCATAGGCCTGCATTTAGATTTGGCGAGGTATATGAGAATTCTTTTCGACCTACGACCCCGGGCCATAGTCCTAGTATAGGTCATTCTAAGCATGACTAGTGCAACCTAATTGTAGTGAATAATAAGTTGTTTCGATGATTGTTTTCATCCTTATGCGCCGACTTCTGTTTCAACAAAACACGATGCTTTATTGACGCATATTTTATGTTGAGATTATATGTGCACCACTACACGAATGCTCTTTGTCGCACGTCAAATACATTTGGCTAGCTGTAACTAGTCTTGGTGATTGCTCTATCTTGCAATGAAATGTTTTTTCCATCAAGCGTTGTTAATCATACTGATTCTTCGTTAAAAATGAAGCTCTATAAATCATTTATCCAATTGTTATTAACACACTTCACTCAAATTTTTGAGGAAAAAAAAAATGACAAGTCAAGACGTTAAGTTTACAACACTATTATCTTGACATATATTTATTATATAACTAATAAAATTTAATAATAGTAATTTTTTCTTGAATATTTTTCATGATTGATTACAGTCCATGGGCTTTTAACACCAACTTATGGGCTTTCCCACTTTACCCAAAATTCATGGGCTTCAATAAGCACGAAACTTATGGAGTCCATTAACATCAAAACTACCCTACTTTTTTCCCAAAAAATCAATGTTTTAAAACTCAATCCGAGCATTGAACCCAAAAAGAAAAACTGTCAAAATGTTCAATATAGGTCAAACTGGAAGTAAGAAATAAATATTTATAAACATTAAATAAATAAATATTTATAAAAATTTTAATTTTATTTTGACAACAATATATAATTAAATTTTTCACACCATCAATTCAAAATAAATACAAATATATCAAATATAAATAGATTAATATATATATATATATATATATATATATATATAGAGAGAGAGAGAGAGAGAGAGAGAGAGAGAGAGAGAGAATTAATCTCCTGCCCTCCAATAAGTAGGATAAAAACTTCCTACTGTTAATGTGGCAGAGAGAGCCGTAAGTATGATTCTCTAAATCTATGACTATTTCAAAAAACTATAAGTAAGATTTTCTTATTACGTCAGTAGTTAGAAGTTTTTATCGATCAGATCTGATTTTTTAAATATAAATTTGATAGTTTTTAGTTTGTTGGATCACTTAAAAATTCATTCCAATTTTACTAAATAATTTGTAAGATTAAAAATAATTTTTTATTTTTTTTTAGCAATCTATACAAATTGAGTAATTTAGTTTTGCAGTCATGCACCCTTTGGTCATAAATAATATTGAATAAGTGTGCTTAATCCCACATTAGAAGTGTATCAATCATGGGACTAAGAAATGGATACAATTTAAATTGTTATAATCGGATCAAATTTTAGTCCGATTCCCAATTTTTTTAGTTGAAACAATCAGTCGGTCCGATTTTAATAACGTTACAAATAAATAAAATTCCCATTTTAATTTTTTTTTTTAGAAGTGCCTATTTTTCATTAAAAACCGAGATTTTACATTTTATCTCATTATATAATTTTTTATTTTTAAAAAAAATACCTCATAAGTTAAAATCAACATCTGCATTAAACATCAATATTTATGTGTATTTCAGTTTAGAGTACCGTTTGTGTTAAAACAACTTTATAAAATTGTTGAAATATTTCAATTATACTTTAATTAAAAAAATAATATTTTTGGGTAACATATATCTTAATGTATTTTACTTTTTATTAAAAAAAATGTTGTTTTACATGAGTAACATGTTACATTATCATTTAAATTAACAAAATTTCGCTACTTGTAGGGTAACACGCACGTTACCACCATCATAACTCGACATATCTTCATATCTTAACAAAAAAAATAATTCAAACACTGCCAATCAGTACCTTCCAACACCGCCATCACTATCGCCATGATTGGAATCAAACTCCCAAATATTACCACTATCTTCCAAATCTCAACAATACGGCCATCAACATTAAAGTAACACATGTATTACTTGTAAGGTAACACACATATTATCATCACCATATTTGATTTATCCTAACCGAAAATAATTTAAACATCGCACATCGATGATTTGCACCATTATTGCTGCCGTCGTCATGATCGAAATCAATCTCCTAAAACACTACCATTATCTTTCAAATCCTTCCAACCCCACAATTTAATGAGAACCGTGCTATAGGTACAGAAAGATTTGCCAGACAATTGCCAGATTTTTGAAATCAATGGCCATGATTTATACAAAAAGGCGGGAAAAAAAAATCAAAGGCTAGGAACATTTTCTGGTAAAATTCTGGTAAAATTCCTTGTACTCAGGGAATTTTCCATTTAATGAAGGTAACATGTATTTCCGGTAGGGTAACACGTGTTACATGGTTGCCTTCTAGGTGACATGGTGAAGGAACGAACACAACTTATTGACTCAAACTATCGTAACAAAAATTTAAGGGAAAGAACAAAATCTCACAAAACTCAAACTTATTGATTTTAAATATCAAATACCAAGAAAGAGAAAATAATTTAGACACATCTATCATAAGACTTACAACTCGTTTCAAAACAGTAAATAAAATTTGGATAATAACTTGGTTTCTATCTAACAACTAACTCTAGATAAAAATAAGAATTAAAAATAACGACTAACTCGAAACGTCATTAAAATATTATTCTAATTGAAATTACTAAAATTATCCAAAATAATAAAAAAAACTTTTTTTCAGAGTCCTAAACTTGTATTTTGCTCATTGTCCCATTTTCACTCAAAATAAATACAAATTTTTTCGTAAACAGACACTCCGAAAATTATTTCTTTCAATCTCAATCCCACTTTTTCATCAACTCCTGTTTTATTTGTATTGCACCGATACACCAACTATTTCTATCAAATTCTGAATTGAGCTTCAGAGGGTGAAAACCTTTTTCGACGTCCAATCTAACACTTTGCTGTTGTTCCAAATCGCAGCATAGCTTATTATAGGAGCACTCGAATATTGATATCAACACACAGAGGTCTTGAAATTCCTTCGTGACATTTTAATATGTATGTCATTAGATAATGATAAACATTTCTCCTTGTTGATTATTGACTCCAATTGCTCCAAGATTCGGGTTCAGTCAACGTCAAACACGACACCACAATAACAACCAAACTCTCTCAACCAATCTTCCCACTATACCAGTTGCTTCCAAGGTGCCCACAAAGGGCAATGGGTGGTGAATGATATAGGCACAATAACCAGCCACAAAGGCTAATAAAAAGGGGGAAGAGGATGGCACAAAGCCAAGGGGAAAGCACGAAGCCAATCGACACTCTCTTCTCTCGTTTTCACACGGCTGCCCAACATTCACTCACTCCATCAAACACAAGAAAGGCAGGCTACATATATAATCCATAATGGATGGGTTTCAGGTCAATGAATAGAGGCCCAATCGATAACAAGTAATTGGGTTGTCAACCCTAAAGCCGTCCAAGGTAATGGGTCGGACCATGAACAACACTAATTAAATAGGCTACTTCCGATGATCCAAATAGGTTCTAGTAATGGTTTGTTTGATTGAGGTGTCGACACTCCACTTCACTCATCAGCCGAAGGCCTATGAAGTATAATCCAAATTCAAAACACGGTTTAACATCATCGCCCGGATTTATTGGGTATCAAAACCCAACACTCCTAAATTCTGCAATTTTTTTCTATTTCATTTCGTATCATATTAGTTATCTGTGACCCCTCACTCATTTTGAATTTCGATTCTCCATTTTAATTTTATAAACATTTGAAAATCATCTAAATTAATATATCATGTCTCCAAACACCGTAACACTATCCAAATTAATCGACTTAGCCTAATTGACACCTTTAGACTGGCTTCGCCTTCTTTATGAGTGATGTTGATACGAGAGTTGAATCAAGAGTGTCCGCACCTAAAAACAGCCAAAAATCATTGGAAAAGAATACTGGTTCATTCATTCAAGGGTGTGATTTTTATTTTTTTTGTGGGTTGGGGGGGGGGGGGGGGGTTAGGTGGAGGTTTTATCAACCTTTCTCCTCATAAGAGCTGGCTAAAACAAGTTGCAGATAGGAAAATGACATGGCCATTTTAACCACATGATTGACTCTAATTAATTTTTTATCTGTTCATTTTCTCTTTTCTTGTTTTGGCTGCCAAATTGCTGAGTGTTCTTGTAATTTGTGTAGAATATGCTGCAATGGGGTTGTAGAAAACCTTGGATGGAGGTGGCATGGAGGTCTGTTTTATGGGGAGTGGAGTGGGTGTGGTCCATAGGCTTATTTGGACCACAATATTACAGCAAATGATATGGACTTGTCCATATGTGGTCTCACCCTCTTGGATGTTTGGATGAACAATAAGGTTGCATATAGTATACACAGTTAAGAGTTATACGAAATGGATTAAACCATTTGTACATTGATTTTGTACATAATTGTTGACATGCCTTTGCAAATTCAAAAGTGAATGGGCGGAAAACTGTTTTTTATTTTCAAACTGGCCAATCATGCCGTGACACATGGAACAATGTAAAACTTCATGTCAAGGATCATGTACATATAGCATGGTTGATACGAAATTGAACTGTATAACAACTAAGATTTTAAATTATATTAATTTGAATGCTATCGAGTATTATACTCTTCAAGTTATCTAACAAATAATGTACTTCAACTCACCACGGAATAGTGCACCTACAATCTTTATTAAAATTATTTTTCCACTAGAAGATCGAGAGCTCACTATCGAGAGGCCCAAAAAAAAAAAAAAAAAATTTGTAAGTTTTTTTTTAAACAGTTTTTTATGTGTAAATTTTTTTTTTCGCGTATTAGCCCGATTTGAAAATTGTAGCCCAGTCTTGGATCCAATCTTGAATCCGTCTCTGATTTTATCCACCAAGGATTCTAATCAATGAGTTCTTGTGGCATTTGATCAAATGAAAAAAATTAAATTGTTGGAATTGGGATATAAATTTGTACAACACATCATTCTATAAATTCCATATCCATAATTGGTTGTGCCTTTGTCATTACAAGTTGGACCATGCTACAAGTACAAAATCATTTACATAATATATTAAATAATTGACATGTGGCGCGCATCCATCGATAGTCTACAATTTTTGATTTTTCCACACTTCACATTCACGGCTGAATTTCTTCCACATGGGACTATGTAATCTATTATGTACAATAATTATGTACATATAGATTTATCCTTACAAGTTTCATCACCCACTTTCACGATTTTTCTATAGAGTGGTCCTCTTCTCAATACGATTTATGACTTTCCAAAATTAATTCATAAAATCACTATCCAATTTTTCCTTTCCTTTTTTTTTTTTTAAGAAAAATGTGCCGAAAAATTAAAAAGGCATATAGAAATTCAAAAAGACAATGCACAAAAATAAATTAGGTTTACATTCTCGTCATTTTCTCTATTTCAAAATGTTAAAATAAAGAGTCTTAAAACTTATCGACAATAAATGAATACAAGCATATCCGACATTACCATGTGTGACCCCAAACTCTAAATTCTAATTCCAACATTATATAGCTGTATAAAGTAGTGGCAATACCCTGTAGTATTTAATCTAATTGTCTCTCACCCGACAAAAAGGTCGTACATTAGACTCATACAATCATGTCCCAGGATTAGGCAAAGCATGCGTGGAGTGGGTGTGGAGGAATTTTCACTTGAGATTGCCCAACTTACAAATTTGTTTCGTACTGTTGATAACTCAACTTCAATTTCTTTCAATTTGATCTTCTAACTCATATTTTGGTATTCAATTTCACTATTCTATCTATTATATATCATGCTCACAACTACCATGTGAGTGGCGAATCCAGGATTTCATCTGAGTTTGGACAGATCCATCTAAATTAGAGTGAATGCTTAATATATTGTGACAAAAATTTAGATAGAGCTAGCATGGGTGCGTCGTCATGGCTCGACGGGTGCTGGCTTCACCATTGGCCATGTCACAACTGTCGTCTTCATTGGCCAGATCATAAATTCCATTGGACAAGACATGAATTCTATTGGTCAACTCGAGAATTCCACATGGTAAGTAATTAATTTTGTTGGCCATGTCATGAATTCATGAGTTTGGGTAAATTTTAAGGACATATTAGTTAAACTGAAATAAAATGTAAAGTGAGTAATTGAATTTAAACAAAAATATAATTAGATTAAATAAAATTAAAGTTCGATTACCAATACAAAGCTAACGTGTAAGTTAAGTGAGCTCTAGTAAAATTTTCCCGGTGGGAGTGAAGTGGGGACTACTATAAATTGAACTCATGATTTGATTTGGAGATCAAAGTACATTAAATAATTAATTAATTAATTTGTATTATTATAACCATAAAAGCTATATGCATGAGATATACTCACGTGCTAAGCTAATAAAATATGAGATTATAATTAATTCCATTCAACTAATCCAACTTATTTGATTATAATTTAATAATATCACAATGCATTGGGAATGACTCAAAGTCTACTTTAAGCAACCTTTTTATGATAAAATAATTATTCAAATTTAAAAGTGTGTGATGTAATTATTTTGTTTGGGGGAAACTATGATTACGATAGTCATTTACTCATTTCGACCTTTTGAATTTGAGATGGAACACTATTTTTTTTTTTTTTTTCTTCATCCTAGACAAGATAATTGGATCGATAAGTGATTCTTAATAACTACCGAGGAAAATCACGATGCTTTAAATTTGACTGCTCCAAATCAGTCGATTTCAGTGTCAGTTTGAGACTTGATTCGAGATGCATACATTGAAAGAGTCAAAAATCTGACTCCTATGTATTAATCGAAATCATATCCACGAGAAAGTTAGGGACAAGTACACAAGACATGCATAAACCATAAATTTGTTGAACAAACGCAACCTAGGAGTATAACCTTTCTTCAAGCTGCTAATCCCCTAGCGTCACATCCGACGTTGTTCACTTTTCTACGATCTATAACTTGCCTAAACTTTCTTTTAAAGTAGATCAAATAATGAATCGATCGCAATGGAAAATATAATTAAAAACAAAACTTAATGTATGATTGGCAAGACTTTTGTTTTTGTTTCATGAGTAATTTACATTATGTCAGCTTTCTTTAAATGATCTTCTAACAAAACAAATGACTTACAGAAAATTATTTAAAAATATTCAAAAAATCCTTTTTAATCTCAAAAGTAGCTTTTGATTCTTTAAAAATTCTTCTAAACAGACCCTTAATTAGTCGATAGGATCGTAGGGGAGGGAGGAGGGGCCTGCCCCTGTTTGATGGCTATTATTTTGAGAAAATGGATTTTTGAATAGTGAGTTCTTTAAAAAATATGTGTTTAAAAAATAGGAAAAATTTGGGTTGCCTGCAGAATAATTTATCGTGTAAATGTTTAGTTGAAAATGAGTATAAGAATTAAGGACTATGGTACATGTACTACATGATTTACTACATGATTTACTACATCACCAAGTGGCAGCGCCCTATTGGAGGTCGGCTGTGGGGCCTCGGCCCCTATTAGTCCACGTGATATTTCGATGCAAAATTCCATTTATATCATATTAGTTTAAAAAATAACCCCTCGTGACTTGGTATCATCACACTACACACATAAAAACACAAAGAAAACTCGTTTTCACAACCACTTCCCAGTAGTTCCCACTTCCCTCGCACTCGAGCAAATGTAACTCTCCATTTCTCTTTGTCGCAAAATTATTATAATATTTTTATAATCCCATTTGCAGATAACGGTAGAGGAGTCTGATATTACGGTTCAGTGCATTGCTTTCGGTGCTTGACTGACGTTGAATCTCGTTCCTACCTTACCTTAATCTGCTCAGTCATAGGTTATCATTTCTGGGTTTTTTGTTCTTATCTATCATCTATCACACCCTCCAAGATTTTATTTTTCTCCATTTATATTTTCACTGTTTGGTCTCGAGGTGAACGAAGGAGGAGGGTTGCGTAGAAAATCTTTTATAGTGTTGAAAAAGGATTTATTAGGAAGAATTTTGTATACAAATATGGCAGTATAGTATGATTGTATGAGCCAACGCCTTATCATATTCTTGATCTACAAACAAAAAAGATACCTTGCCTATGCTCTACACAAACCCAAAAAAGTGTTCCACACTCTTATTTTACCCTTAAACTTTCCAGCTCGCGCGCTCCCTCCCTCCCCTCCTCATATATCTATACTTTTTCTCTGTCATTTATGTTTTTTGTGTTTATGTATATAAATCAGATGGCATTCTGCTACTTCATTATCTGAGTGGAAATTTTCAGATTCTGATGATTTTTGGAGGAAATAAGAACAGATGAATAATAAAGTTAGCTCAAGTATTAATTCTAAGAAAGCACCACTGCATTCTCAAAATGTAAGCGCATAATTATTCTTGATCTTTTTTCTCCTTTAAATTGTAATTTATTGTTCACTAATCAAGAATCCCTTCAAGAATTTGTCCAATTTATACTTATTTTTCAAAAAATTAATATTTTTTTTTTTGATAATTGTAATTATGAATTGATCTCTCTGAATCTTGGAAGGGGAAGAAGATGAAATTGCAGGGAAGGAAATTACAAACAACTGAGAAGGCCACAGCAAGAGAAACGAAATTGGCCTTACTACAAGATGTACTCAAATTCTCCCATAAAAAGATTATTATTTTTTAATATAAAATTAAGCTTAACTTTCATTTTTTAATCTTTTTCTTGAATTGGCAGGTTGATAAGCTGAAGAAGAAACTAAGGCATGAAGAAAATGTTCACAGAGCTTTGGAGAGGGCTTTCACTAGGCCCTTAGGAACTCTACCTCGTCTTCCTCCGTATCTCCCTCAATATGTAAGTATCCACATGTTTGGTATACTGAAGTGGACAATCGAGTATTGTGTACTGAGTATTTCCTATTAGCATAATTCCACATTCCTCTAGATCTCTCTCTCTGCCTTTACTACTACCACATTGGATTTGATTAGTTTTGGGTTGGGTTGGCATAGGCAAATGGACTAATGGCATAATTAGGACTTTTTGTTAAATGAATTGGAAATTTCCCAGATGAATTTCATTGTAATCAATCTTATGAACCTGTGATTGTGTGTGTGATGTTGTAGACTCTAGAACTTCTAGCTGAAGTAGCTGTTTTGGAAGAGGAGGTTGTTCGACTAGAAGAACAAGTTGTGAATTTTAGACAAGGTCTCTATCAGGAAGCTGTTTACATATCCTCCCGGACGAATTCAGAGGATTCGATCGGTTCATGGAATGATTCGTTGATTACTAGTACAAGAAAAAGTCATTCAAGATCTTTATCCCAAATAGAAGTTAATCCGAGTTCATCCTTGGCAATGCCTTCACATTCTCTAGCTAGATGTGCTTCCAGTCGAAGGTTATTATCGTCTGATGGTGTTTCCAATGGCACGAGGAATTGCTCAGAGAGGCCAGCAAATGGAAAGCAAGCAGTAAATAAAGCTAACAAATCTTTAGAAGATCGATTAGTAAACGAGAATAGATCTTGTCCGAATTCTGCCAAAAATAGAGCACTAGATGCCTCAGTGAAGAGACATTCTGTGAAGCCTGAATCAATAGTAAAAAGTGTAAATCCCCTGAAAATGCAGGTATTTTCTCATTGGCAATGTAGATTAAAATAGGTGAATACGTAAAGAAAGGAAAAACTGATTTAGAGTAAGATGATACAATTGCAGTGTAGAATTGTAGAACAGGCAAAGGAGAGTTCTTCTGGGTCTTCAGAGGACATAATGTTTGATGCTGAAAACGAGACAAACAAGATCTCGGAGGATACGTTGAAGTGCTTGATCAGCATCTTTGTAAGATTAAGCACATCGAAAGGGAAGCCAATGGATTCAAAGTCGTTTTCCTCTCTAGTACCCGGAGCATTTAGTAAAAATAGCGTGGAATCAGACTTTCGAGATCCTTATTGTTTAACTTCCGAGTTCAAGAAGGACATTGGCCCTTACAAATATTTTTATTCAATTGAAGCTGGCTCAATTGATCTCAACCATAAAGCAAATGCATCATTTCTGATCCGTAGACTGAAGTGAGTAATTAAGTTTTTCGGTGCATGTTTGGAATACTATAATGAACAAGATTTTAACTTCTTTGATCTGTTCACTACTATCCGATCATCCATAGCAAACATTCCATCAGTTCTTATCTTTCTCATAGTTGCTAGCAAAATGTTTACTTTTTCCTTGCAAACAATTCAGGATCCTGCTGGGAAAGTTAGCCTCTGTAAAGTTAGAGAGTCTAACCCACCAGCAGAAGCTTGCATTTTGGATAAATACCTACAATTCTTGCATGATGAATGTAAGTTGCCTCTTGAACTCCAAGAACTTATTATTTTACATGTTCTTAAATTCTTTTCTTTGGAACATTTCTTGTAGTTTAATGCAAATTCACGATCCTTCAAATGTCTGTGTTATAATGTTTCAGGCATTTTTGGAGCATGGAATACCTGGTAATCCTAATATGGTTGTAGAACTGATGCAAAAGGTAAGACTTCACATTATTCCGATTCGTAATTTTTTCCTTGGCTAACAATATGCCCTTTTTGGTCAGTTTTGTAAGCTAGACTGGACAGTACAAGTCAACATTGAATTAGAAAAAGAAACTATTGTACCGTCTAATACTGCATACTGAATTGTGTCTATCCTTTACTACCTTAATTTTTTTAATGATATTCTTTTGATCCTTTTATAAGATCGTAGATACGAAAGTCACTACACTATTCGATCTGTAGCAGCACGTTTCTGTCAAATCTAGCTTGTGAATTCCAGAGTTTTACGTAACTCAACTATGCTATCTGCAGGCCACAATTACTGTGGGGGGACATTTGCTAACTGCAATCATAATTGAGCACTTCATATTGAGACTACCATATCACTTAAAATATGTAAGTTGCCTTTTCTCCACTTTCAAGGTAATTATATTCCATAGAGATGGGAGCAGTTAAGTTCTTTTGGATAATTTTTTTTGTATTTATTTGAAAAAGAATCTATAAACTGCTGATACCCTTTATCTTATCTTAATAGACTTTCTTGAAATCTGGAAAACATGATGAAATGAAGATTCGTAGCACGTTTGGTTTGGAGTGGTCTGAACCATTGATCACATTTGCACTCTCTTGTGGAAGTTGGTCCTCTCCATCTGTATGTTCAGTTTGCTGCTTCTTTATATACATGAGATCAATTAATTTTGAATAGTTTCTCAAAAGTATTTGTTTTTGTATCGGATTAATTTAACTAGCTCAAGTAATGGAAGAGTGCTTATTGTCCAAAAAGATGTCGCCTGTGTCACTAATTTCTTCACAAAAAGCAGAAGATTGAAGAACGAAGAAATCCAAAAGAAAGATAATAGTTAGAAAAGGGGAAATCAAAGAATTTGAAGGTAACTACCTGCTTAGTATAGTAGAAAGACCTATCGGACTAGTAAAAAGTCTTGTTTTTTATAACTAAATTAAGAGACATGGGCTTTGCTGCATAAAGGGTGGGAGCCTTTTTAAATGAGCAAACACAAAAGCATGCTGTATAGAGAGTTAAAGAGGAGCATTCATTAAAGACTTCGAACTGAAATTTTGATGCATATTCTCGCATTCTCCTGCTACTTGTCATGTTGAATCTTGGTTTGTGCTTTATGACACTTCTACTGCCAAAAAAATTCCAAAAAACTTTCTGCACCGGTTTCTTGTTTTGAAGACTAGGAAGACAAATAACCCCTCATAAGATTATTTGTTCCAAACTCAAATCATGAAGTTTATTATGGCTCGTAATAATCTATCTTTGGGGGCTACGATATTCTTCCACTTAATATGATAATTTTCTTGAATTAAGGTGAGGGTGTACACAGCACCTTGCATTGAGACAGAGTTGGAAGCAGCAAAAATAGATTATTTACAAGCAGCAGTTGGCATTTCATCGACTAACAAGTTAATGATACCAAAATTATTAGATTGGTATCTTCTAGACTTTGCAAAGGATTTGGATGCATTGCTAGATTGGGTATGCCTACGGCTACCGGACGAACTCAGGAACAAAGCAGTTAAATGCCTTGAAAGAAAAGGAAGAGAGTCTCTCTCAAATTTAGTACAAGTGATTCCTTATAATTTCAATTTCAGGTATCTTTTACGCCAGTGAGAATTTCATTACCTTCTTGAAAGATCGAATGCATGTTTGGCGGACAGTATTATCTTGTTCATTGTATTGTTGAATCATCTCTAATTCTGTGTACTAAACATGCAAGGATTCTTTGCGTTTCTTGGAGCTTTTGAGATGCAGGTGTGTAAACTAGTATATAAGAAAGAATACAACTTGTAATAATCTTAAGATTTACTGTTACGGACAGGATTATATGTGTTAGTGTGGTGATCAGTCCCTTAAGATTTTTTTTTTCCTTTAAATGAAATACATATGGTGATTTCTTCCATTCAATCATTCATTATGATTCTTGAGTCTATTATGAAGTTTGTTAATTCATTTATTTTTATCAAGTAATTTTGGTGCATATTGTGGTTAAATCACATCCTTTAAAAGTTTAAAATATTAAAGACTTAAAGAATAAATTATTTTAATTAACTTCTCCATTATTTCAAAGTTTAAATAAAGTATATTTTCTAGACCACTTTTTTAGAGTAAAACAAAATAATTCATGACTATAGTAATTTGGTATCTCCTATCGTTTTGATGGTGAGATTTATTGAGAAACTAAAATATCTTTTAAAATGTTACTCGCAAAATAATTAAATTAGGTGATGAGCAATAAAATAACTAATCAGCATAATATTTGGAGGGTGTTTGACTAGTGGTGTCAATGGGCCGAGCCGAGCCGGCTCGGCCCATTGTCTCACGAGCTGCTCGTGGCTCGTTGGTTTGGGCGAGCTCGGCTCGTGCCCGAGCTCGCCCAAAGCGAGCGGCTCGGCGAGCCGAGCCGCATAAATTTTTTTTTTTTTTTTTAAATGATAATAAATAACGCTACTAGTACTACACGTCTATTTTTTTTAAATATATATTTTTCAAAACATTTATCGGGGCTCGTCAAAAGTCAAAACATTTATAATTTTTAAAATAGTAAATATACATTTATTTAAAACAAAAAAAAAAAAAAAGAGAAACCCTCCTCCTTTATCCGGGCTTGGGACCGGCTACTTCAATTTCGTGTAGGCGGAGTTAAAATTGTACACGAAAAATTTTTTACGTGTACAATTTTTTTAAAAAATTATAAATGTATGAAAATAAAATTTTGTAATGAATGTATTGAAATTAAATATCACTTACTTTGATTACATGCAATTTCGGCATATTTATGTTGAATTCGATAATTAGCGTCTTCCCAATCCTTCACGCACATTAACGCTTCTAAAATATCTTCTTTTAGTCGACTTCGAATATCAGAGAGAACCCTCTTCCCTGCACTAAAAGCAGACTCCGAAGTTACAGTGCTAACCGGAGGTGTTAATAGATCTTTTGTCATTGCAGAAACTATTAGTTATCGGCATTCGTTATTTCGCCAGAATTCAATAACCTCTTCTGAACTTTTCCTAACTGATTTGTTACTAGGCAAAGTATGACTAAAGTAATCAATTAATTCAGATGGCAACGCTTTTAGATTAATACTCGAAGTTTGAGTACATGCAGTGGAAGTCAAACTACTACTACTACTACTACTAGAGGAACCATATGCATATGCAGTTGAATCATATCTAATTGAGTCTATGTTTTCTAATAAATTAATTACTTCAGCGTCGTCATCGTTTATATTAGTGGGAGGAGGAGTAGGTACACGAGTAACTTGTGTACCTATTCTTGAAGCATATAATTCATACATCTCAGTTAACGTTTGTTCCAAATTCCTATAAGTAATAGGCATATTAAAAGTTAAATCATTTGAAATTTGGTCAATTATAAATTTAGTACCCGATAAATTATCTAGGGGGTCCATGACGCATGCTAAAGGAAATAACATAGGTAATTCTTCCCAATATTTTCTAAATTTTAATTCCATAGCATATATAATCGCATGCAAATCAGAGTCATTTTGATATCTATTAAAAGCCCTAACAGTTATATAAAGACGTTCAAGAACCATGCAACTAGTTGGATAATAAACACCAGACAATATATTCGTAGACGTATAAAAACTTTCCAAAAATTTCTTAATTTTAAAAACTGTATTCCAATCAGATTCATTTAAGATATCATCGTCGTCGTCTCTAATATGCCTATTGTTATAAAATTCAGTAATAAATGGTTCAAAACCTTCACAGGATTTTAATAATAAGTAAGTTGAATTCCACCTATGACCTACGTCAGTAATAAAAGTTTTCGTATTAGAGTTCCCAGCTTGTTCACAAAATTCTTCAAATGCTTGTTTTCTACTATGTGTAATCGTAATATACATAAGTGCATTTCTAATTCGACTAATTTCGTCCTTCACATGTTTTAAACCATCTTGTACAATTAAATTAAAAATATGGCACACACATCGAATATGGAATAAATAACCACCAAAATCGGGTTGAAGTACTCTATGCAATTTATCGATAACTACTTTATTTACAGAAGCATTGTCAAAAGTAAAAGAACGAATTTTACTCCCGCATTTATATTCTTTAATTATTAACATAATTGCATTAAATATAATGTTAGCATTATGAGGATACTCGACAATTTTAAAAGCAATAATTTTTTTATGCATAACTCAAAGTGGGTCTATATAGTGTGCAGTTGCAGCTATATAACCTCTCTTATTAATCCCTTCCCATAAATCCGAAGTTAAAGATATGACACCCCCGTATTTTTCTAAATCCCCAATCAATAATTGCTTTGCATTAAGAAAATATTCAATTGTATTAGAACGAAGAGTATTTCGACTTACCCCAACGTACCTTGGTTGAAGATATTGTTTAACGTAGTTTACGAAATGTTCGTTGTCCACTATTGCTAGTGCCAGCTCCGCCGCGGCAACGAACTTCACCATTCCCTTTCGTGCTTCCTCCTCCGAATACATCCACGTAGAAAGTGGCGTAGTAGTAGCACCGGTTCTACTAGTACCAAACTGTAGTTGCGTTTGTCCACATTTAAGAAGCCTATGTTTGGCCGCACATGCTTTGTAATGACGGTTGAGGTGAGTGGTTCCAATGCTTTTTTGCCATGCCAGTTGTTGTTGACAGTATTTACATACTGCTTTCGTTTCTGGAAGTCCATCGATCACACGACCAGTGTTAACCAATTTGAAATGGTCCCAACATTTTGCCTGCTTCTTCCCCCCTTTTTCTTCCCTCTTGCATCAGGAATATTTAGTGCAGGTTCTTCATCTTGTTCCAAATCAATAGGAACACTAGGATCAACATCAACGTCATCCAAATCAATCGAATCGGCTTCACGAACGTTGAGATCGTCAATGTCTTCTGGAATTGGTAATTGGTTGAGACTGGCAAATTCATTCCCAAATTGATTTTGGGCAGGTGTTTCGCCTTGCATACCGAAGTTTTCAACAAATGCTCGTGGATCCATTTGTGAATTATTGAAATAGAATGTAGAAATGTAGAAATGAGAAGTGAATGAAGATTATGTACTAGTGGCTAGTGTATAAAATGAGTTGTAAAATGAAGATAATAATGTAAAAAAATGTAGAAGAGAATTATAGAATAAATGAATGATATTGTTGATAATGATTTGTAAATTGTAGAGTAGAGAGTATAGAATGAAAGTTTGGTGGGAAAAAAATATTGTAATGGGTTGGGTATTTATAGGAGAAGAATTGGAGAAAAGTAGAAAAAAAAAATTAAAATTAAGTGACCAAACGGTCACTGAAAATCAGTGACCGTTTGGTCACTTGGTGACCAGAACGGTCACTGAAATCAGTCATCATTTATTAGTGAGGTTTAAAGAAGCTAATTTGAATACCAGTATCTCTCACAACATACAAATGAGCAGCAATTATAATTCCACTCAATCCCATTCCAATAAGAAACATGAAATATAATATCACACTTGAAGATAAAGAAAAAACAAAAAATATGAAAAGGCAGAATATGAAGACATAAACACATACATAAGTGCAAAAATTCATGAAATACCTTCGTTATATGAGTCTAATACTGCTCTTTAGCCAAGCAACGGTACTTCCCATGGCTTCCTTAAGAAGTCGAAATTCATCTATAGGTCTATATAAGGCCAAATGAGCCATATACACTTCCCTGTCGAGAAAGAGATGAACGTCTTTGATTTTTGAGAGAGAGTTGGGGGGTGAATTAGGGTTTGCTCAAATGATCACATATTTTGTTTATATATTTGGACAGGTAGCATTTGGGCTTATTGGGTTGTGAATAAATCCAATTGGACACAAGTGGGGAATAGTTCTTGAGCAGTAGAACATCTAGACAAGTGTGAAACCTAAGGTTACAAAAATGAACAGTAACTTCCAAGAGGCTCTTATAAGAGAGAGTAGGATCTGATAATTCTGCTCGAATCTTCAAGAAATCCTGGTATAATCAAAGAACCCACTATCACAAAACAAACAAATAATACTTCCTAAGGAAACCAACTTCAATATCAACATTCAAATTCAAGAAACAACAAAAAGGGCAAAAACCTTCAAAATTTTAAAAAAAAAAATCGAATTATATTTATTGCATATTGAAACAAGCAGAAGTAGAGCTGCACAATCGGGTGTGAAGTGAAAGTATCAAGCAGAGCTGCAGACGGGTCACGGGTCACCCGTGAAATGGAGCAGCCTTTGATCCCTTCCTGTTTGTGTTTTCTCGATTTGGAACTCGAGTATATTACATCCCTTTCTGGCACAAAATCGATTAATCTAGTACAAAAAATGTTCAAATTAGTGTTAAAAAAGAGCTTCATTCAATGAACAATGTCAAGAAAATTAGTGGGATACTCTACCTCTGTTCATTACCATATCCTCTACCATTGTTTAGAATAGACCTATAATTAGGCATCGGTACTTGCAGGGGCGGAGCCACAACCACAAGAACTCGAGATATTGATGATCGGAGGGTCGGAGGTGGAGGTGGTGCGGTCGTGCAGAGGCTGCGCAAATGGAGAAGACGGGTGGGAATTCAGATTTGGGAAGTGAAATTGCAGACGAGTGGGAAGTGAATTAGGGTTTACATTTTTTGGATTAGGCTATGCCTGGGATGCTGGGTAGTATATTAGGTCGTGGTTTTGGGCTTCCTATTTTGTCGTGGTTTTTGGGCTTCCTCCTTGGCTGGGCTGGTTGGTAATGGTCGATCTAACAAAAAAAAAAAAACATTGGGTCTTTGGAGCTTGGGTTAAGCTTGTTGCTAAAACTAAAACATCTAATGACAACACGCTAAGCCTGTTGCTAAAAAGAATTTATGGAAAAGCGCAATGCACGTTGCTAAAACTATTAATGGCAACGTGCAATGAACGCGCGTTGCTAAAACTACGTGCAATGAACGTTGCAAAAAGGTTAATGGCAACGTTCAAATGCACATTACTAAAACATCTAATGGCTACGTGCAATGAACGCGCGTTGCTAAAACTACTAATGGCAACTTGCATTGCATGTTGCTAAAACTAATCTACGGCAACGCGCAATGCACGTTGCAAAATGTTAACAGCAATGCGCATTGAACGTTGCAAAAAAAAAAAAAATTTAAAGATAACGGATCACAAACGTTGCAAAAGGGTGTATTAGCAACATTCATTGAAAAAACGTTTCCAAAACTCAATTTTGTCAACCAATAGCAGCATACATTTGCTGAATGTTGCCATAGACCCCTTTTATCAACATGCAATTGATGAATGTTGCATTTTGCATGTTGCAAAAGACCTTTTTTCTTGTAATAAAAAAGTTATATGAAATTAAGAAAATGAATACAATATATTGGTTTTTACCCTATCAAACATTTTCTAATCTAGTGTACTTAGGGATGAACATGAGTCTAGTTGGTGAAATCTCAAATCGACCCGAGTCAATACTAATTGATTTGACCAGTTTAAAGGGTAAAATACCCTTGAAATCCATATATAGATATTAAAAAAAAATACTAAATCGAGATGATCAGTTCAAGTCGGACCCAAGTTCGGGGTTTGAAGGGTTAAATGATCAGCCCTACTTGTACTGAACTTACCCTTAAAAGAGAGTTGCGCTAGTAGAGTTGAAACAAAGACTAGAGTTGGGTACTTGACGGATTGAGCTGCGCCTTTATAATGCCGTCTACTCTAGGATTCGAATTGAACTCGGCTTTTACGATGTGCAAACTCTGAGCTTTACCAATAATATCCGTAATACCTTACCATAATCATATTTTGAAATGAAATATGCTTCTTCTTTTTTAGTGGAGAGTAGACCATAAAAGCTCAAAAGTTAATACATTATTCGCATAGTCATACTCCGTCACGGTGTAAAATTCACTACTTGATGGAAATTTTATAAATTTACTATTATAAACTAAGAGCATCTCCAACAGAGCACCTCACGTTTAAAAAGTCTCATGAAAATACTCTAAAATTGAGAAATCGATAGCCTTGTCATGGTTAACGTAAATGTGTCCAAAAATATCCTTGACATATTCTTTATTGCTTTGAATATACAATTTTATATTTTTCAAATCATTGTCAAATTAATTGCTAAATCGGATTTTTATTCCTCAATTTTCCTGAGGTCAACCTTTTCCCAGTGTTGGTTCTGTAATTTTCAGGGTCTAAGGTGAATTTCATAAATTAGCTCCAAAATTGTAGTATGCATACAAAATCTGTAAGTGTATTATGGAGTCAATAGTTAACTTGTTAATTACAACTTAACAATAAAACAACAAATAAAATGTATTATACAAAAGATTTATATTATAATCAAATAACAAAGCTGACAATGTTCCAAATGATTAGTTAAATAATATTCGTCTTGTGATTTTAGAGGTAAAAACATTAATCAAATTTGAATAATCTACATGTTTAACCATTTATTTCTCAATTGATAAAATAGTCGATCCACACTACAACAAAACTGTGATTTTGCGACAAGATTTTTCGCGACATACAAAAAGTTGTCGCAATAAGTAACTTAACGCGACACATTTTTAAAGTTTGTTGCGAAGATTGTGATGAAAAAAATGAGTAAAAAAAACATAAGGCGACATAAAAAGTTATCGTGAAATGTGAGAAATTACGACAAACAATAAAGAATGTCGCCAAAAATATGAGGGAAGCAAAGAGCCAAAATATTTTTGGTGGGAAACTTATAGCGACTAACTTTTATTTTCTTGCAACAAAGTGTTTGTGATGCAATAGGATCTACTTTTTGCGATATAAAATATTTGTTGCTAAAAATTCTATAGTTGGAGGAAAAAATCGGTACAAGAAAAATAATTTTTTTGTAACGGACAAAACATATTGCAGTAGGTATTTTACAACGCTCACCTGTATATCTTAGACTCTAATGTTATTGTAGATTAGAAGAATATGATAAAGTGCAATGCACACTGCAAAAGCCCTCAAATGTACGTTATTGTAAAATTTTTATGACTTTCCTTGTCCGTTGCTTTTATTAATATTTCGTAGCAATCTTTACTTGTTCTCTTAACTTATTTTTGCAACGTTATTTATTATTATTAATTTTTTTGCAACAAGTGTTTTTTTTTTTTTTTTTGTCTGACTAAATTTTAATATGTAATACAATTTTTTTTAATTTTAAATTTTTTTTATCAAGAGGAAAGTTTTTATAATAAAAGCTTAATAAAATTCTTGCTCGAGCTGGTAGTTGATCGACAATTAGTAATAATTAATTAAAATAACTTTATGGAACAAATAATAATTTAAGATAATTTTTCCACTAATAATTATAAATTATCACATAAAATTAGTTAAATACAGTTATTAATAATTTAATCAATATTATGTAATGAAAAAACAATTATGAGCATGTTTGGTAGGGCTTACAATTCAATTAAAATTGAAAATATAGCCATTATTGGGTCTCACTCGTCTAATAAAAATCAACAATAATGACTAATTTTTCAATTTTAATCCGATTTTAATCTCTACTCAAACAATCAAGCATTCTCTCTCTCTTAAAATTTTTAGCTCCCACTTAAAATTCAAAATTTCATTTTCCCCCTTTTCTCAAACAATTCTCACTTTATACGCCACAAAAAGCCCTTTTTGGTTTAGTACAAAACCTTGGAAAACCTGAATCAATTCTCTATCTCCTCGATCATCATTTGGTATGCTCTTCCTCTCCAAAACTCAATCATATGCGCTCTTTGCATTTTTTTCAGATCTCATCAAAAATGTTCAGACCCAGATATTGGCTCGCATAGGCAAGGAACTCTCCCAAAATTTCTGCAGATTATATGATATCCCTATATAACGGCTTGAATTCAAGGTAAATTATTGACATTTTTCAGATTTAGTTTAGGGTTTTTCACTTTCTAATTCTTTCGTTTGTTCATAAAGAAATGTTCATTTTTTAAGATTATAATCAAATGCGAGTGTTCTGGCTTTTGTTTTCATCTATCATTTGCAGTTCAATATTTACGTTTTGCATTTAAGACGCTCTCTATTTCTCTAATTCAAAGTGGGACTGTTTGGTCAGGAAGAAAATAAAAGAGAATAAGTCTTAACTCTCTTAGTCTTCTTTCCTCTATTTCTTGTTTCGCTAAGAAAAAGTTCAGAGAGCGATTGGGCAAGAAAGGATTGCAACTTTAAGCTTCATAGAACAATAAATGATATTTTGTTTTGGTCAATTTGATTCAACTATCAGCTTCATAGAACATGGGGTCTCGTTGAATAAAAGAGAAGTGGTTTGGGTTAGGTCGATTTGATTTCCTCTGTTTTTTGATAATTAATAAGTTTGATCCCAATGTTGGACGTTTTTCTTTACGTACTCTTTGTGGGTTTGTAATAAAATTTGTGCTTTATTTTAAAACTGAAAATGCAAATGAGAATTGAGTTGGAAAACTCGAGAAAAGTGTTTGAGGTTTTTTTCATGATTTTTCTATAATATAGACCAATTTCTAATTTTTTTTTGAATACTTTTTCGAATTTTAATGTAAGTCTTGGTCTTTCTAATTTCAGTTGGATTTGATGAGTTTATTTGTTTTACTTCGTATTATGTTGCCTTGTTTCCCTAAATTTATTTTTTTGCCACTTGATTTTCATTTGTACGTTGTTTTGTGCATATACATAAATTCGCTGTTTTGTAATTTTTTACTTTGATTTTGATTTCTTGACTGCAATTATCTCAACCAAAAATGCAAAGCCAAGCAAATTTACTGTCTTGATAAATTTGAGATTAGTGTTGAGAATGATGGGATATGTTTGTTGAAAATATTGCAGTTGGCAGCAAGGATTGTCATTTCAAATCTGATTGGAAGATGGTCTTGATTAATCTGAGATATAAGTGCTATACACTATTACAATTACATTTGGCTTGCTGGTCATGACAGTAAGAAGATTGAAGATGGTCTTGATTTGTATTATTTTTGCAGGTTAAAGACATGTACAACCATGTGAATGAGTGGTTGGGACTAAAGCTTCGTTTGATTGCAGATTATGCCTACGAGATAATAATGATGTAATTGAAGTATTTGAAGGGAAAGCGAAATTCATGTAATTTTGAACAATGAATTTATTGAATGGAAATGTTTGCAATTTCTTATTTGTTTGTTGGTGTGTTTTAAATATTTTAACTTTTTAATTCTTTTAATTAAATATAAATAGAAATAGAAATATAATATTAGTGGCATTAGTTTTTAAAACTGTAATATAGCTACAAATTCTTTGTGTTACGAAATGAACTTAATTACAAACATCACTTGTTACATGATAAATTTTGCTACAAATGTTGAATATCTTAAAATATATTATGCGGCATATAAAATGCATTGCAAATTATATTTTGTGACAAACATGACTAGTTATTAAAGATATATTAGAGCATGTGTTGTTGCAAAAAAAAAAAAAAAACCGTTAACAAAAGTTGTGCCTTAATCGTTGCGACAAATTGATTTGTCGCGCTTTTGATTTTTCTCGACATATATGCTTTGCGACAACATTATGGCGGCAAATGTCTTCTTGTTATTTCTTACTTTCTGCGACCAACAAATAGTGTTGCAAGTTTGTTAATGCGATGAATGATTGAAAGATGTCGCAGAATACATTTCGTTACTCATATAGGGCGACAACACTTGCAACGAACATATTGTCGTCGCAAAATTATTTTTGCAGCAAAGTCCCTATTTACGCGACAACATTTTTTTGTCGCGATTTCGGTATTTTGTTGTAGTGCATTCAATCTTTCTTATGATATAGTTGATCAGAGTTAAGGTATGATGAACAAAATTTTGTCAATAACTAGTCATAGTTGAACGTGCATTGTATGTTATTTTGAAATACTTTATAAGCATTATAAAATTAATATTTGATACCACTTTGTTGGGTGGATTTGATGAGTTCCAAACGAATTAAAGAAAATAAAATTTAGGATAAAAATTTAAGAGAAGAAAATTGTACTTTCAAAACTCAACTTCTATGATTCAAATTTTTTATGATGATAAAATACTACAAATGAGCATCATTTTTATACTACATTTGGTACATTATAATTAATTGACAATAAATGAATTTAAACACCCATTAAAATTCCTAAATACAAGAATAGAAATAAATTCATCTATAATAACTCTAAATTCATGTACATCAAGTCAAGATTCATCGAGTCTAGACTAATGTGAATGCTAATTAATTGAGAATTAATAACACAACATTCATATATGACAATGATTTTGTAGTATTTATTACATATTGAAAAATGAAAATAAGATATTCTTGAAATAACTGAATTGTAGTAGAGTTAATATCGTCTAAAAAAATGATTCTTGCTTAATGTGATATTTAATATATTATTATAGATTATAGATATAAGTATTTGGGATGCCTTCAAATATTGTAGTATTTCAATTGCTCTCCTTACTTCACTTGGTATATGGCACTGTAAGACATGTAACTTAGAACATAAATCATCTTTATTAATGTCCGAACGTCCATCACGTTCCAAATATTTCTCAATATTCATACAAAATTTCAACAAATTGAAAAAAGTTGCACGCTTTAACCTCTCCAAATTTAACAAAAATTAAAATATCCTTTTATATTCTATAAAATGTTCAAATAGAATTTTAGAGAAAACAGAGCTTGATTAATTATAAAAGGAAGTATTCAACTCTAAAAGATTCTCCAACTAATTGATTTACCTCGTCATTACTACTTTTATCAAATTGCTTCTTTCTTCAAATTATACGTTTTTTTCTCGAAATACAGCTTCAATTTCCAGTTTACTCGCCCTTTTTGTCATTTCATCCATGACAATAGCAGATTCAATTTCTCTATAATTTTCGAGAAATGAAATAATTCCTTGTAAGAGGTCGATAGCACAATAAATATCCATATTTTCGATTTGAAGAAATTTATTCATAATATTGACTGCATGTAACAATTTGCACTAGAATACCATATCAAGCGAGTATTCAAAATTCTGAAGTTCACATCTCGCTAAGGACTCGATTTCACTCTTTGCTTTAGGATCTTTGTTAATTTCTGTCAAATCAAGTAAAATGCCCTCTTATTTTAAACAAATAAATCGAATACTACCTATGTGATGAACAAGGTGGGTAGAAATCCCCACAACATGGGTTTGAGAAATCCTAAGCCGCTTGTACCCTTCTGTTGCATTTGAAATGGGCTCAATTTAGAAATGAAATTCCACAGTCAAAAAATTTTATTCGGCCTTATTTATGAATGGAATGGAATGAGTCTAATTTATCGAATTTTTAATAAAAAAAATTTAATGGACCTAATTTACGAAAAAAAGTGGAAGAATAAAAGAGCTAAAATTTGAGGTCCCTTTTAAAGTTGGGCATGGTGTGGGCCTGAGGCGCGAGCCTCACTCGCCTTTATGCAAAACTAGCCCCGCCTTTGCCAATGGTTCTATAAAACCGTATTGTCCCAAATGAAATATGCTTTTTAAATCAATTGCCATATCAATATATAAACGACAAATTGAACAAAATGCTAAAGAAAATTCTTAGGATGAATCTGAGCACTATCACAATTCAATGATTCAAATCTTCACAACACTTCCAAGTAAATTAGCACCAACTATTTAAAACGAGGATTCTAGTGATTTAAATTATCATTGTTCTGAATACACCACAATTTAATCATGTAACAATCTAATAATAAATTATTTCCCATTCCAGCAACAAACCGAAATAAATCTATTTAACCTGTTGTAAAACAACCAATATATTTCTTGTTAAAAGAAATATAATGTGTCCGGATCACTGATAACAATGTTGGAAATACAAGAATTATGTATTACTTAATACCACTTGTTGTGAAACCCAAACACGGGAATGAATTGCTAAAGTTATATAGCAAATAATGAAGTATAAGATCAAGAACAAAAAAAATAAAAGAAGACAAGAATATGACAGACGAATTAAGAGATTTTATTGATTCAAAAATAATGGAGAAGAGAGAAAGTTGCAATGGATCCTATAATTCTATTAATCTATTTTCTCACATTACAAAATTGTATAGAAGTGTCTAATATTTATAAGGAACATATAAGGAACATCCAAACCTTCTAAATAGAGTTGTTGATGAAGTAGGAAGCGAAAAAAATCGAGTGCAAAATGAAATAAGAGAGAAAAATGAAACAGAGGCAGTGGCGCCTAGGCGCCAGCCTTGCTGTACCCTCTAAGTAGAGTTATTGATGAAGTACTAAGTAGAGTTGATAATGAAGTGGATGTCAAAAAAAATTGAGTCCAAAACGAAATAAGAGAGGAAAATCGAAAAAAGTAACAAAGGTAGTGGTGCCTAGGCGCTAGCCTTGCTCTTAAAACAGCAAGCTAACGCCTAGGCGCTGTGTTATGACCCAAAAAAATTCAAAATGCCTCCAATGATGTTCTTTTCAATTCTGAACTCTTCTTCAAGTCTAATACCAATTTTCAACTCTCAATGGGCATTCAAAATAGAACTTCAATTTGATATAGAACTCTAATAGTATTCCAAATTTGAATTCTTCATGACGTGTATTTCAATTCGAATTCTTCAATGCTTCAAACACTTCAACAAAGGAATTCGGGTCATACCAAATTTCAACAATCTCCACATTAACACGAATTCCGTTCAAGGAATTAACAGGCTTCTTCAACAATAATAAAAAAAATTAACTTCTCCAACAAAATACAATATTTCACATCTTCCAATGAATCCAAACACTACTCTTGTAGAATTATCTCAGATTCCAAAATCATAATGATTTTGAATTAACCAAAATGGGTTGTAACACACCCAAAGGCAGAATCAATACCAAATGCTTTTAATGAAGACTCTTTGTTAGATTGAACACCTTCTTCTTCATTTAAAGCATGTTTAACAAAATCAGTATGTAAGTGTTATGCCCTAGGTCCAATCAACTTTGGACATAAACACTTTGAATATATATAATCAATGCATATGTATGACAATATCTATTATTTAATTGATTTAATATTCTAATAAATTAAATAATAGAATCCGTAGATTCAAGTCTTGGTGATTTGTTAATCACAAGGAGTTGTGATTGTGAGATACAAATTACATATGACTGAATCTTAAATCGTCCGTGGTCGAGGTAATAACGAGATACGGATATTGTTATTACGGATAGACTATCGCGTGTGGCATTCTTACTTGTGAAGTAAGTAGCTGATCTCACAAGCTAAAGTGTGGTGACACTTGAATGAACACGTGGATGTTTTGTTGTAGAACAAAACATTGGAGACCCGCTGAGAGATTCCACATGGATAACTATCCAAGTATTAGTGGTTAATCTCTAACGTTCGGTAGTGGAATTGGTCCTTTGACTTGAGGTCATCATAGTACCTTATATGAGGGCAGACATACTTTGGTGGTGTTGGATGTTGCTCTGTCAAGGGTCGCTAATACAGCATCGTTCGGGTATGTCAAGAATCATATGAAGGTTGTGAATGATCAATAGAGGATTCGTCACTCTTAGATAGTAAGAGATTATGATCTACATTTTATCCAGTTAAGTTAATTATGAAATCCTTGGCCAAGGTGAACTCATAAGTCGGAAAAGAGTTTTCGACGTACATTGACTTAACAGTGGGATAAAAGATATGATCGATAATTGAGATTGACACATATCCATATCTTATAATTGATCGGATCATATTGACGAAAGGATTATAGTTTCACGGTAAACGAACAAGTTTGGTTTTGTCATGCTACGTGATATTTTCCGTCACATGTATTGCCCTGATACATTGCTAGATGTCAATCTGGGACAACGAAAATGAATTAGTGATAAATTAAAAGGGGCGTTTTAATTTATCGATTTTGATTAGATCAAAATAATAATTCACGTCGTTCGACATCGTGATCGGGAACCTAATGGGTCACACACAAAAGAGAATCAGAAGAATGAGATTTACCAATTAATTAATTGACAAGTGTTGGATAATTAATTAATTGGGTTGTTTATTAATAGGCTCGAATTAATTAATTGGATTAATTAATTCATGGACCAGATTTAATTAATTTGATTAATTAAATCTTGGACCGAGTTAAGTCTAATAGATGGACCGAGCCCATCTGGACTTATATTAATAGACTGCTAGGGTTTGAAAACGATAAGGGATTTTTATTATTCTTGCTAGCACAAGAAAAGAAACACTAGCCGTCATTCTTGTTCTCTGTGTGGATCACCATTGGAGGCTGGACAATTGGACAGCTTGGATTGCAGATCATGATCATTGGAGTTCAAGAAAAAGCAAAAGAGTTTGTGCAATTCATCAAAGGTATCATTCTCATCACAGTTTCTATCTAAACACATTGCAGATCCTCGTTTGGGAATTGAAAATTGTTTTATTTCCGCTGTGCATGTTAAGTAAATTCCCAACAGTGGTATCAGAGCCTACTTTGTGTTTGTTAGAAATTGTTTTGCATGATTAAACAATTAAAAGTTAATGGTTTATTTTTGTTTCTTGAATCTAGCAATTTAGAAAATTATTTTTCATCTTCAAAAATCTGTTTTGAAAATGAAAATAATTTTTTCGTCCAAAAAAAAAAAAAAAAAAAATTGGAAAAAGCCGCCGCCGCCGGCCATGGCGGCAAACCTCGCCGCATACGGCAAAGCAGGCGCTGCCACGGGGAAGGGCCGCAGCTAGCCGATCGTCGCAGCGCGCCACGCTCGTCAGTTGCGGCGGCTTGCCGCTGCTTGAAATCGCAGCGGCTTGTCATTGCAGCCCACAATGACGCTCAACGAGCTGCCGCCACGGTGGCGGGTTACTGCGATAACCCCGCCGCAGCAGGCGACGAGACCGGGGCTCGCCGGTGAAGAAACGCCGGCGGGAGGAAAGGGGGGGTGAGGTTTTAGGTTTTCAGACGGGTGAGAGGGTGGAGGCGGGGGCTGCTTGTGAAATTTCTGAAATTGGAGGCCCCCGCATGCAATTATGAAAAATGGGTCAAGTTGCAATTTTCGAAAAATTGGTTTTTGAATTGAAATATTAAAATGATTTTAAACTTGAATTTCAAATGGGTTTGACCTAAAAAATTTTAATATTGACCCGTTTAAAATTTTATTTAAAAATTACGACTTTTATATTTTCGTTAAAATTGGATTTTAACTTAAATATTAAATTTTGACCCTAAATTGAATTTTATTTTATTTAGGAGTTTTATCCTAAATTAAAATGTTAATTTATATTAAATTAGAGTTGGACTTTAATTTAATATTTAATTAAAATTTGATTTTAATTAAATTATCCACCCTAGTATATTGTTGAAATTAGAGTTGGACTCTAATTTGACATTTAATTGAAATTTGATTTGAATTAAATTGTCTCGCCTTAAAATTAGAGTTGGACTCTAATTTAGTATTTAATTAAGATTTGATTTTAATTAAATATGTTCGCCCTAATATTTTGGAATTAGAGTTTGACTCTTATTTTGTATTTAATTAAAATTTGATTTTAATTAAATTCAACGGTATTAATTTGATTATAATTAGAGTTGAACTTTAATTTGACGTTTAATTAAAATTTGATTTTAATTGTTTTGCCCTAAAATTTTATTGAAATTAGAGTTGGACTCTAATTTGGTATTTAATTAAAATTTGATTTTAATTAAATAGTCCCGTTTTATATTTGTAGAATTAGAGTTGGACTCTAATTTGATATTTAATTGAAATTTGATTTTAATTAAATAAGTCCGCTAATTAAATTAATTAATTAATTTGATTAATTAATTATCTTGCATATAATATTAGATATTATAGGAATGCATTTATATGATGAATGTTTTATTAGTGGATGATTATGGACTCGACCATGTGGATGTGTTGAATGGTTAGTTTTATTCTTGTTGTTTTATGGGCCTGCGAGCTCTTATTTATTTTGGACCTGCGAGTCCGTTGTTATTATTATGGGCCTGCGTGTCCAATATTATTTAAGCCTGCGTGCCAACTAGTATAGGATACAAGTTGCAGTTGGACTAATTGGAGATACAAGAAGAGGAGGAGACCATAGAGATGGAGCATTGTATGAATCAATGCTACACCCCCTAGGAACTACCGACTAGTCTTCCTTATGGCTCGGGAAGATTAGATAGTATAAATCCATAATCGTCCACACTATTATATGTATGTTTATTTGCATGTTAGATGTATAATAAAATATATATAATTACTACGATGAGACCTTTTGCATGAAAAATCCCTCGTTAAAAATATTAAGTCAATTTGTTATTTGCCTTCCATCATTATAGTGAAAAACGAGAGTCCTAAATCGATCTTAGCTTGTTGAGTACACTCAAGGCTGGTCCATTAGGGATATGTTTGACACTATGAAATATTAGATATTTCTGAATGATGGGTTTGACTTAACTAATATTTATCTTTTGTTGAGTACACTCAAGAAGATAAATTTTAGAGGCATGTTAAAATATTAAGTCATATTTATATTCGCCTTCCTTCATTATAGTGAAAAACGAGAGTCCTAAATCGATCTTAACTTGTTGAGTACACTCAAGGCTGGTCTATTAGGGATATGTTTGACACTATGAAATATTAGATATTTCTGAATGATGGGTTTGACTTAACTAATATTTATCTCTTGTTGAGTGCACTCAAGGAGATAAATTTTAGAGGCATGTTAAGCTAACACATAAGATGTGTGAAGATAAAGAGTTTTCGGCTTAATGATCTGGGAGTTGTATGGAGATACAATTGATAATAGTATCTACCCAAATGTTTTATTAGGGCTTATTGAGTAAACTCAAGGTTTTAATATAACAAATGGGATTCCAGCCCACTGGGAATCAAGTATGGATTCCATAAATTTATGTGAGAGGGTCATAAATTTGAGTTAAACAGTGGGAGCAAAATTAATTTAATAAAAGACCATATTAAATTAATTCATGCATTATATATATTTTTTCTTTACTTTTCGTCGTTTACATTTATTGAATCATGAGTAACCATATGTATTTAAGAGGCATATTGTATGCCAACAACCAAAGCAAATTTTCTTGATTGACGCCGCAATCTGAGAATTGTTCTCAGGCATTAAAAATTGGTTGTGTCCTTGAGTAGTCCTTTCTAGAGACACCTGTTGATGACTCGATAAAAGAAGAGGTGGCTGCTATAATAAACACAGTGATGACGATAGTACTACAACATATATGATGTTTGTAACTATGTCACCTGAGTTACAAAGCAACATAAGAGTATAGATGCTAACACATGATTTTTCATCTCAATATGTTGAATGATGAACAATCATACGAGGAAATATATGATATTTCCCAACAACTATACCAATGCTTAATGACAGAAGAATCTTCAGTCGGTGCTTGTGTACTGAAGATGCAGACTACTTTGAGAAGTTGTCTTGATTGCGTTCAGTCATGAACAATGAACTAAGTATAGACTTGGTTCTGCAATCTCTGTTAGAGAGTTATTCATAACTAATTATGAATTTAACATGAATAAACTCGAAGCACGCTCATTGAGATGCTGAACATGCTTAAAACTGTTAAGTCCAACATCTGTGTTTGTAGTGGACAAATCTTAGTCATAAATTCCTATATGGAAGTCTAAAGGATGCTTTAGGAAAGCAACCAAGATGACTAGGACGGTTAAAGCAAATAAGGACAATACCAAATCTAATGATCATTATTATCATTTTGGAATGGTAGATCATTGGAAATGAAATTGCAAGGCTTATATCTACTTCCTTAGTTTTATGGGTATTAGATACTAGATATGGATCTCATATTTGTATAAATATGCAGAAACTAAATAAAAGTAGATCGCTGCAAAAGGGAGAAGTTGACCTACACGTTGAAAATGAGCAAAAGTTGTTGCATTGCCTGTAGAAGCATATTTCTTGCCATTGCCTTTATGTTTGATATTAGAATTAGAGAAATGTTAATTTTGTTTTCACCATTACCAAGAGCATTAAATAAATTTCATGTTTTGACATGAATTATTCTAATGTTAAGGACAATTGTTGTTCTTTTTTATCTTGATAAGATTTTAATGGTTATGGTAAATTACAAAATGACATTTATATTCTAAATGTTGAGTGTTCTATAATGAGTATAGAAATTGAAAGGCATAAAAATGATAATCTGAATAACATATATATCTGGCATTGCAGATTTGGTCACATAAATGAGAATGCAATTCCAAACTTACATGGAGGTGTATATTTGGGTCAAATAATTTTGAATCATTTGACAAATGCGAATCATGTCTGTAAGACACAGTGACCAAATCTCCTTTTACTTGAAAAGGAAAATGATCTGCACAATTATTATGTCTAATACATAGTGATGTATGTAGATCCATATCAATTAATGTCAGGTGAAGTTTATCTTATCTCATCACATTTACAAATGACCATTTCAGAAATGATCATATATATTTGATGAAATTCAAACATGAAACTCTTGAAATGTTCAGGGGATTCAAGCTAGAAATAGAGAAACAAATAGGTAAATATATTCTTACACTAAGACTTGTTCGAGGTAAAGAATATCTAAAATGGAGAATTTTAGATTATCTAAAAGAGAATTAGATTCTCACGCAGTGGATTCCTCCATATACATTGCAACATAATGATGCATCTGAAATGAGGAATCGTGCACTATTAGATATAGTGCAATAGAGAACCAGCCATGCAAACATTCAAAAGTCATTTTGAAGTCATGTACTGATTGATACGTGCTGCGTACTAAATCGTGTCTCATCTAAATCGGTTGACAAAACTTCATACGAGTTATGGAAATGCCCAACTTATCTCATATGAAAGTTTGGACTATGACGCTTATGTGAAGCGCACTGAATCGGATAAGTTTGAGACTAAATCCGATAATTATATATTTGTGGATATCCAAGAGATAATTGGATATCAATTCTATAATCTCGTTGAGAAGAAGATGTTCATCTCAAAACATGTCATACTCTTAGAGAAAGTGTTTACTCTAAGAGAGACAGTGGGAGTAGAATAAATCTTGAAAGAGTTCAAGAGTCCACGGATATAATTGACCGAATAGATGAACTTGAGTCTTATCCCATACCAGCTGAGGGACATACTCTTGATCAGGAAGTGGAGACTTCTGAGGACACGTTAGCTCAGTGTAAATCTTGTAGGATCATTTGACCTCCTAGAAGGTACGAATCCATGATTACTAATCAAGGATAATGAACCTACTAATTACATAGAAATAAAGTCAAGTGTTGACTTAAAGAGATGGACTTGTTATATGTAACCGAGGTTTGACCTTGGTTGACTTGCCTAATGGATTAGAACCCATAGGTTGTAAATGAGTTTACTAGAAAATGTCAATATGGATTGAAGCAAGCCTCTTGGAGCTGAAATCTTCGATTTGATGCAAAAAGTCAAAATGTTTGACTTTATCAAAAATGAAGACGAAATGTGCGTTTACAAGAAGATAGTGGGAGTATTGTCGCATTCTTGATATTATATGTATGACACATATTATAGGAAACGACGTCTCTATATTTCAATTGTTGAAATTATGGTTGTCAAATAATTTCTCCGTGATGGATGTGGGAGAAGCAAGTTGATCTATAGAGATAGATCCAGAAGATTGCTTAACTCATCCCAATCTATATAGATAAAATTTCGAGAAGATTTTATATGGAGAAAATGAACTGAAAGTTCATGGATAGAATGATGCTAACTTCTAGTCAGACTGAAATAATAGCACATCTCAAATAGGATATTGGTTTACTCTTAAGCGGTATGTTGGAAATATTCCAAATAACCGTTGATTCAATAATGGAAGCCTTATACATCATTGCTTTACAAAGCAACAAAAGTTGTGGTCTGGATCAGGAAGTTCATTACTGAACTTAGAGTAGTTCCTAACATTGTTGATCACACGCTTATGCATTGTGATAACAATAGAGCCATCGTGCAAGCGAAGGAACTAAGGTCTCATCAATGATCCAAACATATGTTAAGGCAGTATTATCTCATTGGAAAGATAATATAATGAAATGACGTAAATAAAGAACTAATTCCCACAAGTTATTAAATTGCAGATCCACTGACAAAGAGTTGTCATGAAGATAAACATGATCGTCATGTAGACTCTTATGGTATAAGATACATAAGTGATTGGATCTAGTGCAAGTGGGAGTTTGTAAGTGTTATGCCCTAGGTCCAATCAACTTTGGACATAAACACTTTGAATATATATAATCAATGCATATGTATGGCAATATCTATTATTTAATTGATTTAATATTCTAATAAATTAAATAATAGAATCCGTAGATTCAAGTCTTGGTGATTTGTTAATCATAAGGAGTTGTGATTGTGAGATACAAATTACATATGACTGAATCTTAAATCGTCCGTGGTCGAGGTAATAACGAGATACGGATATTGTTATTACGGATAGACTATCGCGTGTGGCATTCTTACTTGTGAAGTAAGTAAGTTAAAGTATGGTGACACTTGAATGAACACATGGATGTTTTGTTGTAGAACAAAACATTGAAGACCCGCTGAGAGATTCCACATGGATAACTATCTAAGTGTTAGTGGTTAATCTCTAACGTTCGGTAGTGGAATTGGTCCTTTGACTTGAAGTCATCATAGTACCTTATATGAGGGCAGACATACTTTGGTGGTGTTGGATGTTGCTCTGTCAAGGGTCGCTAATACAGCATCGTTCGGGTATGTCAAGAATCATATGAAGGTTGTGAATGATCAATAGAGGATTCGTCACTCTTAGATAGTAAGAGATTATGATCTACATTTTATCCAGTTAAGTTAATTATGAAATCCTTGGCCAAGGTGAACTCATAAGTCGGAAAAGAGTTTTCGACGTACATTGACTTAACAGTGGGATAAAAGATATGATCGATAATTGAGATTGACACATATCCATATCTCATAATTGATCGGATCATATTGACGAAAGGATTATAGTTTCACGGTAAACGAACAAGTTTGGTTTTGTCATGATACGTGATATTTCCCGTCACATGTATTGCCCTGATACATTGCTAGATGTCAATCTGGGACAACGAAAATGAATTAGTGATAAATTAAAAGGGGCGTTTTAATTTATCGATTTTGATTAGATCAAAATAATAATTCACGTCGTTCGGCATCGTGATCGGGAACCTAATGGGTCACACACAAAAGAGAATCAGAAGAATGAGATTTACCAATTAATTAATTGACAAGTGTTGGATAATTAATTAATTGGGTTGTTTATTAATAGGCTCGAATGGACCAGATTTAATTAATTTGATTAATTAAATCTTGGACCGGGTTAAGTCTAATAGATGGACCGAGCCCATCTGGACTTATATTAATAGACTACTAGGGTTTGAAAACGATAAGGGATTTTTATTATTCTTGCTAGCACAAGAAAAGAAACGCTAGCCGTCATTCTTGTTCTCTGTGTGGATCACCATTGGAGGCTGGACAATTGGACAGCTTGGATTGCAGATCGTGATCATTGGAGTTCAAGAAAAAGCAAAAGAGTTTGTGCAATTCATCAAAGGTATCATTCTCATCACAGTTTCTATCTAAACACATTGCAGATCCTCGTTTGGGAATTGAAAATTGTTTTATTTCCGCTGTGCATGTTAAGTAAATTCCCAACACAGTATCCATATACGTTGTTCCATTGGGTCGTCTCTAACAACTGAATACAATGGCACCATGGGTGATGGTGAAAAAACAGCATTACCCATATCTTCTAAACTCCACTAAGATGTATTTTTCAAATCTGACCATTTACGAGCTTTTAAAGGTATTGTACCAAACTGAATGTCCACTACTGTACTGAATCTGTGCTGGGTGGAGCATGAACCTGAACAGGAGGCTACTGAACCTAATTTTGAAACTGAACCTAATCATCACCTAAATCCCTTAGAAGGCTATCATTTGGCTAAGGATAGAACTAGAAGGGAAATTAGGCCACTTGTAAGATACAATGAACCTGATTTTATTACTCCTCTTTAACATTCAATTTTTTTTGGAAAGTAAGCCTACCTCTTATGAAGAGGCTGTTGAAGGAAAAAATGCTAACATGTAGCTTGAAGCCATGTGTTCGCGTGTGATTCTATGCCGCAAGTGCACAGGTCAGAACAAGTAGTAAAAGTGGACCTTTAGAGTCCAAGTCGATCCCTCAGAGAGTGTGGAATTCAATTTGAAGTTTTTCCGTCTCAATTTAACGAAAGTACACACACAGATTTAAAAATAATTTAAAATCCCTAAAAAATACAATTTAGTCTAAAAACTGATAAAACAACAGATAAAAAGTAAAAAGGTTTTGGTTTTGAAAAGATGTTGGAATTTATGTTTTCGCTTAACCTATACTTCATTAATGTCAATTCGATCACGTGCAGATGCTAATCATCAAAATAAGTAATCAGACCCGATTTTCCTGTTTTAGCTAATACCCTCTTTCGAGTGCATATTAACCCTAATTAATCAATTCATACCGCATATTTCTATGTCGATACAAAGTTAACCAATTGCATGAATATCTGTGAAAATGCTCAACGGGTCACTCAGAGTAGGTGTATATTTCTATATCACCTAAACGCGCAAAAGATATACTAATGCAAATCCGAGGTATCAATCATTTCGGTCTAGCAAATGTAATCATTTTTCAACAATCACATAAATACCTAATTACCACATTTATTGATATCACATAAATGAAGTAATTTTCAATATGATGATCGATACACTATTATTTTGAGAATCAATGCATAGTAAAATTCTAACAAACATATAATCGACATTAATGAAGCATTAGGTTAAGTTACTTGATAAATTCCAACATAAAAACTTAGTTCATCATCATAAATTGATAACAAAGAAGATTATTCAAATCATACATGCCAAACTTTGGAAAAACAAATGAAGAACACAAAATTTTTAAGATAAAACCCTTGAAGATCAAGTTTGAATCCCTCCAATGGATTTCCAAGTTTTCCTTGATGTTTGATCCCCTTGCTATCAATCTTTCTTCTCCAAAAACAAGCCAAGATCAACACAAAAGAAAAGAAAGAGAAAAGAAAAGAGAAGAGAAAGCTAGAGAGAAATTCTAAAAAACTAAACTATAAAACTAAAACTAAAAAAATAAAACTAATATATTCCTATATATTCTATCCAAAAAAAAAAACGTGCTAGGCATTTAATATAAAGAAGTTAGATATTTTGGTTTGCTTAGTCATTAAGTTAACCAAAAGATCTAGGGAAAATTGCAACTAAGGTCCCCAAACTTTTGGAAAGTGGCAAAATGGTCCATCAACTTTGATTTAGTACAATTTGGTCCTTGAATTTTGACCTTCAGTTCAGTTAGGCCCTTTATACATTGCATGTCAAGTCCTCCATCTTTGTGGCATGTGCAACTTGGTCCCTAACTTCACCAATTTGTACACTTTTAGTCCCCTTCTGCACGTTTTCACTCTGTTCTTCGCGAATTCGGGTATCAAGCCTACAAATATACAATTTTACACAATTATGCGTAGAAATCAACTCAATTTAAATTCCAATTAAATGCAAAAAGTGCTAAATAAGTGTATAAAAACACACTTATCACCATGAAAGATAAAATGCTGTCTTTGGAGAAAAATAAGACTTGGGTTTTAGTCAATAAACCAAAAGGGGAAAAAGTTATTGACTGTAAATGAATTTATAAGATTAAGGAAGGTGACCCTAAGGATGGAAATGTAAGTTTCAAGGCCAGGTTAGTTGCAAAGGGGTTTAACCAAAGGGAGGGAATTGACTATAATGTAATTTTTTCTCCAGTAGTCAAATATACCTCCATAAGAATTTTGCTATCTATTGTTTCTCAATTTGATTTTGAATTGGAATAACTAGATGTGAAAAATGCATTTTTTCATGTAAATTTAGATGAAAAAATTTATATGGTCCAATCTAAAGGTTTTGAACAAAAAGGTAAAGAAAGCTGTGTGTGTTTTCTGAAAAAATCACTTTATGGTTTAAAACAAGCACCTCGATAATGGTACATTAGATTTGATACTTTTATAAAAAGTCTTGATTTTAATAGAAGTGAATATGATCCATGTTTTTACTATAAAGGAAAAGGAGGTCCAAATTCTTATTATCTCTTGCTTTATGTTGATGATATGTTGCTTGCTGGTTGTGACGTTATTGAAATTAATAACATTAAGCAAAAACTGAAGCAAGAATTTGAAATGAAGGACCTAGGTACTGCAAAAAGAATTTTAGGAATGGAGATTAGGAGAAACAGATCTGATCACACACTGTTCCTCACTTAACGGGCATATATTTTAAAAATGTTGAGTAGATTTTCTGTGAATGAGGCTAAAGATATAACATTACCTCTTGCAGTCACTTTCAATTTTCTGTGGAGCAATGCCCCAAATCTGAAATTGAAAGAAGTAGAATGGATAAAGTCCCTTATGCAAATGTCATTGGTTCGTTATATATGTAATGGTCTGCACTAGACCTGATCTTACTTTTGTCATAAGTACTTTAAGTAGACACATGAGTAATCCTGGTGAACATCATTGGGAAGTATTAAAATGGTTGTTGAGATACGTAAAAGGAACTTCAAATTTAGGATTGATGTTCTGTAATAGTAAAATTGGAATTCAACTTAAAGGTTTTGTTGATTCTGATTTTGCTGGAAATTGTGACAATAGAAAATCTACTTCTACATATGTTTTTACTGCTAATAATACAAGTATAAGCTGGAAATCACAGCTGTAAAAAATAGTTGCTCTCTCTTCCACAGAGGCTGGGTATATTGCAGCCCCAGATGCTGTGAAGGAAGGTATTTGGTTGAAAAATTTATTGGATGAAATTGGTTTCTTTGGTAATAATGCTACTGTATATTCAGATAGTCAATCTGCTATACACCTTAGTAGAAATCCAATTTTTCATGATAAGACAAAACATATAGATGTTAAATTTCATTTTATAAGAGATATCATAAAAAATGAAATTATAAAAATTGAGATGATTTCTACTAGGTGTAACCCAGCAAATATGAGAACTAAAATAAATTTAGGGATTGTTTAAATCTTCAAAATGTTATTTCTAACTAATATTCTTCCAAGTACCCGAGCAAATGAAACCGAAGTATTAACCTCTAATCCACATGAAACCCGATGATGTCAAGCAAGGTGGAGATTATTAAAAATGTGCTTAACATCTTATGTGTTCAGCCCAATTATGTCAGCCCAATTGCCTTGATGAATGTGACTCGAGTAGCCCATTACTGTACATTCTCGCACTTTACTTAAAACACGTTTTTGGTTTGTTGGTACAAGTTGGCCGAGATTGTGACACGTGGTGCTGTCACAACCGTTGGATGCATGATGACTCTTTTAAGTTCTACAGACTCTTCCATTCTTGGTTTTCTCTCCGATGTTTTCTGTACTTTCTTTCTAGTGGAAACTTTTTGGTTTTCAGTCTGTAATCTTTGAGGGTAGATGATTTTTGTGATATCTAGTGTAGATTACAGTTTCTAGTTTGTGTTTTCTTCTGATTCTTGGTGAGCAGAAGTTTTGGTTACTTGGTGTAATCTACAAAAGGGAGAAAATGAGAGTTTAAGGCTGATGGTTGATTCAAGTGATTCTTGAGTCCCTAATTCTTGTATTTGATAAACTTTGTTGATTCTAGTGGATTAGAGCGTTATTCACTTAGGTGAATGCTTAACGGGTGAGTAGCCAAATTCTTGGTGAACATCCGGGCCTACAGGCGAAAAATCATTCGTGTTCTTTTTTGTTCTTTTTGTTATTGGTAATTTTTGGGACTGTTAAATACCAACATGTTTCTTCTTAACTTTAACTTTGACTTTGCAGAATTGGAGAAATTTCGCTTGACCACCAACAGGCAACTGTAGATGGACCTTGACTCTACCAACATGATGTGTAATTTGTATTTAGATTGAAAAATCATCTGTAATATGCCTTGTGAACAATATATGATGCTAAACGTTTGTTACGTTGATTTAGCACTTCTTGTGGTTATATTCCTAAATAATCCATTTTTTTTCATTACAATACTTTAAAAATACACACACACACAAAAAAAAAAAAAAAAACTAACAATCCATTTAAAATTAACAGGTAACAATGAATAGAAAACTATATGCCTTTGTTATTAAACAATTAGTCTTTCGCCATAGGAAAATTTAAATCTCTATCACATTACTGTACGGCCCTTCACTTTTATGAAGCTAGAATTTGCTTCTCAACTAGAATGGATGTCAAAAAATTTGAAGTGAGAAGTGTTTTCCACCGGGATCAGTTAACAATTTAATGAAGATAAATTGTACTATTGGAGACTGGTTTTGCAAAAATAATGAAAGGTTTGGGAGTTGCTTGTATTAAACTTTAGGGACCAACTAATTATTAAGTAAATAGGTCGGTGACCAGTTGTACAATTTTCCCATGATTATGCATAATACATACATTGTGTGTGTAGTGTGAAATTGTGGAGGGTTAGATCAAGCCCCTACTAACTATAAATTACTATGATTTAAACTAATCTTATAAAGTCAATTCAAAAATACAAAAATAAATAAAGCCATGTTTGATAGGACAAGTTTTCCATGGAAGATTGAAAACTTTTTTCCATTTTTTGTTTGATAGGAATTTTTTTTTTTTTTTTTTTATAATGGAAACAAATTATATCCCAAATTGTAACAAATTTCATTCCTTTAATAGACAATTTTCATGAAAAATAAAGCCAAAAAATACTAAAAGATCCAAAATTTCAATATTTTTCAGGTAAAAAAATTATACAAATCAAATACAATTAATTGACAATTTTCAATAAAACAAGTTCTAGACAATTCAATTCCATAAAATTGATTTTCTTTCAACTCAAATTCCATTCTTGCAATCAAACGGACCCTAAATATAACTTTGTATTTTGCTAGGAATATACATGCCTAGTTGATTGCTCCCTTGATTGAAATTTTTTGTGATAAATTCTATAGAACTTTATTGTGTGTGAACCGTGATACGCCATCCATGCTGGATTGGTTTCTTTTTTATGTCTCGTATACTCACGATAGTTTCCTAGCTTAATTACAATGTAGTAACCTTATTTTTTCCCCTTAAAAGAAGGATCTCAAGCATTAATCGTTCTACAATGCAATTGGGTAATGCATAAATTATTTCCTTTCAGTACTCTTTTGTCTCTTTTTACAACAGGATAGTTACAATGCAATTGAGTAATGTATGCATCAATCATTTTCTTTGTAGAACTCTTTTGTCGCTTTTTACAAAATTCTTTTACAAAAGGATGCTTGTTTTGCTAGTACCTCATCCTTAGGGTTTGTTTGGTCCCATTTTTGGGAGAACAGATTTTGTGATACTTAATTTTTTTTAAATGTGTTGTTAAAAAATAAAAGAAAAAATTGAGTTTCGGTGTGAAATCATGTTATTGAGAGAATATGCCAATGAAAATAAGTTTTGATTGCACAAGAGTGATTTCATTCTCAACCAACAAAACCCAGACACTTGAGTCACTGACTGCAGCTATCTACTTTTGTGTTTGGTAAAATCTAACAAGGATGCGTAGTATGGCCAGCTCCGCCTCGTCCAAGGGTATTGCAGCCATTGTCGGCGTCGGTCCGAACCTCGGCCGCTCCATCGCCCGCAAATTCGCCCATGAAGGTTACACCGTCGCCATCCTTGCCCGCGACCTAGGCCAGTATCCCTTTCTCTCTCTATATCTCTCCGTTACTCTATATGGTAAAGTGTGTCATATCATGTACTTAACTAAGACAGGTAGACTGTCAAAATTTGCTGATGAAATAGCTAGAGAAGAAAAGACACAAGTATTTGCAATCCGAATCGATTGTTCGGATTCTCGAAGCATAAGAGAGGCATTTGAAACGGTTCTGTCACTGGGTTTTGTTGAAGTTTTGGTTTACAACGCATACCAGCCCGTTTCTTGGAAACCTGAACATTTCACTGATATTAGAATCGATCATTTCGAGAAATCCTTTGCAGTTTCGTCTGTAGGCCCCTTCCACTGCGCTCAACAGGTTCGTATAAGGAGAGTCGCAGTCAAATCCTTTATCAAATCTCGTTTCGAAAGAAGGGTTTGGTTGCACTTCTCCTATGACTAGTTGCGACTTTTGATAGAATTAGTTGTTTAACTCTGCACGAGAAAAATCTTGATAATCAGGGTTTCATATTTGGGAATTTTTTTTTAACTTTTGTGCATGGAATGGAAATGGGAATTTCAGGTACTTCCAGGCATGGTAAATAGAGGGAGAGGAACAATACTCTTCACCGGTTGTTCCGCATCTCTTAACGGCATTGCTGGTTACCCCGATTTGAGTACATTAATAAACTTATCTACAACATACTTGATACACAGTATTGGACAAGATAACGTCTAGTGCTACAAAATACATGGTTGTTAATGTTGTTTTGATTAATACTACAATGTTTTTAGGTTGTGGGAAGTTTGCAATGAGAGGGTTATCACAATGCTTGGCAAGAGAGTTCCAACATCAGGGAGTACATGTTGCACATGTTATCATCTACGGCATTGTTGGCAGCGCACCTCGGTATGTTCGGTTTGAATACTTTCGTGCACGTAACAAAGTCACAAACAGTTCCACGACGAGACTACACCAATCCATGAAATCCATCTGCTGGATCATATAATTCGGTCTTGAATTCTTCCTTGAAACGAACAGATTCAAAAGTCACAACATGATCTTATCTATCCATAAAAGTTACAACCCTATAATTGTATTTCATAATTTACTCCAAATATGCAAGGATTACTATCAACTTATATAATGAATAATTGACCAATTGTGTAAACATGGCAGGGGCTTTATGCCATCGACTTCAACTTTCGGGAGCGAGTGTATGGACCCGGACGTGGTGGCTCAGACCTATTGGCACTTGCATAGTCAGGATCGGTCCGTTTGGACACAAGAAATCGACCTCCGTCCCTCGACTCCCTAGCTTGAGTGGAAAAAATATTTAATGTAGACTTTCATTACTTTTATTGTGTGATTTTGTATTCAAATTTCTGGTGGATATAATTAATATGGAATTTGACAACTATGATTCGTGTGATGTTTGAGGCTTCTTGTACAATATTTTGAAAATTAAATCATACCAACTAGTTCAACAGATATATCAGAAACCGGTTGAGTTGTTGATTAAAATCCTTGTATTGGAAAACCGGCCCTTCAACCCAAGATCGGGTTTCAGGGTTTTTTCAGTCGATTTTATCCCCAAAAAAAGGACATCTTTTCTAACAACTTAAGGTCTAAAATACAACCTCTAACGCACTAAAAGTTGAGTGAGTACTAAAGAATACGTGGATAATAAGAGGGCAAAGGTAGGTAAAAGTTGTGATTGATAAAAATAAAAATTGATTAGCTTATAAGTACTTATAAGCATTTCCAAACAAGCATCAATTTAAGGTTCCTATATTGATTCTTTCTTGAAAACTCTCCTCAAATCTCAGTTCAAAATATAGTCTGTTTGACAACCATACTTTTCAAAAATAGAGTTTTGAATGATGATTTTTAAACAAAATGTACGGTTAAAAAGTAGGAAAAAGTTTTGAATTTACGTACAAAATATTTTATTGTATAAATATATAGTTAAAAATGAGTACGTAGAAAAAGTGTTTGAAAAGTATGATTATCAAACGGAGGTTTAAAATGACCTACAACTATGGAGGATCTAGAGCTGAGCCCCCTCCCATTCGAAGCTGGGTGGCCTTTTATTTTTGTCATTTTTTTTATTTGTGCGGTTCAATGTCAATTCATGCTCGTTTAAGTACTTAAAATTAATATTTATGAATGTGCTAAACTAGAAAAGTAAACCTAGGGGGGGTGGGGGTGGGGGTGGGGGGTGGATATTCTTTATTAATCTT